>JACBWW010000026.1:6642982-6831906 GCA_020086605.1 Lanius collurio
ATGTAGCTCACAGCCGCAGCCATATTGCATGATGAAGCTACTGCATCTCAGCATTTTCTGAGAAGTCTTAGAAGGTGGAGATGATGTTGTTTTTATCCTGCTGTCATATTTCCTGAAAGATGGAGATTCCTCACTGGCCCAACAGTCTTGTTCTTACATCAAGTGCTAATAGCACTCAGAAAAACTGAGGAGACTTTTTGTGAAAGACTTAGTCCCATTCCTGCCAAGCAGAGAGAACGTTAAAGATGGAATCTGCTTCTTAGAATCCCAACTGAATAAACTCTAACATGACTGTACATCACCATGGTTGCTTCATTCTCTTGTCTTGACATACTTGTTTGCCAAGGGTGAAATTTCTCATTAGAAAAGTAGATGGTACTAGCTTTCTGGAAATCTGTTTCACTCTGCGAGATGCCTAGCAGTGCACTACCAAAAGTAGATGATCTAGTCTTGATTCAGTGTTTAACTACAAAAGTGACCCTGTAGCTCTCAGGTATTCGTTTTCCTGAGGTTCTCTTTTTTTTTTTTTTTTAGTCATAGACTCAAACTTGCCCTCGTTTTCTGAAACACAATCTGGTATTGCCATCCACTGTTCCAATTTAATGGACATCTCCACAATTGAGAACTCTAAATAATAACAGACATGATATTTATAAGGATATATAACTTCATAAAAAAATTAGTTATGTGATACCTGTTGAAAGCACTGACAAACAGTGAAAAATAATGACTTAGCTTGACAGAGTAAAAACTAAATTTCTTACCCTTCACAATTGAAAAAGCCACTTAGATTTCCCAGAGTATATACAAGCTGTACCTACTGTATGCATGTTAAGTTAAGGACTCAAATTTTCAGTCTATATTACTGCAAGTATTTTCTACTACCTCATGGGGAAAAAAAAAGGTATGTTTGTGAGAAAAGAAAGAATTTAGAAATAATTTGGTGTAAAATTCCCAGAAGTAAAGCACACACACTAGTCATAACAGAAGTCAAGAAATCAGGTACTAAGTACACATACCAGTCATAAAAGTAAGTCAAAAAAGGAGGTACTTTTTTTTTTTTTTTTTTTAGGTATAGGAGACTTAGACTTTTTTTTCTTCATTTCTGTTACCTGCAGTGATGTCACTCAGTACTCTTCCTGTTTTATGAAGATTGATTTTGACTCTCCCATCACGCAGATATAAGAGGAAACCTCCTGAAGAACGGTGCAGTTTGCTGGATAACAGAAGTCCTTCCTTGTTCCAAGTGCGAAACTGAAAACTGACAAATACTTCATCTTGCCCTGATGTGCCTGGCAGTGCCAGGTAACTGCTGGAGCTCAGAAATGTTACAGGAACCACCTGTGGCTCTAAACATGAGAAGGACACATTGCCCTAGAAAGAAATGAAACAAATACGTTATTAGGAAGAGTCATGGGAATTTCTAGATGGAAATTGCAGAGTTTCAAAACATGATGCATAGTACTTGAATGTATTACTCTAAAAATCAAACATGATCATCAGTTTGAGAAATGTAAACATAGTTGTCTGACCAGAATGGATTCATCTGCCCAAGCAAAGAGTGGCAAGGATCTTTGAGTGAATGAGGTGAGTTCCTAAATTATGAGGCTGATTTAATGTTACTTCAGGAGTTGGAAAGATCCACTTTGTTCCTAGTTTGGGTCTGCCTCAGTAAGCATTAGGGACTTGACAAAGTCTTCAATGTTAAAAAAAATGCCACTGAATGTATGTAAATACTTACATGGGTCTAAATGCTTGGATGTGGAGAAAAATGTTGAGCCTGGCACTGATTATGTAAGACAATGTTAACTTTAAGAAAAAAAAACTATTTCCAAATCAATGCAGTTGGGGATGTGCACCAACTCCAATATTTGTTTTCACAAACAGAAAATTTCCACATATACTCTTGCTACTTATAAATGCAAAATATATACTTCTTAAATCAAGAAGGATTGTGTTTTTGAGCAGGTCCATATGGACTAGATGATGAGTTGGATTTATGCATCTAGCATTTATTTTGTGCTTACCTTCTTCTGAAATAACTGTTTCTTAGGTAAACTTCCAGTTGAATTCATTGAGAAACTCTGAAAGTAATGTGCATCTGTACATGCACTGAGTGATGCAGATAAAAAATTTGGAATGGGGATAATGCATTTTTTTTTGCATCTGGTGTCAGAGTTAGTTAATACTTTATGGTGTTTGATGGTAGTGTGCAATCTGATCAAATGGCTTGCTGACACCATTTGAACTATAACTAATTTGTTCTGAACAGAGGATTACTAAAGATTAATGTCTTTGGAATTTAAAGTACACTTAATTTCTGCTCAACACAAAGAGGTTTTAAAATTTTAAACATACATAAAACTTTGACCTCATAGTAAAAAGTTTCAAAATCAATTTAAGAAAAATACTCACTAGTCCCTGGTGTGGCAAGGTATTAAAGTTTATGGGTTTTCATTTTCTTCAAGGAAAATATATGCATAAGTAAAAGCATTGTCTTATGAACTCAGCTGTACAGAAGTGAATAGTCAGCTAAACTGACACATACCAAAAAGGCACTCATCAGATTAATAAATCTTGTTAAATACTAAAAGCTGGCCATTTGCAGATTCCGGCAGTAAAGTGCAAATTTAACAAGGATTCTGTGGTAACAGAGATACTTTCTATAATATTTACATTATGAATCATCTCCTATATAGTTTTGAAAGCAGCACAACAATTTAAAACATCTGACCTGAAAATAATGAAATTTTCTACTACAAATAATTTCATAGTTCCTCTTCCACTAGTCCACCCAGACCCTACTGTAATTGCCCACTCCCCAATATTCATAAGCATCATGGACAGAATAATATGCAGAGGTACCAGTTTATTTAATTTTGGAATATTTCAGGTGAGTTTCACATGAGAAGAGATGCCTCTCATCCTTTTCTCTGCGACAGAGAACTAAATTTGATTCTTTATAATCTGAACAGAAATCCAAGTTAAAATATTTGTATCATGAAAGCATTTAATATATTTTTAATTATTATAAGCTGATTTCTATGGTGTCTCTGCATTTCCTGCTACTAAATAAGTCTATGTTGCAAATACAGATGACCTTTGACCTTGTACGGGGAAAAAAAAACCTTGAAACCAACAGCAAAGGACTCAGTAAAATTTCTAGAACGCTTTTTGTAACACAGAAGACATTTGTTTGGCTGTTGGAACTGTTTCTCTAAAAGGTAGGAATTTGGATAATATGACTCTTGGCCATGTCACAATAAATGCATTAAATCCACCAGCCTAAACTACAGGTCTTCAGACAAAGGTCAGTATAAATTGAAAAATAGAACTTATCTATCCAAATTATAATGCTCTGGACAAAGCAAAGTTGATCAGTGTCCTCAGCAACAAAGACCTTTAAAAATGTACTGCTGGTGTTCTTATCAGCCAGGCACATACTCTTATTTCTCTGGTACAAAGCCACAGATTCAATGGCTTCTGATGCATCCTGTTACTGTCATGCAGGTAGATACCACATAGCACTGTGATATCAGATATATCTATATACCAGCTAAAGACCTAAAGAATAAAACACATCTGCCTTTTCTATTAGGATGATTCTATGCAGCGTAAAATGAAAAATAGTCCAACTTGGTAATTACTGTCTTTTTCTTTCATTACCTAACATAGATTTTACTAAACTATGTGCTAACAGGTTGGATTTGAAAGTGGTTATTGTCATTTTCTTTTTCTCTATTTTACTTATTTCTTCTTTCTTAACTAGAAATCTCTTACCACAATGTAGATCTGAGATTTATGCCTCCTGGCCAGGTCAATAATGTTCACTCCATTATAATAAATATTTTCAAAACACCCATCAAAGTTCCTGTGTGATAATGTCCCTGATTTTCCAGGCACTGGGATCCCTCCAAAGCTGAGCTTAGAAAGAGAAGAGAAATCAATAATACTATTAAGTAATTTTCTAAGGAAAGAAGTTGACAATATTGTAAGAACAGAAGTAAAAAAATGGCCTATAATGAATCAGCTTCTTGTATATTTCACTGTATCACATCTACATATTAAAGGAATAGGCTAACAAAAAAAAATAGGCTATATCGAGTCAAATTTATGTAGTAAATTATTCTGACATTTTGGCTTTTTTTTCTTCTTCTGATGTCTTTTACCAGTGTCTTGATTCAGTTTTCAGGGTCCATTACAGCTGCAAAGCCAAGGAGAAGTAGGACAAGGCCAAGTACATGCAGACTATGCAAAACAGTGTGAAAAGGGAGAAGAAAATTAGCAACAATTTCTTTAGAAACTTGAGCCTAACTTCTCCACTCTGTGCACACCATAACTACCATAATAGAGAACAAGAGTGCATCAAATTACATTATTCTAGGACACATTTGAAACAAACTAAAGGAGGTACATTTTCTCTTTCAAAATGCTTAGGCTGTGCAGTTCCTTCGTATGGTGCTGTGAAATTACTTAGTTTCAGAAAGAGATTGGAAGATTTAATAAAAATAAAAATCCATTGAGAGCTACTAAATTCAAGAATTTCATTCTGTCTAAGTAAGTCCCTGCCCTAAGGCAAAAGCTGTTAGAAAGCAGTAAATTATTTTAGAAAAGCATTGCCACAAGGGTGACCTTATTTCTGCTCCAGTCTATGTTTTAACTCTTGGACACCACCAGAAATAGGACGGCAGTATAAGTGAACTTTTGAGCTCACATATTTCAAAGCTATTCTGGACAACACTGTATAAAAGGTCAGTCTGAACTGTTAACCTTTTAATTTTTAACTTTTCCTTAAGGTTTAAAATAGTTTACCAAAAAAAGGCAACCAAAGTAAAATGCATCATATTTCATTAAGCTATTAAATTAAGAAAATTGTATAGCCAAAAATGCAATTCTAAATACAGTATTTTGTTCTTTTTTGAAATTTTTTATGCTTTCTTTTTACTTGTGTTAGCAGCATGTACTTCAAACTATAGTATGTGGAAGAGAGGAAAATCTAATTTGCAATATTGATTGATTTAGTAAAAGACATCTATTTGTCAGTCATTTTCTCTCTCCCTTTTCTTTTTTTTAATTGATATGATCCTCCTAAATTTGATATTACAATTTACATTCAGAAATTCCAGGCACATATTTTTGAAATGGAATAATGTAGACACAGAACAGCCTGAAATCTTACGCTAAAATGCTTAAAAATTGGAATGAGTACAATAAAGTCTGGGGGTTCCAGACATTCTGCTCTATCACTCATTGTCTTATCCAACAAACAGTGTAGGGCAAACATAAAGCAGCCAGTCATCACATTACAACTGTGAAAGAGCGATATTTTTAACCACATGCAAGAAAATTTCTCAGCATATTACATCTACTACTTTTCATGAATCTAGCATTTTTGCAAGCAAGATTTTTTCACAGTACGATTTTCAGATCTAACAGGGATTTAAGTTATGATATAAAAACTTCTAAAATGGTTTTATGCTGATTTATTGCAATTTTACCAAGTTTTATATTGATAACATTAATATTCATTACATTTTAGCATTGAGTTGGCTCTCATTCATTATGTTTACAGTATTGTTTATCACATTTGCAGCTCTACTGAAACAAAGGTATAAAATTAATGAATTCTGAGATGAAAAAGATGGTCTTCTGAAAATACTGAGTTGAGAGTCGAGTGGAAGATTAGTACTCCAAAAATATCTCTTTTTCTTTGATTCATTCCCTTAAAGACAGAAAATTCCCAAGGTTTTAAGGACTACAATCTTCCTTAAGTTCTGTTTCCTTTGCCAGTTTCAGTGCATTTGCATAACAAAAGTAATAAATGTAATAAAGGAAAGGTAATTTTCACACCTCATAATCAAGGTCCAAATAACTGAATTCTCCTTTTGCATGAAAATGATGAGTGTGTTTATCCACTGTAAAGTTTACTTGATTGTTAAAATGCTCAATGAGAACAGAATGCCAGTGTTGATCATCCAAAAGGCTGCCCAGCATAATATTAATTTGGGCATTAGAAGGATGAGTTTTAGTATCACCTTGAAAGAAGAAAAATAAAAACTATTAATTTCATTCAAAAATATAATTATTAAAAAATATACTGCTAGTTTATCATACTTTATACATTTGAATACACTTAACAGTTTAAGAGAAGTTTTAGTCAAATAATGCCTAATAACTATATTAGACTTCATGAGACTGTAGCTGTTACCTAAATTAATGAGTAGGGACAGCTTCCCCTTAGTTAATTCCAGGGTGATGTGGTCTCCATTTTTTCCTTCTCTGTGGAGGAGAATTCCATCACTTTGCATTGTCTTAAACTTCAGAGAAATCACATCTTTCAGTGCATTAATGAGTTTTTTATTTAATGTGTAAATTAGACAACTTTTCCCATCAAAGCCAACCACCTCAGACCCTAGAAGTAAAGAAATGAAAGATAATGTATAATGCTATGTCTGAAAGAAACAGTTGCATGTTACTTCAATATGATATGAAGTCCCATCACTAACATCTGTAGATCCACTTGTGCACAGTAAGTCATACTTTATTTCTTCCCCATACATTAAGACTGCCATGTTCTAAAGGTGATGGTATAACTAGATAATAAAACCACATGAGAAGAGATTGGGCCTCTATCTAATACTGTTCTCATATGCTGAAAGGTAAGTCTTCCTTTCCTTGGAGCTACAAAGTGCTTTGACCATTTCTGTTCTTGTATTCTTAGGCTGAAAATCTCTAATAATTTCCCTGAAATTCATTCAATTAACAAAATCGAAACCAAAAAACAACAAAAAAAGCCAAGGTTACTGTTGATGGAAGGTGCGGGAAGATTCAGGAAGGGAAGGGAAGTTTTGGGAAGGGAAGTTTCGGGAAGGGAAGGGAACAGGGCTAACTGATTTTATCCCAATAGTAGAAAAGAATATCTGTCAAAATCAGTACAGATTGAACAAGACACACATAGGAACTGATAATGCTACGAAAAGCTCATAGAGTATTCACAGTTCATATGTAAAGAGGAAAAATTAATTACCCTTGAAAAACACACTTTTGAAGTGAATGAAGATGTAAAGAACACTCAATAAAATATGAAGTTATTTTTCAACTGACTGGTTGGCTTCTTGCAAGTCAAGGGAAACCCAATATCTATTTACTAACTTTATATAATTTCTTTAAAAATATTTCCCCATATTGACAGCATGGAAATGAAATTAATTCAACTCTTGTATTTAAAGTCAGTAATTTATATTCCATTTTCAAAAAGCTCTTGTCAAGTGAATGCAGCTATGTTTTTAAATGTAGTTTCTTGAATTTCTTTATATCTTGATAATGAAGAATTCATTTACCAAATGTACAATCAATAAATATAACATTCTACCTAACTATGATTCCTATATTGATTAACTATTTTACATAATTTTGTCATTGAAGGAATGTGGACAGCAAAAGCATCAATTAACGTTGAATAAAAATAATGAATGTGATGTAGAACAGCCTCAATAAAGACTTCAATAAGACCACTTGTATATTTTTAAGCATCTATCAAACCAGCTAACTAGAGATATTCTTAGTAGGCACTGATAACAGTACGATTGGGAACATACTCTTCTTATTAGGTGTTAGGACAAGAGCATAAAGAGCATTACCAGACCTCTCCAAAATCCCTTATGCTATTCTGCAGCAGTAGCTCCTAAGAAACAAAATCTCCTCTGTGTAAATTTGGAAAATAAACAAAATTAAACTTTTCCTCCACCCTCACCCTATGAAATAATGAAGACTGTGAAAGGGCTGCAGATGGCATTCAAAATTCTTGCAACATTTCTCACAAGCCTTCCCTTCACCATCTTTTCATTACCCCTAGAAATACATTTAAAGAGTTGTGGGAGAGATAGCTTGAGTGTCCTACAGGGTTATGAGGATAAATAAAATCTGTGCAAATACCCAGTGTGCCATAAGGTTTTCCCCTCATACTTACCAAATACTTGCAATTTCTAGTAGTTGCTGGACTTTAAAATCCCTCAACATGGTTTTTCTCTACCCTACTGTTGTAAATAAAAAAAATAAAACAGGTGGACTTGTTTTATCAGCACTCATCTTTTGTTTTCAGAATTTGCAATATGTCTTCCTTAAATTAATGTAATCTAGATGCTTAGTACACTACGAAAATATCTTTGGAAATAATGAAATGTCACTGAGAAACTGGAAATTCTGGAAGCTTCACATACCACAGGATCAATAATCCTAGTGACCCTGGGCAAAAGTTTTAGTTGAAATATCTTTGTTTGAAAAAATGCTTGATTTGTTTTCATCTTTATATCAACTGAAATCAATGTTAATGTTCTATAAGGAAAGAAACCAATGCAGACTGTTAGGCCATTATTCCAGTTATGAAGAGGATATGAAGTCCTTTCTTTGACTGATGTAGATGTGATATTGACTTTAAGCATTTCAGCCTGGAAGGAAATACAATAAGCAGTGTTCACAAACAGTGCAAAAGGGATTGAGCAGTATCTGCAGGGCTTGTTGTTAGGTAGACACAGCTAACAATTTTTAATGTGCAGTGTGCATTTAGTTTCCAGTTATCATTCTTCCACATTTGTCATTTTTAAATTTAAACCTATCTTTCTGCCTGCCATGTCAAAAAAATCCCCACTTTTTTGTTATTTCTTCGTTTTCTATTTTTAGACTACTGGTTTTCAGGGGATGAAATGAGAAAGAGACTGTTGTAATGAAGAGGGGAAACTGTAAGCTAAACAGATTTCTAATATTCCTTTTTTTAAGCGTCATGGCATAGCTTAACCTGAACTGTGTTTTACATGGCTTAATTGTCACAATCTGACATTTCAGGAATGAGACACAGGAAACGTCGGTAGAGATTCACTGTTCTCTTTCATACACACCAAATATAGTCTGGAATTAAAATCAGGCAGAGGCTTAAGACAGATTTGGGGCTGAGGTTCAGCACAGAGTATTTGTAGTATAGTCACTGCACAAGCAAATATTTTAACAGTCCACACGAAGACAGGTCAAACATCTGGAGGTAGAAAACATCTTTCTTTCTCTCTTTCTGCCTTGCCTTGCCTTGCCTTGCTTTGCTTTGCCTTGCCTCTCCTGACTGTAGAATTTAAGCAGAAAAACTAAGGAACATTGTGGTGACAGCAGAGGAAGAAGAACTCAACAGAAAAAAAAAAACTGTAGGGGAACTCTTATAATGTTTCGTGTAAGTTCATAATTGACTACCCTTATTTGGCCTTTGTACTCCATAAATGCTGAGGCAAAAAGGAAGGACTCATCTGGATGAGTGCTTTACAAACATCTAAAATGTGACAGTACTTGACCTAAGAAGTTTATAGGAAAAAAGGAGTGGTGTGTAAAAAAACAACAAAAATGAAACAAACCCCATAATAATCTGCTACATCCTACAGGAATCTATCATGCATATTACCAAGCCTCACTGAGACTGTAACTAAAGGGGTAACACCATTTTTGAGAATACTAGGCAAAGGTATTCAGAGTAGGCATTTGGCTGGAAGACAGCAGAGTAGCAAATTTTAAGTAGTGTCAAAATTTGCCCTGTAAGTATAATTTCACTAAGATAATAATGACTTCCTTAGGAAATAGCAGACACGCATTTTTTCACATCACTTTACAGAGTAGGGAGATCATCCTGTATTCTTGCAAGTTTTATTTGTGTAATGTCTATCAGGTAAGACTGAAGAATGAAATTAGTGCATTTGCACTTGAATACAGAACACAGTTCACACAATTGGCAGCAAATGAGAAGAGAGTTGTTTACTCTTAAAATATTAATACCCAGTGAGAGCTCCCTGAAGGACAGGATGTGGGAAATGTAAAACATGTGAATCAAAGCTAAAGTAGATATTATTGGCATTTCTGCTTTTCTTCATTTTCTGATCCCACTTTGAAACATTCATTAGTCATTCAAAAAGAGCCATAATTACTGTAACAATAACCACATGTCCCCATTGTACCTGATAAATAGAAAAAAAGACTGGAAGAAAGAATTAAACTTTAATTTTTAAAAATAATTTCTAGATCTGTAAACCTATAATCACCTGGTTTGTCTTCATTGGCAACCACTGAATTTAACTAGTAAAAGCAATTGGTAATCAGCAGATATTCAAAATAAATACAGAGATGATAAAAAGTCAGCAATTCATTTGGAATGATAGCATTTATATATAGGAAAAATAAACATTTCTAGAATACCCAATATCACTAATTCAGGGAAAATCTTAACCAGCTTAAAAAAAATTCACATCTATTTAACACCATCATGTTCTTCGCATACTGCATTCCAGTGAATAATGGATGAAGTAAATGTTCATTTTAAATTCATCCTAATCTTAGAAGACAACTATAACTGATTTACTTCCAAAAGCCATCTATAGGATCAATCCTGCGCCAAGTAAGTAAAACACAAAAAAATATATAATCTTCCTCAAAAGTAGCTTATGACCACACAAAAATATTTTAATTTAATAACTGCTTACACTAAATATTTTCTTTTTTTTAGTTCCATGGACACTGTCCTTTATTTGTCCTTTAGACTCACAGTTTTCCACTGCTGGGCAATAGGCATTACACAGAAGAAAGACATAAAATGTATCTTGCAAGTTGTGAGAAAATTATAATAGTGAATGTACATAATTAAACTCTAGATTTTAGGCATGTTCAAAAGACAGCAATTCAGTTTGGAACTGTTGACAAAAAAACTGAGTAATGATTTAAATATTATCAAATGCACAAGGTAAAGGATTGTGAAGAAGCCAAGTTGATGACTTTCAATGAATTTTAAAGTGAAGGTTAAAGAAAAGAAAGAATATTCTCCCATCAAGTACCACAGAAATGAGGTTTCAAATGGAAGACTCAGATGAGCTTTTAGCTGGGAAAGATAAATGCATCTGTTCAGTCTCCATTTTTAAACTTTAGTTGTTCTGCTACTTAAAAGAGTTGACGGTAAGTTGAATCTTGGTCATATTTCTCAGTTACTCAGTTTTCAAGGCCATTTTCTCAGATTGTTCTAGGAATCATCAGTCATGTTCCAGTCTGAAGGCAGCTATCACTGTGGAATATTGTGTGAGCCTTTCAGGCCCTTGTCCTGGCATGAGATGTCTGTTTTCTGAGATGAGGAAGTTTACCTGATTTCTGAGGTGACCAAATCTCTTGCATCCAGGTTGAAATTTTCAATATCCTTAGTTCAAGACCTTTTGCCAATTTTACAAAGTTAAGTTAAAGGCAGAAAGCCCAGATATGGGTTTTACTGATATGCACTTAAAGTCAGATACAAAGCAGGTCAACAGAAAAAAAATATATGGAGACCATCCAAAAGAGAACAACTATACAAAATATAACTTAAGTACAGAAGTTAATATAAAAGAAAAAAATTAAGGAACAATAGATCAAAGTATGCAAAAAAAGCAATTAAAGAGGTTGCTTAAAATAAATTCTGTTTCCATCATGGAAAAAAGATGTGAAGAATAAAAAGCAGTAAACAACTTACTGAGAAGAATATTTTTTTTTAAAGTCCAGGGATAAAAAACTGTAACAGGAAGACATCAGGAATATTTACACTGCTCAGCAGATCAATAAAACCACAAAACTTATGCAGTCTTCTTCCAAAGGCTTATGTCAGTTATTAAGGGCACAAAAACTATTCTAAAAGTATCCCTTAAATATATAAAAACTTTGAAGTATTCTTCAATTGTTTATTTGTGGACCTCTCTAGTTGTACTCTTATTGGCTCAGGATCAAGACCATATAGATTTAAAACTGTAAACATTTTCCATCTTTTGGCCTTCAGATAGCAAGTGTACCATGTTAACATGCCACTTTTAGGACTATGAAAAAAAGAATTTGCATTAAATTAGTTATTGGATTATGTCCACACCATTCATTCCAATAAAGAAAGGACTGGAAAATAAGCATCACATATTGATAGTTGATGTAGAAATATCTGCAGTGAAGTCTGCACATGAACTTACTGAATCCATTTTATTCAAGATTAAATCTAGTCTTAGAACTGTACTTTCGAGTGCTATTTAGGTAGCAAAAAACGATGATGAAGATTAATTTCATTTAGCTGATAGAGAAATAAACTTACTATATGTGCATCCGTACACTTCAATGCGCATTCCAATCCTGCCATTTGGATTCCAGGCCAAAGGCACAAAACGGAGAAATCTTGCTTTAATAGAATGCTGAAGCTTATAGTATATGACACTGTCTGCATTTGTGTTTCCAGTAAAGGCCTAGAAGAAAATGAGAAAGAGATCAGTAACATCCACATTGAATACAGAAATACATGGAAGTATCGCTGATTTTTTCATTTTATAACCTCATCTGGCAAACAGTCAAGAACAGGAATAAGATGGAATTGTCAGTGAATTCCACAGGAACAACTGATGAATTAATCTTGACTATTCTTCTGGATGAGGTGTTGACTTATTTGTGTATTTAGCAGTGATGCCCCACTCAACAAAATATGTAACATCTTCTAAAATTTCAGTGAACAAAACCCTTCAAACCCATGCAATCCTGTCAAAAAACATGTAGAATATCCTCCCATTTCAGTGTATGTCTCTATCTAACACTTAAGCATAAGAAAACACAGTGATCTCTACAAAGTCCTTCTATTGAAAGTTTAGATGAATTTCATTGTAAGAGTGTATTTTAAATGCATAGTAAGCTGCACTTAAACTGGTCTTATACTGACAGATCATGGCAATAAAAGACTGGTTCCCAACTAAAGAATCCAAAGTGTTGTAAAAAGAATTTTTTTCAGTGTCCTGTTAAAAAAGAAGAATCTACATTTCAATTTTTTACCCAGGTAAAAGAACAAAAGTAAACTTATTTTGCAGTATTTAACTGATAAAACTACTTTCCCTTTATCTTACATAAAGGAAACAGAAGGAAAAGAAATGTAAAGAAGAAAGCTAGGAAAAAAAAAAAAAAGAGCTGTAATAATAAAATTTAGAATTCTAAAAACTGGTGAATATATTCTGATTTCATTATGTTGTATGGTGCTTTTTTATCATTACCAGTTTATGGTATGTAAAGCAGCAAGTATTTGTTTATCTAAATATCTGATAGCTCTCCGAAATATTTAGATGAGCAGTATTCAAAAGAGTACCCATTTCTGGCTGAATGAACTCTGCTGTTGCCATAGCTATGAGCCACAGATATTGCAACTGGAGAACTACATAGCAATCAACATCTTCAGGTATGCAGCTTCTCTTTCTATAAGTTTTAGAAGCAGACATGAGCTTCACTGCATTCATTATTTACCTTTCTATGCACAGATCTTTGCACCTTCTCTCCCCTGTACTAGTAAAATTTCAATAAATTCTAGTCTCTGACCTTTCAATGGAAAAAAAAAAAAAAATTAAATAAAAAGACCCCAAACCAAACCAAGCAACCAAATCAAAACAAAACCCAGGACAACAGCTGGTGAATTGGCTTATTTAAGCTAACCTATTAACAAGCAGTGAGAGTTTAGTGACTTTGAATGTCCACTTTCAGCTTCGTGCTTCGTAATTCCATTGACACAGCAGGTAAAAGTGGAAATATATTATAACAAAAACAAGAAAAGAGCTACTCTTTGGAGGGTGAGACCCTTTCAGACCTCTTGTCCCTTCAAATCCAATTTGCAGTCTCTAACAAATATAACTGCCCTTGAATGTGCCAATTAGTTTGTTGACTGAACCAGAACCAGGCCCCAGAAGTTTAAGTACTGTGAGCAAATGAAGTGTTCAATTAAGATTTAAATTTTAGCAAAATTGTTTTTGGAGAGCAGCCACTTCATAGAAATTAATTTAAGTTTTGAAAACAGAATGTATATGGCTTGATTTTTTTACCATAGGGTATATTTTAACACTGTGGTTTTAATTAAAATTTGGTTTTTGGCTTCAGCAATAACCTAAAAATACTTCAGACTACTCCTTTAACATCAGTTTAGAAACCAGTTTAGTGGGAAGTTTAGAACTAGTACTTCTTCACTGTAATTTTACAAACCTTTTATCTGGACAGAACACATTTTAGTGTGTATCAACTATGTTGAGTATTAAATGTGTCTTTATTGTTTGTTTTAAACAGTCTAAAGGTTAAAATATCTATTTTCAGGCTTTTTCAATCTAAGACCTCTTCAAAAAAAACAGAGGACAAAATCAGACTGCTTTTTCTCCAGGCTACAGTACTAAAGGCATACCCAAAACCAGCTTGTATGAGAGCAGTTTGTAAGCTTTTTAGAGGAGAATTATATTTGATGTGATAGACAGTCCCGTCTTTACAGCAGAATACAATTACTGCTTCAAGGCCCCATCCAGCAATCTTCAAAACATAGAATTACAACCATGTAATGAGCTTCTTTCCTCCTGTCCCTCCTTCTCCAGGCTGTTCAGATCACTTCATTCTTATGCCAAATCATGTATGAGTAACATGACATTCTTTTAGATTATGCAGAGTCTTCACAACCTACACAGGCATCTAATCAATAAAAAGGTGTAATGTGGTCCTCAGTTAAGAGGAAAAATACACCTAATAATTGCACCTAATAAACACTGTTTACATAAATATTAATAGAGTCATACAGCTAACCCAATACAACTGCTTGTTGAATCTAGTTGATGTATTTACAGGTACTGTATTTTTAATACTGTCATATTTTTAATAATACTGCTTTACAATAGCTTGAAAACAAACCATCTTCCTCAAAGAATGCTGTTTTTGAAACACTGAATATTCTAACTACACTAAATACTACATAGCAGGTTAGCTGTAAACAGTAGCAGGCTCACTTAGCAACATAGATACTTAAGTAGAAAACTCTCCATAGCCTGTTTTATTCCATGAAGTAAAAGTATTCTGGGCTGTACTGAAGCCTGAACTGAGTCTGCTCTCAAACTTGGTTTAACCCTCCTATTGAGTTTCTAGGGCAGTAATTTCTTTACCTCAAGCTACTTTAACCCTGTTTTCAAAACAGAATTTTTCAGTTCACTATGGTGTCAGAAAGCATAAATGCGTTCTGGACTTCATTGGTAAAGTTAAGTCCTGTCCATAGAAGGGCATTAGCAAGCTCAGAATAATTGTGAAGGTAAGCTGGCATCAAGATAAGAGTAAAAAAAAAGTCCTTCGTTTCTCTGTCCATCTTCTTTGTAGAAAGCACACATGGATTTAGATAGGGATAATATGGGTATCATGTCCAAAACTTTCTCACAAATCAAAAATTCCCCCAGAAACGAAGCTCTGTATACCCCAGACTTTAGATAACCTAGACTGAGGCCTTGATGGAGATTTTTTGCCTTTTCTTTTAAATCCCTGTTATACCTTTTTACAACTTCTGTATTCTTAGGGCTTTTTGTCTACATTCTTGGTCTTGTTTGTTCAGGTAGAAGATAAACATTTTAGAAGCTTCATAGTTAGGGATCAGTATGCCCATGACCCAAAGGTCCCCTCCAGAACATTCTATAAACTAATATAGAACCATCCAGGGGAAGGTTCCTTGGGGAGGGGGCTCATTCAAGCCTCTCACTGGGCAATTTTTGATAGATCTGCTAATTAGTAAGACCTATAATGTTATAACAGATCTTTTAGGGGAGGCATTGTGGTGTGCATTTTGGGGCATTTGACCTGGAGGTGTGCACCTAAGGATCCTTAAAATAAATACCAAGGTAAAATCCCTTTTTCCCTTCTAACCATGTTTGACTCTTGATTTTAAGACCAAGAAAAGGCATCAATGAGACTACCTAAAAACAGAGGTTAGATGAAACTAAGAGAATAAAATCAGGTATATTTATTGAAGGGCTTTCAGGTATACTTTGGGCAGCCAAAGCCTCAGGGGCTACACCCAAAATGGACTGGGTCACTGGGTGGAGTTTTCATACTTTTATAAGTTTGGTCCATTTTCGTATCACAGGTAATTCTCCAACTGCAGCTTCAGGTAATGAAGTCATTTACTCCAAATTTGCTCCCTCCATAATCCAATCTTGTTTACACTTCTTGGGGCCTGAGACAGTAAGGTGTCCTTAAGTTTCAGGCCTAGAGAGGATTTGTTTTGTCTGACCAAAATGTGAGAACACTGGTTAACAGGCTATATGGAGTTTTTAGAATTATACAGTAAAGAATTGCAGGATATGAAAATATAAAAGCTAAAATCCTAAGGCATCAACAGGACATGATACTTACTTACAAATATAACTTTTACTGTATAATACATTACATATACATTGTTAAACATAATACAAAATGTTATGCATAATTTTTTATTTATGTTGTGTATCTATTGCAATAAATATATTTATTACAAATATTACACAAATAAATATACATATATAAAGAGATATAAGTACTTAGCTACAAATCCCCATTTGGTGTTTAATGACAAGTACAGGAACAGGACCTGAATAAGTCTGTTGGAAGAGAAGCTTAGCAATGTGGTACTAGTGTAACTGAAGATGGGTCTACCTTCATCATGTGGTTTACAAATTCTAATACCAACAACAGAAAAAGCAGTTGAAAAAAACACTATGAAGTAACTTGGAACTGTTTGTATAAACTACTGTATAAAAATAACGCAGCAGGATTAGACCATCTCTCCCAATAATTCTAAGCTACATCCAACTTCATATAGCAGTTTACATTATTTACATCTCATTAAAAAGTGAGTGTCTATTCCAGATAACTTAGTACACAGTAGAATGGAAATTAATTGATCCATTTTCTGAACAAGAATCCAAACACTCAGATTCATCCTTCTCATCCTATTACCACTGTGGTGTGTTATCATTAGTCTATTGAAATTGGTTCTGGAAGTCAACACGTTTGAACTGTTCAGTTAAAGTGAAAAAATGTGAAAGTCCTTCACTCTGACCAGAAAATAGTGTACCAGACAATTGTCTCCTTTCCTAAATGCAGTTATGGCTAAGACAAAATGATCACAGAGATTGAATTAACAGATTGTTAAGACTTCATTGGTTATGAAGAACATATGGAAAAGTTGGCAGATACGTCTCATATAAATACTATCAGTGGCATTGTGGTGAGGAGTCCTGCACCATAAGTTATTCATCGTGTTTTTTACTAGATCTTGTCTCCGAATTGTTTGAAGATGCAGTTGAAATATACTAGAATTACCTTAAATTGATCAAAACACACAATACTCATAAATCTGAGGGATCATGTCTTTTGTAAAGCATGATAGGACATATTAATGAGAACCTGATTAATATAGACCAGACAGATAGAAAAAACTTGGCAGACAATCATCATAAATTCGTGTTCCAGTCAATGTCCACTGCTTGTAACACCTAAATCTCCACTACTGCACTACTGTACTTACAGATATCCATCACTGTCACTCAGAGATAGCATAGTGGGGTAAATTGTATCAATATTCTTTCAGTCTATCTCTTTCTGTTATTTCTGTACATTTGGTGAGTGTTTTATTCACTGTCATGATTCTTTCTCTTTTTTTGTCTTTCACTATGTGAATGGAATATTAGCATAACTTTACATAAGAGAACAGCTCCAGAACTAGGAGATGAAGAGAGGATGAGACCATACTTGCCAGTTAATTTATCAAAGTAGCAACTGATATTTGTGAATGAACTGTAGAGATTCCTTGTGCCTTTCTGTTTTGTTTGAGGAGTTCTGTGTTTGTTTTTCTCTCTTTGTTGTGGTTGTTGTTCTTTTTAAGAAAAAATGGAAAGAATTTGCTTTCATATTAACATAGAAGAGGGAGATTTCAATATGTAAAATTAAGCTAACAGAAAAAGGTTGTGGGGTTTGTGTCTTGTTACAGTAAGTTGCAGTTGGATGTAGCATTGCAGGGGTGCATAAAAGGGTATGCATAAATCTAGGGCTCTTGAACAGCAGTTTCTAGCCAGAAGAGGTTTATCAATAGCTAACCAAGCTCATTTGGAAATGTGCTTAATAAAATGAGTTTTCTGTCTCTCTTCCTTTCCCCCCCCCCCCCCCCCCCCCGCTTTTTTTTTGTTCAGTATAGCTGACATGAAAAGGTACTTAATTTTCCAGATGGCATGGTATAAGGACTAATAGATAAAACAAAAATAAAGATATGTTACTGTAAACCACCAGCGACAACAGGTGTTTTGAATTCTTCCATCTACCTTATTTCCTTTCATTCATTCACACGTAGTAAAATATTTTATGTGAAGTAACTTGTCACCATCGGAGGGAGCTCTTGTATTGACACAACCCGGCACAACATTCTCCCTCAAAAAATTATCATAACAATTCTTCTTTATAAAATCCCAACATATAATTACATATCCACTATGTTTTATTTAATCATACCTAAGCACACGGACCTCAGAGATATTACTGAAAATTGAAAATGTGAACGTGTTTCATAACAGCATTACTAGAATTTTACATAATTTTTAACAACTCTTGAAGATTAGCTAACTCTTTATCTGAAATAAATATAGATAAAGTTTTTATAATATGGATCTTTAGTCAATAAATTTGGATTCTGATATTCCAAAGGTACCTCTGATGATCTCAGAAGGTAATAATCAAAGTAGTTTAGGTAGTTTTATTTTCACTTTCTTCCCCTTGTTTTTTAATAAATCCTTTTCAAGTAATCTGTAAAACATTAATATATTGAATTTTGAATTTGGGCAACAGTGCATCGGTCCTTTCTACTTTCAAATCAATTTGAAGTTTAATCACCACTCTTCTGGGTAAATGAATGTTTTTACTAATGGTATTTAATCTGGAGTGCAAAATTGAATTATACATTTAGAAATAATTAACTACATAACTGTTATGAAATATTTTCAAAGAGCAGAAACATATTTAACCAGTTTATTCCACAAATTTTCTTGCTAAAACTTGAAAAAAAAATTGTGCAGACGGTATATTTCTCAGTGTATGAAATTTAGGTAGGAATCACATTTCACTATTGTTCTTCTGTAACACATGACATAACTCAGAGATTACCAGAAAGATAATTCAGGTAACATAACTAAAATACCTTTAGTGTATTAGCAGTATATGAAATCCATTGAAATGTCAAAACAGTGCATGGGCATTCTGTTTGCTCAAAGCAATATGAAAAAAAAAAGTTATTAATATTAAAGTATTAATTTTCTTTTCCTACAATTTCACACCTTGCTTTGAAATGAAATTAAACTCTTAGAAAGAAAGGAAAGAAACCGCATTAATTATGCAACATAGAAATGGCACAGTAAATACTTTTATGTCCTGAGGATTATAAACAATAAAATAGTTCAATAAGAAGTTTTCCTATTAAATTATTTTTGTTGCTTTCATATATAATGTCTCAGGATTTTTACCTTTAGAGAAATTTTTGCATATTAATTCCTTTTTGACTCATTGTTATGGACTTAGACTAGTGTATAACACCAAGTTAACATGACAATCCATTTCTTAGGTTGCTACAACATTAGCCAAATATTTCAGCCATTTCACCAAAAACCTTAGTGGCAAAATTTCACTTTTCTTTCAACACAAGGCTTGCCATGCTGATTATAAGGAAACCTCTCAAAAGCAATCAGTTTTCATATTTTTATCCTTACTCTGATGGAAGATACTATGACATGAAAAGCCAGAGAAACTCACAGAGATTAAATGTTCTGGATATGATGTGAACAACAAGGCCCTAAGACTATTCTGTATACTATTATTAATTCTATGCAAAAATGTTCAACAAATGTATGTTAAGGTTGCATCCAGTAGTAATCAGGGACTAGTAAAAATATGTGCAAATTGTTTCCTGTTAAGAATATTTGAAATACAAAAGTAGAGCTTCAGTTTTTCAGAAATATCAGGATTCATGGTGGAGCCTAACGCTCTAGTTGGCATCTGATGCCTCAGAAATGTAATGAAGACAGCAAAGACTGCACTGTAAACATACTACTAGATCAGTTAGGAATATTTTCTAGAGTGCATTTTTGAGTCCAAGGGATGTGTCTTAAAATCCACAAAATGCAATAAAACCAAGTTCCTAGTTATTTGTCAGATGGATAATTTGTTTCTGACACAGAGTTCAGACATTTGGATAACCTAAGCAGCAAAGTAATGGTCGTTCATTTTTTCTGGTACTGCTGTGCATTTAAATACAAATAAATGACTAGCAAATACCAGTGACTAGCAAATATGGCCTGCAACGAGAGCAATCCAGAACACATGATGGGCTAGCAACAGAATGGGCACACCTGCAACCCTCAGCAAATGTACATTTGTGTAAGGCAAAGAACTGACTGATTTGGGGGTGCTCATCAGGTACAAGAAGGACAAGCAGAGAGCGGGTTGGATGCATATAAAGAAGAAGGGAATAAAGAAAGACTTTGCAGACACAACCTTAAGTTAAATCTTCAAATGGAGATGGGAGAAGAAAATTTAAGATGACAAAGTTTCTTTCCAGGTACAAATTTTAATAACTCCAGGGCTCACAGGGAAAATAGGACACGTGGTTTGCAGCCTGAAGACACGTCAGTGATGGTCATTAGCTTTCTTCCTAAAGCTATCTAGTGGAAAGTAAAAGGAAAGTCAGGTACCAATACAGTATTATTGTAATAATTCTGACACATCACTTTCTGTATGAAAGCTAAAATGATCAGGCTCCTCGGCTACTTATCTCCTCCACAAAATATTTCACTTCAACTTCTCACTTTGTTAAGGCAGAAAGACAGAAGAAAAACCCCCCAAAACCATAAACTGCATCAGGATTTGCTTTGATTTCAGCTGCCCCAGCTCTTGTATCCCAAGTTTAAAACCACAAGTCCAAGTTACACCAGTATTGATTTATCTCACAGATAGGCAGAGACCCTATTGTTTAGAGTTCCTAGTTTTACTGTATGCATCACTCAGATCTAGCTCCATGATAATGCTGCTAAAGCATGTGAAAAATATAACATCCAGAAGTAAAAACTCAAAAATATGTATCTTCATGATACACCAGGATGAACATAGTATTGAATTTCAAATTTTAAAGGTCTTTTATGTTTTTGCAACTATAATAATCAGGAATCAGACTCTACAGGGAAAAATGGGAATAAATTTCACTTGGTGCACATGACATCACTAAAAATACCTCTGCTTCTTCAGAGGAGGTGACTGAATATATGGGAATAAAGGTGGTAATTTGTGATGCTAATCTCTTTATGTAAACATAACAAATATTTAATCGTATCTCTATGTGTATATCTGTCAATGTCAAAACTAAAATACAGACCAACCAGAGAAAATAGTTTGGAGCTTGCAGAGATTGTGAAGTCCACATTGCAAGACATTTACTCTTAAATGATCAACCTCTTTCTTTTCATAATTAACTGTTTTCTGGATAAATTGTCATTGAATAGGCATGACCAGTATGAAGGATGTTTCTTTACATTAAAAATTAACCTTCTTAAATGAAAGAACAAACAAATTTTGTTTTCACTTGCTCAACATGATATTCCTAGAAGGAGGCTCTCATGCCAGCAAAAATCTTGAGAGACAAAAATGAAGCCACACAAGTCTGATGAAATAAAAGTGTTGCCAGCTTCTAATATAATAATTTTCAGAATACTGAGTAACTTTCATGTCTAACACTAATGACAATGCTTGAAGGATGAGAGACCGTGAAAGCCATTTGTGCACTGCACTGGAAATTATGACTACATACATCAAATGACTACAGGTACATGGGTGGTCATTTCTCTCAAACTAAATTATTCTTTGCTCAAGTGCAGTCTTGAAATAAATTTTTATTTAATTAGCTTTGATACTCAAAAGAGACTATGTGGGCATAGCTTTTCTAAGAGAAACAACAGCACTCTGGAGTGGAATGAAGATGATCCTAAACCCATTTTTTAAACCAAAATTGGGGATAGATAGCACACCATGGCTTTATGTAGGGTAGAAAAAGAAAATAATTAAAAAGTAAGATTTTTTTTTTAATGTAGACATTACTTGTAGAACTTAGAGCTCCATAAAATACTGTTTTCATATACAACACTCTTAAAAATAAGAATACTAGTTCTTTGTCTAAATGTTTGTGACGTGAAATTTAATATCAAACAAATTTTTAGATTATTTGTGATGTGTAGAAAAATGCAGCAGTCTGTAGGAAAGAGTGTGATAGAATAATTTTTACTGCTTTAGGTTTCTTGCAGTATTTCAACCTAAAGTCTCTTACTTATATTGTAACATCTTTAAGTGCCTTTGGTGCACACTGGTGCTGCAGAATGGTTATAAATTAAGCTATTTCAAGTAGATAATTTTAGTTTGCCAGTCATCACTACTTACTTGTTGCATCTAGAAAAAAGCAAAGTGCAAGGAGGAAGAAAATGGAGAATCATCCTCTTACATCTTGAGAAAACAATGCATCTGAACAGATGAATTGATTCTGAAATGTTTTTGAAAAACATCCAAACTGAGATCTAAGTGAGAACTTGAAGCAATTCAGAGGTACATCTAAATTTGAACTCCAGTGGTAGGTTCTTCTTTACTTTTTTGTTTAGTCTCCTGCAGGGGTTTTTTGGGGGAAAAAAAATAAATTATCATGTAACCCTTGTAAAAAATACAAAAGTCCATCTCAGTGGTATTCCCTAGTTGAATTAAGGACACATAAAGTTGCAGAGATGCATATTTGTAAAAATATTCTTATTCCACTCTATGAATACAGATGGCATCAAAAAACCATAATTCTACTGAGGACTGTTTTCTTGTTCATTTGCAACCAACATTTAAGTGCATACAGTTTAACTCACAGTTCACTCTTAAGGACAGCAAGCACTTCAGGTGCTATTGTATTTTATATGCAAAAGCAAAAAGAAATAATAAGAGTGCTGCTGATATCCGACCACAGGGCCACTCCATTGAAGCCAATTTAAAAAACATTGTGTCACTGTATTGAAGAACATCTTATTCCTTCCCTTTGAGAAGTGCATGTTAGTATTTTTGTGCTACAGTAGAAACTCCGTTCTATTTCCTAAGGAAGACCCAAATCTGGAGAAAAATAAATCAAGACAAAGATCAAACACAAAGCTCCCTGACCACAATTCAACAAGGAGTGATTTCCTTGGAGAGCCAAGAGAGCAAAGGTTAAAAACAGATTTCTGGGCAGCAATACAATATAATTAACAGAACAATTACAGAGTAATTCACCAGTGTCTTTTACAACTATGAGGGGCAGAAGAACATTTTGGGAAAGGAAGAAGGTGAAACACTCCATTAGTTCATATGGTCCCTCCATCTGACAGTGAGTAGTCCACCCAAAGAAGTAGAAAGTGCCCCCAGAAATCAACTCAGTCATTCTCAAGACCATTCTCATGTTTATAGTTCTTCAGATATAATTTATTTTAAAAGCTGGTTCATACTTCATGACAGCTACATAAGTACTGTCAATTCTTTTTTAATATAGTTGAAAGCTTTGAATTAATACTGATTTTATTCTGTTTTATAATCAGTTCCTTATAATAGGCACCTTCTCTTTGAAACAAGGAACTGTTTGCTCCCAAAAACCTTTGTCATCATGGAATAAATCAATGATCAGGTTAATTATAAAAGAAGATGGCTTCTGTTTGGGAAATTACCAGTTTTGCATCAAAAGTAATGTCAAAAAGAGCACATGAAATTTACAAATTTAAGAATTTAAAGAATTTAGTATGGTTTAATTAGTACATACTTTCAAATCTGTAAGAAAATGGAAATAATTATTCAATGGTCAAACATTTCAAATTATCTTCATATAACACAGGGTGACTAAAAGATTTCTAATACTTTCCAAATGAAAATTTCATTCACATTGTATTAAAAATATTAATAAATGTCACACTTTGTTATCTCATGCTTGCAAACAACAAAGTAAGAAGCTTTGTATGTATTTATAAAGAGTATCACACAGCTTGGTAAATGTATTAAAAATACAAACAATTCTGCACAAACATTTGAAATAAATACACATTTTAAAAACCCAACATCAACAAACACAAAGTGCAATAATGGATTATCACAACCATTAATTTATTAGCTATTACATAATCTCTTAATATAATTCTTAAAATAAGTTACCATTATTTTAAAACTTCTGCAATTTTAAGCTACTTTGATAGCTTAAAACAGGGGTTTTCTTAAGAAATGTGACTACTACTATATTTTTTTATTCTAAAATACTATTAACTGAAATTCAGAACTGAAAAATAAGAAAAAAACCCCAAACTCAGCCAGCCATCAAATTTCTCAGACTCTGCTTTCAGTACATATGCTCACTCAGTTTCTTAATAAATCTGTGTGAAATTCTATCTGTCATTAGGCCTGTGTGAAATCTGCCCTAAGGGGACTCTTACCAGGACAGTAAGCACTAGGAATGCATGAAAATTTCTCACACCTCTGCCATATCTAAAAAGGCATGTGCTCATGATACCTGCCAGTCTGCCTGGTCTTTTCCCATTAGTTGGTAAAGAACAAAATTTAAATTACCATCTCTCATAGAAAGAGGGCAATTCTAGAAGCTGGTACTCTGTGTAGTGATCAGCTATTAACATATACAGGACTTTAAACAAAGAATCATGCTTATCTTGCCACAAAGGTAGAAAACACTGAAAGGAAATTGAAGAGAAAATGGTTCTGCCACAGGTAATAAATTCTAGGACCACAATTAGGAGCTGGAATGATTGTAGCTGATAAATGAATATGAAACACAAGCTTACAGCCATTATTCTGCAGGTTTTTGCTTTTTACAAATGAAGACTATGAAAGTTGGTTTTGGAACATTAATCATCTGTGAGTTTTTGTACTGAATTGTTTATGTTGTTGGCATGATTGGATATTTTGACAGTGATAAATAATTACAAAAAGCTATCTATTTCAGACTGAATTAACAATTTTACCTGTATTCTAAAAGAGAAAAAAAGAAATCCAGCAGAAGTAATCAAACATAATCCCCACTTGTACATCTGGCTTTCCGTCCTGTAACCTTATTAGAAAGCATCCCAAAATAACCACTCATGGATAAATCAAGTCTTTCCATTTGACATTTGCCTCTGAGGTCTGAGGTGGCTTTAACAACTTTAAGCTGCTAAAGATTTAGATGGAAAATTCAACAACAGAAGTCTTGTCCCCATCTACACCTCTCTGTCCATGTACATGTGTGCAACACAACAGAGACTCAAGAGTACCACAAAAAATGGCAAAAATATTCTAAAAATTGAAAGTATATAGTTGCTAATCATTGAAAATAAGAGAAAATATCCACTGCTTTGTAAAGGATGTTGTCACTGACTCCAGGCTAATTCCCTCTTAACATTCAGTCTAAAATCCTGAATGCTTGATTCTGTGCTTGGGGATGAAATTCCCACTTAGACCTACTGTGCAGAAGATTCAGAACATATTTTAGCAATATTTATTTAAAAAAAAATTCATATAATCTTACTTAATTTTTTAGCAATCTTTCATGAATTTTGTAGCTTTTTTCCTTGCACAACAGATGCTGCTGCATTACAGATCTACTACATGTTTGCTTTAGAGACACAAAACTAAAGAAAGTCTGTTTTAGCAAGGTTTCTTCTAGGATCAGACCCTTCTATATCAAGCAAAGAGCTGCTGCCACTTGAATTTGCAGACACAGAGGACAAGGCTGCTAGCTAACTTTTAAAAGTCCTTTTTTTTTTCCAGGCTCTTTTTTTAACCAGAACCTCCTAAAAAGTCTTTTGGCAGCTTATATACTTGTTGCTTTCTGCACCTTATCAGATTGAAGACCAACATTCAGGAATTGTGTCTCATCAAATTCTGTTCTAGAACGATTCTGTGGTTTTACAGCATAGTTTTTATCATGCTCACAAAGGAGTAAATTACCCCGCCCAGCTTGTTCTGAGGTCTCTGACAGATGTCTCTGACTGCAATAAAAAGAGAATTTCTCTTTTGTCCTGGTCATAACCTTTCTAATCACTTAGCCAAACCTACAAACAGCATTATAAATCTAAAGATTACCTTGAACCTAGAGATTTCTGTAGGTTTTTCCCAATTGTGGCCCAAGAAAGACATACCAGTTCCATCTCAGCAAAGTTAAATTAACAGACAAACTCACCAGAGCTGTGAAAGCAGGGTAACAGATCTTCACCTGAGTAAGAAGGCTTGACTATATGGCCTACAAGCTACACACATACACAGACAAAAACTTGTCCTATGCAAGTAAATTGCACTTCAAACATGACCTTCAAATCTTAGTATTACTTGTATTACTGAAAATACAGGGCAGTTTGGGAAAAAACCCAAGTTGTTATGAACAGAATTTCAATCCATCTACCCAAAATCAGGTAGAATTGACTCATTGCTTCAGAAAATCCTAAAATAGGACTGTATTAGAGACATTCCTTACATGTTAAAAAAAAACTCCCAAGGATGATCAGAATCAAGTCTGAAAATTAATAATAGGCTTCATCTAGGACAGAAAACATACTAAGTAGAAGATTTTTTTTCCTGCTATATTCACTCTGGAGTGTGAAAAAGAGGAAAAACACCAGAAAAAAACCTACTTGTTAAATTCAGAATTCTTAACAGTCTAATATATGTCTAAGAAAACACTTTTGCTCAGCTGTAATACTGCTTCATAATTCCATAGATATCCCCTAAACTGACTGCATTTTTAACAACACAAAGCTCTGATCTCACATGAAGAAAAGACTAAAACAACATTTTTTAAATAATTCCTTTGAGGAGAGTATTTTCAGTTAAAATAATAAAGTTTAATTTTTCATTAGAGAAATTACAAAAAATACAGAGGAAAAAGCACGTCAGATGAAAGAACAAAGGATGTGGAAAATGTGCTGTAACAAACAAATAATGCAAGTTAGAATAATTGCAGCATGCTTTATTTAGACTGAGGAATGCATGCATGATGAATCAACCACTCAAGCCCTCCTTAAGTAAAATCTGTTTGTCAGAAAATTAGCTATGGATACTTAATCCAATTAAGAATTTAGCTCTTTCTTACTATTTCACTCCATCAAACTAGAATTTGGCATTCTCAAATATTTCTCACTTTCATATGTTCAGAAAGTTGGTTTGTGTTTTTGGAGATTTGTTTTTCTGTTGTTTTTTTATTCTTTTTATCTCCTCTAGGTTTGTTTGTTTTTGTTTTTTTTTTAATTTTATATATTTGTATTTCTTTTTTGAAAGTCATTTTACTAACTGCATGTATTTCCATTCTTTTTGAAAGGGGAAAAAAGCATATGCTATAGACAAACTAAAAAGTATTCATTTTTAAGAAATTAATACACTGCATGTGCCTTTGTGGTTGTATTTTTATTTATTTCTTAAGAAATTCTTATAAATAGGCCAGCCACCTTAGGATGCAAAAGAATGCAAACCAAGTGAAAGTCAAACTTAAAAATTTGCATGTTTCATACTGTTCCTGGCAACTTTAAATATATTTAAAATAATGAATTAGCTTAACATTCAGTCAAAAAAGGTATGATTGTTTTTCTTTTTCTCTACATTAAATCTCTTTTTATATGAATTTGAGGTTGAATTTGAGAGCTTGGTTGATCCATTCTTAAAAAAAATGTAATCACATGAGTGGATTCAGCTTTTCATCATTAAGAGAGAAGTTTATCATTAAAGTTTTCCTAGATTCAACAACAAAAAATATTATTTGTCATGTAATTTATTTATATTATGTACACTATATTTACATATACCTTTTATATTTTCCTGCACCTGAGACCACATCAATTTTGCAGTCTTGCAGAAGTTACCAATAAGAGCTCAGATTTTTCCTACTGACATTCATGACAAAATCTTTCAAGCTTTCAACTTCTCCTGCCTACATTGCCAGAGGCAAGGTACTTCTTGTTCCTAAGGCTCACCATCATGAATAGAATTAGAGTGGTCACAGTTGTTCAAAATGTTAGATCCTGCCTTAAAATAATTCTGACAGAGGATTTTTTTTTCAAGGTTTTTTGTTTTAATCTTAGTTCTTTATTATATGGAAGATAATAACTGCACCAAATATCAGGATCCAACAAATACACACCTCTTTTTTTCAAAGATTATGTTCTTCTAGCCTTACTAAACAAAAGTTGGTACAGGGTTTTTACTATTCCAGACTAATATCTATTCTATGTTCAATATTTTCTATGTAGGATTTTTTGGCTTGAGTAATATTTGTTTTCTGAGACAACATAGTGGAATGCAAACGTAATTTCAACTCCACAAAACACTAATTAACCAAACTGTAATGCAGACTCCATATGAACAAAATCTGTCTTCAAACAAATTATAATAGCATTATGATAAATATTGTCTAAACAGATAAGAGCCACAGAAAATACCACAGTGTGATTATCCATTATTTAAACATCCCAAACTTAATATCAAGGATGTGTTTGCCATATGATACAAACACTTGGTACAATTAATTTTTAGAAAGAATGACTGAAATTTTTTGTATTTGGGATATTATAAAACATAGAATGTTTATATCATCACAGAGAACATCCCTAATTATTTGTACCTTTTTCTTTTATAAAATATATAAACTGTGATATGAAATGTTCTTATTTTAGTGACAACATTCACCATTACCTTTATCCCTATAAAGATACTCCTGTAATGAATGGAGTTCTTTTTTGAATGCAATATAAACAAGGAGCAGTCAGACATGCTACAGTGTGAGATCTGTCCCTCATTTGGTCTTCAAAGGAACAGTTTAAGCAGTCTGCTCAGAACAAACATCCCCAAAGGGATGAGTTTTGTTGAGTCATGAGCAGGGTATGTTATTTTCTCACTTTGCTGTACTGGTAGAGGCAATGAACAACTGACCTTCTTTTTCTTCAGCTCACTGTGCTTACATATTTCTGTCGCATTCATACTCAAAATTCTCTTTTCCAGGCCAAATAATTCCAGTCTATTCGGTCATTTCTTACATACCATCTGTCTGCTTTTTAATCTTTTAAAACATAATTTTCTGAATCTTTTCCAGTTCTACTATATTATATTGAAATGAATGATCAGTTCTGCACTGAAGACATGAACAACACATATACATTCACAGTGGAATTACAAGGTTTTCTTACTCATTTGCTACCATTTGCTTAATAATTCTAACATTCTGTTTTCACCTTTGTTCCAGAGGACTAAGATGATAATTAAAAATGTTTTTGCTACCAGGTCTTATCCTGTAGCATCCCACAGGCACCCATTTCACATGGAAGGACCGAAGAGTTTTTTGGGGGATAATTTGGGGGGGTTTTTTGCCATGTACATTTTGTTAGCAATGAAGAAAGAATATTGTATTTCTGCTCAAATATCTTATTAAATAAATTAAATATTTACTTAATATGTAAATATTATAAAACCTTTTAAATGCTCCAGGCCAAAACAAAAATCTATCTTTTTTCTGGGAATTTTTTTTCTATTCTTTTTTTTTCTCTTTAAATAATTTTTTTTTTTTTTTGAAAGAAGGCAAGAAGAAACTTCTTATGATTTAAAATGGCAAGGTCATATGCAAGATCATGGAATAGACCAATATGACAACTATTTCATGAGTTTTGAGTTATGCACTTGCTACTGGAAAACATTTTTTCCTACCTCTAGTAAAGAGACGCCTTCAGTTATTTAATTTGGCATGTTTGCTTCAAAGAAAATGTGAATTTTCTCTCACATAAAAAGTTATACTATTGATTGGTCTAATTAAAAAACAAACCAAACAAAATCTATATGATTTTCAGGGATACACTGTCAAAATTACATGCACACATGCAAACACAATATTTTGAGCTGACACTTCTATGACTGTGTGAGAGAGTAATAGGAAACAGTAAATATTTAAGAAAATCTGTATAGTTTCATAATATTCACTGAAGGAATCTTTTTAATTTATGTGCATATTTTATGTAGGAATGCTATATTTATTAATTTGGATGATATCTGAATATGAACCTGTGAACATTGTGCACTGGGTATCTAGATGAGGATAAGAAATTTATGAGAGCTCAACAGTTTGTGTAATGCTGCAATCATCCTGCTTCTACTAAAACTATATTTTTAACATTAACAGTTTTTTCATTGCTTCCATATCATGTGAATAGTTTTCATTTCCAGGAGTATAGAAACATATAAAATAAAAGGAGGAGAAGGTGAATTGCTAAAATAAACTTCAAGAATACTTCAACAGAATACCATTTCATTCCATTATAGCGTGATTTGGGTTGGAAAGGTAATTTATTCCAAATTCTTGCTTAAACGAAGGTCAGCTATTAGGTCAGGCAAGGTTACTCAGGGCCTTCCCAGTACCTGCCTTTATATTTTGCTGTGCATGCTTATGTCTTTCATATGAACTGACACCAGTTTCTAAAAAAATTCTTTTTTTGTCCCTTTTCTCATTTTTACAAAAGGGTAGAAAAGAAATGAGACAAGCATAATTAGGCACTCATTCTGTTTATGTCAGATTATTAACGGTTTGATTCTTCCTTGATGTAAAATATATAATATCTTGATGAAGTCACTGATACGAGACACTACCTCTGGTGATAGTTCTCCAGAAAACCACACAAAGTAGATCAGGGTTAACAGAGCAATTTCACTTCCAATTGCAAAAAATGTGCTGGAAGACAGATGAAATATCATAGATATCACGTGATCTGAACAATCATATGCAAGTGGTTGGGGATGTTTTGCTCTTTTTTTTTAAAGATAGCATGATGCTGACTGTTACAAATGAAACACCTTGGGTGATACCCTGAGGATCCCATTTTATTTGCCAGACTCCTGAAAATAAAAATGGGTTATTAATCCAATTTTATTTGGATTCTATGACCTTCAATTCCCAAACACCAAACAGTGAAGAAAAAATGAGAGAATTTGATTCTATTTACTTAATATGTATTAACACATAGATAGCATATAACATTGAGAAACGGTGTTGTCTTTCTAATTTTAAGATTTAAAATATAAACATTAATTAAAAATGCATAAAATATATTAACTATTCAGTAATTTTTGCCTTATATTTATGTTTATTTTATCACCTCAACTTCCACAGTACAGGTGCTCAAGTTTTGACATTGTGTCACTGCACACTCAGAAAATACAAATGACTGAGTATTGTACATAATTTACCATACCATAAGTATCTCGTAAGCCTCTAAAAGCTTCACTGTATCCAAAGTATTTTCCCCTCAGGAGAATGGAGATACATTTATCATCAAGTACCCCCTAAAGAGTGTGAAAAAAATATCAGCAGAACCACTGATAATAAAAGATGACCTGTTTGTTTTCATTACTTCAGTATATCCAAAAGTTAATGTCTTGTACTTACACTTGCAGACTTTTACCTACAGCCTGCTACTAACCTGCATGCCTAAGGCCAAATAAAATCATGGAAGAATATAATTATATTCAACTCACATATTTCTTCAACTGTATCTATTTTCACTGGTTTCATCAGACTGGTGCTCTCCTTGATCTCAAATCAACAAGGAGAAACTGAAAATTATCATATCACTGAGGGAAGAAAAATTATTGAGGACAATTCAGATCTTTTTCATGACTATGGAGTCAAGTTTTCTCACATCAACACTGGAAAGAGAATCATTACCTTCTTATGCAATTCTGTGAATTTGTAGTGGCAGAGTTAAAGATCCACTGCAAAAACTAAGTAACATCCAACACAATTACGTATCTTGCAGAGTTGTTTCGGTTTACCCTTCAGAACTAAAAGGTCACAAATCAGCATAATATCATACTAACAATGTCAGGTGACATTTTTAATAATGCAAATTAACTGGGAACTTAATCAAGGTGAAAATAGGATAGTGGAAACTTTGCATCCAGATCCTGATAAGGCTTTTTCAAGATCTTATCTTCATCATTTTTTATTGTTCCCTTAATATAAGTCTATGTACAGCTAGAATTTCCTGTGTCCAGAAGAGGACCTTGAAGATATCAGAGGGCTGGAGCACCTCTCCTATGAAGACAGGTGGAGAAAGCTAGGCTGCTCAGCCTGAAGAAGAGAAGGCTTTAGGGAGACCTTAGAGCAGCCTTGCAGTAAAACAGGGCCTACAAGCAAGGTGGAGACAGACTGTTCACAGGGGCATGAAGTGACAGGACAAGAGAGAATGACTTTAAACTGAAAGAGGATAGAATTAGATTAGGTATTAATTAGGATTTAATATTTTACTGTGAGGGTGGTGAAACAGAGGGCACTGAAATAGTTTGCTCAGAGAAGCTGTGGATGCACCATGCCTGGAAGAGCTCAAGGCCAGGTTGGATGGGTAACCTGGTCAAGTGGAAGGTGAACCTACCCATGGCAGGGGCGTAGCAACTGGGTGACCTTTACAGTCCCTTCCAACATAAAACATTCTGTGTCTCTCTATATATATGAATTATATATTTTATAATAAAGTAAAACATAAAGTTAAACACTTTATAAAATATTGTATTAAATGTAGAAAAGTATATGTTAATGTATAAATACCTACAATGCCATGTTGCCAATAGTACTGCTAATGGTTGCTTTTAACTGTCTTCATCACCGCATTAGAGAGTTTTATCTCGTAATTTCAGGTCATTTTCAAGTCCTTGTTAAAAAAACCCTTAAAATCACAGGTTTTTCACTTATATCCACAATAAAAAGTAAAATGCAACAAAATTATTTCAAGCATTCTTTTAACTTATTTTTGTCAAGAAAGTTGATGAACTATAATTCTAATTTTTTTTTCAAATCTCTGAATATTCTTTTAGTCATGGTAATAAATTTAGAAATGGTAATGGTACTAAATTAAATTTCTCAGGCACATGTGGCTTTTGGGGATAGTGTTTTGCAGGGTCAGGAATTGGACTCAGTGATCCTTGTCAGTCCCTTCCAACTCAGATTGTTCTGTGATTCTGTAAAATTTGTTTAATGATATTTATTTTCTGCATGTCTAATGTCTAAATAAGAGCAAATTTAATCTTCCATACCCTTTGCCAGTCTGTAGATGAAGAAAAGGACACGTAAAACTATCCAGACGTCCACTACAGAATAAGCAGCAAAGCTTCGCTTTCATCAAATTGGGTTTTGGTGGTTGTTTCATTGTTGTTTTGATCGGTTGGCTTTGTGGACTTTTTGGTTTTGGATTTGCTTGTTTGTTTGTTTCAAATATTGGCTGGATTCACATCAAATATGGAGTCAAGTATGTTCTTAAGAAATATCAAAACTCCTCAGGCTCAAAAATATCCTAAGAGGTAAATTCCAAAAATGTTATTACCATAAACTTGACACATGGTTAATTTACTTACTGCATAACTTGGTGCTAAATTTTCTTTTCTCTGTCTCAGGGAGAAATCTATCAGTGGAGAACCAAGGGAATAAACACAGGGATTTTTTTCACCAGGTGCTACTGCAAATAAAAGGAAAGTCTCTGGGAATAAATGCAGATACAATACTATCTGCAGCACATGAAAAGATGAGCCTACAAGGTTCCTTTGGGAAATTAAGTGAAGAGGTGTTATGCCAAAATTATTTGACATAATGAAATACAAATAACCCGTACAGGCAATCTGAAAATTATTAATTCCTAAGCTGTTTTCCTAGATTTTCCAGAGACATGATATTTTTGGGGCAGAGGCAGGAGGAAGATAATTATGGAGAAGATAAAGATAAGAAGAGAAAGACATCTGAACTGTAAAAATGATGATATAACAGGAATGGCAGAGGTAGGAAAATATAAGGGGATATTTAAAATCTAAGAAGTAAAGAAAAGCTATGAAAATATGCCATTACTACCTTTAATAAATTATTCAAATTAATCTTTACAAACACATTAATATTGATATGAAAATATTCCTTTTATTTAAGACACAACTGAGATAGAGTTAACAACTACATTTCCAACATTTATTTGTTTCATTATTGATCTAAGAGTTTTCAACGTCAGCTATATTTCTAGCATATCTCAGAATTTTGGTGGTCAACAACCTTCATAATGGAACGATGACTGAACCTTGTTTAAAAAACAGTTTTTCTGAAGGACTGTAATATACAGAGAAAAGTAGAAGTACAAGCTCTTGCTGTAATGAATTTCAGGCAGAAAATAATACTATCTGTAATGAAACTGAGACAGGATAGTGGATGAAAAAAACATCAAGGGATGCAACTCAAAACAAAAAAAAATTAATTGATTTAAAAATAAGTCAAAATTTATATTTTGCAAAATTAGAATTTCAGGAACCTACTGAAAAAATCAATCTAACATTGACAAGTAAGGGAATATGCATTTTTCACATTAGGGTATCTTTTAAATGTCTAAGTAGATGAGGATTTTTTTAAATTAAAAAACTGCTTTTTTGTTTGTTTTGTTTTTGGGTTTTTTTTAATTTTGTGAGTCAATGTGTTTACATTGTTGTGGCCCAAAGCAATCAATAAACCACAACAGTAAAAACAATAGTGTATATACTGTAGCTAGATTTTCTGATCATTTTGCTATTTGAACTTTACATGAGAACTGTATTTCATAAAGATAAAGTGGGTTAAAGTAACCTAAATTGTAAGTATGAGGAAAACTGAACATACAAAACTTTTAATCTCACACTATGCAGGACAAGTGCCTTCAATGTAAGAGTATAAAATGTGCTGTAGGATGAGCAGACATCATACCATTGTTTCAAATTATTACTGAATGTTATTTTTGTGGCTTGGATTCTCAGCATTCCTACAGAAAAGGACAGAATTCTGATTTAATTCCACTTATGATGAAAAAATTGCTGTTAGCAAGACCAGAAAGAATAATCATCTCATCTCTCTCAAGAGCAGTGAGTTAAGCAGTGTAAGTTCAGTATAGATCTACACAGAAGAAAAAGGAACAACTGCCAACAATGAATAACGAATATTAAACATTACATGTACTCTTAATAATGAGGAAACACTCTTGAAATGTTAGAACTTCTTAATATGTGAACTTAACCTGCAACAATATCAAATACAGAAACATAAATAAAAAACTGCTGTTATTTTACCTTTATTTAAAATTTTTTAAAGACTGAATTAAAGAAATATTTCCAATTTATTATTTAATCAAAAGAGTTAATTCTCTGTACTTCATCTAAAATATATTCACAATATTGTGCAACAATTTGTTTGCTATCCACAAGTAATGCTGATTCTATGAAACTGTAGTGCTAACTTTTCTCAATTACTTGAATGTAGAATATTAAGAAAATCCAAGCCTGTACATGTGGGGGTGCCTCTCCCCTGAAGTCCTGGGGGGAGGGACCCTGCAGGGTACGGGTCTGTCCCTGTCCCCATGTCACTATGCCCCACACCTGTTCCTGGTTGGGTGGTTTGGGTGTGCCTGGGCCAGGGAAGAGAGCAGGGTCCCATGACTGGGTCTGCTTGGGAACTCCAGCCATGTGGCTGGAGGAATAAATCATCTCTGAACATCTAAAGAAACATCTCTTCATCTTTCCTTCCAAGTTCATCACTGTCTTATACTTGTTGTAAGGATTCCTCATTACAGCATGTAGATATCAACTGCACCTTATTGATTACTATTCTGTACTTGCAACTCCACATTATTTCATAGAGATTTCCACCGGAAAGCAAAAGTTACAAAAATTAGGTTTACAAGATGGGTGACATTTTCCTTTAAAGACATTTATATAAATTAGAAACTTGATTTCCATGCTTTTGAATCAGAAAAAAATCCTTTTCACCTGGATGTAAACTGTCCCTGAAGAAACAGTTATCTCAGAATTGTTTTGTTATTGCAAAAGGAATTAAACAGAAGTACTTACAAATGCCTTAGCTTTTCACATTTGCAATGAAAAAAATACTGGTACTTTTCCAGTGCAAAAGAAAGTTTCTATTAATGTTAATGACACAAGGTTTTACAAACACATGACATCTGTTCTCCTGCTGAGTGCTACAGATCCTGAAACAGCAGTTCTGAAAAGAACACTTCTAGGTAGCAAAGCTACTTTCTTTTTTCCTATCAGAAATAAACAGATTTATTTGAAAATCTTTCTCTAATCCCAAACCCAGTAGTTGTCTGGCACAGAAAACTTTAGATTACATACCTCAGGTTGGTAGATATAACCTTAACATGTACTTTAGCTTTCTAAAGGAATCTTATTTAAGTCTTGCACTGCAAACACTATCTTAACATAGTTTTAACAAAATAACCTTAAAGTACAAATAATTTTCCCTAAGACACACACTGTTGTGTAGCATATGATCTGAGAAAATAAATAAGAGCTATCTAGGGTTTCCCTATAGAATTCTAGGGTCAAACGGATCCTATGATATAAAGCACAAACAAAATCAAAGGCAGCCCACAAAGAGAAAACACAATATAAAATACAGTGCAGAGCAGTTTCCATCTTGACTGCAGTTGAAGAATAACTGTTGCTACACAATATATCATTTTTATTGTAGAACTCTCTCAGCTTCTAGCACATCTCCGAGGAATATCTTGAACCACTACTCAAGTAAATCAACAAAAATGAACTATAACTTGATAAAAGTGCCTTTTAGAGATTTAAAATTATTTCCATACCATTTAAGTCATTGTCATCACTGTAATTGTAACTGTCAGGAGCCAAATTAATTCATATATTGAAGTCATTGCTCTTTGGTACACGTGACCAAGATAGAGATGTTACGCCTGTGTATGAATTTAGATACTGAAGTGAGAAAAAATGGGAAAAGCAGCTTTTTATTTCTATGTGACCAGTTTAAATTCCAACTCAGCAGTGATTGAATAACACAGAAAAAGATTGCAAGATTGAATCTTGGTCTAAGTGGAAGATTTTGTTGATCTTAATCCAGTTTCTAGTGGAAAGGTTCAGCATTCTGCCATTCTGTACACCACGAATCTGGCAATAGTTTTTGTTTTGAGTCTCACCAGCTTCCATCTAAAATTGCAATACAGTGTCCTTTGGTGAAAGTGACACTTTTAGGTTAGGAATAAGGAGCTCTGCTAGAACAAAGGTAGATTCTCTACTTAGTCTGTGGTGTGTTGTAATAGTCACTAAAATATGACTTGTTTCTCTGCCTGAATACATTGTATAGTACAAATATATTCTCTTACACCACTTACAGGATATTGGTAATAGCATTGTAAAAGTTATCAATTTGCAGAGGAATTGATAAACTTAAAAATCCAGAGTAAGACAAATATCTGCTGTAAATTACTATTTCTGGTTTTTTTATCCAATAATGTACAATGGGAATAATGTAATACTTATTTTTTCCAGATTGCTTTTCTTTGCTTTATGTAAATGTGAAATACAGAAGTAAAAAAAAAGCTTTCTCAAATATATTGGTCATTTTGAATTTGTTTTTTTTTTTTTATTTTTTACTACATTAATGGTACATTTACTTGATTTTTTTCCTTCTCGGTTATTGAAGTTCAGTTGACTTGATCCTACAAATGAAAGTATCTCACTTTGACTAATTCTCTTCCATTTAAAAAAATGTAGAAAGCTTCAAATAAAATGAAATTAATTATAAAACAAAATAAATAAAATAAAATAAAATAAAATAAAATATTTTGTCTTTTCTTTAAAATCTAAACATCTTTAAGATAAATTAACAGGTTCAGATGAGAACTTTACTATTTTTCCATTCAACACAAGTAAATTTTTCCAGTTAAATAGTATGTTTTGCTTTACTACTCAATTGAAAAACACTCCCCACTCTATATATCATAATGGCTGTCTTGGGAATACTCTCACAGCCTCTGCACTATATCTTACTGTTCTTTATGTAAGTTCTATCCTAAGAATCACTTCTATTGCATCCTTGGACTCCTTTTTTTTCTCATTTTCTTTTAGAATATTTGTATATTTCATTCTTCTTCTCAGAATGCAGAAGTTATATATTATTAAGTGCATTACCAAGAGAAACCTATTTTAGCAAATAAGAAGAAAAAAATCTCCTTAGATAAAATCAACAACATCTTTGATAATATGATCCTGGAAGACTTTGGATATAAAGTGATCACCTCAAGTTTAATTTCAATTTTTCTCATTATCAGAGTCTCTGAACTAAACATCATTATCATCCCACAGACACTAAATTTTTTCATTCTGCTCTTAGATTTTTTTTTTCCTCATGAGCTTTAGGTAAAATTGATCTTAGTTCAGAAGACAGTAGGAGTACAAATATATGACACCCCACAGTATCAGTAACCCAGTACTGTTATAAAAAAGTAATAAATACAGCTTAAATGCTAACCTGATCAAAAGAAATTTAAGTGGCTCATAAAGCTCTTGAGCAGTGGAATGCTGTTTATAGCAAAACTTTCCATATGCCCTTCTCATATATAATACCTTTTTCTTTCCATTAATGTCTTTTGAGAATTAAAATGGTTTTACTAAAAAGAGTTTTACTGCAGTTCCTTTTTAAATAGCAGGTAGGACGGTATATTTATGCACTAATTTGGTACTCCTGAAAATTTATTATCAGGAATTAAGTCAAATAATTTACATCCCCTTTCAGGAGCATAACAGTAATATAATGGTAATTTCTTCCCTCCCCCTCCTGAATTCTGCATTACGAGGCCTTAAATCTGCTAAGAAGGCAGTGGACTGATTTGTAGAAAGTGTTCAGAAGAGGATTATGTCTTCAAGTACGTGAATGTAACTGGGATGGAAATATTTTCTAACAGGTGACTTCTATTCTTCTCTCGTTTTTAATGGGACAAGACAAAGCCTTTTTCTTTCATGTCCAAATCTAAAATAGTACCGCACAAACCAGAAAGATTTGTTTTTAATGAAATTACATAACATTATACACACAATTTCTGAATGTTCATTAATTGAGTCTTTTAAGAAGTGAGGTGAATTCAAGACATGGCTCTAAAAGTTGTGCACATTCAGCTGAGAATAAGAAATTATGTTGGGGCTGATCACAGATGCCCATGATTATATTAAACTCTAATAAACTTAAACAATGTTGAAACTAATACCCCCAATAAACCCCTAATTTCAACAGACCAGCCTCACTGCTCATTGTTTTTTGCTTTGAGACATTGTTTGGAGAAATCAAAAATGGATGCAGGTTAATCCTGAGGGCTACTAATTTCTTCCCAGTATGATGGCAAATTCTGTGCATGAGTGACTTTCCAGAAATCCATGATACCAGATGGTCAGGCAGCTGAGCTCACTGGAGTGGCAGAAGTGTTTTGGTTTTTTTAAATATACAGCTGGAAATATGTAATAGCTCTTCTCAGGACCAGATAACTTACTTTCTTATTTAGCAGTTACAAGATTCTGGTAGTCTGAAAAGATTAGATTTTGGGTTTTTTGCTATGTTTGTTTCAGGAAAAAATCAACTCCATATAAGGTAACTAGTTCCTTGCTGATTTGAAATTGCATCATATGTAAAATATGAATAAAACTATTTCTTTGTAACCTGTATTTTTAATATTTAATATTTCACATATTGAAATTTATTTCTAACATCTTTTTTAAAAAAAATTTAATGAGCCTGAATGTATGTGAGATTTAAAGATTCAGGATATTTATCTAGACTGAAATGCACTCAAATGCCAGCACTACTTTTATGGAGAAATTGTGTCATACCAATGAAGTTTCATGCTCTTCACAGAAATTAATAGTTTTCTTTCTTTGCAATATTTAATGCAACTAGAAGAACAAACTAACAGTTAGGGAGTAAAGCAAATTCTTACCCTGCCTCAAGAAGGGCATACATTTTAGACAAAATATTTAATTACATAAAATACTTTTTTTCTGGAATTTATTTGTGTATTTAACATATAAATGACATTGTATATACCTATAGAAATACTACCTGTGAGTTAATCAAATTTTATCCTTGGTTCAATTGTTACCAAAATGTGATGTCTGGAATCCATGACGTTCTTCTTTCATGTGAGATTTTATATCTCAGACAACAAAGAACAGCAGGTCAAATTTACAAAAGAGGATGCCAGAGAAATCCATAGAGTTTTCTATGACTTGAGTGAGTGTGCTTGACACACATTTCCCAGGAAACAAAGAAACATACAATTCATTATAAAAGAAATATGTGTTTCTAATTTCTTTAGTCTCTGTTCACCTTGGAAATCATATGACTAATAGATGGGTGAAAATGTCTTTTACATTTCAATTCTTATTTATATTGGAGATTTACAAAGCAAAAAATTGTGGCTTTTTTTTTCCACTTTACACCCTGATTACACCTTGATGAAATTCCACTACTGATTATTTACATTATACTTGAACTAATCCACTATACTAATTTTCATCTCCTTAAAATGACTTTGGCACCAACAGAATTACTACCACATTCTAATTTCAAGGTGAGATATTGTAACGGCAATGAAATAAATGTTCCCACACCATGAAAATGCATTCATAAAGTCCTAATTTGTAATTGCATAGAATCTTGTGCTTAAATGACATATGCTGAGACATAATAATAAAAAAAAAATTCATTTAATTTTAATCATAAATCATTAGTGATGCTTCACATTAAATTAAAACCCAAATCAATTTTTACAGTAATAAACACAAAGTTTTAAAATACTTCAGAAAAAACCCCAAAATCTTGATAAGCCCTTTATAAAATACTTAAAAATTCCACTCTGTTCAAGATACTTATAATGATAGGATAATTAGGTAACTTATAGGAAACAAAAGATATTATCCAGAGCTAAATTCTATCCCGCAGAACTGATAAATTAACTCTGCAGTCTGAAATGACATGCAGCTACAAGAGCAATGATACGGGTTTTTTTAAGACTATTTCATAATACTAAGTAAAACTTCTGCCCCTCTTATTCTCTTTTCTATGTAGTTCAACCTACTGGCTGGAAAAAGGGGAATTAGATATGAAAGTATCTTTTTTTTAGAAGAGGAAACAAAAAAAACTTTGGGTTTTTTTTTTCCTATTTATTGTCTGCAATATAAACGATCCCTTAATGCTCATCGCACAGTCTGATGACTATGTTGTACATCCAGTACACAAAAGGAATAAACCAGAAATATTATGTGATCTCTTATGATATTAATAGAGAGAGAAGTCCTACAAAGAAACTCAACTTCTACAAAAGTACATGTCACGTAAAATATAATGTAAGTCAGTTTCAGAACAGCTCTTGATTCGCTGTTTATTGATTGTTACACTCCTTCAATAGCATTTTACGTCTCAGAAAAATTGTACAGTTCCATTTATTTTATTGAAAGTCTGAAACACGTCTAATTCTCCCACTGAAAGTGTCACACCCAGTCAAAACGTATTGTTCTTTTATAATGACACAAAATAATTTTGAAATGCATACTTCTCACCCATGAGGTTCTTTCCCACATTTCTATTAGAAGCAGTTCTCAATCAGTCAGCAGCGTAAAAGAAGAAATGCTTTCCATCTAATTGAATACACATGGCTAAATACCATGACACAGCTTCATACACACTGGATTAAACTATTTCTATCTCAACGGTAGCATGCCAATCCCTCTGAATAGTCAAAAAAACCAGAAGAGGCTGCACAGTCTGCTTCTGAATAATACTTAAAATGTGCAACTTTTCTGACTGTGGTAAGTACGAGAATGAGAATTGAAGAAAATTGTTTCACAGTGAAGTTTCCTCAGAATAAATCCCTTCTTAATAGATATGCATACCCTTCCTGAGAGATACTTGCAATGTCAACCACACACAGTTTCAGCTGTTTCTGTTTTTCCCTAAGGAATTGCCTGTTGAATTCAAAACCACTATCATCTTTCCTAAGGCTAGGACTGTAACTCTGCCACTATTCAGACAATATTCCTAAATGTAAATGCACAATTAACTACAAATGGGGTATTTATGGGATTGATGACAACCACAAAGTTGAATGATAATTCTTGTAGGTGATGTGTAAAACTTCTTCTTTGCATTTTTACACTTGACTCCAAAGTATTATTATTATCTATGTAGAAGAAAGCAAAATAGAAAAAGAAATTTATCTAGATTCAAAATTACCTTTACATTTAGGATCAGAAATATCTGAATATAGTAATATTCACAGAAGGAAATGCATGAAGTGTCTACAGCAATAGTAACCTGCCATGACTGTCAAAACTAACAAAATTAAAAAATATGTAAATTAAGGAAGATTAACCAATTTTTCAGATTCTACCTGAGAATGTAAAATACTTTAGTGAGTTTTCTCAGGTTTTTCTTGACTACTGTGAGAATGAGAGAGAGAAGAAAAGAAAGGGAGGGAGTCAAGCAGAGGGAGTGGCACAAGGCAAAGAAGAGGGAAAGGTAATTAATTTCTTGAAAAAAACAAGCTAGAGAAGTAGTTTGGAAAATGAATTTGACTTTAGGAATATGAATATTGTGTAGCCTTCTTATCAGTCTATGTGTTTATATTTTTGAGGAATATGTCAGAGGATTTTAGTCTTGAGCACCCAATTGACCCTACCAAGGATTCTCAAATTTGCTACCTACTCGTCATGTGTTCATGTATATGGCAAAGGCATCTTTCACTTACTGACTGAATTTTGAGGCAAAGAAAAAAGCATAATAAGAACTGCACTTTTCATCCTACCAAGGGAACAAATTGCATCTGAAACGGGAAGAAGTGCTAACATAACATGTAATGAAAGACAAAAGCAGAAAAGTAGTTCTCAATGTCGTGTTAATGATTGTAAGACTCACATATCTTCCTGCTCATTTATACCCTCTGAGCAAGTGTCATCACTCAAGAATGTTGTCTAAGTAGGGTATTTAGGGCCTGTATGCAATTGGTACCAGTGCTTTAATGATTTGAAGCAATCCCACGCTGAAATGAGTTGGTCTTTCATTCAAGCAGCACATTTGCTGCTTGAAATACAGACTGTCAGAGGGATATAGCAGGTAATATAAATTTGTCCATAAAAACCACAAATAGAAAAAAAATTTAAGAAAAAATCAAGAACAGATATTTTGAACTATCTCTAAAAGAAAAGGGATGCATGTTTCTGCTGAAAACTATGAACAAAAAAAAAGCTACTCTGAGCCATGTTCATTGTGCTGCAATTTCTCATTTTTATGTTCTCTCTCTTCACACCAAATTAAACTCTAGTTTTATAAGGAAAATCCAGGAAATGTTTGATTATAATATCTAACACAGCCAATACACTTGTACAACAGCAAAAATCTTCGCTTACACCATGTAAAAATCCTCCATTTGAGAATTTTCTGAGACATTTCTCATTATCTGTGAATGCTGGTTTTATACATTGTAAGTAATTTATTGTATCTAATCAAGGTATTTGGTATGTTTGCTGTCATTAGGAGGAACACATTCCTTCTGCAATTTTTTCTCTTACTAACAGTTCTGTGATTTTCATTTCCATGTTGCGTTTTAAATGTAATTAATTATTTTCTCTAGTAATAATTTTTGTGTTTCAGTTATTACAGCATTTAGTATGTTATCAGTTGCATCAGTAACATTACAAAGGAAATGCCACAGTACATTTAAGGCACATTAACATATAGATTAAAAACAATTTAGTCTTTTCAAAATGTGCGTAATGTGCATTTATTCACAGCCACACACTTTCAGCTACCAGAAAATTTAGCAAGAATATAAATCTAAACCGAACAAGTAACCTGTAAAGTGTTTTACGGAACTTTTCATTATAAACTGTTTCTGAAAGCCATTAGGTTCCTGACCTTAGCACAGTCATTATTTTACTAACTTTGTGAACACTAATATAAAACAGGTCGGAGAAACTGGAATTAAAAATTCTGTATTTGCTAGCTGTAGCTTTTTCTTTTTGTAAAGTTATATTCATGAGTAGTACAATATTTACTTGAATTCAGGCTGTATAGGCAGATAAGATGTTTTTCCTAAATATCTTTGTATATATAATACATAACTTAAAAGTTCTATAACAAATAATGATGAGAATAACACTTTAAATACTTCCTCTCCCAAAGTAATCATATTTTTTTTTGTAGATATAAAATAAAATAATGCCCTTTTAGAAACAAAGAGTGCGTTGGACGACGAATAATTATAATTTGTTAGGATCTATTATCTGCAAAGGCCTATATTACTTAATTTTCTTCAGGCTTTCTCTCTTGTGCACAAAAATTTCAAGGAGGAATACAAAAATAAAAACCTCTGCTGCTACAGTATATTTTTGTATGTTAGCACATGATCAAACTAAGAATTAGGCTGGTGTGGTTGAAGCACTTATTGGTACATGTCTGACTGTGCTAGAATTGACTCATTTATTAGTCTCAGCTTGCAGACACTTAGGCAATTATCCACAGTTTCCTGACTTGAGTTTTTATATTGATTTCATGTGAACAATATTACTAACACTAGGGCCCAAGCAACAATGTCATGTCATTTCCACATCAATAATCCTAATCAAATAATTCCTAACATTTTAAAATCTCTCTTTCCAAGAGAAAAGCCTTTGTTTAAGTTGTTTTGTTAATTATGAAAAGGAAGAAAAACTACTCTCAGAAGATGGTATGCAGGCAAGCGATTGCATAACTACCTCAGGAAATTAAATCACACCCAAGTAAGGATTCCACAGAAACTTTAGAAAAAGTGCAATGTTACATCTGAATAAGATCATAAAAATACCAACAGAAATTAAAAAAAAATAGATTAAGAATTCATCAGTTCCTGGAAACAGGATAATTTAAAAAAACACAAAGAACTAGACAGAAAAAATATTTAATACCTGCTTTCCTAATCTGTGAGAGAATAGAACAGCAGATGTCCACATAAAATGCTTAATTGTACTGATGCCATAAAGATTTTTTTGCCTTTTCTTTTATACCCCTGTTAGATGTTTTTACAACTTCTGTATTCTTAGGGCTTTTTGACTACATTCTTGGACTTGTTTGTTCAGCTGGGAGACTCAACATTTTAGAAGCTTCGTAGTTTGGGATCAGTGGGCCCATGACCCCAAGGTCCTCTCCAGAACATATTCTGTAAACTAAGATAGAACCATCCAGGGGAAGGTTCCTTGGGGAGGGGGGCTCATTCGAGCCTCTCACTGGGAATTTTGGATAGATCTGCTAATTAATAACACCTATAATGATATACCAGTTCTATTGGTGACCATTGTGGTGTGCATTTCAGTGCACTCGACCTGGACATGTGCACCTAAGGACCTCAAAATAAATACCATGGTAAAATCCCTTTTTCCCTTCTAACCATGTCTGACTCTTGATTTTAAGACCAGGTGTAGCAGGTTCAGTTCAATAACCGGGAGAACCATCAATTTAGTGTAGTGGTTTAGTTCGAATTATCCATTACTTACTTATTTTCCTTCTGTGAGATAGGAGTTAGGAGAAAGTAAAGCAGGCACAAAAGTTAAAAGAAATAAAGAATTTTATTAACAGACCTAAAAGAAAGAAACAAAAGTCAGAATCAGACTAAACCCTCAGAACATCACTCTCCCCCTCCACACCTTTTCTCCCCTCTCCTACTGACAATGGAAAAAAAACCTTTGAGACTTTTCAGTGAGTTTACCACCTCTGTAATAATTTTTTCAGTTCACATAGGGAGAGGTGTCTCTCAGTCTTTCTTGCTAATGCTATGGAGACATCTCCACAAGAACAATTTTCTTGTGGCTGCAGAAATCACAGCAAGATGGCTGCCCGGGTAGTTCTCTGCTTGCATGTTGAAAAGTCCCCTCTCTCAAATTACAGTTCTCCTGTAGCTGTTTTTTAGGGTTCCAATTTGAGCTAAATGGGATGTGAATTTAAGACTGAGACATTCAGAAGCAAAAGTTCACTTATCTCTAGCAGCATCTTCATATCTAGGAACCGAGGCTGTCTTTGTATTCATCCCTCTCTGCTCCTTTCCACTGAGGTCTGGATCAGTCCACATCAGATGGTGGGACTGTGCCCCCCACCCCTGGAGCAGTCAGTTCCAGGTGTATTGCACACCCCTCCAGATGAAGGCAAACTGAGTCCTGCACTCTGGTGCCAAAGGAATAGAGAAGAATGCATTTGCTATTTCAACAATTTTCTATCTCAAAACAAGCACTCTTGCTCACAATTGCTGTTTGAACACTTCAACCCCCCATACCTTAATGAAATTACTACAGGGACTCTAATATATCGTAGTTCATTCCCATAGGTTTTACAACAGAATTTCAGCCCTTATCATCTCCTCTTTCTCCTCTCTCAGAGTTTCAGCCCTTCCTTCATCACTGACTTTGGTGTCTTCAGGGTGTTTCCTTCATGTTCCATCACCTTTCCCCTGGAAGAAGACTGATACCTGTAGGCTGCTCTGAAGGAATCTTACAGCACTAAACGGGTTAATCTCACCCGGGATGCAGCTGGAACTTCCTTATCGCAGTTGGTCCTTGCTGGGTGGCAGCCACAGCTCGTTTCGGTGTGGCATTCATGTTGGTGGCCGCACCGGGGCCTGGCCGAGCCGTGGGGCCCGGCCCGCACAGCGCAGGGTCGGAGGTGGAACAGGGCTGGGCAGCTCCAGGGCGGCCGTCTCTGCGGCCAGAGACAGGGCCCCAGCTACCTGTCCGAAGCCTGAAGGCCAAGAGCCTTTCCCGGCCTTTTTTGTTCTTAAAATGTGGGTCACAGAGGCGTGTCAAGCTCCTTAAGTGGCTTGAAAAGATGCCAGTATTCAAAACTAACCAGCCGATTGCCTCTGTTAGGACCAGAGGGAACTGCAAGCACCTCTTTGCAAAGAATCACTTCTGAGGCTCAACCATGACACGAGGAAAAGCCATCGGTACAGACTAGATACAAATAAGCATAACTGAAGGTTTTATAACTGATGAAGTCCTGACTGTGTACCTATTCACACACTGCTGCATGTAAATAGGAAGTTCTCTGCATATTTTCCGATGGTTTTCAATGGTTTCTGTAACTGTAGGATATTAATGGTTCCAGTTCCCAGTAAACCTAAGTAAATTCCTGGTGTGAATAAACTAAAATATTTTTCCTAGGCTATAAAAATAAGTAAAAAGATGCTGTGTCAGTGTTTATGTCCCAAAAGCATCTAGCAGAATGAGTAAGATAGTACAGAATTGGATGGTGTTTACATTAGATCAGTCTTACCAGGGGAGAAAAAAAAAAAAAACAAACAAAAAAAAAACCTAAAAAGGAACAAACAAACAAACAAACCCCACAAAAAAAAACCCAAACAAAAACCCAAAAACTAAACAAAAAAAATCCCAAAACCCAAAAAATAAAAACAAACTACAAGAACAAAAAAATCCCAAACAACAACAACAATAAAGAAAAAAGCCTTACAGGTTCCCCCATATGATGAGCTCTCTGCTGCTCCTGATTGGTGCATCATGCTTACTGCCTTAATATTCAGTGTTAACTAATTTTATTAATAAGCATTTTTTTAATTTGCACTTTTTTGTTTTGGGGTGGGAGCTTTTTAATTTAGTGTGTATGTGTGTATATGTGAGTGTGTGCATGCGTACAACAAAGTTAATTAACACCTTCCACACATTTTTGGTCTCCCAATACTATTTACAAACTATTAAGTAAATATTGTATCAAGACTAAGCTTCAAAGAAGGGTTGATCTAGCGTATACCTTCCTCCTTATTTTCTTCTTTCACAAGTCAGAGAAAAAATTCTTTAGTCACTTTCTTGAATTAATTTGAATGCAGATCTTTTGATTCATTACTGTTAGGGTCACCAAAAACTGGAACAGGCTATCCAAAGAGGCTGAAGGGTCTTCTTTCCTGGAGATATTCAAAAGCCATCTGGACACAATCTTCAGTAACTTTTTCTAGGGAACTCTGCTCAAGCAGCAAGATTGGACTAGATGGCCTCCAGGGGACCCTTCCAACTTTACTCATTCTGAGATTCTGGATTCATGTGATTAATGAGTTGTGAAACATAAGAAAGGTTAAAAGAAAGCTTATTTTATTTATCAATACTTTGTTATATAGAGCTGCAATTTGCAGTGCAGTATAGAAAAGAAATATATACAAGGAAAGAAATCAATTTTGATGACAGGTTAGTTTACTAAGAGTGCGCATTCCTATAGGTGATAAAGAATTTGAAAATGAAAATACAGATCTGCAATCCATCTCCTTTTCATTTTATCTGACTATTCTTTGCCTATGATGGAGGATAATACCATACTTATATTCCCATGAATAGGAAATCTATAAAAAAAATTACATATTACCTTAGCATTTTTCAGAACATAGGAATAAAAAAGCCCTAAACAACCCAACAACAAACAAAAAAAAAAAAAAAATCCACAATCAACCTAATAAACCTCCCAACAAACAAACAAAAAAAGCCAAAAAAACCCAAAACATATATAAACAAATAAAATAAATTCTTATCATGTACAATGTGCCTCAGTCCACTAAGGCAGCAGGAGATATAGACATGAAGAGACATTTCATGATGAATTAATCGATCCACAGAAGAGGAATTGATGATGGCAAGGAGTAGATTTTAATATTCTGTCAGTGGAGAATCAGAAACCATGAAAAATTTACTTCAGCCTATGTACAGGGCTTTGTAGCTAAGCTTTGTCACTGGCATTCAAATTTTAACATTTTGCTGAAACTACCATGTTAGGGCAATGAAACAGTAAGCAGCTCTGGTCAAGTATGTTCCATTGTGTCTATAATACAAGAATAGCATTGGATTTTGAGCAGACAATTGGCTTTGGACAGACATTTGGTAAAGCAAGAAATTCAACAGTCAAAAACATTTTTCTTTCCACTTAAGAATAAATTTTTGCTTCCCAATTTAAATGATACCTCTGACCTGTCCATTTCACTGCCTTGATGATGTCCTCCATCAAAACAGTGCTTGCCATCAGATATGTTTGCTGTCTAGAGATTTGTAGCAAAGAAGGATATGGCTTTATATTTTCTTGTATATGTCGTCATGTCACCCTTTTTTACATCATGTTAACTTTAAAACAAACCCTAGGTCTCATGCAAATAGAGATTAACAGAAGCAGAATAGCATTACTATTACTATTACTATTCTTATCATTCAAGTTGCATTAAAAAGGTAAGAAAAAATCCAATCAGCCTGTTTCTCATACTACAAAGGCTGCAGAATTAAAAGAAGGCATATGAGGAACAGAGGAAAACATTTACATGCAGCAGAATGTAAAAAAACTATAAATGCGCTCAAGATAATACATTCATTCAAGAAAAAAATTGAAGACATTTGTGGTCTCAAAAAAAAATTTTTGTTAAATTAAGTGAAGAAAAAGTTCAAATTTACATACGGATAGTATTTACTAAATGACACACATATAAAGAAAACATTATTGCGGTCAAACACCGTTAAGAAACAAATAAAGAAAATGGATTATAGGTGATCACTGTAAGTACAAAAAAGAAAAAAAAAATCAATTTTCATAGGACCATAGCAGCAAGAGGTTTCAAGGGGTCATGTACTGCTTTTCTTCATGCCATTTGTAATGTGATTACACTGATACAGTCTTACATTACAGAGCTTGAACAATTACTTAAATATCAATGTCGATATCAGCATCAATATGCATTTTCAGTTTAGGTATAGTTCCTGAAAAGACACAGAAATAATCCAAAGATGTTCCCTTATTTCAGTTTAAAGAAAATTAATATAACTGTGATAAAAAACAAAGCTTTGTGCAAAGTCTTACAGTTAAATATCAGGGATCAAAAAACTTTGATCTCCTACTGGATTTGAAGACCTAGGAATAATAAAATATGTATATAGATTAACCTTGGAAATGTAAAAAATTTAACAACTCATCTTCAGCAATGATTACAAAACAATAAATTTGGTTCCACTTTATCTCAGACTGTTATTCAGTCTGCTTTTCATAAAGGGTTAATAAATCTGACAACCCAAATGGAAAATATTTTCAAAATTAAAAAAAAAAAAAAGCATAATTTGCTTTCTTCAGAATTGCAGGTTCCTGTTCAAGTCTGATACTTCTCAAAAAGATGAAAAGTAGGATGCAAATCTTTTTAAGCATACTTTTATTTACCAGAATCATAACCTCACTTCTGCATAGACTCTGATAAACAAATTCACTTCTTTTTTTAAACCATTTTAAGCAAGCTTTTCAATTCAATATATTTTTTAAAAATAATAGTAAAGAAATGTTCCTTATAGTAAGATAGAAATTGGTTGTTACCATGAATGAACTGAAATAGCCAAACAAATGTCAAGCTATGGAAGTTCTCCTAGTAATTTTTAAGATGCCTTAAACATCTGTTAATAGAATGGTCTCACAGCTACATGCCATCAGTTCTATGTGGTGATGACTGGTTTTTGAGAAAAAAACTAAAAAGCCTACATAAACTATCCACAGATTTTTTTAAAATATATTTGAGGTTTTGTCCATTTTAAGAATTATTCACAAACAGACTGATCCATACACAGACCTGAGAAAAAGGCATAAATCCACACAATTCTTTCAAGAAGGCAAAAAAGATCATTACAGAATTCTTAATGTGCACTTTTTTCTAAATAATATAGGGCTTTTTACTTTTTTTTGATATCTAAGGATGTAAGACTAATACAGAGAATTCATAAAAGACAATGTTCAACACTATTAAAGATAATACATGAACATAAATCACAGGCTCTTTTTCAGATTGAACAATTGACAGGCAATAGAGCTGCTTTTCTTATGTCAAAACTTAACTCTGCACGTCTGCCCCTCCTTTCCTCTCACTATTGAAAGATATTATTGTCCATGAGACCTTTTCTTCAAAACAAGGACTAAACTAATGAAGACTGGACAGATTTCCATATTATTACCAGCTGGCCAGAAACTATTGTTTTCTGTTAATTAGTTTCAAATAACTGTATTTCCAGTTACAACATTACAGGAGCATAAAACTCCTCCTAACTATTTGTCTGGCATCATAATATTGCTATTAGTGTAGGCCAAACCCAAATACTGAGATCAGCTTTTAAGAAGAAAATGCTGTTGCCAATACCTTCTGTATTCTAACATTTTTATAATAGTAAGTTTAAGTTTTCAAGATAGCTTACTTTTATTTCAAAACTATTATAAAGTGAAAGAAAAGAACTATTTATATGGAACTAAACTAATATGGCTTTCTAGAATTAATTTTGGAATAAACATATATTGATATTGTTCCCAAGAAAGATTATGACAGGAGGTACATTCTTGCAAAGATCATTTATTCTGGGGATACTCAGGTCCCTGAGGTGGTGATGCCATGAAGATTTTTTGCATTATATTTTATACCCCTTTCATATCTTTTTGCAGTTTCTGTTCTTGGTGCTCTGGCCTACATTCTTGGACTTGTCAAACTAAAAGACTAAATATTTTAGAAGCTCTGTAAGTAGAGGTCAATGTGCCCCAGACCCCAAGGTCCTCTCCAGAACACACTGGGGAATTTTTGATAGATATGCTAATTAGTAAGACCTATAATGTTACATATAATCTTTTTGGGGTATGCATTGCGGGTGCACTTCGGTACACCTGACCTGGTTGTGTGCACCTAAAGATCCTTAAAATAAACACCAAAGTAAAATCCCTTTTTCCCCTTCTGACTGTGTCCGACTCTTGATTTTAACACCAGGAAAAGGCATCAGTTGAAGACAGGGATGAGGAAAGGAATGAGGTGCCCAAAATTAAAGGGGAAATAGTCACCTGCTCCACGACTTAGTCACGCCTAGGTCTATCAAGCCAGGTGGAACTCACCAATAGGTACTGAGGAAGCTGGCAGAAGCACTAACTGAGAGACTTCCAATCATTTATCAGCAGTCCTGGTTAATCGGAGAGGTTTCAGGTGATTCACAGTTAGCAGATGTGACCCCCATCTACAAGAAGGCCCAGTAAGAAGATCCAGGTCAGCCTTGGAGCTGGTGAAGGTCATGGAGCAGACCTCTTGAGTGCCATCCTGTAACACGTGCAGGGCAACCAGGGAACCACATCAGAAAACCCACCTTTGTGAAAGGCTGGCCCTGATTGTCTAACCTGATCTCCCTGTACGACAGGATGGCCCAATTATTAGATGAGGGTGCATCTGTGGATGTTGTCTACCTAGACTTCAGTAAATAAAGCCTTTGACATCATTTCCCATAGCTTTTTCCTGGAGAAATTGGCTCCTCATATCTTGGTTAGGTGTAGTCTTCTCCCAGGTAAGAAGCAACAGCACAAGAAGAAATGGTATCAACTTGTGCCATGGGGATTTCAGATGAGATTTTAGGAAAAATTTCTTCACCAAAACTGTTGTCAGATTCTAGGACAGGCTACCCAGGGAACTGGTTGAGTCATCATCCCTAGAGCTCTTTAAAAGGTGCGTACATGTAGTGCCTAGTGAAGTAGTAATCTTGGCAGTATCTGGTTTATAGTCAGGTTCAATGTTCTTAGAGATGTTTTTCAACAGAAATTATAAATTCAATGACTCTACAAATGCTACAAAGAATCAGGGGGTAAAATTTTGAATTGGTTACTCAGGAACACTTACTGTGTACATGAGAACAAGATGTTCTTGTCTGGCAGCCAGACCACACAGGTTGTTGTACTCTTTTCCAGGTTTACTCGTTCCCTAATGTAAAAACATTATTTGCACAGGCATAACGGCTCAATACAGGGTTCTCAAATGACTACTTGCTGTTAAAGTTTAATAATATCATGGCCAGTGACAGAATAGAGACAGGAGATGTATAGAGATCTCTAGCTTTAGACAGAAGCCATTTTTTTTCCAGTTAACATTCTCAGTTTTTCTCATGTTAGCAACAGAGATTATTTGTTATAAAATATGTTAAATTTTATGAATTGCCTAAATTACTTCACAGTTATCTTCAGGAATGGTGATATTTTCTGGAAATGTTATTATTCTGTACCAGATTCAAGATTTCCACCCTTAGGCATTCCACTAAGTCTAATTTAAGGGTCCTGTAAAAGGAGAAACAAAGATACACATGGGTACACAAAGACAGTGTTTCAGACCCTGGTAAGATTAGATATGTATTTTCGCTTCACTAAGTTGCTAATTTTAGTTCTTTACTTCTCTACTGTTGATGAAAAATAAGATTGTGGGACAACTGAGTTTATCATGGCAATTTTTTCAGTCTGAGAAACATTAGGGATAAAATTTTTGTCCTGAATCTGAAATTCTTTCAACTCTCACCACCCACTCTGTGTGCCAGAATGTGATGAAGATTGATGGACAGCCAGGAAGAGAAACCAGAATGCTGACAATTTTCAGCAATGCAAAGAAGAGAGAGAAAATTTCTGCTGTCGAGATCACCACAAATCCCTCTTTCCACAATTGTTACTGCCCTGAGTAGAACATTGCACCTGCTCAAACTCAAAAGAAAACTTTTATAACTCCATAAGCTAAAATAGAGAAGGAAACCATGCAGAAAGAAAAATCTCTAGCATCTAACAGGAAAAAATGGCCCCCCAAAAAACCAACAACAAAACTGACCACTTCTTTTGCTCATTCTCCAGTATATTAAAATAACAACTTTCCGTAAGAGAGTCTGAATAATGAAGACATCATAAGACCAATCTAATAACATATTCATGTAATAAGACAATCCACAGAGTTTTACAGAATAATTTAAACTTCAGATATGCAACTCCTCATCTCTTATTTGTGATACTTCAGTCTGGTTTACAAAAAGCAAAACAAAATTAAGATATGAAGAAGAGCTTAAATGGGTGAATTTTGAAGTGGAAGATTCCAAATTTTCTCACAGGCAGCTTTCATGAGCGTGATAACCTAGACTCAGCCTTAAAAAAGCAAAATCTGAAGAACTCATGTGTGTCCAGTGCTAATTAAATACACTCCAGGCAAAATACATCAGAATCAATGTGTAAAAATCCTACAAGAAGAGTCTGCCCAAGTTTTTAATTCTGCTGGGTGAAAAAGCATGAAAAATACCCACTTTAAATCTCAGTCTTTTCCCTGCGTTATGTAAAGCCTGTTTTAGGGTCTCTCATTTTGAAATTCATATGATTTCAGACACCTGCAAGGTCATAACTTTGCAGCAAGCACATTCTCATACACTCATCACATAAACTCACCACCTTAATTCCCTACACATTATCAATTCATTAAATCTTGACAAAAAATTGCACTGAACAGTTTTCCTTATGACATTTGTGTGATGACTGGTAGTGGCTAAGACTCCTGTGTCTTAATAATATTCTTCTGGTGTCTTAATAATATCCTTCTGCAGTTTTATACATGTTTCTGCATGCTTCTGGGCACTCATTCACCCAGTGGGAAAAAAAATAGATAACTCTTTTGTTTTCACAAATAAATAAAGAGTTTGAAGTACAGTAAGTTTTCACTTTCTCTCACTTTTCAAAATAAAGTACTGTGTATTTTCCTAGGGACCAGAGGTGAAGCCTGATCTTTCTATTTTTATTTTCATCTTCACCACATACAACAATACAATAGCAAAAAACCAATAAAACCAAAGAGGTATTAAAACATAATCAGCAACACCTGAGGATATATTCAATGCTAAAACTCTTTTGGACATATCTGATAAATTTTGCATTCCACTGATTAAAATTTTCAAGGTCATTTGTCATTACCGATTTGAATTGTGAGAGACTGAAGTCTGTTATGGTTAATGGGTCTTAACAGGAATAAATGCCCAAATATTTCTGACTGGAGGTGAATAATGCATTCTAAGTTTTGAAAGATCGAGTTTTTTTAAAGGGTAATATAGTGTATGTTTGACTATGATGAACAGATTCATGAAGTAACTGATACAGCTGTTAAAACTTGCCATGCCAAGGCTAATATAGATATATGTATCTCTTTGGGCAAAGCAATTAGTTAAATCAGCAAAATCATGCATAAAAGCTAAAAATACTCTTCCACTCTTTTTCTATTTTCCAATCACTAAAAAACGGAAAATAATTCCTACTGCTTCCACTCAGTGAACTTGTGCTAATGTACCTCACTTTCACCTGTAGTTATGTCAGTGTCCTTAGCTGCCTAGGTAATCTGCACAATATAATATTGAAAAAAAAATATTATTTTTAGTAGAAAATTTTCTCATACAGAGTTGTTTTATTTTCCTCAGATGATTGGCTAGAATTGCATAATGCTTCATAAATACATGAAAGAATAACCCAGTAACTGTTTTGAACATTTCATAATATGGAGCAAAAGATTTTTCTCTCCATAAACTAACTGCCTCCTTCTCCAACTGATGCCTTTAAGGCACAGCTTTTGTTTAGAATATGTTTGTCTGAATGTTTTTTTATGAATGTTGGCAGCTTTTTATGATTTCTCAGTAATTGGAAACATCATTCACAAAGCTAAGATTTTCTAATAGGACATGGGTAGTAAAACTGGACAGACTTTTTATTTTTCTTCAGAGGGCAAGGATTCACTTACTAAAGGAGAAGATGAAGCAGAAAGAGACTGTTTTGTTTGTATTAGATCTTTCTATTTTGTTTTTGTAGACCACATCCTGCTATGGTAATGTGAATTAAGCTCAGATTAAGCTTCTCATCCATAGTTTTCCTTGAAAGTGAGATCAAATCATAATGCAGTGACGCAGTCTTCCCTTACGTACAAGAGCTAAAATGATCATATAATCACAGAGCCATAGAATGGTGTTGGGTTGGAAGGGACCTTCAAGATCATCTAGTTCTTGACATGGGCAGGGTTGCCACTCATTAGATCAGGTTGTTCAGGGCCCCATTGAGCCTGCCCTTGAACATGTCCAGAGAGAGGGCATCCACAACCTCTCTGAGCAACTAAGAGACCTATATATAACAAAAGCCCTGAAGTCCTCAAAAAATACATTGTCCACTGATACCACACAATCCTTCAAAGACTTTGCAATAATAAATTAAAAACTAATCTATGAAATCACTAAATATAAAGAAGTTACCAAACAGATATACAACTACTCTACCTCTCCTGCAAGAAAAAATGTCCTCATTGCTTTCTCCAGAACCATGCTTTTTCCAAGGCAAGCCAACTTCTATTACCATATTTTCTGTTCTTTACTCATCTTAGTAAACTTAAGAAAAGGGGGTGTGTTGGGAAACAGAATGTTCCAAAATACGTACCAAGCCTAACACAGTAAGCATAATGCAGAAAACATGCACCTGAAAAAAGGTTGGTATCAGTATGTTCCCATAACTGAATGGCAGGGTCAGCAAGAATAAGAACACTGGGTTTTTAACATAGTGACTACAGATCTATGTGTCAATGAATGATCTGATATGGCCAAAGTTTATCACCTCAAAGAGAACAATGTGGATAAATCAATTTGGCTTTCTTAAGAGGTCAGAAGTGATAAGAAAAAAATACAAAATAGCAACATTTCAAAAAAGTGCTTAACTTGGACAACGTTAGTCAACATCATTAATTTCTTCTCAGTGTGCTTTGCATACTAGAGCTATTAAAAACCCAAACAAATATACTAAGTCCATTGAATTAGAAACTGAGTTACTCTTCTTCCATTTGCATTATTCTACCCGTTTCATATTTCTAGATGCCGCATTTGCCATGTGATTAAATTGCCTGGAAATCAATTAATAATAAATTCTAAAGGATGGCGCACATACATCAGCAGTTTTCTGATGACACTGGTATGCCACTGAAAACATCCTTCTCACTGTATCAGCCAAAATACTATTAACATTTCCCATGTATGTAAGTAATATAAAACTTTAGGAAAAAGACTTTCTGATTAACTTGAAATAAAATAAAATCTTAATAGCACTACAAACTCTGCAATTTAAAAAGCAAGGATCCATTACAGCATTGTAATCTTTACAGATTTACCTCAGTAATGTAAGTACAAGTAAAGTCCTTTTTGTTAACATCACAATTTTAATAAAGCAGGTAACTGGATATTTTTTCTCATCATAATTTAGCTTAGAGCATAATTCACTTAAATATTATATGTAGTTAACACCAACAAAAGGTACCAATGCCCAAATTGAAGATATTGGGCAATCAATAAGTTATGTACTACAGTAGACAACAGTGAGGGAACAGACCATGTATTGACAGCTGAAACTGCATGGTAATTTTCTGTCCACAGAGAGATCTTTCAGGACTTCAATAATGATATTATCAGAAAAATCAGGCAGGGAAAAAGAGGAAAAAGAATAAATTATTTCTGCATTGCCTACAAAAGTGTAGTCTAGCTTGTCCAGTCCCACTAATGCTTATCCTTCCTCTTTCAAGTCTTATTTCTTAATTCACCACCCTCTATCCTAGATACAATCTAGTAAAATACCTCTTTTAAAATAGAGTGAAATATTTTCCCATTAGGTATTGTGCATAGTTTCATATTACTTTTTACAATGTTGCACTCATATCACAGCTGCAAGTTGTTAGATATTGAATAACTATACCTTTACAAAATATTTGATTGTACTGGTACCTAGACAGGAAGTGATGTATTCAACCTTAGCCCACAAACCATGAACAGAAAACAGATCTTGTCACTAACAGTCATGTACCTCTCACAGTAGAACACAACCCCCTACTCAAGAAATTTTTCTTATTTCAGTTTTCACTGCATCATGTAACTATTATGATTCTTTAATAAAAGGCAGAAAACTGAGGAAAGGGAATATGGTAATGAACTTATCAAACTGGTTATTTCTAATGTAATCCATCAGAAATTTGAAATAATGGTGGTTCATTCAAGAGCAACCTGTCAATAAAGCTTAAAAAGATATATTTCTAGAAGTGTATAAATCTGTAACAAAGGTAAATTAATAGCTCACAAATATGAAGAGAAGTTCCATGCTGACTCCAGTTTCTATGACTAGACACTAGCACCACTTAATATTCCATAAAGAACACAGAAGCCCTTAACTAAGGGCTTAGCACATCTGCAACTACCTGATACAGATTCATGACATTATGCAGTTAAGTTACTATTATTTGTCCTAAAATGTTCCTGTCAGCTACCCTAATAAAGAACAATGGATGTTGAGATTATAGGAAAAATCTGCACAGCTAGCCAGTTCAAAAAGATGATTTTTGCAAATGCCATGGAATCCTGTTGCGGTGGACCCCCCTGGGTCCCCCCGGCCGGGTCCCTGCCATGTGACTGAGTCGGGTCTGTCTGATGTTCCAGCCCCCCGGGCTCTGATCTGGTTGGTTGTTTATCCCAGCTCTGCTCGGGTATCCCCTTTGCCCCTGTCTGTGATAAAACCAGCAGGAAGGAAAGCCTCCCCCTCTTACCTCACCCGCTCTGCCCAGGTCAGGTCCTCTGTCCCCCTCCAGGACAGAGGGAATAAATGACTTAACATCATAAGAGGTTTGAGCTGTATTTCTCTTCTCAATTTCTGCTTCTGGTGGTAGCTGTCACTAACACTGGCTCAAGTGGGGCTGCACAGTTGAGGGATATTTAGGCTGTTTGTAAATGGTTTAAGATATTCCAAGACATAAAGAGGCAAGCTCGCCACAAAATTAAGCAGTGGACAAGCTAATCCACCACCAGAGAATCCCACAGGAAATTCTCTGATGTCTTCTATAACGCAGAGTGTTGTAGAAGTAATAGTAACATTGTCGAATATATATAGAATCCATGACCTGTCTACTAACCCAAATAAAATTTTATCTCACAGGTAAAAATAAAACTCAGATGTTTTCACCAAAAATTATGGGAGTTACAAAAGTGTGGCCAAAAAAGTCTCTATGTTCAATTCCTGTTAAAAGATGTGAGCTTCACACAAGGAAATCTGCCAAAAAACTTGCAGATAAATTAACAGATTTAGGAAATAATAACTTTTGATGAACTTTCGTTTAAAGTGAGTTAAATGCTGTAATCTAGAATGTTTCATAAAAATATTCTGATACTTCTACTCATTTCTGAAGACCAAAATCCCATGAAATTCCAGCTAGCATCTTCACAGGTGCAAAATAGAGGAAAGGGCTCCTTGAGGCACATTAAGGTAGTTCTTGTCAGTAAGATTTTAATTAGGGCTACTTGACCTTGAAAAATAAGACAATTTAAGAAGTGGGAAAGAATAAGGTGTTCACTGAATTTTCAAGGTATAGAACTCATCACACAGAAATCTTTACTATGATATGAATAGCATTGCTATAGTTGCTGAATCACTTATTTAAAACACACTGAAATATTTCTAACACAGTTTAAATCTAGCAAGTTTTATACAAGAGATGAAATATGCAATAAGGTTCATTCAAACCTACTTACCAATGACCTTTAAAACAAGTGCTAGCAAATGTCACTGTCTGGCAACAGAAAATGCAGATTTAAATGGATTACACACCAGTCTACTAGAGGATAAAATCTAGTTCCATGTTCAGCATATAAATGCAAGATGCTAAGATTTAAGTACATGTCCAGTAGAGAAATAACATTCCTTTCCATTTATGAAAAGGTCCAAAAATATAGAAACAAGGAAGTACACAGCTACTAATCTTGTTTGTCCTTACATGATTCAAGTTTTCAATAACAAATCAAAAATATAAAAAATATAAAAAGTACAAGCTTGTAAAGCTTTAGCACATTCTATGCCATCACCAAGGCTATGAAGATATGATGATCACAGTGAATCTCAGACAACCAAAAAATATGCACAGCAAAGTTTTTACCATGCTACTGGTCATGTCAGCATCAGTTGAAGGTGATGTCGACAAAATAAGACATTTACACTAAGAGGTATATGAACATGTTACTTCAAAAATCAACAGAAATTATGTTCATTATCTCCAAAAAGTTCTTTTTGTGTAACTGTCTGTCTTGAACATAGAGATTTTGTTTTCAGAGTGTGCAGAAATGTGACAAGTGAGGTTAAGGTCTATTTAGAATTAAATCTGGCAAGGGATGTCAAGGACATTGGTAGTAAAAGCAAGGCTACAGAAAACATGGGTCTGATGCAGAATGAGGTAGGTGTCCTGGTGACAGTGAGAGAGAAGGAGCAGATACTGAATGCCTTCTTCAGTTAATCTTTACTACTAATGGCAGACCTTGGGGATCCCAGACCTCTGGAAGCAAGTGCACTAAAATAGGTTGCCTAGAGAGGCTGTGGTTCCTTCTCTGGAGACATTCAAAATGCACCTATTCTGTGCCACCTGTTCCAGCTGCATCTGCTTTAGCAGAGGGGTTAGACTAGATGATCTCCAGAGGTCATATTTAACCCCAAACATTCTGTGATTCACCCAATATTTAAGTTATATTTGTGTATTAAGAAAAATAACTTGGGAATGGATTTCAATTTTTTTTTCCCCAAAAGTCTCTACATTCTAACAGTGTTCAGAAGATAATTCTTCCACATTATTTACAACCTTAACTACGTAAACAAATTAAAATGCAGAGGTTATGTAGGTTTCCAGTGAATGCATAGACATGCGTCCACAGTGCAAGTGTGATGTTGCACAATAAACAGCTCATGCTGGATCATACCACAGAGTGGCAATTTCTTATTCCACATTAGGCCACACAGCACAAGTGTGGCCTAAATAAAAGGGACTTATGCTGTGTTTGTGCTATAGCTACAAAAGAATAATGGCAGATCTCATTCTACAGTAGTCTGACAACTGTCATTCAATTACGTAAGAGAAGTAGATTACTAGCCATGGCATCTGTTTTATAGAAATGCATATACAGAGAAAGATCAGTAACAGATGAAGATTGGATGGAAAACACTAAAATACTATAGAAAAAAATCAGATTCCTAAAAGCTGGATTAGGAATTTGGGCATCTAAGTGTATGTTGGAGCTCCAAAATTCCTATTTCTAATTTTAGAACTCTGTAATTTCAATGTTTAAAAAGTTTTCTAAAGGAAATTTAAGTGTCTTTAAGGGAAATGGGAAAATGATACAAATATGACTATGTTGTAAACATAATATACTATTAAAATAAGTCATAAACTATTAAAATGGCATGATCATCATAATTCCATGGTTAAGATATTATACACTCAAAATTATTTGAGGTTTTCTCTGCAGTTCAGTGACCGAAGTTTTTATAAAAACTCAGTTCTCTCACTTCCATTAACTTTAAACCTCAGGAATTATAGTAGGCATAAAAAAAAAATCCATGTATGATAGAGAGATTTTTTTCAAATTAGATCTGAATTCAATTTTGGAAAGTATTTTTGCTTCATTTAAAGAGAGTGGCTGGAATAAACAAGAGAGAAGTTGAATGTGTCTGCTACTACTTACTTGCCCCATAAGCTTTGAGCACACTGAACACACTCCATTCTGATTATGAAGATGAAATGCTTTCTTCAAAGACAGCTTAGTTTCTTCAAGCTCACAATCTGTCTGTTGCAGAAAATAGGGACAATATTTTTCCCAGCCATAGCACAATTTTCCTCATCCATCATAAGCCATTTTCAGGCAGGCATATGTGTTCAAGCACAAGCTTCTCATATTAGAATGAGAATGATAGGGATCAGTGCAATATTACTCTAGAGCAGCCAACACCTGAGAGGAGAGATGAAGAACTAATTTTTTTCTTTTTTGTAGTTCTAATACTTTCTGTGGCATTTTCCATATGCATATGAATACTATATTGTTATTGTTTATAAGATAACCAATAAGTAAAGGAAATACAAAATAATTAATCATCTACCACAGTCAATTATTTTCATGGAAAAATGATGTGCTAGCATCAATATATTTAGGGTACAGATAATCAGAGGTCTAAAAAAATAATTACCTTAATGAAAAAGCACTATTTTTAACTTACAAAAACAACTCAAGATAATAGCACTGTCATTTACAGGATTTCTGCATCTTAGAAGTGCAAAGTCATTTACAGCACAAATTCACTAACTAATTGTGCAGAAAAGGCAGAAGCAAAGAACTGTCTACTTGTTGTTTCTCTTGTTTCTCTTGCAAATGCAAAATGTAGCTGATTTTCTATTGCTTTTGATGCATCTGGCAACTGTCCGGAAAACAGTTCTGATAAAGATGAGTCCCAGAAACCAGTTCTAGTACATAGTCAAGAGTTTACATAGCAGAAATCTTTAAAAAAAATAAAGTATCATCCCACACATTTATATTTGATTCCCAAAGCTGATGGTAATTTAATGACTGCAACATTAACACATATTTTTAAAAAACATGTGAATATCTAAATCTGGAGAATATTTACTTCTGCATGTGTCTGGATTTGTGTATTTTCAAGGCATCTTGCTGTCCTTGTTTAAATACACGTTTTTTAAATGTGCATGTGTAATTTCTTTCTACGTGTGGTCTGCCATAATGTATGTAGTGACAATACATATTTCACCCATTCTGGCATTAACAATTCCTCTAATGTTTGCCCCCCAAAATTATTGAGATTTTATTTAAGGCATTGCATTTTTTGCTGATGTTTCAACCTTTTTTTCTTCCCTTTAACTTATCTTAAACATTCTGGGACAGGTTAACCTTGATGCATCCATTCATCTCTTGACCTAATACAAGTTATTTTATACAGAACATTAATCACTGTGACTGCAAAATTAGCCCTATTAGATTGCCATTTAAGTGTCTAAAAATAGCACTGTGGTCAGAGCGCTTTTAAAACAGATGTAGATAAAGAAATGCAAAAGCTCAGAAGATAAGTTCAGAATTTTTTAATGTTTTAAATAAATATTAAAATGCTCTCATTATAAGTGGAATTTTATGCATGCAACCAGTTTCACAAAGGCATTTGCACAATAGTTCCGTCTGTATTATTCTACCCAAGATTCCTTGTATCTCTGACTTTCTTCATACTTAATTTTTTCCATTTCCCTTCAAGCTCCTTTTACTCTAATTTAAGACTATTCTCCTCCTTTGTTTTTTCCTGCCTCTTCTTGCATTCCACAGTATCTTTCCCCAATCAACAAAAACCATCAAGAGCCCCCTTAGTCAGTTCAGAGACAGCACCAAGCTGGGCAGATGTGTTGATCTGCTGGAAGATAGAAAGCTCTACAGAGGGATACAGACAGGCAGGATGAATGGGCTGGGGCCAGCTGGATGGAGAGACCTTAAAGTTCATCTCTGAGTCCTTACACACCTCCCATGGGCAGGGATACCTTCCATGAGAAGTTGTTTCTGCCACACCTTTCCTCTTTAAGGAGGGTGGCTCCTCACACTCTTCTGTACTTCAGCATATGGCCTTTCCATGGCATGTAGTCCTTCAGCTACACAGTGGGCCAGCATGGGTGCTCCATGCAGCTCATTACTGTATGCCCTGATTTAACTCATAAATGAAGAGGTTCTCTCTTTCCTCTGAGTTACACAGTCTGAAGTCACAATATTTCAAAACTGTACCTATGGAAAATGTAGTGATAAAGTACCCACAGAAATTATCTGTGACTTGGCTCGCAGAAGGAATCAGCTGAAAAACCTTTTGGGTTCAAAAAGTAATTAGCAGAAGTCCAAAAATGTAACATATTTGTACAGTCTTTTGGTTTTAAATTGAAGCAAATATGATCAAGAATGATGACTCTGCTCTCTAAGGATGAAGATCATAGCAAACATGAATCACTGAGTCTAAGAAAGAGTCACCAGATGTATCAAAACAGTGCACTCTTGAAACATAAAATGTGATTATCACAGAATATTTGTGGTTTGGTATTTCTTAACCTGTAAATTTGCATAATTGTGAGTTATTTCACACCATATAAATAAGATATACATCTTCAGTAAAATATAAACCCCTAATTCCTTTAGAAACGAAGCTGCAAATATGTGTAGCAATGCATACATTAATTCTTCATCATTCCTGAAATTATGCTACATTCCTGTTACAGTGAAAATAGACAAAATCATGGAAGTGAGGATATTATGATAAAACAAACTTCCAGTTTTAACTTAAGCTAAGTTGAATAGAACAACCAATAGACCTCAGAACTCAAATACATATGCAAAAATAAACAGAAATAAACGAATTTGTCTTCCAGAAGATAATTTAATAAAATGGCCGTAATTCCTCCAAATTTTTGCTATGTTTTTCTATTAGTTTTATTTTTTCTCTTTGGAAGTAATTTTTAAAAGGAAGATTCAAAACAAATAAAAGTGAAAACTTGATTCCAGATGTGGAATGGATACATCATTATTCTTGCAGGAAAAAAAATCCACAATTTTGAAGGTTGAATATATGTATATTTCCATAAGTTTGTTAGAGAAGACACAGTCAAAATTAAATCAAAGAGAAATTGCATTGCTTTTGTTCTTCAAAATTCCTACTAATGAATAGCATTCAGATGCCTTTCTCCATAAGTTAGATCACTCATGTTTTCACTGAAATTATCAGCCATGGGAATTTTGTTACTTAAACTGCGAATTGCTATCCTTCTACCCCCTCTTAACTCCTACCTTTTAATCTCTTTACCTTATTTCTCTTCTTTTAAAAGAAGAGCAATTAGTAATGTCAAGGAGAAAGTATATAGCACAAAAAGTTTTTTCATACAAAACTGTCATTTTAGTTAAACTCAGAAACTACATTAGTGAAAAGGATCAGTTAATATAGCCTCAAATAGATAAATATAATTACAATAGGAGATTCTTCACAAATAAAATACAGGAGATGATATCTAGAATTACGAAGAAAAATACAAATTAGAAGGAAGAATGAATAGCAGTACCTCTCTTAAAGGTAGTATTCAAAGACATAAAGTTTCTTAGCACTTCTTGACCAAAATGTAACATACATTTTTTATGATATTTTACTGTATACCTCCTGAAGTCTAAAAGAAGAAAACTGAAAAGAATCATCATTTCCAGAGAAAAATAGCTGATAACTTAATACACAAAGAGACATGCTCATTTTAAATTTAAAAAAGAACCATGCAAAATATTGGGCCTGGGAGTTTGAGCTTTACTGCATCAGAAACTACATTCTAAGGAATAGGAACACAATAAAAAGATTGAAGAATATAAAATGACACAACATGTCTTGTTCAAACACTTTTATATTTATAGTAAAATTAAAGAAAATATAAAATTATGTTGAATTAATTTCTTTCCACGATTAAACTAACCATTATCAAAGGGAATTATTTCTGGTCAAAAACATGTGTTTTACTACTAATAACAGGTACTTCACTTGAGAATTATATCTTGACCAGAACCATACCAATTCCTAAAAGAGATGTAACTATTGATCCTAATAAGTTCTGACTGAAAAATCTTACAATAAATATCAAGAACAGGGCAGAAAATACTTACAGTTAACTTTAAAAAGACAGTAACAGTAATATCCCTGAGGACAAAAATCAAAATGTATTGTTGAAAGCAGAAAAACTCTATCATAGAACCTATACTTAACAATACTTTATCTACAGTGACAGGAGTCCAAAGAATTAAATATAATGGAGTTAGTCTTTCAAAAACACCTTACTTTAATAAATTAAAGGATTTTAAGCAATAAATAAAATCTACATACAAAAGAAACTAACTACAGCTATGAGACAGCAAGTAAGGCATACAGTTAGGTCATCAGTACAACGAGAAGACTAGAACACTGAGACCAAAATATATTGCATGAATAAAGACTACAGTCACCATGATTCCTTCTAAACTAATTCCCAATATACAGAAAAATGAAAAAAAAAAAAAAAAAAAAAAAAAAAAAAAGCAGCAGGGAAGGGAAATAGGCTAATCTCACTTCAGAATTTTTACATCCAAATTCAGCACCAATAGGTGGCAAAATGTTTTATAGGTGGGAGAAGGTGAAATAGACATACATGGTTCACTTCAACACAAGAAAGAAACCTAGGGTCAGAGGAACCAGTCTTAGAAAAAAATACTCTCTCCACAGCCTATTAAGAGAGTTCTGACAACTAGATCATTTGCAGATGTCTAGATAGTACCCTTTCATCTCAGTTGTTGCAAAAATTTTACAGTGCACAGAAATGCTGTTATAGCTGCACAGTGACAGGAGTTTCAGAACCTTAAGATAAGGAAACAAAGACAATTCAAAACTAACTTCTGAAAAGAAAAACAGAAAGTAGGAAGCAGTAAATTTGCAGACAAGAGAAGTATCTTTACTTAAGTCTACAAAGAGTGGTTACAAAGTAAAAATCTAGTAAAGACTTCAGCACAGGGCCCTCAGAACTGGACATCTTCCATCATTCTAATGCAGAGTAGTACTAAAAAAACCTCAGAAAGTACTTCTGGTAAATAGTCTTTTAACAGGCCAATTGCTCAGTTAAAAATAGGATAGAAATAACACAGTAACACAGTGGATATCTTTAAATGTTGGATGTCCTTGTCTTAATGAACTTGAGAACTTCATTTAAGAAGACAGCATAAAGAGATAACAGTCAGAGAAAATCTATAAAATAAATAGGGATTTAAGAGTTTCACTCCAAGACTACATCTGTATATTAGTTTAGAAAAGACAAAATATATTCCTCTAGAAGTAGAACTCCTAAATAAAGATACATAAAAAAGATCACTAGACTGTCCCCGAATTTGATGGTTAGCATCCTTGAATTATGCATTACTGCCTGCAAGCCATACCTTCAATCTGCATTGCAATCATTAAAATAATCATTTTTTATTAAGTTTGAGATGATGGAATTGAAGCTCCACTTTTTCCCTCCTACAGATCTAAAATCCCCCTTATCCAATGTCTGCATCAGCATTTAACTATTTTTCAGAACTTTTGTTTGGTGTTTTACTGGTGGCAATATTCAAGAAATAACGATCTGCATCACTGTTTGCAATACCAATATCGAATTTCAAAAGAGCCATCATGGCAGTGATCAAGCTGCCCTACCTCTCAGATTGTTTTATCAGTCTGTCTTAAAATGAGCAAAGACAACATTGTAGCAGCTTATGCTCATTTAACATTTGGAAAATTGATTGATTTTCTTACTCCCCACAGCCATATGGATTAGAAACTCATTTATTTCTCTTTGTTATGAAAACACAATCTGAAGTGGAAGCATGTAGCAAATTCAAAAAGCAGGATAATTATGCAACAAGTAAAACACTGCATAATCTCATTATACCATAGATGGGTTTTGACAGTAAGAGTGACAAGAACATTTTGAATTAAAAGTCAACAAAATCAAAACGCATAAAATGAAATACATTTTAACACAATGTTTAACTGCAGCAAGAAATAAATGAAGTCTAAGGCTTAGAAAAATTTAGAAATTAATCAGCTCTATTCATGAAGAACAGAAGTCACTTGACAGAATACAGTAATATAACACAAGTTCCAATATTCTTCCACTAGTCCAAGCTGCTAAATATTAGGGATCAAGGAAAGATGTAACTCTTCTAAAACCATAAAATCCACTTTTTCATGTAGACTTTGGACATCATATCTCTGGTATCCTTTGCTCTCATTAAAATTCATGCAAAAAGAAGGTGATGATCTTATTAACGGCTTATTAATTATCATTACTAGTTACAAAGCTAGTCAGAGATAAACAGGTTAGAGCATCAGAAACTAGATTCTGAATTTGATGACCAAAATTTAAATACTGCTTAATTTTATTTTTTTTTTAATAGACAGGGATTTGCTTGGTTAAGATTTTTTGTTTCATTTTCTTTTTACATTCTAGTTTAAATGTTCCAGAAAAAATAAAGCAAGTGCTTTGTTTTGTTTTTCTTTGTTTTGTCTTGCTTTGCTTTTTTTTGTTTTTTTTACTGCAAATAAAAGCCAAATTTCACGCACTGGGATCAATACTTTTGGGAAAACAAGTTTGCTATACATAGCAAGACAAAAGAGATTTGGCAGTACATTTTTAATCCTCCGAATAATTCCTTGTGTCTTAATGGAGTACTGTTAAGACTAGATTTTTGATGTTTGTTTTGCTTTATACTGTCTTTCATCTTTTCAAGAGCTAAATTGCTTTGTATAGTTAATTATCTAAACACTTTTAGTGTAGTTCTTTATATTCTGCAGCTTTGCTCAGATTTGCAACAACGCGTAGGAAGTCGCCTTTAAGTCTTCTGCAGAAACTTAATTCTCAGCTTTGAAAGAACATACCCAAATGCTTTCTTCTTGACGATACTGCTTCCAGTTTCGTCCACTGTCACTGAACATCAGAAGGTAGCTTGTCACCCAGTCTGAGCTCCCATAACCACCTTGGGTAGCAACAGCAGTAACCTCAGTTCTTTCCCCAAGATCAATCTGAAGCCACTGGTATTTATTGGACACAAGTGGAGACCAGCCACCAGCACCTTAAAAAGAATGAAAAAAGTGAAATGTATTTCTAAAAATAAGCAAGTTAACATAAAGCTTGTATATGCAAAAATAATTAGTTCATTTGAGCAGCATTATCTAATGAAAAATGTTCTTCTCCGAGGTAGGGGTTTCAAACAATCATTACAAGTCCTTTCCAACTCAAACCATTCTATGGTTCTCTGATACTAATTCAAGACATAGTTGCAACAAATTAGCAAGTATTCAGAAAATTTACATAGATTACTAAATATTTGTAACCAAATATAATTATTATAAACTATTATCAATTAACTCACACCTTTTCTCCCTCTCTACAATAAATTTTACAGGGTAATTTTTAACAAAGTAAAAAATCTGAATTTTGACTTTTTGTTATATACATCCCAATTTCATTTTATGTAAACTAGATCTCCAGAGGTCCTGTCTAACCTCAATGATCCTGCATGATTCTGTTCTGTGAGGCCTAGATATATAAATTTGCATATGAAGCAATAAAGCACAGTTAGATGACAAATTTGCACGTGCCTCTTAAAATGACCAAGAAAATTTTAAGCAAAATGGTAAGACAGTATGAGGTATATACATGCAGTTTCAATCACAGGCACACCTGTCTGCAAAGAAAAAACTTCACCCAAAACATAGAGCTACACTCCTCCAGTATTTTAAGTAATCAGAAAGATCTTAAAAAGGAGAAATCATATCAATTTAGTGCTCCTTTTTTTTTCCTTTGCTTTTATTTACTCAGATCATGCTACTAGCTTGCTTGTAAAGCTGGTTGGAAAAGGTCAGGGGTAGGTATCAAATAATCTCATACGAAAAAGCATTGTTTGCAAAGTATGCAAGTATTCAGACACAGAATCTGGTGAGTTTATTAGAGAATGGTGGGATAAAAGTTAAAAAAGATCCATTATTTAAGGATAGATTTAGATCTAACTCAGAAAAACACAATGTAAGAGGCACCTTGAAAAGTTCTTAAAGCATACATACACAGAACCAGAACAGATACATCTAGTTTTCACAGCAATCAGTTAACTACAATCTAATTCTACAGTTGTATAGGCTTCAAGATGTAGAAAAATTCATAGCTAAATACTAAATGTTGCTTAATTCTGTTTAGAGTCACGAGTCAAGTTCTTAGCATTGCATCCTCTAGGAAAGAAAAAGAAAAAATAATTTTATTTAAGGGATGTAAAACTGTCAAATATAAAATGGTGGAAAATCATATCACAAATAGATAAATCACAAAAAAATTAGGTTCATTCTAGACAGCCAAGTAGAAAGAACTGCAAGAAAAACATAAAGTTCCATATATGCAACAATTCCTTGTCCGCATATTTATGAGCTATTTAAAATGTAACAATTAAAACTATGGTGTTAAATACTGGGCATATTTTTTCCCTCCTTATCTAAACCAGGATTTAGAATTTTATGTAAATATGTGACTTCGGTGGCTGCATCTCAATAACTCACATGTAGATTCCAAATCCAACCTTATGACCATATCATTTAATCTTTTAGTGACTGTGCAGAACAGTGTGGTGGCATCAAGAAAGAAAACTCTGTGAACAGCCAGCATGAGAGGTTAAACAAAGGTCCTCACACCCATAAGCAGGGTGGTCTACGTTCACATTATATACTGTATCTCTGACACACAACACACACGATTTAACTGCCAACTTGACTACCAAATCCTCAGCTGGTGCATGAACATTTACAGATACAGCAACATTCTGCAGTGCTGTGATATTCAAAGCCTTCTTAGAATTATGTGTCACCGTGCTAAATTAGGTGACATTTTTGAACTTTTCACTTGAAAGGCAGGGTTGAATTGAAGTCAACACGAGTAGTCTGGCAGACTGTGCTGAGTACATAATTTGTAAAACCCTTCTGTGACAAAGTATCTTCACTTGGTGACTGCAGAATTTTTTCAGAATGAAGTAACAGCAGTCAAAAAGATGTAAAAAAAAAAAAAAGGCCTGAAAAGCAGCCTGTTGTGGCAGTACTACTTGCTGCCAGCCTGAGGTAAGTACTCCTGTCTTTAGTACTGTGTTTTCCAAAAGTTTTTGCAAGGCATGCCACTACATAGTCTACACCCCCTCCTCATGCTGCACTACACCCTATGGAAAGAAGAGAAAGAGACAAAAAAACAGTGACATTCACAGCATGTCAGGTCTATTCAATTTGAGGGATGACAGTAAATATGCAGCCTCAGAAGTCATCTATCAGCCCTGAGCTCACCAATGCAACATAAGACCCATAAAGAATAGTCACCAAGCAGAAGCAGCATGATGTTTCCAACAGCCTGTATGAAGCCAAAGCCTGGACCACCAGGCAGAAGCTGCAACATGTTTCCTGAAACACCATGACACTGGTTCACACGATGTTTTCATCTGTCAAAGGCTCTTCATGAGCTCTCCTGTCTGACTGTCCAGCAGCCAGCTGTCCTCACAGCATCTGACTGCCACCTGAAGCATCACAGATAAGAAACATTTGCCCAGTCCTGCAGGAAACACTAGTAGAGCATGCTAGCTTCTCACCCAGAACTCTTTACAGTGTCCTGTCCTTGCAGCAAGATTAATGAGTGTGCCAAACTGTAGTCACTTTTGGCTGCAGCATACATCTGGCCATGGTGATGCACAGAAGTTGGCTGCATAACAGATGTCAAAAGGATCTTGTTTGTCAGATTTCATGCTGCATGGTGTGGATGTTTCTGGGAAGATCTCAAGAGGTCCTAAAGAGCTTCTCAAAGGGATGCAGATATCATGTATATTAAACAAGGCTGTCCCAAAATGCATGAACACACAGGCAGAGATTAATATACACAGGGATATAATTTTGTCACCTGTAAACTTCCAGAATATTGAATTAGAAATCTTCATCTTACTTCTCTGTCTCTTTTCATTTTGTCAGTGTCTTTTATGCAAAGCATATTCTTGCTTCAATTACATCTGAATATACATTTTAACACTGACTGATGAAACATCTTTTGCTGTGAACTAACAGCAAATCAGAAAAATAATTTTCAAAGGGGAGACAACCTGTACCTACAGTTCCTTTTTTTTGAACTTTATCTCTGGAGGTGCACAACTCCTTTTATTTTCCACTGTCTCTTGCCAATATTGAAATTATTTGTATGCCAAATACCAAAGATCTACATTCAATTTGCCCAAGAATGCAAGTTTCATGCTTTATTTCTGTTAAAAACCCCAAGCATTACAGAGTTCCTTTTTATGAAGAACATGCTGACTTGAACACACAGATAGTGCATAAAATGTTTTCATTTCACTTATTTCTATTATATTTTTTTAAATACAAGTCCTTGTAAAATGTTTGTACACAGTATAACTTTTTAAAAGTACATAACTTTATTGAGCACATTTAGCAACCTAATAATGTTTCTGAAGTACTAACTCTTCTTCTTAACTTACGAACATCTGTCTTTCAATTCCATTTTAGTTAGATCTTGCCAGCTTTATTTGTTGCCTTATAAGTAAATGGAGGAACGGTAGCTAATAGGAGGCTTGGTTCATTCAACTTAGCAGCAAATAAATCAAAGTTTACAGTTTCCATCAGTCACTTTTACATACTATTTGATAAATAGCCTCCTTCGTTATATGTGATATTCATCAATAAACTGACTGTTAAATGATGGAAAAAATTTCTAAGCTTTTGATATTTTTAAGGCATTAAAATTGATTAATTTGATTAAATTTAAAATCTAAGAAATCATGCATTTTTCATATTTCAAATTTTGCCTACAAAATTTCATTATTCTTGATTTCTCTTTCTACAATATTATAACATTTATTTTCAAGTCAGCTAAGTGAAATACATTGGAGTTTCCTCACACATTCACTCCAAGCAATGCACAGTGCTCTTCTGTGGAAGTTAGACAATGAGGTGCCATTCATTAGTTTAGTCAGCAATTTCTTCATCATTACAACTGCTAATTATAAACAAGATTGCAGCCTGTAATCTATCCTGGATTTATGCACTGAACTTCTAGGAGAAGACTTACTTCCCTTCAGGCACCCTGAAGTTTTTTAGACTTCCATTTTTACGCTCTTTACATGTAGTTTAAATTCTACTATACTACCTCTCTTGCTTCTGGAGGTTAAATATCCTCTGCCCTCTCCCATGACCATCAATACGAAAAAATCACAGCACTGAATGGGTATTATTTCATTATCCTGGTTCCTGTCTGCCAGGATATGTGTTTAAAGAGCTTGTATTTTCATATTTCCTTAGCTTCACTGGGGTGACAATACCATTATCACTAACATTGAAAATAGAAAAAAAGTCAGCAAAGTTAGCAAATAGCTACAAGAGAAGAAAATCAGAAATGACTGAAGGTCCAAAAACTCAAATCCAAGTTACAAAATACCTGAGTATTGCTACAGTGGACTTGGAGTGCTATATCAGGTTTAAAACTTTTAATCCTGCGGGCAGAAAATTTATTAGGGGCTGATCAAGCTTTTCGAACTTTCTCTCTGTAGTTATCAGTCTGCCAGGCTATTTCTGCTTAATTTGAGAAACCATGAACTACACAGAATAGAAACTGACTTAAAGATTGCCCCTTTGTATGAACTCTACTCCCTTTTTGCATATCCAGCTCTATGACTACCATCATCTATTTTGTTATGTAAACCACAAAACAGTTCACATTCATACACGCCTCGACATCAACTTCTTCACACGCAGTTCATTGGACAATTTAGCCAGCACCAGCACTTATATCACTTTTAAATTCTGACTATTTTTTTGTGTATTTAATTGCAATGATTGCAAGAAGTATTATCCAAAGTTCAAGCTTAAAACTAACACACATCAGAAAGGATGCTTTCCTTTGATTAATCAAACTGTGTATTTCCCATACGGATCATTGAACAGAAGCTGATTTTAATTTCAAGTCAATAAAGTTGCACCAGGGATGAGTTTGCCTGCACTTATTACAAAGCAGATTTTCTGCATGCAAGCTTAATTGACAATTCAGTCTTCTACAGTTTTAAGAAGTCAAATGAACTGCTTTACAGCATTTAAAACTGCTAAAATACTAAAGTAAGACACTATTTAATTTCTTAAGCTGAAATTCATCCTCTTTCACAAACTGAGAATTACAAAACTGTAGGCTTATACTTAGATAAACTGAACAAGGGCTGTTAATTGATAGATAATGGAGGTGGGGATTGGGGGGCAATATCTGATAAATGGTTTGATGCATTTCTAGCAGGTGACAACTCTGTTGGCACCTTTAAAAAGTGTCTAGAGTCATAGTACCACTGTGATAAAACCCTAGTCTTTTACATTTTTGTTCTATGTTTGAATGAGGCAATTCAAGAAACACAGCTCATACAATTAGAAATTCCTGTTTACAGCCCAGCAAAGTGCAAGAAAAGTAATTACCAAGAAGAACCTAAACAGCCAAAGATGCCAAGGAGCATAAATCACAACTTGGCCCATTCTTCAGAATGGCCATGCAAAAGCTATCACAGCACTGCTTTTCTGAGCCATATTTCAGTGATAAAAGACATGGACATAAGCCTCAAAATTTGAAACCAGGAATAAACTGTGTCAAATAAACCTGAGAAGAGATGAGGTACCTTGAGCTGTGAATAAGAAATACTGGACACAGAATCATTTTTTTTTTTCACATGGATTGAAGGAGGCTGAGAGGGACAGTTAGATCAGAACACAGTTCTGCAGTCACTGCTTTATATATAAAATTTCTGCATAGTAATTTTCAACCACATGTTTGATAGCTGTTAAGTTTTTGCCTTTGATCTGTGGCAGGATGCTCTGTGGGGATAAAACAGCTTGAACTTTACCATATTTGCAAAAGTTATTGATTACAGATGGAGAGGAGGGGTTACACTCTTTTGGTTGTTAAAGAACACTGAGGCCAGCCTGACACATCAATTCCAAAGCTAAACATTCTGAGGATGTGAAGAACATCATATCCCTACAGAAACTCACACCAGTGAGGATGCAGCATACAGGCACCCTTAGAAAGGAAACAGCAAATGATAACAGTCATAATTTATCTGAAGGTGCTGAACTGAAGGCTGCTGAGCTGACATAGCTGGCTTGAAACATATGAACGACAGTCAATGACTTTTTACTATGAAAGCCCAGTCCCACTTTTTACAGCAGGGACCTACAACATGCTCCTTCTAGGAGTGCATGCGGAGATTACTCCCGTGGGTGGGGACACCCTCTCAAGGTTACTCCTTGAGGTTGAATGAAAGAGTTGCCCAGGGACACTAGTATGGATGAGTAACATAAAGGTCCTGTTAATAATTATATTTGCTAGTTTTAATATAATTTCTTCAATATTGTTTAAAAAGACTAATACACTATAATAGTAGGTATAAATATACTGTGCAGGAAGTAATTGTGATAGAAGTTTTTTATTCTAATCATTATCATCATCAGTATCAACAAACAACATACTTTATTAATATTAATGTTTTGTTTGATGTCCTTAATCTTATTGGAGAAAGTTACATAAAGGCTGAATTACACCCACATAAGCCGTTAAACATAAACTTTTGACTAAGTCTGGAACTAGGATGGACCTGTCACACCCAGACTCCGTTCTGAGAAGGAGTTCACAAAGCAAGGTGTTTATTCTGAACTTTGTGACTCCTCAGAATAATCTCCCAGACAAACTATCTGAAGCTTTCATTCTGTCTGATCTGATCTAAGCAAAATCCTGTTGTTTCCTATGATATTATTTTCAGGACCAAAAAGTCTTTCTCATACTCACGTACTACCTATATTTGAAACTATCATACAAAACAACCAATCTTAACACCTAAAACACCAAAAGGGCATTCAGCGCAGGAAAGCTCAGATCTTCAAAAAGACTTGTTATTGCCTGAAGAAAGACCCATGTCTAACTGGTCTCAAACTGTACAACATTGGAAACAGAATCCCAGAATATTCCAAATTGGAAAAGACCCACAAGGATCATTGAGTCCACCTCTTCAGTGAATGGTCCATATGGGGATGAAATATCCTCAGTGTTACTAGAATCATGCCCTAACCAACTGGTGCTTTCCTCTCCACAGGTTCGTCTCCTCCTCTCCTCCTCATTTTAAGATTACAAGTTAGGAGGATATAGTGCATTCAGCCAAAGTGTAAGATCAGAGAAACACCTCTTTAAAGATTACTAAAACAAGAGGCCTTGAATAGTTGGGGAATTGCAAGACTTCTACTACACAGTTACTTTCTGAGCGAAGGAGACATACTACTGATTTGGAGGACACTAAAAGCAGTTGTGCCCTGGCGCTTTATCTGTGTATAAAAGCACTCCATGACTGTCCTTCAAGACAATGTCACAGTTTAGCATCCTTCTATAACTGGATTTCATAGGAAATCATTCAATGTCTTCACAATTTTCTTTCTATTTTAGTATGGTTTAAATAATGTTAGTTGTATATATAAAAAAAACCAAGTATTAGATAAAGCTGTCCTAAGATGAACTAATGAAAACTAAGAAATACTCTTACATAACACAACTTCATGTATAGCTTCTTAGCTGTTTTCTGGTCTTGTCTTCTTATGTTATAAACTGACAGAGGTTAAGTCCAATACCGAAAAGAAAAAAAAAAAAAAGTAGAGAAACAGAATGGAATCTTGGAAATATTTCAAGGAATCCAAAACAAGATTTCCCCTTCAAAGAACTCTTCAGAATTATTTTTCTTCTTGGAAAACAATACATATCTCCACGTATTACAACAAAACCAAATTTGTAGCACTACATAAACTCCGAAGGTCTTCAGTACCACTCCGTCATTCTGAACATATAATCCATCATTTTCTAGAGTTTTAGGGAAGCTCTTGGCTGGGTTTACAAAAATACTGTGAGAGAATAACTAAGGAGCATTTTTGAGGGCCTGAGACCAGAACTTCTCAGTCACAGGAATATATCATGAGATGTACTGTTTGAATGCAGATAGAAAAGTCCCATGAATGGCATCTGATTCTGAAACCTGTGCATTACTCTTGCTGTCAAAAAATGAATGAAGAAGCCTCGCCTCTTAAAATCTGAAGAATTAGATGAATTTATCAGAGTAATTTTCAGAAATAGGTATAGACATAACAAGTATGTTTTGGCTTATCCATGTAGGGAAGGTATGTTTTCTGAGGAGTATTTATTTCACAGGTGGCATGCAGAGCTCTGTCAATGGAAGTCAGAACTACTAAATAAAAATTTAGCAACTTATGATGTGGAACATAAAAAAGCTATATAAATGCTTCAATCAGACAGAACTTTCTGAGGGAGATGGGTATAACTACTAGTTCAGTGGCCTCAAAGGTAGAATAAGTTTAATTTTGTAGGAAGGTGTAACCTTATTTTAAGATATTCTGAAGCAGAATATAAATAAAGAAAACATGTACAATCTTAGAAGAGAAGAAGAAATTGCATTTATTTTTTCAACTGTCAGAATATTTAATATATAAGGAACTTACCTTTCCAAATTGTGACAGATACTATAAAATTAATATTAGGTTTTAATAAAAATTCGTGACAAGTAGTAGTTACTATGTCAAGAGGAGTTTCAGAGGCTTCTTGATTTGAATTAGTGCAACACAAAGGCACTAGGAAATGGTATTGATAGTGACAAAGTTTGATCTACCTTGCATCATTCAAACAGAAGAAGGTAGATAACTTTATTTCACCTTCCTCCTGCATTAACAGTAAATTAGGTGAGTCAGTGAATCCCATTTTACATTTCTTCAGAAAGCTCAGAAGACATTTCTCCTCAATTAATCATTCTGTAAATATATCAAGGGACATAGTTTATCAAAAGGAAAACATATTGGCAATTGTTCAAAGACCTATCAAAGACACTACTCTTTGCTCCGATCTTTCATCACCATCATACCACACAGTGGTAAGAACCAGTGCCCTACACCAGGCAACATCTTTTTCTGTGCACTGGAAAGCTGAAGTTTGACTAAAAAACTTTTATACAGGTAAAGAAGCTGTAATTGTGTAGGATATAATCTGAGCCACCCTGAACCGCTTCTGCACTCTACTAAAAAGGTGGTTTTTTTCTTCATCTAGAAAGGAGACAGGTATTAAAAAAAAGTCATTCTAAGAGATTTGTGCTGAAGAAAAGCTCTTGTTCTTCACAATGTTTCTTAGGAAAAAAATGTTTTGGAAATATGCCAGTTCGTTGCAAGATCTACATCATTCTTGGCTATTACCATCCACTTTTACTTGATGCTAAGCAAACTATCTCCCTTACTACCAACTAGGAATTTCACACAGCAGTTGTACCCCTTTTTGGCACATATTTTGACAATAATCCAAGACTGAAGGTAAAACAGGACTTAATCTTTGAGATTGTCTCCTTGGGAGAGTATAGTCCTGCAATAGTGCTGTTCCCTTCTTTCTCTAGACTCTGATCATATCGAGGTTTAGGATGCTCTGTCAGTAAATCCTACTCTGTGTGAGTTTGGTTTGGTTTATTACTTTCAATATTTAAACTTCTCTCTCTTTTTCTCCATTAGTGAAGTGAGGATCACTTATATCTCATCACTGTAAATTTTATCTGAGGAAATTACTTTGTTCATAGATGATGCACAAAAAATTTCATGGGAAAAACCAAAATAAAGAAATTTGATTGCCACTATCTTTCACTACACCACGGAGTTTAAGCAGCATTCTCATTTAAATTCCTGTACTGATGTAATTTCTATTTGTATACACAGCATTACCTCACAAAATACTAACTAACTGGAGTGGAATTGGAAAATATGTATTTATTGCAAAAATATTTGTTAAAGTGAAACAAAAAAATAATATAGGCAGCTCAAATACGCTGTTCATCACAGTTTTTTAAAGTTACACAACTTCTCCCAAGTTAATAAATTTGTTATGTTCTTTACATAGCAGCTGCTTTCACAGAGCCACCCATATTTGTCTTCCTCGTTCAGTGATCTTGCCCAACATTTTACACTCCTGTCTTGCAATTTAAAGCTAGAAGTGATAATTAGCCATAGTTTTCATGGCCAAAAATATTTTTATATTAAGAAAGATTTTTTACAGTTGAACATCTGCAATTCACTCACTTGTAGACATTTTAGTATTTTTCTTTCTTTCTTGGTTGTTTTTCTTTCATTCATTCCAGTGTGAAACAACCAGGCAAACCCAAAGTCTGAAACCAAATTATCCCGGTTCTTTAGCATTTACTTCTGTTTACTTCAGGCTAGTATGTGATCCCAATATTTTACTGACTATGGCCACAGAATTCAAAGAAAAGGAAATCAAGTTTAAAATATTTTGCATTAATCAGTTGGCATTAATATATGTGATGAAAGAAGACTGTAAGTATTTTAAATATTTGCCACTATGAGAGCATTCTCATGAGGTTTCCTATAGTAATTAAATGAAATTTCCTAATACCAGCTACAATATCGTGATGTGAATTACACCACAACATAAAAAATACATGTATCTAAATCATATTTTTCTGATCCAAGCATTCATTTATGATTTGTGTTCCTCTCTCCTCAAACATAAATCAACCACTGGCATTTTAATAGGAAATTGTGACATTTATTAAGAACAGATTGACACAGGTAAGGAATAACTTTTTTTTTTTTTAAATGCACTGCAAAAAAACCCCAAAAACCTGATAGATGAGAATTTCAGATATTGCATTTTCCTTGAGGAAGTGCCCACTACTTGGAAGTGTTGAACAGCATTATCAGTGAACTGTAAAAGGATCAGCAAGTTCAAAACACAATCAAACTAAATCTTAAACTCCTCTGATATTTATCTACCAGTTATAATATATAACTAGATGTATCATCTCCAGTTTTACTTATCAGAGTGATATGTATGTATACTTTACAACAAAATGAGCGGGACAGTACCTTTGAGCAGATGAACATGTTTGTACCTTTCATTTTTATCACTACTTTAATCTCAATCCTCAGTAATCCATTTTCTGATGGTGGTAGTACTGCAAATTCTATTTCAGCCTTCAAAATGCTGATTCACTGAGTTTGGCACCTCTTTCAGTATATATGATGCCTTCAGTACATCAAAACAAACAGAAAAAATATTGACACTTGCAGTTTCCAAGCAAAATACTCTAAGTAGGCATATTTAAGACAGAAAAGGTCTATTTTATTTCCATTATTATCAGTGTAAATCACTACAGCTAGCATCAGGGAGACACTGGCCAGCTCCATGTGGTTATGGGCCTGCACAAAGAAAACATGATTTTTCAAGAAAACATGTAGTATCAGCCTTCTGGTCCTTTAAGTCTGTTTGTGCTTATGTGCACAAGAACATGAATATTCTGCAATATAATGACAGATACTCTGTAAGTCAATGGAATTGTCTAGTCTGATCACATTAGGACTTTGTGCAAGGTGCAAGTGTCACAGTATGCATGTACATGTGCAGTTCCACTTCAGTACATTTATGAGTGTCTTGACCTGACAAGGACATAAAAGGATGAAGTAAAACTGGAGCATGCAATATCCCCTGCATATACAGTATTTCCCTAATTTGGTGCTCTAGTTGTGACTCACAGCATTCTGTTCACTTACAAACACGTGTCAAATGACACTTAGCACTTCACTAATTGGTATCTGTAGATGACACACTGTACCAGAACCTCAGCTGGGAAGTTAGTAAAACTTTCCTGCATTTGGTTTCCAATAATATTTTTTATATTGGCCAGAATGCTAAAATTTTGCTGGATAAATTCCTTATTAAGTTTTCACAAAGTCTAGATTTGACCAATCATTTACCTTCCATGGTTAAAGTTTCCTATTCTTATAAAAAGAACTAAAAAAAAAAAAAGATAAACTACTTGTCTTCAAATCCAAGTCAATTTCTGGTTTTGTGTATTTGTATGTAACATCTCTGTTTTTCAGAATTCCTGGATTATGACATCATTATTTCCCCACGTAATTTGGAATGAACCACTCACAAATACGAAGAAGTTTGAACATTTTTAGTTTGAGGTTTCAACATTTTACTCGGCATTGACTCCTGACTTGGATTTGTTGGCACAAAGCCTGAGATTATAATAATGATGACTAGAAAAAGAACATAGAGAAAATGGAATTGAGCTAGACTAATGGAATTTCATGATCAAGAAATATAATCACATCTGGATTGACTGTCAGAAGAAAACATTTTTGTTGGTTAAATGCTTAAATTGTAAGAGGTACACTACAAATAACAGAGCTTTATTATTGTTTCATACAATACTGGAGGACAACACTTATTAATTGAAGTACGTAATGATGAAGAAAAACTGCAGTTCCATTCACTTAATTTTTGTCCCCGGAGAATGCTTCATTTTTCAGCACTCTGGATTTTTTTTTTTTTTTTCAGAGTATTATAATAATATTAGTCCTCATTTGTGATTTTCAAAAATAGCATTACAATGTTTATCAAACTAAATCAGCCAACCTCAACAGCTAAATGAGGAGTTCTGGGATTTTTTATTTGCATCAGTTTTAAGACAACTGTTTTATAACTAATGCACAACTAAGCTGTATTAATTATAAAATTAAGTTTAACCAAAAAGCCTTTCTCAGACAAAAAATGGTGTATTTCTGCATATTCCTATCCCATCTTTTCAGATCATCACAGCTTCTTACATTCAATGACAGCCACTACGGACAGCAGAGCTACTGGAATCAGACTATATAATATGTCATGATAAATAAGTAGTGGTTCTGTAGAAAAGCTTTCAGAGAAGTAATATTACTGTTAAAGCCTGGATGCACAGAACAGTGCAACTTCCACAGGCAGGCTACCATGATCCAACTTTATTTTTTTCTTCATAAATATTATATTACTTAAAATATTGCAGAGAATTTAAGTAACAGTCAAAATGCAACTTCATGCAATCCAGTACAACTTATCAATGGTTATACTGTCTTTTCTTGCCCTTCAGAATTTATGCTGTGAACTGAACATCATTTAGCGTGATCCTGATGAGCTGTAAGTTTATCTGACATCAGGAATTATTAATCAAATTATTGTATTTTTAGGTATAAAATCATTTCTTTGCCAATTATTTTCAACTTCTTGCAACATGCAGGTATAAAAACTCCTTTAGGACACAGTATAAGGCAAAAATATAGGTATTAGTAGAATGTGACCAGACAATATTTGTCCATTTAAATCTATATTTATGTAATTATGTATTCCAAACTGCAAGCTAATGTCTAACTGCTTTATTGTTGTGATACTGTTCTTTATGCAAAAACATTCATATACCAGCTTAACTAAATCTATATACTGAAACATTATCCTGGATCATAGGATATCCAAGATTTTCTAGATCTATATTCAATAAAAATTTATATTATTCTCTCTGTTATTTGTTTTGGTTTTTTGGGGTTTGTTTGTTTGTTTTGTGTTTTGGTTTTGGTTTTGTTTTGTTTGTTTGCTTGTTTTTTAATGTGTAATGTGTTAAGGAACTGTAAACTGCTTTGAGTTGAAGTTTTAGCTCTCTACATTTAAAAGATCTTTAGAAGTAGATCATGATGATAAACATCACAGATGTATATATGCATACACATTACATATAGACATATGTTATACATAAATACATCATATATATATGTGTATGAATATATGTATACTAGAAAAAGAGAAGCTGACAGTATCCATCAGAAAATCATATATATATACACACACAGATCCCTTAATGTCCCTCAAACAGTAAAAGCATATTACTTATTTGATATAGAAATCTATGGTGGCTAAAAATTGTACATCACTAACTGGACTGCAAATAGATTTAGGAATTCAAGAATTCCCTTCTACTGACTCCTGGATAGCCCAAAGAAGTTTAGTCAAGGATTGAAGCCAAATTGATTAAAAGCTGTCCAAAGAATAAAACCTTGCTCTCTGCCTCTTAAGAGATGTGGATTTAGAGCTTTAAACTCCTAACTGAGATGTTATGAATATTATACTTCTGCTCACATGATAATACTTTATTTTCTTGGTTTTGCAGGTTTCAGTTATTATGAGAAATTTTATCTACTTAAACAAGGGAATGAAGATGGAGTACAGTAAAGATTTCTTCACACTGAAAACGAATATTTAGAGAATATTGATCTTTGGTATTAAATAAGTAGATTGTACTGAAACTGTTAATTAATAGTTAAAGGTGAATAGTTCATTAAGTATTCATTCATATTTGAATCTTATTTTGTTGTTGTTGTCATTTGTAGAAAGAAATAACTTTTACTATGTTATCAATCTTCTTTTTAATGGGCTATAACAAAATCACAAGCCAAACAACAGGAAATCACTTCAGTTGCTTTCGCCAGAATGTTAAGTCTTATAGTCATGCAATAATAATAATAATGTTGACTGAGTGCAGAAACTGCCAAATACTGAATTTTATTGAAAAGGCTATATTCTGTCTATGAAGTCTAAACCAGCCTCATATCTTAAGAAAAGACCAAAATAGAACCCAAAACCTCACAAAAAGTCTATGATATGCTTCAAAAATTATGCCAACAAATGAAAAGGAATGCAGATACAGCACATAAAATTTGGACAGGAAGGTCAACATGATCTTAATTCTGAAAATTAAGTTTAATTGAACTTCTCAGTAAAAAAGGCAATTTTGAACAGAAATAAACCTGCTCTCCTAGTCAAGACCAGAATGCTATAGTAATGCAGCAGATGTTAGATTTAAAAAGGGTGTTAAAAAAGTCAAATTTTTCACAAAGGTATTTTTTGGAAAGCAGTGCAATAAGCTTTCTCTTTTTTGTCATCAGATGAATTTTATCCCGCATCTCTCATCTTCCACCTACTACACACAACACCATGTTGCCCAAGTTCTTCAGGCTGTAAAATTTTTATGTGTTTTGCACTTTTAAGTGTCATAGAGGAGCTTTTCTTCTGGAAGGTAATCTGGATTTTTGGAGAGCTATTAACATGTAACTACTTAAAAAATAAGACAACCAAGAATTCCCCAACACTGTTACAGGGTATATCCACAGTATCCCAGACTTAGCTGGAGGTGAAAGGGAGGAAATTAAATTGAATTCTTTTGCGAAGTACACTAGCACAGAATGAATTAGTGTAATTTAAAAACGGTTACATCAAATATACAAATACATGATACTCCCTAAAAAGACATTATACTCTTACCAGAAAGTAAATATCTACTCTTAGGTAACAAAGTATTGGTAGTTCAGAGGTCAAAGTACAGTCTCCAGGAAAAAAAACAAACAACAAAAAGCTTCCACAAATATTATGTTTTGGTTTTTTTTTTTTCTTACTCAGTATCTGACTATCTACTATATGACCTACCAGAGAAGTAAGAGATCTGATAGCTAAAACTCCACTTTCAGCTCCTATTCCTTTAGTAATTAAGCATTAACAAGGATGTTGTATTCTACTGAATAGGATACTATACAAAAGGGTTCAGATGGGCCATAAATCAGTCACAAACTTGCCCTCAGCTGATCATATTATGGCAGCCTTTCACAGCAAATGTCAGCTCTGAATGTCAATTTCCCAACCACAGCTTGCCAAGAGCTACATGTTCTTCCTCCCTTATTAAGTTACATGAAATTGAAAAGATATACATCTGGATTTCAAATCCACTGATCTGTAAAAACCATAGGAATAATTACATCAGAGGGAATTTTGGTAGTATGGCTTATTATTAAGGTTATCCATTATTTCCAGGTATTTCAAATTCTGTCAGACTAAAAAGTCAACTGAAAACTTGAGTTTTTCAGGCTTATTTTCTCTTTCTATTTTGTTTTGTTTTGGTTTTTTCTTACCTGAGAAATGCCTTTAGCAATTCTAAGATTCATATAAGGATTAGGTTTGTTATAAGGTGAGGAGTATGTGCCAAGAATATGCTTTTTTTAATCCTCTTTTCTTATCAACCACTACATTTGGCTGAGGGATAAAGAAAAAAACAATGATAAAGATTTTATTAGGTTATTAATTAATTCTGAAAGGTGTGCCTGCATTACTCCACTGAAGCAATGGTGGTGCTGAGATTTATGGGCTAACACCAGGTACCAGAAATTAAATGAGGAAATTTATTTTGCAGTTCATTTCCATCTGCATTCTTTAGGTGATGAGAAGAGAGAACATAAAATACAGGAAGACAAGAACTTGATCAAAGATGAGAAGTATAGACTGGTACAAAGAATGCTGTGACTTTAAGTGGACTTCACTTACAGCGGTTTAAAATAACTGCATTCATCATAAATACTGAATGTGTGAGTATATGAAGAAAGTATTAAATAGGCTGAAAAAGGGAATGGTAATGAATGACACTCAGAAAAAATAAACTGTGATCTTGGAAAGAAGATGTTCTCTGACTGTTGGTTTGTTTCTGTTTTTTTGGATTTCTGGGGTTTTTCTGGCTTTTTGTTGTTTTTGTTTTGTTTTTAGGGTGGGGTTTTTTTTGGTTTTCTTTTGGTTTGGTTTTGTTTTCTGGTTTTTTTTGGTTTTTGTTGTTTTTATTTTTCCCCCCATAAATATGGATGCTGTGAGATGAAGAAAAAACAAGGTCAAACATGTTGCACAAATGGAGTATATTGTCAGTAGTCAACTTTTTGACATGGATGAGATTACTAATGTACTATTTGTTCTTGATTCAATGAGAAGTCAAAGGCTTACTGGTACCAAAACTTGAATCAGTTGCAGGTAACATTCAATTTCCATAGGGATTTTGAGGTGGAAAATGTATTCTGATAACTATTTTCATGTTATATGGAATATCCTGTATCTGTAAGACCAGCTCTTACCTGTGACAGTCAGCCAGGAGCACTGCCTTCATATCTGGTCTGAATGTCTGGTAGTTCAACTGTGAAATTGAGTCCAGGCAGTCTGGAATCTGGACTAAAGGCCAGAAGGACATTTGTAACCGCATAAGCCAAAACTGCCTCAGAAAGCACAAAGCTACAAAAATAACTATGGCTTTATCTCTTCTCATCTTAGAAATTGTGTAAAGGTTAGGGAAATGAGTGTAAAAGGCTCATGAAAGGACTTGAGAGCTACTGCAGATGGAATACAGCCAAAAACTGTACTGCGAATATGGTTTCTCTCAAGCAAAATTTTGGCATATAGAAAATTCCTCTTGTTTGTTATTATGCATGCCCTCCCAGGATGAGGCTCCAGCTGCTTCAGATGCTGGCACTAGGTCAAACAGTACAGCAGTATTCATACTGTCATTCCTGGTGTTATAGTTTTGTATGACAGAAATCTCAGTTCAGTCTCAATTTCTACCAAATTTTTCCTGGTTTCTTTGCAAACCCCAGTCCCAGAAAATTATGAACACTTGAGGGAGAACAGCTTAACAGTGGCTCACAAAATCTTACTCTAGCTGAAAATACTGTCTTTGAAACTACAGTGAGAGGCATGAATCAGTCACATAGATGAATCTGGAAACAAGTTTTTAAGAATTCTGGGAAACATGAACACAGAAAACTGTTGTGGATTTGTGAGAGAAAAAATATCTGGCATGCTCTTAAAAAATGAGAACAAAGCCATGGTGGGTTTTTTGCTTTCTCATTTGTGTGTAAAGAATCCTACACACGAGTATGGCTCCTTTAGCATTTCTACCTGTAACTGTCTGATTTTGTTAATCTTTGTTTCCATGTAAACATATCAGAAAACTTTAAAGACCCAATTATGATCACATGATTAATTTTATGTGACAAATACTCATATACCAGCAAAAATAAGAGATTTTTTTGTTGCAATTATAAATAGAAGGTGAGGTGGGTTTTTTTCTTCATTTTCTTTTGCTTTTTTAATGAGGAAATAAACTGAAATTACTTTTTTTTGTACGTATATATATTTATGTCTCCAGCACTTGCATTTTGAAAAAGATTAAATGATAAAAGCTTTTCCATTTTTCTGCAGGCTAGAAAAATAATCAAGGCTTCCTAGTTATCCAAAACGCAAAACAATCCCTTGAGGAAACACAGTAAACAATGTAATGACTTGTGAAATCTATGATTTCAATGGATCGTTTCATTTTTGCCTGAACTGCTCTTTCATGACTACTCTTCTAAGCTTACCAATTTCAAGGTCGACTTTTTGCTAAATGTAGACAGCTGGCCTTCTGCATCAAATTAGAATCTAGTCCTGTGAGTATATACAGATATTACTTATTATACACTGACTTCCCTACAAAATGTATTTTAAAATTATTATTGCTATTAGAGAGTGTGAAAAAGGTAATATAGAATGAAGTCTGGGTAAGTAAAAAAAAGTATTTTTCAATATATGAGAAAGACCTTATACCTCAGTATGTCCACAGTGCTAGAGGCCGAGGCACACAGAAAAAAAACCCTACTGAACTATTCCTTTAAAATAGAAGAATCCTGATTCATCATTCAAAATAAACAGCAAAACCAAACCCTTTTCTGGCTTATTGTATCTTAGATTAGGTATGAGGCACACATAGTTATTGATCAAAGATCTTTCACTCCTATTTCAACTGAATATTTGCTTCTTAGCAAAATGCAAATGTATACAGCTGTGGATGTGTTAAACTTTGCAAAACAGTCAGAATACTTACATTCAGAATAGTTTACCTCTAATAACTGTACCTTGAAAAACTGTAAAGCATTCACTTTTTTAAGGAAATTGAAGATCTTTTCTAGTACCAGACACATTCAGGAGCAATTATGTCTAAAAAGGAAGAGGTGTCTCTTTTGCAAACTAGTGTTCACTTCAGAATGCAATATTCTTTTTGTCAATGCAATGAGTCACACATTTAATACCAAAAAAAACCCAAAAGGATATTCAGTTAACAAGGTGGTTATTTGTGAGAAGATCTAAAGAGATAAAACAAAATCATAAAAAAGGAATGACCAAAACAAAATTGCATGCTTTGTCCAGAATTCTTAGAATGAATGAAGTTAAATATCTATTTAAACTCTCATGATTTATTAATTAAAACATGTTTATAAGATCTCTTGAAGCCTTTGCATACAAATATTGAAAAAATTCTTTGAAAGACATGAGAATGGTCCACTGCACATCTATTTAAAAACCTTTTGTGTAAAATGAGCTGGACTAAAACGAGAAAAATCAAAATTATTTAAAAAAAAATAGATGCATTTTTCCAGTTCTTTCTTATACCAAATCAACCCTTATCTTGTTTGATTAAGGTACTTATACACTATTTAGGCTTCTGAATTCAAGATTAATACAACTTTGGCTACAGTTAACATTTTGCGCTCTATTCTTTTTTGTTTATTTTTGAGCTTAATTAAAAACATAAGTGATTTTATAAATGTCCTTAAACTGCAGACATCCTATTTCAGAATTAAAGACATACAATAACTGCAAACAAAGGGTTCTGCTTGCCAGATGTAAATCTATTATCACTCTCCACCACAAAGATCCCACTTCATCGCTTCATTCTATATTTAGAAACCAGGTGCACTTCAGCATGAGGCAGCTTAATCCCTTTTAAAATGTTAGATGTCAAAATATCAAGGCTGTCTGAAAACTGATTTATCAGTGAGCTCCTGCCAGTGTGTTTTTGACAACTGATGCTTTGGAATCAATAGAAACTTTTGATTTCCCATCAGAAAGACATTCATCTTTCTATAGCTCAAGGATCTAATATTAAAGGAAGACTTCAGCTGCTTTATGTCTAAAAATAATGAGCACAACTTCTACTCATCGCTCACAAAACAAGTAAACTACAATGCTGAAACGATTTTTGATGGAATCTACTTACACATTTTCTTAATATTATTATTCAAATATTACAATTATTCTAACATTCCCTTTTAAAAATTCAGAATTTTCAATTCTATTTCACATCATTACTGATATAAACAGCTATCATCTAAAATGATGTTAAAAGCACAAAGCTTTCTGTATTGTGTCTATGTTGTAATTCCCACCTTTGCGTTTCTCTTCTTGCAGCTGGCAACACTGGAGATCTCAGCTGTGGTATTTTTAAACCAATGCCTGATCAATGACAGTAATTTTTTGACTTAAAACCCCATCTGAAATTCAAAACTGTATTAACCATACATGCAGTATCCTGCCCCCACAGGATATTCAGTAACATATCTATTTTGTTATATTCAAGAAATTTTAAAAGACATAATTTCAACTTAGCAACAAAAAATAAATTATGATAAAATGAGGACAATATTTCTTCTATTGCATTACCTACAATTCTTGCCCTCTATTGAGCAAAACATATTCTTTCAGTCTTCAAAGTATTTTTTTTAAAAACTGAACTTTGCAGTAAAATACTAGCATAGCACAGATGCAAATGATCTTAACTAAGTCCTCCTTATTTTCCTGGAGATTTAGTTTCTCATGGATTTTTTTTTTTTAATTTTTTTATATTTTTCATAAAATTCCTGGGTAATGGACTCAAAATTCTGGTTTGGGTTTAAAATTTTCAAGTCTTGAAGATCTCTACTGAACTTTCAGGTTCGTTATATTATTTTGAGCAGTAATAACAATAAATTATCTGTCCTGAGACATATTCGTTAATGTAGGCAACAATTTTTTAATTTGGATTTTACTTTGCATTTTTATTTTGGTTTTTCCTTTCCTACTTCCTCAAACAGGATTATCTAGAGTTACATTTCTCTTTGCTTATCTTTCTGTCTCAAAACAGGGAAATTAGCCTTGTGGCAATGATTTTGTAAAATATATTCATAGCAATGTAGAACTACCATGAATTGCAAAATGTAAATTTTTTCTGTTCCTCTGCAGGTCATACCATTTATCAATGACCTCTTTATGTTGCCATGAAAATGATACAGAGAATAATTTGTTAGTGAGACATGCTGCAACCCGTGCATGCTTCAGGCAGACAGCAACCTTAGCGTGAACTGATAGCAGCACCGTTTCTAGTCAAGCTAATTCTCTACTGAAGGATTAGAGAATACCTCAGAAAGAAAGTTTGATAAATTCATTACAAACACTCAGTTTCTGACCTCACAGTGTTTGCAGGTTTGACTTTTGCAACGGCTATCGCTGCATACCTGCAATTCTGGCCTGCTAAGACACAGGAAAATAAAATGCCCAAAGCACCTCTTACAGAAAGTCTGAACTAAGAAGTGCATAATTTTAAATAGGTACCCTTAATTTTCTTTCTAGACACAGTCATGATGAGTCTAATGTACAATGGCATTTCATTTCTCAAACAGAGAATGAAAGCCACATTAATATGTAGCATAAATGACTGTATAAAATGGAGAACCTTCTACTGCCAAAACCTATACACACGTCCAAAAACAAACCAACAACCCCAAAAACAACTCACCCAAGAATGACACAAAACTTATTCTTAATGTTCTTATTCTTAAGACAAACAAAACAGTTGTAGTGCTGGTAGTCTAGATAAGATCACATATTATATAAAGGAAGATGACTTTTTATACCCCAAGATACTGAAGACTGAGAAGCTTAATTTACTGATGACCTTTTAGTTTCATTAACATGGCTGATAAGGTATAATCTACAATTACCAATGCGATACTAGGAAGAGACCACAACAACAGAAAGAACATTAAAGAAATAATATAAATTCTAGAATCTTCATGACACTGTAATTTAGATCTCTACTATTTAAAACTGAAGAAACCTACATTATCATACAAAGCACCTGACATACCATATTCATGGAAATTTTAAAACCCACAGGTGACGGTTTTATGGAACATCCACAGGAGATGCTCATAAATTATTAATGAATTATTTATATAATTCATAAATCATTTAACTGTAGAAAATAAAAATAGAAATACCTTTCATCCTGCAAAAAATATTATTTTTAAGATGTATTATAATCTATTGATTCTTCAATGGCATTAATGTATGAACTGAAGTTTGTGTTAACAAATTTACAAAGAATTCTTAGTTTTGACAAATAATGGCAAAGGAAATCAAGAGACAGGCAAAGAAATCTCCAAAACAGGGTGCTTCCATAAAGGACTTAAAAATATTTATAAAAATTTCTATTGTTTTCATCCAAATCAGTTCTGTTCACTCTACCCCACTGTCAATCATCATAACATAAATTAAAATAAAAAACAAACTAAAAGTATGTTACCATTCCTATTTGTACATCAAAATCCTTTGACCTTTTTCTACTGCTTTAGGCCATTGGGAGGAGCTACAGAAAGAAGTCACTTGAAAATGAAGGAAATCTTAAAGTCAAGTACACAAAGTTGCCTTGCAAGATCACATGGCCAAAGCTGCACCACTGCAGTTTTGTGTGATATTTATACCAGGAGCAATGACTGGAATTAATTCCAACATGGACAAAGATGTTAGTGTGCTGTTATATTCTTCTCTTTAGAGCTCAAACCTTTGTTATACCCTTGTTCAATTATCTGCATCAAAATAATTTGTTACAACCTCTCTGGTTATCAAAGACCTGCAACAGTAAAATTTACTGAAGGATGATGGATAAACTTCACTGTTCAGTGAAAACCTGAAGAAAATAGAGCAGCAAGTATATAGTGGGTTTATTTTAATTTTCATGACCTAGCACTAATTTCTCTGTCTAGCTCACTATATGCAACAGGTGGTAACTGAAAATTATTCTTCTAGAACACAAATTATTCCTTTTTAGGAAAAAAAAAAAGGGGATATAAGACTGCTAGATAAAGTGCTGTTTTTCATCTGGCTCCAAGAGCAGTGAAATTCAATCAAAACATCTAAGTAATAGAAATTCACTGTTCATGCCACTTCATAAGTCCAAAGCAGGAGCAGTTCTGGGCAGAAAGTTTAAAATTATGAATAAAAATGGTATTATGTATGCAAAAATGCATTTTACATACATAATGCAATTATCTAATAGAACTGTGTATTTCACTTAATCTTTACTATTACATCTATCTTTAAAACTAAAATCCTATTGATGGATAGAAATCAGAAAACTGAGACAGAGACAAGTCAAAGCCACTTTGTGACAACAATTCTACTTTATATAGTAGTCAACTAAATATGGAGAGTCTGATACTTTCTAAAGACATGTTTCAGGAGAGTCTGATGTACTTTCAGCTCTTATCTCTTATCTGTGGTGGCTAAGTTCATTATTTTCTCTATCTTTGATATACCTAAAGATGTAGATTAGGATGTAATATATAAATTTAACACAATTCTATAAAGATTATGACAACATTTATATGAATTATCTGCCCTTATGACACTGAGGGAAATAATGACTAGGATATTCACCAGAATAACATCATTTTGTAAATCCTTGTGATTAATTTAGTCTAGGAATCCTGAGTTCTCCATTTAGTGAATCTAGTACAGCATTAACATCACAGTATGAGCAGGATGACAAAAAGGAAAAAAAAAAATCATGTCTTCTATGCCACAAAGCTGGTCCTTAAGAAGCTAAGGAAAACTATTATAAATGAGACATCAAGTGATAGATCCTTTGTATCAGTAAAATCTCAGAACTTTTTGTAGGGGTGTGGCAGGAAGAATGTTCTATATTTTTTTATATTATTCTCCTTTAGAACCAAAAATTTCATAATTCTCAAAAAATAGGAATTTATGACATTCAAACTTATTTTGCTCTACAGCTGAAATTAGTCATTATTACAGAAAATTTTGTACTTTTTTAATTTAGGAAATTTTCCAAAATCTGTTTTTATCCAACCTAGCAATTGGTGAGTGCTTTTTAGTGCTTTTGATTTTTCAGCAAAAAAATATTTTAAGCTCCTTTATCCCTGCCTCAAGCATATAAATGAAAAAAAATGAAGAAAATCAGGTGCATCATAATATATGATCTATTTTTCCATCCCTCAAAACATTAAAGGAGGCATGATCTTAATGTTTTTGTTACTGAAAAGCAGTCGTGGGAGTCAAATTCTATCTTGAGTCTCTAAAAGATATCATGATGATTCACATTTTGGATAAAATTCAGCCTTTATCTAAGATTTCAAAAATATATTATTTAAAACTATCTAAACCCAGAATAATAAAATTGCTATATCCAGATTTCTATTTTTATTATACTAATTTTAGGAAAAAACCACAGTAGGCATGGATTGTAGCAAACTTCATTTTTGAAGTAAATTTTCATTTGATCTTGCTCTCAAGCCGGTTCAAGGTTGCGTGTAAGTGTATTTGAATACTGCAGTTCAACATAACTTTTTGCAAAAAGATTTTTCTTATTTTTTTTTCTATCCCCATAGCTATATTTCAAGTAGAAAAACAGTCATAAACAATTTCGACAATAATGTACACTTATTACCATTTTTTTTTACTTCTTCTGTGAATTTCATCATGGATTTTGCTATTCCAATGATGAAACACAGGAAATAGCAGGTTGAAACCTTTTGTTATGCTTTGTTATGCTAGAATGAATTTTGATGACAAGGATGGAATTAGGTTTCTTGAAATAACTGTACAAGTATTCCTAACTACTCAAAAATGTTCATGAAAGCACAATGGGCTGTAAATATTTAAAATATTAGTGAATCTTTGATCTCATTTAATCACTCTCCTTAAGAGTAATTGAGTTCCTTCTTAATTTCTCTCTTTCTTCCTTTCTTTCTCACTGTGTTTCTAACCTTTTGTAATATCAGAATCAAACCATATACACATATGAGCAGAAGATATAGCAAAACAAAAAAAATAGCACTAATTCAAATTTAGAAATTAATGCAATGATACTGCTTCAAATTCTACCTTTAATGAGGCTGGTGTACTCCTGAGAATTTCTTAAAATTGTGTACATGTAACATATGCATGCGCAACAACATATGCAACTTTCCTACATGCCCATATAGTTTCAAGGTGTTTAACACACATATTAAAAAAAAAAATTTCCACAAAAAAAGTGAAGTTGTACAACGGTATTAAAAAAAAAAATCATCATTAATATGCTGAGAGATCCATGGTAATGTTCCCACTGAAAGCCGTAATTACTGCAGTAGCTAATGAAAAAAACCCAAACAAACAAAACCAAATTGATTTCTTCCTCAGAAACTGAATGGTCCTGGATTTTCAATGGACAGCAGTACATAATTTGGTCTTTTTTTGCAGAAATCACCGTAGAAGTGCTTATTGGTTTTTGTTTGGAGGCAAAAGATTTAGATTGTTATTTCTGACATTTTCCCAACGCATATAGTTACATTAAACACAGGTAAGTCAAAAATATGTCAGGATGTTTGATAATTCAGTTTAGATTTGCTGTTAATTTATAAAAACATGATTACTGCCAGATTAGATCTTTTTGCTCTATTTTCCTTTTCCTATTCCTTTTATTAGAGCAAAATATCAGCTTTAATTAATTTTATTTGCATACTACCGAAATGGAGCAAGTAAGCTCTTCCTAATTATCCTTTCATGACATACAATCCTAGATGCAATTAAGTTTTTTAATTTGTCTGCCATTTTAATTGTTAGCATTACATTATGAAGGTTAAACTGCTTCTTATAAAAATTGGTGAAAACAGACCTTATTGTGTAAGAAATGGTATTTTCTTTAACTGCTGGTTTGATGTTTTCTTTAACTACCGATTGCTCGAATTCATAAATCCATTTTGACCTACTTAGTGTGAGTTCTCAAAAAGTGATTAAGGAATACTGTTTTACTTAAAAAAACCAAAAACATAGAGTTTACAGTACCATATTGAATAAACTATCCTTTAAATATTCTTTGTAAGAAAAAGAATATGATAAAGTGTATGATATTCAGTGTAATGGTGGAGTAAAGGTTAATGAAAAAGACAAAGAACTCACCTATAAATACCAGAGTAAAAAAAAAAAAATAAATAAATAAATAGACCTGGTAGCTGTTAATGCATTCTAAATTTCAGGCTGTGCTTGAAAAACTGGCAGGGTAAGCTGACAGCATAATTAAAATACATGGGTTTCTTCCTACTTCAGGGAAAGAGAAAGCTGTAAGCTAGGTTTTTTTGGCTATTTAACAACTTCTATATTCAATTCTCTCTGTCATATTTTGATCAATTAATTGTGTGTGAATATGGAGCAAGATAATCACAGCCAAATTCTTATTCAGCTTATTTAGCTGTCCAAATATTAAGGCTATTCCAATGGTATGTTCACTCTTGCAGAACAACTGTCTTCTGAATTTTTTTCTTGTAAGGTTTCAAAAGTTCATTTATTCAAAGGGCCTGCGTTCTTGGGTATACAGGTTCATAGTATTATGACTCAGAGTGCAATGAATGTATTTTTTCCAATGGGATTGGAATGGTGAACAAGAGTGTGTGTACAACCAGCTTGACAGACCACTGCAGACAAAATCAGAAGATGCTGAGCTCAACAATGACAAAACCTTCTCTCCATGTGGTAAAGAGCTCTTTCGCAGATCATGGTTGGGAGATAATACATCAAGAATTTGCAGATAGAGCAAACCCTCCGTAGTTCCAGACTTCAGCTGACTACTCATCATGTAAATTATTGGCAATGAGGGGACAAAAACACATCCTTGATGGTCCCAGTTAGGTACTGGTATTTAAATTCCTGTCACTATCACAGGCGGATCTGCTCTGAATGCTGGCTGCTTTTTCCCCTTCTTTTGGCATACCTCATTTCACCCTATAAGGATAAAGTGCACTTTAACTTTGCTCCTTTTTCCTTTTGTTTCACTTACTCTCACGCGGATAGATACGTAAAAAGGGAGAACCTCCCCTAAACATTTTTTGTGTCACCTATTCCCACTGGCATAGGAAAACAGCCTAGAATTTCAACTGGACTTTCAAGATACAGAATTTTACAACACAACTCAGTAGTAAAGTGTAATGTTATATTAAGAGTAAGAACTTCTTTTTTCTGTTTGCTTATGCCCAAGCTTAATTTTTTTTCTTTTCTTTGTTAGTAGAGAACAAGCTAAGGAGAACAGCTAATTTAGCTCAATTCCCAGATTAATCTCAGTCACAGCTTTGTAGAATATAGTTCCTATTTGACAAGAATGACCTCTGCTCTTTTCCTCTAAGTACTTTATAACTCACCTTGTTAAAGTGTTTATTTCACTAGGTACATTGATTACCATATCTCTGGATAATTGCTTTGCTATGTTTTTTCACTATTTCACCAATCTTCATGTCATTATGCATTTCATCACAAATGTTTTGTGCTTGCTTCTATATAATCAACAAAAGTATTGAACAAAGCTGGCCTTAGCGTTTCCTTTGAACTTCTGTGAAAATATCTTTATATAGTAATGATAAATGCATTTTGAGGTCCGCCCATTAGATCTTAATACACCTAATTTGGACTGAATTGATATGGTGCTATTATTTAAAATTAAAAATTCATACAACATTAGGCCAAAAGTCAAGCTCTACTTATATTAAATCCCTGCATTTTATGTCTGCTAACCTCAAATAATTAAATCAGGGGTTTAAAAAATCATTTCTCCAGTAAAAATATTTAACTGCTATTAGTGTTTGGGGTTTTTTACTTAGTTCTTATTACTTAATTTTTCTAACTACATTTCCATTATTGCAAGCAAAGCTGACATCAGAGTAACTAATTTAGCAGTTAGCAAGAATATTCACTAGTTGTGCTTGAGTATTGATTATCTCAAAACTTCAGGAAATCAATGAACTAGTAATAATTAAAAGTCTGAAGAACATTTAATGAGTTATTCGTGGATGTTACCACTTTCCCTAACTGTTAATGGACTGGATTTTTTTTTTTTTTTTGTTATCATGGAGTTCAACCACATTATCTTTTTGCTTTACAGAAAGGGAGTTGAAACATATTCTCAGTTAGCTGTTTTACTAATCATTCTCTGCTGTTTCAATTTTTACTATGTCTTCATGTAAGGTACATATTGTACTTTTATTTTTTAGGCTACAGTTTTCTCTCCTCAATCCCTTTAACTTTTCCTACTGATTTTCAACATAAATTAAGCAAACACAAATCTACACGATTAAAGAACTACTTAAGTGCAAATTCCCACATTTCTGATAAATTGCTTGCTATTTTTTAGCTTTCTATTGCCATCTGAAACCGTGTAGGTGTGTATTGCATATTTACTTTATTTCTTTATTGACACATGACCACATTTTGACTCCTGTGTAATCTGTTGTCGTGGCTTGAAATAGTATGGATTCTTGGTTATAAAAGGGCTCCACCAGCCACAGCATGAGGTGCGTCCAGCTTCCTCTGGAACCGACAGAAACAATCATCAACTGACTAGTTTGAATACTGGCAACTTTTTAAGCCACTTAAGAAGCTTAATGTGCCAGTGTGACCCACATTTAAGAACAAGCAAAGCAGGGGAAAGCCCTCTTGGCTCCCGGCTTTCGGACGGTTAACCGGGGGGCCCACGCGGCCCAGCTTGGGGCGGCCCGGCCGAATCGGCCGCGGTGTAGCTTAGCTGAGATCTCGGCTGTGCCACCCTGTTCCCTCTCCCTTCCCCCCAGCCCTGCTCCATGCTGGCAGCCTGGCTTGGTTCGGCTGGGCCGGCCCTCTCACCCAGTGTGGCTGGAATTCATGGCAGGCCGCTGCCTCGCAGAGATGGTGTGGCCAACAGGGAGAGGCAAATTCCAGCTGCGGGGCCTGGGTGAGAGTCACCCTTTTAGTGCTGTAAGATCTTCTCCAGGTGAAGCCTGCAGACATCAATCGTCTCCCAGATCAGAGGAAAAGGAAAGGTGAAGGCACATGAAGATGGCACACCATAAAGATACCAAAGCCAGTGAAGAAAAAAGAACTGAAATCCTGAGGGAGGAGAAAGAGGCTTCAAACCTAGAAGCTGAAATTCTGTTGTAAAGCTATGGTGATGGACTATGATACATCAGAGTACCTGCTGTAATTTCATAAAAACATAGGGGGTGGAGCATTCAAACTGCAATTGTGAGCAAAAGTACCTGTGTTGAGATAAGCAAATGTTGAAGTAGCTGTGATTTGACGAGAAGCTTGGGCACTGCTGTGCCAGATATGCTGGAGCTCCAGTACGAGCTGGAGTCCAAACCAGTGCAGTGGTACGCCACTACTGACATTGCTAATGCATTTTTTTGCTGCCCCAGGGGTGGGAGCGCAGTCCCACAGACTGCCATGGACTGATTCACTCCCTGGGAAGAAGACAACCTCTGTTCCTAGAGATGAAGATGCTCCCAGAGACAAGCAAAGAGGACCTTTGCTTCTAAACGGCTCATCCTTAAACTGGTACCCCATTAGCTCAAGACTGAACCCTCAAAAGCAGTTGTGGGGAACGCTGTAAGATGAGGGAAGGGACTTTCACATGAGAGCAGAGAACCAACCTGGGCAGCTGTCTGGCTGTGACCTTGAAGCCACGAGTGACTGTTCCGTGTGGAGATGTGTCCATAGCATGGGCAAGAGAGACTCCTCTCCCTAAGTGAACTGAAAAAGATTATTCTAGAGGTGGTAAACTGACTAAAAATCTCAAAGGCTGTCTTTTTACATTATTAGTGTGAGAAGGCAGAAAGGTGAGGGGAAGAGAAGTGTCCTGAAGGCTTAGTCTGACTTTTTTTTCTTGATTTCAGGTCTGTTAATAAACTTCTTTATATTCTTTTAAGTTTTGTGCCTGCTTTGCTTTTCTCCTAATTCTTATCTCACAGAAGGAGGACAAGTAAGTAATGGCTATTACAAACTGAACCACTACACTAAATTGGTGTTCCTGCCTGGTTTACAAACGCAACTCGCTACATCTGTGTAAAAACAACTTTTTCCTGTCTAAAATGCATTTTATTTTTCTTAACTTTGGCATTCTAAGAACGAAACATATTATTGTATTAGAACCACAACCTGCCTGTCCTAAATGAAAGTTAGAAGGTCACAGTCACTCCCAACTGGTAACTTTGGCCAAAAAAGGGAGATGTTTTTATTCAAAGTAGAGAATTAGCTATATTAAAGGCAAAACTGCTTTCAGTTATCACACAATTTCTTTTAAAACTGTGGTGATGTCTTCTTTGCTTCCAAAGAATTCAAAAATTCACTGACCACAAGTCATATTTTCCTAATAACAAATTTGTTTACCATCTGTATAGTTTAGCAATCATTTATTGTGTGGCAAAATGTTTTTTGGTTCTAACCGTATATGTGCAATGACTAGATTTTTCCATCCAAATAAAACTTTCATGTATATACACCTACAAATAGGTTTTGCATGGGAAAGTCACAGAAAAGAGTTAAATACTAATTCAGTGTAGAAAAATCTACTCCTGGTTACATAGCAAGTACTGAGTCTCTACTCTCACTGAAAAATAAAGAACAAAATATAAGTTAAAATTAATTTTATTAACTTCCTGAAGACTGAAGAAATTTTCATCCCACCTCATCTACACCATTCCATAAAATTATGTCTGAATTAACCAAAAGGTATCTAACCAAACAATCTGTTTGTATTATTAAACAATGGCAAAAGAATAAGACATTCAAACCTGTGCTCTGTTGAATACTGTGAACCTGAGGTACACAAAATGGGAAGGTAGACAGTCACGATCTTCTAATTAGGCTACCTGCTGTTTTGTATCTACACGAGTTCAAATGACACCAGATGTAAGGTTATAAGTATTTCTAATGTGTGCATACAGTACAGGGCAACGTGAATAATATTATAAATCTAAAAAATGCATTTTAACTTGGCACAAACAACTTCACAGCACATGAAGAGAGCCAAATGAAAAAAGTTGTCATACATTTATAGGGAAGACCGATATGAAGATGCTAACTTTGATGATAATACATATGTTATTTAAAACTCTAAAAGCATGAAATACTTCAAACTAAGGCAAATCCTTCCAGGATATATATTTTTCATTGATATCACAACTTCATTCAAAACAGAAGCTCACGCTTAATAAATTAGCGCACTAAAATAGATTGGGACATTCCCTTTTCAATAAGCCCACAGAGCAGCCCCAGCCACTGAGTGCTCGTGTTGTCAGACAGCTTATTGTAGGGTGGGAAGTTGAGATTCATAAATTCCTTGAGCTGAACTGTCGTTCATGGCTGGTATAAAAAACACTAGACAGAAACTAGCTGGAACAGTAATATATGCTCTTGGATATCCAACCTGTTTTCATTTCAACTCAGAATTAACAACTGACCAATAAAATTCACTCACCCTCTCTTCGATTAAGCCTTGCAAATCCAGGGCTGTGACTGTTAGACAGCTCTGATGAACTACTGAATGATGACTGAGGCAAAGCAGACACCAGCTGATCATCACAATTATCTGCCAATGAAAAATATCACATTTAGGTTAATCCAACAGACACCACTTACTGGAACTGTAACAGAAAAAACTCTGAGAACAGCATATCTCTAAATATTTCTTCTTGCTGTATTATGTGTAAAACTATCAGAACTGAAGCAGATGTTTTGTTTTTTTTAACCAATATATCATGAGACTACTAGAATATAATTTATTATGCCCTTTAGCTGGTTGTTCTTACCCACTTCTAACTTCTGAGATCATACCAAGAAATTGTTCAGTGCTCACTTGCTATGATTTAGATGAATAGCAAGTGACACATTCTATTCTCTGTTGCAGCATCAAGCTACAATCTCAGCTCATGCTTCTTATTTACTTTTGACCTGACGCCTGCACAGGTCTTTGCAATCACTTTTAATGTGCAATCATATTAAATACAGCTGTTTCTAAGGAAAAAAAAAAAAAAAAAAGCCAAGGACACTGGACTAAATTAAATAAAAAAGTCATCTCATCCCTTTTAAGAACAGTAAGCATGACAAAACAGAAAGTCTTTGCTTTGCCAATGGTATATGAGTTTGATAAAGAAAGAGCAAAAAAATCATTATCTCCCAATTATTATTATGCAAGTCCTAACATCACACAGAATAAAACCTGAGTGTTTCAGAAAAAGACTTAACTGCAGTTCACAATCAATTGTGCAGAAACAAGCAAATGCTAATCAATACTCTAGCTTTAAATGCCTCTTCAGCTGAATTACTATACAGAATATGTGTTCATTCTCTATTTAAATTTGAAACATATCAATTGAGAATCAATACCTGATCTAGTTTAGCTGAAAGAAGACTAACTTCAAAAAACTCAAAAGAAGCGCGGCAAGTACTTCCCTAATTGTACTGGGGCTGGCATCTTTTCTTTAGAAAAAGAGGAAATTATGTTAACTGTTAGTCTTTATTAAAGTGTTGTTTTCAGGACAATCACATTATCTGGATGCAGCTGCTAACTGACAAGTCATAGGTGAATTCTTCTTGTTCTTCCAACCCTTCTAATTGTCTACTAGGTTCCACTGTCAAAAATCGTAAATATTAATTAATACAAAACCTTTTCCTGCCAGTAATAATTAAGTGTTTCTGCTAAGTAATTATAGATATTTCTAATTAGCAGCAAGACTTTTATATGAATGTCCCAAGAGGATTTTTTGATCACATTCCAAAATTTTTTTTCTGATGTTGTTTAATTTGGTTCTTTGAGGAAAGCTCTTTCTAAATGAAAGGGTTAGCACTGCACTTGACATTTAGAGTTAGAAGTACTCTCCTAAATCCCATAAATAATATCCATTCACAACAAAAAATAGGTTTTATTAATTGTTCTTGATAAAGTCATATATGCCATATTCTACAAAATTTAGAGTATTTCACTAATGAAAAAAAAAGAAATAAAATTATACTTAGTTTAATAACTTCATCTTCTGTTCAAGTTTTATACAATAAAAAGGGTAAGATTTTATAACTACTCTTTATTGTCTAACTGCAAACCCATTTTTTCACTTCATTATCCACAGATTAGATTTGCAATGGTGAAATAAGCTGTTCTACTTGGGACAAACTGTCTGACTGCTAAGCACAAAAGAAGAAAAAAATGACAGCCTTATGAGTAAATGCATTGCACAGATAAGTCTTAGAAAAGGATCTCATTAGTGAAAGGTTTCTTTACAGCACAGAAAATAGAAAGGAAAAATTTAGGAAAAGGAAAATTGTTAGTCATAAATTGCAGTTGCAAGAGAAGAATATGATGATGCTGTGTTTCAAACAGTGAGCTACTTATGCTGCTGATGCAAGAGAACATTTCAAGTGTCACTGATCCTTTTTTTTCCTGCACTGTAAATCTAGATACCAAGATGAATATTAAGGGAGGGGAAATAAAAAGGTGTTTTTACTCAAATCTATGTACATGACACACAATCATGGAACCACAGAATCACAGAACAGAAGTTTTGAGTTGGAAAGGACCTTTAAAGGTCATCTAGTCCAACCCCTTGCCATAAGCTGGGATACCTTTCCACTAGCTCAGATTGGCCAGAGCCCATCCAAAGTGACCCTCAATGTTTTCAGGTGTGGGGCATCTATAGCCTCTCTGGGCAAATGGCTCCAGTGTTTTAACACCTCCCTCATAAAAATATCCTCCTTGTATCTCATCTAAATCTAACCTCTCTTGGTTCAAAACCATTACTCCTTGTTCTGTTGCTACAAACTTATTAAGTATTGCAAAGGACACAACGAGGTCTCCATGGAGGCTTCTCTTCTTAAAGCTGAACAATTCCAACTCTCTCAGCCCTTTTGTATAGGAGAGGTTCTGCTCCATCACTCTGAATGTTTTTTCAGCCCTCCTCTGGATCTGCTCCACAGGTCCATGTCTCTCCTGTGCTGAAAATTACAGAGGCAGCAGAACGTTTCATCTCTTTCAAATGCCTCCTCTTTTACATTTTGATCTCCTGGTGAGAGGTGGCATGTGTTATGAAATGGTTCATCAGGAACGAGACCATGCCATTAATACATAGAAGCACTCGTAGATAAACAGCAGGCATGCTACTTTAACAACAACCCTGGGTGTAAGTCTTCACAAATTTCAATTAAAAAAAAAAAGGTATATTTCCACTGGATGGATGATACATCTGACTTTTTAATGCTTGCTTCTGACAACTACATTTTTCACCTTTTTTCTTTTTAATGTGCATGTTGGAAAGGAATCAATGGTACTGAATTATTCTACCCGGATGGTCGAATACATGTGTACTTGTGAAACATTGCTTTGAGATATCCTCAGAAGAATTCTTTTTATAACAGAAAGGCACATAAAATTTTGAATATTAAAAAAAAAGGTGTTATCCAACAGTCCTTGATATGGCTTTTTGCCTTTGCACAATATGAGAAATGAGCAATGTATCACAAATAGATATACCCTGAATGTCTTGAGGTGACTAGATGTCAATTATACATTTCTTTTACAACAGCTGCTATGCTTTATTTCAGGAAAATTACTTCAGATGAACTTCTTCTGCTTTACTGCTTAGCACATATAGCTTAAAACATATTCTTGTGGCAACTTCTAGTGTGAAATTTAACTAAAAATTTAGTATGAATTCCAGATTGAAATCAAAACACTTTGTAGAAATTGTCAAGAACAAGATGGTCAGTATCAGCTTGCTTCTCAAAGTAAATAAAAACGAAAGAATAGTCTCTACAGAGTGACAACTCTGCATGCTTTCACTTACATTGTGAGACGTTCTACAGAATGGAAACATTGAATTCAGTGCTTTCTCACATGCTACTAGTGACTCTTCATTTCTCTTGGACAGCCTTCCACTGTGCAACAGAATACATCTCGCTGCTGAAGGCATTGTAGGACTCTCTGGTGATATTTACACACAGCTTCTCTAGGCTAAAGGAATACTTACGTAGTCTATTCTAATATGAGATTCAAAATAAGGAGCTTTATTTAAAAGTTGTCAATAATATAGCATTCATTACATTTTTTGTGATAAATATTTATTTTTTAAACAATACATAGGATACCAAAAACCATAAAGAAACTCTAGGTTTCCCTAATATGCACAAAAATCTGGTAACAAATAAGGTTTCTTGAAGAAAAAAAACATATTAAGAAAATATATATTACCTGTTATTCAAGAAAAATTATTCAAGTTACATAAGGCGTGCTTTTCCATATACCATAATTCCAGTATGAGTTTAATCAAATTTATAAAGCAAGTGAGGCATTTTGTAGGAATAAAATTCTTAAGTGATGCATGAATAAAATGTGCCTATCATTTCTTTTCCAGCTCCAAATACTATCTCATTATGCATAATCAAAGTAAACCAAGTGGTTTTTAGCACACAGGTACGATGAATTACATGGATCATGCCATATGAACTACAACAAAGGAGTTCAAACAGGATATCTTCCAATAACAATTACAATTACAATATTAACAGTTATCATGACTATGTTTATAACATTAAGTGGCTGTTTCCTGAAATAAAAACAGTAAAAAAATAGCAGAATACTGGAACAATCTGAGATTTATTTAGTCAGGATGCAAAAGTGTGTATTTTAATTTCCACCTAGTAAAAAAAAAACCTTATTTCATTTACAGACACAAACCTTCTCTTTTCTGCTAAAACATCAAGAATATATGGCAGTGGGTTTTGGGTTTGGTTTTTTTTTTTTTTTTAATGGAACAGTTTCTTTATCGAAATTATCAGCTTGGTCCATAATAAAGACTAATAGATTTCAGTGTTTTTCAATTTGAGTGCAAATTTAATCTCAATAAGCAAATGTCAACATATAGTGCTTAGTTACTATAAGCTGATGTGCAATAGTGATGCTCTGTTCATAATTATCTAGAAAGTACATGCATTACACTGACACATTGACTTTACTCATGACATATCTTAACTCAAACTAAAACATCCCAACCCAAGAGCATACACAAATTAACATATTACAATTTCACTTACGCAACTTTTAAATTAAATTATTTTCAGCTATTATATAGTTGCATACACCTTTTTTTTCTTAAAACTCAGTTTACTCAAAACTCCCTCTAACAAGAATTACAATTCCTTAATAAACTATTAAACTTCTCATAAGGCAGGACAGAAATAGCACGGAAGGAAGAAAAAGATTATGATGTTTGATTTCCCAAAAAACCTGTCAAGTTCTTTGGTTTTATCAAGGACTCAAAGAAAATATTGAGTACCTAAAGAGCAAAGCAACACTTGAACATTAAACAAAAAAAACCAGATTGTTCCAGTAAGCTGCATGAAAAGAAAACAACAGTAACAAAATCAAATCAAAGTTTTGAAATCTTTCCTAAGCAGGGAAAACTAAATATCTAATCATCAGACAAGTAGAATAGCTAAAAACAACTACAAATTCAGACACAGACGAACAGACTAGAAGAGGCAATAGATCTGGAAGTCTCCCAGAAGTGTAATAATGTTCATCTTTCCCAGGCAGATAAGCCCCAGGAAGGATCAACTTTGCTATCAAATTTTAATAAGTGAATATCTATGATGAAAAACTTTTTGAAAAGGAATGAGACTCATAAAAATAAAGGATATGTCATACTTTATCAACAAGACTAGTACTTGCTAAAACCTAAAGAAAGGTGTCATAAAACCTACCTTCCAACAGGTATTTATTAAATCTTTGGTTCTGTCATGTGCACTTCCAAGAGTTGCTTTTTCCAACACTGTGAAGACCAAATATTCTCCAGCCCATTTACTCCTTTCAACAAAAGACACTTTCTTTTTCCCAGGAGTGAGCACCTATGGCATTTTACCCAATAGATTTTTTAAATATGTTAATTGTGGTAATTTCGTCTTTGGTCAGTGTGCAGGCTTGTAATTAGTTTCAAAAGATTTATTGAATTTCATGAGATTGCTGTGACATAGAAATAAAGAGATTTCCCCTCTCCTTGTTTTCCTGACAGGTACTGACCATTGTGCTGGTCCCATTCTTAGTGAAATCTTCATCAGTAAGAGAAATGAGAAGTCGACAGATTACAGACAGTTAGACCATCATAGTTTCAGGCCTTCTACCTACAAAATATTCAGTGTAACTTATTATGAACCAAGCCTGTCAGTACTGCTGTTGCTATATGATTATGCTTGCATTTGCTTCCTGAACAGGGATAAGTTATCCTTGTTCAGAGAGCCTAAGGACTTTATCTCGCGTCTGCCGCTGCCTATTTGTAGCTAGAAGTTCAAAAACAACTCAATAGAAAAGCTGCACTGTTTCATTCATGCTTCTTGAAGCCTTTCATAGCCATCAGGGTTTTCCATTCTTTGGTTCAGTTAATGGAATATATTAGGCATTTCCACATTCTACATTTCAACTGCGTGTAGTAGCCAATTAAGATCATAGCGCTTTGCTTCGCTGAGGTCTTCTGCTGCTTTCTTCTCAAAAAGAAGAAATTTTACAGGTGAGTAGCTCAGACTGGTTTTCTTATTTTTCATTTAAACACAAGTTTTTATTAATAAATTTCAGCTATTTCTTGGAAGTGGTGGAGGGAGAAGGCAGAGAGCTGACTGCCCAAGAATAAAAAAAAAAAGTTTTTACGATTTTTAATAGTTTCTCTTCAAATGTAAAGACTTTATCAAGGAGATAACCTGTATGGCAGGGCCAGTGATTTTCTTGAATTTGAAACAAATCTTCCAGTTTTCTGATAAAATTTTTTATCTTTTCCAGACAGCAGTTAACAAAATTCAGCAAAGAATTCTCACACTTAGGAGTCAATTGTTCCTTTAATATTGATACTGGGCATGTGATTTTTATCTTAACAAAATGCATGAAATGCTATCTTTCCTTCCTTTCAAGGAGCCATCACTTTTTCACAATTGCAGCTATTTCATGCCAACAAGAAATCAAGAACATCTAGTAAATACAAAAAGCCAAATTTCCTCTCAGTTCACAGGCAACCTTGTTGTTCTCTGGGAACAGGAAAGACTTTTTGTGACCAAACACAGAGAACTTAAAAAGACAAATCAGAACGAATAAGATGAACACTGCTGTTATATAGATCTCAATTTAATTATACAGGAATGGAAGGGATACAAAAAAAAATATTTCCCTACAGACATTTACAAAGATTCACACCCTTCAATGTATCTTCAATGGCTGGCATTTATGTTTTCCTTAGGTTTTTATCTATTTATTTTTATCTGATTATATGAACTATATTTGCTTTCATTGGTGAAAGAGTGTATGATACAATAAAACATTAGACTACGACAAATTAGACCTGAGAGGTGATGGCAGAAATGGGTGATTCCTAGTTAGGATCTTCTTATTCACTTGGAAGAAATGTTACAAAATTTATTAATTAAGCAAAGATGCTGCAGTAACACTTTTAAATTAGCTTCTTCAAGATGTGTCCTACAGTAAATCAAGTGGAAGGGCATAACTCCTACTAGTTAGGGGAGATTTGTGTCTTTTGACTTAATGGCCTACTTCTTCTCAAACAAGAGTCAGAATGGCAGAACTATGATAAATACATTCCAACACATTTTAGAATCACAGTTTTGTGGGTTCTTATGGGCCTTATTTAACTGTATAAACTCAAATAAATATTTAATTATCATTTCTATTATTGAAATACCATGCATTTTCATTGAGTTTTGGTGGGGATATTGGAAACACACAGTACAGGTTGAAAAAAGCTTTTAATATAAAAGGCAGTAATATATTAAATGCTAATAAGTATGATCTTATGGATAAATGATTTAAATCAGTAAGTCTAATGGGGTTTATTCTGTGAAAAGCTATGGAAGACTAATGCAACTTATAATGTCAGCTGGAAGCTTCTTAAGCATGTGTGGTAGGAAAAAAGACAAAGTTTTTAGAGAGAATGAAAACATATATATACTGTAAAGGAGTTGAAAAAACTACTTACAATTCAAAATTAAAATACTTCATATTGATCAAAAGCACATAAACTTTAATATCAGCTTTCATTTTTTTCCTATGTTGTCGTGCAATATTTGAAACCTCATTTTGTAGCACCATGAAATGTTTGTTCTCATGAAGTATGGCTTAAGCTTTCTCAATGAATGATTAAATTTAATTTTCACCATCTTAGTGCTATGGCATAAATGTTTGTTTGTTTGTTTGTTTGTTTAATTCAGAATATTTTATTATAAACTTAATTCTTTTCAGCCAGGAGAACATAATCAGATAACATATACATGTTTCTTGAGATCAATAAAAGCCTCTTTACCATGTTTTACACAGCTGTTACCAGAACTATGTAGAAATTTTTATTCTTTTTCCTAAACCAGCAGACACAGAACAAATTCAGACAAAAGAAGGAATGAACTGTTTGTTTGTTTGTTTCACACCTTGGCTGTGATTCAATTACCTCAAACTTTGCTCAGAGGTAGATGGTTTCAGTCAGATTAGGTTTCACCTAAGCAACAAATTTTCCATTCTTAAAAACAGAAAAGAACAGTTCCCTTATACTGAAAAAAAGAAAAATTATATATAAGATTTCACAGGAAAACAAGCAATGAAATTCAGTGCCTAAAAAAAACAATTAATTCCCTCCCCTCCACTTAAACCCTTAACTCTGGCAACAGGCTTCTCACTATCACCTCCAAAGGCATGTGCTCAGCTTGAAAGTATCTGAAAAACAACAAAGCTCAAGAGGCCCAAAAATGCTGAGGCAGTACAGTTAAAATCCTTGTTATGGCACCGTAGGAAAAGTGGGAAAAAGTGCATGCACTTACTCATTTCAGTATTAAAAGGGTCAATACTAAATTGACTTCTCTTGGACTCTGAGAATTGTCCCAGAAACTAAACAGAAAGCCAGGAATTCAAACATTCACACAGTGTATAATAGTGTTTTACAGTTTTACACTCCCTTTTTTCCCTTATAATTTATTAACTTTAAATATCTTTACTGCTAGGGAATAGTATCTTTTTCCAGATGTAGGATTTCCAAAACAAGATCTTAAATCTACCTTTAAACCTGTAAACCTTTGGATCTTGCTGTCTTGTCCCCATATGAAGGAAATAATCTTCTTCCTTCCCTACCAGTCATTTTATTTCAAGTGAAAGTTTACACCAGTGGTGATAAAGTTACCTCAAGAATTCTTTAATGAGACAAAATTCTTTTAGTCTTATCCTGTAAGCCTTATTTTCCAGACCCTGTATCACTTTGTAGGCACACTTTGAACAGTCAGCATCTGCAGCTTTAAGAGAAGCTACAAGCACAAAAACTGGTAGCAGGGGTCAATGCTCTGGGCTGAAAGCAAATTTTCATCGATTACTTTCACATATTGTATTTTAAAACCTTGCTTCTTGAGGCCCAGGATGGTGTTCCAGGCAGTGGGATAAGACACAGGGTACGCCTCCAGCCATCCTGTGGTTCTCACCACCATTGTGAGCAGGTAGCACTTGCCTTGACAGGTCTGCAGGAGTGTGATGTAACCGATATACCACATCTTCCCTTATTTTATACCTGAGCTGAGCATGGTGCTGACAGTGTCAAGGTTGTAGGACTCAATCCCTACATGAAGCATTCACTTAAGAGTTGGAGTCAGTGATCCTTTTGGGTCCCTTCTAGCTCTGAATATTCAGCGATTCTGTGACCATTGTCCACCATACCACAGAGGCTTTAGCTGTGTGTCCTTCTTGATCCCAGCACGTTTCCCAGCTATGGATAACCTGGGACATAGAGTCCATAGGTAAGTCCATCCCTTGACCACAAGCCCAGCTGTGTGTTGCATTTCTTTCTTGATGATCTGAGGCATCATGGGAATGCCAAGTCAGAAAAAACTCATCCTTATGTTGCCAATCCAGATTCTCCTGAGACATTTTAATCTTGGCAGCTCAATCCACCATCCATTGTTGTGATGTCCTTCAGCAGCCCAACTCTTGGGCACATGTACATCTCATGAGCTACTTTTGCAGCCAACTTCTCTACCCAGGCAGTGAAGTCTTGCTGCAGTTCAGCAGCTCACATGGGTGTATCTCTGCCAGTTGGTCTTTTTCCATCATTTCAGCCACCTCCACATTTCATTTGACATCATCTGCAAGTCAGTGCAGAGATAAGATTGCTGGCCATTTCTCTTTCAGCAATATCTGAAGCCAGGCTTTCACCTCTGACTTGATCCACCTTGTCCTTCAATAGCTTCTGCAACGCATCACGTAGGGCATCCATTTTCTAACATATTGTTATAAATGAAACTGCCAATTAAATTGAATTAATAAATTGCATGAGCCAGATTATTAATATAAAAACAAACAGAATTTATTTTATGATCAAATTGACAATTTTGAATGCCTCTATAAAACGGCAGAGCCAAGCCTAGGTTCTTCACCCTGGGTGACACATACACAGCCCTGAACACCAGCAGTTCAGCGTGGCAGTGCACACCTTCGAAGTCTCTGAGTCCAGTTTTTATACTGTTTTTCTTGCCTCTGGCTAGAAAATCCTTTGTCTTTTTTATATTCAACTTGTCTTCTGTGGTCCTCTGGTCCAGAGATCAGGGGTCCATTCAGATGTTGATGTTTCCAGGAACTCTCCTTGTGTAATTAAAATGAAGAGTCTTAGGTAAGAGGTCCGTTCATCAGCCTGGTCCAGGGAGGAACAGAAACTTAAATGATCATATCTGTTGCTCCTTTCAGATGGAAAAAGGATTCTCCAGGGGCAGAGTGGATTTGGAATAGGTTGATGTGTCAGATGGATATCTGGTTTCCGATGATGATGGGTACTTGAGACCTCTCTGGTGGAGGTGCCTGTGCTTCAGATGCAAATGTTATCATCTAGAGAAGTAACCCGTGACTCTGGCTGGGCTATCAGGGAACATGCCAAGGCACATTACAAACATAATATCTTTGGATACATGTACAGTCTAATATACCTTATACTTAAAATCAATCTTGACACCATTTAATTTATTATGAATTTTGACTCATTTATAACAATATCCCTGCAATATGGCAAGCGCCATGAGTTCCAAGCGTGTATCGCTTTTCATTTCCAGGTAGCTGATTATATGGTGGAGCCTCCTCAGCACGTGTCATCTTCCCCTCCTCCTCTGCCTCTGATGGTCCAAAATTTTTGCCTTCAGGCCAGCTAGTGATGACTTCCAAGATCCCTGGGAGACTGGGTTTCCTATTTGAGCTCACTGTGTGAACAGCACAATCCACTTACTTCACAATACTTCTCATGTTATGTGGAAGGGATTTATAACACCCAGTCCAGCAGCAGCACTCAGGCTGCTGGGAGGAGCTGTGCTTCAGTGCCAATCACTTTTGAAGCAGCTCAAACCCCTTCAAAAGCTGCTATTATCTCTTTTTTCTTTGGGGTGTAACAGGCCTCAGATCTTTTGAATCCACAAATTCAGAACCCCAGGAGTTGTCCTGGATTCTCCCTGGGTAATTTTTGCCAGAATCTCCAGGAAGGACAGTTCTCTCCAACTGCAGTGCAGAGCACATTTTTCATATCTTGTCCTGTCCTGACTGGCCCAAGGGCTACTGCAGGAACAATTCCCCATTTAATTTGCTCAGAATTGTTGTTGTTCGGGACTTCACTTAAAATTATTCTTCTTCCATGTCACATGAGAGACAGGGTTTACAATCTGACTGTAATCTGGAATATGCAGGTTCCAAAACCCCACAACACCTAGGGAAATCTGCACTTCCTTTTCCCTCACTGGGAGGACATAGCTGCTCTTTTGCTGGCCACATCCACTGCAATCTGACGATGTCCATCTTGCCGTTTGTCCTGGTTCCCTCCAGTATAGGGTTAATTTTTGCAGTAGCTAGAAGGGGGCACAGCTAGGACATTCAGGTTATTCTGTGCCACCTCATGTCATTACTGGGGGCAGGACAAGGGAGTCTCTTCTTGGGAGAAGGGCTTCCTTCAGATTAAGCAAGTTTGGTGGACTGAGAGGTAGGGTAGCTGTGGTTTCTTGCTGGAGGGAGCGGTTTGGGTGGTCCCAGTTCTGAGCCAGAGGGAGCAGTGGGGGTAGTACAGCAGAAGGGGCAGGTGGGTTCCTTGGTGAGCAATAACATTTCTTTTCTTGAACACTTTGCTGTTAGTGTTGTTGCTGTTACTGTTAATTTCCCTGTCTCATTGCCGCTTCTTGTAAATTTGTTTTTAACTCAACCATGATCTTTACTTTTTGTGCCTCCAATTCTCCTCTCCAGCCTGCTACAGGGAGGATGGGAGAGAGTGAGTGAGCAGAAGAGTGGTTTAGAGAGTCTCAGTGAGAACACTAAATGGAGGAGTACTATTCCTCAGTTTACTCCTAAAAACTACATTTACTGGGCAGGTCCCTTGACCTTACTTTTCTTTATGGCAAAACCAGCTTTCAGGATTTTACTTGTCTTCTCCCCCTTCTCAAAACCTTCCTCTGCTGTGCTGTCTCAAACAATGACATCATCAATGTACTGCAAGTGTTCTGGAACCTCATCCTTTTCCTGTGCAGCCTGAATCAGTCCACAGCAAATAGTGGGGGCTGTGTTTCCAGGTCTAGAGCAGTCACTTCCAGCTTTACTCCACGCCCCAGGTGAAAGCAAACTTCATTCAGGCCATGACAATCTGTCACTCTGCTCTTTCTACTGGCTTACACACTGGCCATATAGGACTGTTAAAGGGTGAAAGAGGCTTGCTGACCACTCCCTGCATCTCCAAAAATCATCTCATGGGTGGGGACAACAGAGTCCCAGCTGGTGTGGTTTTGCTGACAGTGCAGTGATGTGGCAGCAATCAGTGCCTGTTGTTCTGAGACCCTCAGCATGTGAATCCTCTCTTTGCTTGTACACTTTACTGCTAGTATTGTTACTGTTACTGTACATTGTTTTGTTTTGTTTCTGTTTCCAGAGCAGATTGGAAACACATTTGATCTAATTATTTGTTGGTTTAGGAAGATCAATGAGAAGAGGATGTTATGTTTAGAAATATAGAGATTGCTCTATTTCAAAGGAATTCCCATGCAAGCTTACTGTACTGGTTTTCTAATAAAAATGAGAAGTACTTTGAAAATAGAAAATTTTAAGCAGAGGTAGTATCCCCATATAAATTTCACATTTATCTATCATGTTGTAGAAGTGTACAAATAGAAAAAAAGTATAAATACTTACAGCAGAAATGTTACACACTCGTTACAAACCTTGAAGCTTAGCCTTGCACTCCTCATTGCATGTCACTACATGCTACAATGCATTCTCAATTATTATATTTTGCTGGAACATACTTCTCTTTCATTTTTAGTGACATTTTCCCACTTGCTCCTTCAGCTAGAGTGAAGTCACACACTATTACCTTTTGCATACTTTGGAAGAATTATTCTGAGAGCTAACATTCCAAACTACCTGCATAAACAGAGAATGACTAGTTCTTACCCAGGCACCTTCAATCTCATTAAATTCACTTTTAATTAAGAGAAATGATAAAGAAAGAATTACTAAAAATTCTTCTGAAAAAGTGAAAGCACATAACATCAGAGAACAATCACTATTTTTTGATTTCCCTTTGTTTCTAAATTTTTTGCTCAATTACTTTGCTGTTCAGTCTTTATAAGCCATAGTTGCCTTTTTGGGACAGTTTCTCACAGAAAACACTAGCTGGGGAAAGCTCCTCCATTAATGAATATGCTGTGGTGCCCCCTTTCAAGTGCTTCACTAACATGAGTCTAACTCATCTACCAAGTCTCCTATGGATTCAGAAAGATTTCAGTTTTTCCTCCCATATTTCCTTCTATTTCCTTCTTGAGATGACCACTCTTCATAACCAAAATGATCTTTTTTCCAATTCCTTAAATAGAGAGTTGTATCTTTCCTAGGCTGGCTGACATATCTACTTTGCTAGGTAAGTGAACAGCTCCTTGCTCCAAAGGGATAAAAACCCCTTCTGTCTCCTGGACTGGAGTGTACCACACATGTTTTTTGTTTTTTTATCCACCAGATGGGTTACTCAGTTCACTAGGGAAGATTAAAAACACCTATGTGTGACTATCCATTTAATCTGTTTGGGGAGGGAGAGAATTTGAGATGATCTGCATTATGCTACAGCACAAGCACACTAAAATATCCTGCAGGTTTTGGCTGTCCAGTAAATAGAGAAGAGTTCTTTGTTTAGATGAAAAATGTTTGAGTAAATGATGTCTTTCCATGTTTCCCAAGAAAAAACATTCTACAATAATATAACAAATGTTAAAATACAAGAAGGGATTCCACAAATAAAAACCCTTAAAATGCAGACTTCACAAGGACAAAATCTGTGAGTGGAGATCCAGAGTGGATACAACATTTCTCTAGGAGTTACACAGAAGTTTCTCTTAAATACCTCAACAATTATTTCCTTTCTAAAATAAAACAAGTAAGTATTTAATGGGAAACTCAACAGATATTGATCAAATCGAAGAGGAGTAAAGATTAGAAGGAACAGGAAAACTATCAGGGGGCAAATTTCCTCTCCTGGTTCAACGCACAACTCTGTCCCAGGAAGAAAGACAAAGGAAAATATTCCTTTCTATGAGTATTAGTTTTGTAAATTTACTCCACCTGTCTCAATACTAAGCAGTGGAATTTTCACTTCATGCCGTATTTCTTTGGGACATTTCCCTGAAAATCCTCCCAAATAATTTTCTCTGTTAAACTGTAGTTTGGCACAACTCTATCTGAATAACCAGATACTACTGCAACTGCTATTACTGCTAATAATAACAACATGAAAGAAATACAGAGAAAATTTATTAGTAAGACTTTTGGATAAGTATTCATATAGCAACCATAATTGCAAAATCTCTTATAAAACTGGTGGCATTATTGCTTGTAATAAAACAAAGTGGAGGGAACTACACCACACATGTAAGTAAAACAGTGCACTATAGAAAATTTTAAGTTATGATATCTTAGCTTTATGACTTCAACAGTGATTTGGGTAATAACAATAATAAAAGTGATAAGGAAGTCCTCTTAAAATAAGACTTTCATTTCTTCACAATTTCAGTTGAAGCTGCCTGTGTATCTGGCACAGCACTAAAATGTAGCCTAAGAACAGCAGCACCACGTTTTGCCAAGTCAGCCTAGCCCAGAGAAAAGACTTTAACTATTGCTTTATGCACTTTTCCTTTGCTTTAGCACTGTAAATTGAATTGAATAAGGGAACCCCCCAATATATGTCCAAACCACTGAACAGTGCATTTCAAAATAATAGTTGTTCTATGGTGTGTAGGCATACATTGAAATTAGTACTTAAGTTTATGAGGATACTATTAGTACACCAGGGCACAGAGTGAAAGGAAGAAAGAGTAGCATCAGTGTTACACACGGTTAATTCTACATTTTTCCACAGAATGCTTGTACTAAATAGGACAATAATTTCCTCTTCCTTTTCTTCTCTCTTTTTTTCCCCTAATAAACACTTTTAATAACTAAATTATTAAACAAAACTTTTCGAGATTTTTTGAAACCTCATTCCCAACCAACTTAACTAAAGTGACTTAAAGCATGACAGCTTACAATGAAAGAACAAATCTATAATGTACAAAACATGCCTTTTTTCCTTTTGTTTTCTTTTTTAAACTGCATTTCTAAGAATGGATGTCAGAAAGATATCACATTGAATAGAAATGGGTTTCAGGGTATTGTTTTGTAAACATTTTATTCATCATTTTTTACATGAATTGAAGAAAACGTACTGTAGATACCTAAATTCTTTGTCTCAGGAAGGGATGAACAAAGGATTCTGACTACAATAAAGTTTTATTGTTCACATTCAAATAGAAGCCACACAACACCACACAGGGCAGAAAAGCAGTGGATGGCAGCCCCATTTTAAATTATGGTGTATATTCACAACGACTTCTACAGTGATTTGGTAAAGAACTGCCTTAAAATAAGGAACGTTTTGGTTGGTTGGTTGGTTGGTTGGTTGGTTGGTTGGTTTTTGTTGCACAAGTTCACTGGAAGCTAGCTGTATACCTGGAACCTCATTTAAACTGTACACTAGGAAGAACAGTGGCATAACGGTATTCCAGATCAGCCATTAATTTAGGAAAATTTAAACAAAACCACTACAATTACACGTCATTATATTCTGAGAACTTTTCATGATTTAAACTGAAAAGTAACATCTCAGACGTTTATTTGCTGCTAGTAAGTTATTTATTGCTTTTTCTTGATCACAATACAGCATTTGCAGATCTGTATTCCTTGAACATATAATTTTCAAACTAAGTTAATGCTCACCCAACCTTGTTACAACAATGAAATAACCAGAAACAGCTGCCTCAGATAATACAGTTACATAGCTACATCTGTGTTTATTAAAGGTAAGCAAAATAATCCAATAGCATTGCTAATTTTTGTTAATTTACTCTGCCTGCAAAAGCTTTCAGTGTCAAAAATCATGTAGGCTTTCATTTAATATTCATACCAGGAGTGCAAGGCTAGAACTGACATCACTTAGGACCTTCTATAACAGCTCAAAGTCATGTAGATCCCCCTAAACAGGAAGAATTTTGGGTCATCCATTCACCAGCTTCATGACTGCATTAAATTATGAAAGCAAGAATAGTTATCTGGTCAAAAGCATTACAGAATTTTGTTTTGTCCCTCAGTAGAGATGAAAAGTGGGAGAAAAAAAATAAAAGTTGTTATGACCTCACTGACTTTTGAGTAAATCACATCTTCCTTTCAATCATCACTCAGCCTTTTGCATCCATATCTCTGAATGTATTTTCCATAGGATAGGTCTTGCAGTCCTTTACTGTATTACTAGATTATTCATAACACTAATAAATTTTGGGGTTTTGTTGGTTTTTTTCTTTAAAAGCACTCAACATCAAAACTCAAATAAAACACTGAAACAGTCCTTTGATTTCAAAAATTTAAGGTGAGACTTTGTAGCGCTCAAAGTTAACAAGCCTTCATTGAAAATTACATTAGCATACAAGATTAAAGCATTCTGGATGCAAAACTAAGTTATGTACAGCTATATGGGGAAGATTGACTTTACTGATCTCACAGAAATTTTTCTTCCTTAAGATTACACTTACATTAATTGCGGTGTCAACACAGGACTTCCAGAACATAGGGAATACTTTCTTTTAAGTAGGAAAACACAGTATGTGCTGATAAAATCCCACTGAAGGAAGTAACATTATTTCTCTAAATCATCATAACTGAATTTCTTCACTAAATAGTAAGTTTCACTCATCTTAGTATATATGGGACATATTACAGTTTCTTGGTATTAATACATGATGCAGTTTACCACAGGGAAAATGGATCCAAGTCCCATATTAACTATATAAAACATGTAGTAGAAAGCCAAGCAGTAAAGGAGATACTCAGCTACAAAACTCATTTTCACTCCCAGCTACAGTACTTGGTTGAAATTCTTCAGTTCGTTTTTTCATTTTTTTTGAAACAGTTCTATGCGAACACTGCAAAAATGTTCCTCTTTAAAATTCTTATATTACAAACATCTTCTACAGTTACTCAGAGTAAAGAATTTCATGTTTGATTTTGGGAAATTTCACAATTTTCAGACAAAAAATAAATTTGATTCTATCACGTGGCTTATCTTATCTAGATTTCCTACATCACATTTTACCTTAATATAATTTTGAGGCCTCTTTTTATTTAGTTGATGTGGAAAAAGGCTGCATTTTAAAAACCAAGGTTCTGGCAGTTAAGAAAGGTTACATAGACAGTAAGTAAGGAGTAAGGCTCCAAACATTTCACTAAAGACAGACTGTAAACCTTCACAAGAAACTACTCAAATTTTATTATTCATACATGGAGTATGAATAATAAAATTTACAGAAGAAAAGGAAAAAAAAATGAAAGGGTAGAAGTGGTATGAAGAAAATGAAAGCAAACTTTCACAGGTCTTTAAATTAACTGAAAGAAATTATTTGATATATTAATTAACTAGATCCACAGTAAAGTCCTCTAGAAAAGAGATAGTTCTGTAATTAATGTCAACAAAAAAAAAAGATCTGTTAATACAGCACATACGAAAACCTTCATTTTACTTTTTTTTTTTTGCATTGAAATGTGGGTGGAGCAAAAAAGAAGTCATAAGGCAAAAATTAAGACCAGTAGGTAATGAAGAAATCCTGGAAGAGTATGTATTTTTTAAAATAAAGTAGTATCAGTCACTAAAGTACTAATCTGCACCAACCAGGTGCCTTCAGGAATTGCAAACAACACAGTTAACCGATGCTGAAAAACCTCTTCATCACAAATACCATGTGGTGTCATGCTCAGTGTAGAAAGTTGGGAGAAGAAACAAGAAGAAAGGGCCTTTGGAGCAATGCTCTTTCCTCTTTCCAAGTCACTCTTACACGTGGTGGAACCCTGCTTTCCTGGAGATGACTGAACAGCGCCTGCCAATGGGAAGTACGGAATGAAATACTTGTTTTGCTTTGCCTGCGTGCACGGCTTTCCTCTTACCTAATAAACTGTCTTTATCTCGACCCATGAGATAAGCACTCAAAAAACAGAAGTTACACCACAAGTTTACCTTCTTTTCATTTTATATCAAAGAGTATGGCTAAATTAAAGAGAACAGCTAAGTTTTTCCTCTTGCAAACAATGACAATCCTACAAGCCTCTCTATGCAAGCAAATAAACTGAGAAGTTTTCAGAACAACTTCAAAATTGGTAAGCTGCCAGATAAAAGTGATAAAGTAAAACAAGAGATACATGATTGACAGTGGAAATTCTATACTGTCATCCAGCACTGAAAAGAAAGGAAAAAATTTTGTTTAACCCACAATTTCCTCTGCAGCATTGGCATTGTCACAGACTGATGCAAAAGTATCAGAAGGGTTTAAATAGTTTTATAGTTTACATCATGTTTTATCTTCCTTTAGATATTACACAGACTGAAAATACTCTTGATTCTTTGGATGACTTCAAATATATTAAAGTATTAGAAGATCAACACTCAAATACTGATGTTGCTTTTGGAAGCAAAGTGTGTTTCTATTTAGTCTGATACGTAACTGCTTTATTATAAATGCCTGCTCATTTTTTTTTCATATAAAAATATCTTTTTCTTTTCCATAGAAGACAATTCTAGTGTTTGCATTACAATAAACTAGGATTTTTACACTTCATAAATAGGTAGCAACTCATTCTTAAAAAGTGAATGGGAATTTTTATTATTACTAATTTAACTCTGTGATTTACAGAAATAATTTTTTATTCAATTCAGTGGAATTAGTTATTTACTGGAGATTTGGTTTTTAACTGATGTTATGAGATACTTCTCAAGTGTTTACTTCTGCAGAAAGGCCACTTAAAGTTCGTTTCAGAGAGAGGGGCTGCTATAAACATACTTCAGAAGAGTGTGCAATAAATTCACAATTATTCCTAAAGGCAAGAATTCCACTATTTCTAAGTTTATAAAGACTAAAAATATTCACTTTGAATTCATTTACCATTTCTATTGTTTCTTGGTAAATCTGGCTTTAATTTTAAAAGGTATGACTGGTTGTCAGCATTTAGGAAGTGAAGAGAGCACAAAATTGCTCTTCCTTTCTTTACTGAACCGCTATAGGATTGTTTTATAAGTCAAGAATGCTGAGGAAAACACTCAAGTTTTAGTTTTCTTTTCTCCTTTTTTTTTAACTTGAAAATTAAGTTGAAGTGAAATCACACCTTAAATTCACAGTATTCTAGGAAGCATTCTATTGTACAGAACAGATCACGTAGAGAGAAATAACACACCAGAAGTACAGATTAAAACATTATAAAAAAATTATTTGCATGATAAAGTTTAGAGTCACTACAATTACAGAATAAATCAACTGCATCTCTGATACGCTTAATGCAGAGGTTGTTCTACAACAAAATTCTTCTATTCATATTGCTAAAAATAAATCAGTTGAGCACAGGGGTCTTACCTCCACTTTGTCTTCTGCATACATTATTATCCTTACCCTTTCCTACTCTTGCTCTTTTCTCCCTCTCCCGATATGTTTTGGGCTGATTCTGGTTTTGGATTAATTGATTTTAGAATTTAGTTTGCTTTCCTCAGTGTGTCTCAAGCATTTGCAAATAGTAGAGGGAATCCTACCAATGAATTTTGCCATGATTTTACATTATTTGCTCTTGTTTGCTGATACCTTTCCTGGTGATTCTTTAAGTGACCATAAGACATTCAGTCATAACACAAGTGTTGACCTAAATCTTATCTGAATTAACTGTCTTGCTCTACCCATCAAGAAGAATTTATTTGGTTAACACAATGAATGAAGAAAGAAATGGGAATATTCCTCTCTCTGGCCATTGACTTTTTTTTCCCCTCTGACTGTGGATGGAATTCTGTTATTCAGAATCTCTGTGAAACAGGAATCTAGAATAATTAATTTATATTCTGTTTTGAATTAAAAAAAATATTCAAAGAGCAGTAGTACACACACCCACATTTTCTTCTGTCAGATTTTCTTATTAAACTGCTTTTATCAGATGCTCAGCTACCATCTCAGAATACAGTGCTTTACAAGGATACACGCTAACATTACAAAACAAGGCTCTAAGCAAGAGCATGAAGGACTTCAAAAGGGTTGGGAATTAAGAAAATTATCTTTAAGCCAAATGATTAAAATATTTCTGTCCATTAATAAAGGCAATTGGTGTCAAGTTTAATTTATTTAAAAGTCAGATATATTTTAAACAATATCAATTTTACAATTACATAATACTTTTTTGAAAGGTAAAAAAAATATAAATTTTCAATCAGATCCAAGAATGATCTATTTAAAGTGAATTTGTATTTAATACTTTTGCCACACTAAACCTTAAAGGTCTCAGATCGAGGTAGTGCATAACCTTACTCAGAAAACTACGGCTGTCCTTGTTCAGTCTGCAAGTTCATAATGTTCTCCTTCAGAGCAATCTCATAATATTTACAATAAAAACAAGTAACAGCAAATAAGAAAAAAAACCTGCAGACTTATATTTATTTACCTACTTTGAAGCTAAACTAGCCAGCAAAGTGTCTGCCCATCATCATGTTCTGTTTATTTTTCATGACATTTGCTTCAGATAGATGTATTACAAGCTGCTAAAGGCTTGCTGCCTCATTTCTGAACTTGGACTTGTACCAGGAGCTTATCCTTTCCACGCTGTTCTGGTGAAACACAGACCAAAACTGAAAGAAATTTATCTCTCCTACTCAGCTCACAATATCCATTACTATGCCATCTGAGTGGGTAAAATTTTCAAGATGTTTACCCTCACAAAACTTCTGAGACACACCGGATGGCATGAATAAACAAAGAAAAAGGCTTAGTGGCTGTGGCACAAGCAATATGCAACTGGACAGTTATCTTCTCACATTTCATATAAGAACTTAAAAAATCTATATGAAGAAAGAGTTATAGCATTTACCTTGGCTCCCTACAGAAATAAGACATAATAACTCTGTAACTATATATTTCCACAGTGTATATCACTATTTATGTATCTCCTTTTTGCTGTTGACCAAATTTTCTTTATGTTTCCTTATTTCAATTCAATTTTAAGAACAGGTGAGGTTGTAAAGATACTAAAATTCATAAAAACTTTGAGATCACAATGGAAAGGGATTTTATTAATATCAGATGCCAGATGGACTTTCTTCTTATAAGGCACCAGAGGAATCACACAATCAACTCCAAATAATCACAAACACTGATAAATGCTTACAGTGGTATTCAAAATGCCTGTTATCTCTCAATTGCATTTGTATACATTCAATTTTATACTGCCAAATATAAATCCATGGAAAAATGTAAATCGATATATATATTTATATATATTCAATTTTACACAACAAAATGTAAATCCATAGAAAGGTGGCTTGTTAAGTGCTGACATTTTCTCTTACCTCCTCAAACAGAAACAAAATTAATTCATTCATACAATATTTCACATGCAATTTACTTAATTGAAAAAATTCAAGGTATAGGAAACAAAAATATTTTGCATTTTAATAAAAAATTAAAATCAAATTTTAATCAAAATTTTAAATAAAAATATTAGACATAAAAATATTTTTAAAAACAGATACATGACATACAATTCCAACTTTTCTTATTTCATCTTTATTCATTACTCTCAAATCCATATATTTATTAGAGATGGGACCAAGCTACACTATGACATATTATCTGCAAGCAAACATTTGCAGCCTTTAAAGGGTTGAAATCTTTAATCAGCCGCTACCAAGCTCTTCCTGTTACAGAAATTCTTATTTGTAGAAGTACAATGATTTTATTATATTTATGTCAGATCTGTTAGTTTTTCTTTTTGTTAGTTATTTTACTTATGAATTTCAGGTTTTAATGTGAGGGAGAAATACAACTTAAAAGAGTAGAAAGAAAACAAAATTTTTTTCTGCTAAATTAGAGAATAGTATATGTGCACACAGGCATACAGAGATGTAAAATCAGCACGTGTGGCAACTGAAGAAATGTGCTGATGATGTCTTAAATATTCGTGGGAAAAACCAAAGCTGGAGAGGCCTCTAGCAAGATTGAGAGCTTTCAGAAGTTTTGACTGCCTATGAATAAGCTTTACAATTATCATTTCAAAGAGTCCTAATTACCTTGACCTTTAACAGGAGAGTTCATGGTGAGCCTGTCAGGAAATAAAATTAAAAAAAAAAAAACCCAACGCAAAACCTTTATAAAACAGAGCTATACATGGGAGGTGGATAACTAACCCTTAGTCCCCTGTATTTTTTTATAATTATCAATATTTACTGTACCCTGATGAAACTCACTCTAAAGTGGTCAATATTATTTTTCAGGCATTTTAGCATTTTAAGGTTGAAATAAAAATACTATGTTTTCTCCTTATAAAAGTCATAAATATTTACAGTCTGAAAGCTTATAAAAGCTCAAGTCAATTACACAATACCATCAAGTTTACTTTCTTGCTTCCTGTATTTTTATTCAGGGTTGAGAAGGCACATTGTTACTACAGAATATTAATCTTTTTCTTTAGATAAATGAACAATCAAGCAAACAAAGCCTTCAGTCAAGCAGATAAATACCCACTCTGACAATATTATCAAAGGAATATATGATAAATCACAAAGAAAGCATATCTTATACAAGTTATCTTACGGGACTGAGTGTCATATTAAGTCACATTGTAATACAACTCATTAGCAATTTTTTTCTACCTTAAGTCAATAAAGTACTATTCTAATACTCATACTGTTGTCTAAAGTAACAGTTAGCTAAAAGTTGTTTAAATTTACATGGTAAAAGTACCTTAAAACTGGGAATAAGCTGAAGTAATTTTCATAAAACCATCATTACATTTAACTGCTTGTACTTACTCAAAATGATGGGCCATTACTGTTATAATGCAGCACAATTTAATCATTTTCTTTTAAGTTTATACACACAGAGAGAAGTTAAAAACTTGGTAACTCCAGACAAATTACATACATAGTATTTTCTCCTGCTTCATCTAGAAAAATGTCTATATACTATTACTGTAACTATAGAAAGTTTTTAATGTATGTTGTTTCAAGATCTACAAATGCAGATACTTACAATCAAGTTTCACACTTTATGAGATTTTGAAGAGACTTGATTAGATGAGTGACAGAAATTAATACCTCTTATCACAAAATCCATGGGTTCAAAAAAATTTCTGTGCAGGAACTTGAAAGGGAGACATATCTTCAAGTATTAAAAAAAAAAGGTGTTTAAAAACCATACTACACAGTTAAAACATTTCTACTGGGCACAACACGTTTAGAAGATTAAAGAGAACTTACTGCTATTAGATCTGCTTCTGTTTGGTGAGGGTCTAATTTTACTAGGTATTTTTATTAAATGCAAACCATTAATTCACTTGCAGCAGCTCAAATACATTACTTGACCTAACCAGATTAAGAAAAGCAGAAGAAAAGCCAACAGTACAAAATAAATTAGATTGTTCCCTCATAATATAATAAAAAGCAAATGTAAAGTACATACAAAGTATTTTTAGAAGCAATAATCCCCGGAAAAATTTCTAATATTCACATTACTTTAACATTTATTGGTTGTTACTCTCTTATTGTATGATGAAATTAAGGAATTAATTCTGAGTACATGTGTATCTTCTAATATTCATGCTTCTGTAGATCAGTATGTCTAACAAGTATAGAGTGCCTTGAGGAGGCATTCTGCTTTCCACTACATACATCTCATTTCCTCTTGAAGTATGAAAACATCTAGGTTTAGATGTGAAATGTCCTTGCTACCCCACAAATATAATGTTAGCTACTAAGTTATAAAAAAAACTTCTCTCAAAGGATTTTAGAAATGTGACTGGCGACCAAAGATACTGAAGCACAAGGCATAATGTTAACAAATGAAAAACAACAAAAAAAGTCAACAGTAGTGTATTGTAACACCCCAGCTCTGTTCAGAAGTCTTTATCTCTGAATTCCGAAAACCTGATACATGTTACTGCAGACACAGATAAAAGCACCATAAACTAAACTAACAAGGTGAATTAGAAGTGAATAAATGGACAAAGTCCTGTAGTATAAACACAGAAAGGAGAGGATAAGAAAGTCAGAATGGATACAAAACTGGTAGTAAAAAAGAAATCTGTAAATTTGACTTCAATAATATGGGAGACTTTAGAAAAATAGTGAAAGGAAAAAACATTTTAAAAAATTGAGGTAAATCAAAAGCTAGATCAAATCATGTCAAAGTAATCTGTGGTTTTCTGTGACAGGCATTTTTTAGATTGAAAAGCAGCGGCTGATTTTATCTATTGTTATAGAGGAAACTGCTAGTCATTCATGAGTAGATGAGAAAAGGAAGTACATGCTGCAAAAATACAGGAAAATGGTAATATGAGATACCGAGAAGGGAAGAATCAAACCACACATGACCTAATACTCATTGAATCAAGGAATTCCTTAATTTCATTAAGACCATGAAATAAAAACTACAGATATGTTTATGAATTCACCTCCCTGTACAATTAGGTGTCATCAATACAGAGCAGGATCAAGATACCAAAAGAAAGAACTAAATGATGGCACTGTAACAGACACAGAACGAAGTCTGCCATCAGAAAACTCAAGGCCATGTACCAGGCAGGAAATTGTTCTGTATTTTGTTTTGTGAACTCTTGTCCTGATACTCCCTGCCCTAAATGTCCTAACTAACCTCTTAAACTTTTCTATTAGGAGATTGAAAAGGGACATCCTGGGTAATGTTGAGTTGTAGGGACAATGAGTTTCAATTATGTTTTGCACTGTAATTACTGTTTGCACACTGTGTGGTGCTCAGAGTCACACTCAGCTTAAAGAAGAAAAACTGGGGAATTCTTGCGGTGGACCCCCCTGACCCCCCTGGCCAGGTCTCTGCCATGTGACTCTGGGTCTGTCTAATGTTCCAGCAGCCCGGGCTCTGATCTGGCTGGTTGTTTATCCCTGGTATCCCATTGCTCCCTCTCTGTGACAAAACCAACTGGACACAAAGCCTCGCTCTCTTACCCCGGCCGGTTCTTGCTCAGGTCGGTGCTCTGTCCCCTGAGACAGAGGGAATAAATGACTTAAGATCATAAAGGAGGTTTGAGCTGTATTTCTCTACTTCTGCTTCTGGTGAGTGGCTGTCACTGACACTGGCTTAAGTGGGGCTGCACAGTCGAGGGATATTTAGGCTGTTTGTAAATGGTTTAAGATATTCCAAGGCATAAAGAGGCAAGCTTACCACTGAAATTAAGCAGTGTACAAAGCTATTCAATTACCAGAGGAAATAACAAGAATTTCAGCTCAAGTCAGAAGCTTATTAGACACACACGACTGAAGTGTACTAGTCAGTCATAAGATGACATAAAACTACCTACAAGTATGAACAACTGTGAAAAAGCAACTGGATGCTTAAAATTTATCACATTTAATTGCTGTCTCAGCATGAAGAATTACAAATCCATACTCCAACCCCAAAGATATGGATATAAACAATTTACTGTAGGCCAGTCTAAGGGGGTACCATCTCATCCACAACCTTCAGTCATCTGGACACAATAGAAAGAAACACAAAGCAGAAAATAAATAATGATTTTATTCACTTTGTATTAAGAGGCTTATACAAAGTTTAAACAGTTCCTTTTTCAAGGCTCATTTACATAGTTTTCATTTCACATTCACAAGGAAGACTACAGCAGTGGGACAGAAAACAACTTACAGTATTACTGATTGCTAGTTCTCAGATGAACGATAGAGTTCCACTGAAGTAATGACACACTATAAAGCAGTAAAATATACTGATGAAGCCAAGACTCATCTTACAAAGCAGATAAACCAAATTTGAAAAAACGGACCTTTTAATGAAGACCAACATCTAACACCTAAAACTTATTTAAAGTTTGCAACTTATTCCTGGAAGTAGAATACTGCAAAATTATGATGAGATCTTTCAAAGAGAAACAAAAATATAAGAAAGGAAAAATATCTTTATTACACTCTCTTATATTTCAGTAGAGCTGAAATACTGCATTAAAATAACACTGTAAAAGAATCATCATAAATATCACATTTTAAAAAATGGTTTTAAAATATTAATAAGGCCTTTGAGGTATAATTTAATTTTCAATTTACTTGCAAAATAAATCTTGCAGTGCAACAACTCTTTTGTTCAACAAGAAAGATTAGTTTGAAAAAAATTTGCCTTTATGGTTATAAGACCAGCCTGCTTTGTTAGGTATCACACTTCTTATCATTATGTTAATTTTTCAGTAGAATGAAAAATTTGTATGTGATATCTACTGTTGTGCTTACTCAAACTATAAATAAAAGGATCATTTGAGGCTGAAGATGGTATCTTAATCTCTTGGCACACACTGAAACCGCAAAGATACAGTAGATAAAAAAAACTATTGGTTCTTTTTTTTTTTTTTCTGAAGAATATGCATTTTTTGACAGAATTAATTCATTGTTTTCTCTTGGCTGTAGCTTCTCAAGTCTTTTTTCACCCTCTTCAATGAAAGCAGACTTTGCGAGGTAAGGAAATCCCTTGCTGGACATTTCTATTTAGGATTGCCTTCTCACATTTCTATACACAGCTGTGAAAATCACTGTGAAGACAACATGTCTGTGCTAAGCTGCTTCTCTTAACTTGTTGGTCTGCTCAAAGAAATGCAATTCACCTTTGGAGAAAACAAATTGAATGATCTAATAACATATCACAGCGCCTAGAAAACACTGCATTTCATTATTGCTTAATGAATTTACCTACGATCAAAATAAAACTCATCTTGTCATTGCACAGAATGCTCCTGCTCTGATTACTGAAGTATTATCTATCCATTTTCTCTTCATGATAGTGCCTAATTATAATATCAAACCAAGTATTTCTTGCTGTTAGAACAATAATTTAAACTTATGGCAGGGGCAGTGGAGCGGTGAGGGAAGCAGCTGTTTTGAGGGGCTTGACTTAATACAGCACTATCAGAGACACACATATCTAGAAAAAGTCATGGTTGTTTATCCCATCTTTTGACATAAACCAGTGTTTTCACTTTGTTCAGTGGTGTTGCATAAAATAGCTAAAACTGCTACCAGTGAGAGAAAGTGACATATTAAAATGAAGTTTTCTGTTACTGGAAATTAATCCCTTCTTACAGATGTGAGCTCAACACACAGCAGCTGTGAATGACACACTTAAAAAAAAAACTCAGAAAATGTTTGTGCGGGTTATTTGGCATTTGCATTTCTACTGTGCACATCAGAATTAACTCTGAAACCCACTCTGAAGAGTAACAGTAGGTATTTTCCTGATCATCCTTAGGCAGGGTCTGCATTGATATCTGCAATTTAATTGCTTGTGTCCTGTGTTAAATTCACTAATTTGAACATAAACACATGAACATCAATAGAAAAAACATGTTAAAACTGAGCACAAAATAAAAGTCAAAGAGAGCTCTGCAGCACATAAAAAAATGCAAATGTATGTTAGCCATTTCATTAAAAGAGATTTTAAAATTACGATTATAAAAATAACAACAAAAATCTCCACTGGTATCTAAAGTAATTCTTTACATATAGATTTGTGAGTACAATTACAAGTGCTATCTTGCCACCCTAAGGAATCAATTGATGTATGAAAATATTATTAAGTCCTGCCAATTAAATGACGAAAAGTTCTTTCTTAGTGGTTTGCTGTTTTTGTGGTTTTCTTTTCCCCAGATTTTGAGTTACCTGAAATACAATCAACATTACCTGAAGTATTCCCAACAATAGAACCAATTCTCAAATCAAAACCAAAAAGTAGCTAAGATGCATAATCATTGTGAAATTCAAAATAAGGGAAAAATCAGACTCTTTATCAGGTGCCGATGCCAGCTAGGTCCCTGCTCAAATCTTTCCTTAGACAAGGACTGGGAGCCCAGAATCAGACTCAAAATCCTTCAGAGCCACATGCACAGATTTCATGCCTTCACTGAAGTAACTCATTAAGCGGTTTTATTCTCTTCCACAATTAAAAACTCTTTAAAAGATCATTGGAAAGCCTTCATTTGGTGCAACTATTTGAATACTGGAGTTCCAGAGAAGGTGTACAATATCAAAATAGCATAAAAAGATATATAAGGTAGCAACGCTATACATGCAGTGCCGAAATGCACAACCAACCATTGTGAGTAAACTATTTGCTAACACACAGAAGATGATGTGTTATAGATGGGCTATCATCAGTACACAGTTTTAGTGACTATTAGGCTCCTCCTTTTTTTAGAGTTGTTGCTTCAAATATTCAAATATATGCACAACTTCTAAGCTCAAAGGATCCATCTACTCATATCCCTATGAAAACTGCACATTTCTCACTAATAGTAAGAAACAGTAATGAGCAGAGTAGCCAAGGCCTGTCTTGGCAGACAAATCACAAGTCAGAAATGGAGAGAATTCCAAGTCCTGGAAAATTTGCCAGGGAAGAAAATTAGGTCATGGTAAAATGAAACAATCGAGCATCTCAATTTCTGATGCCATCAAAAGGGAATTGAGGGAGTTTACAAAATAAGAGTGTCCCCGACAGTCTGGCTCCACAAACCTTTGTTTTGACTGATCATGTAACATTATTTTATACTACAGCAAACTTCACCATTGTAAAAAAGCCTAAAACTGAGTCAATTTTAAAATAACCAACACACACACACACACACACACACACACACAAATATTTCTTGCATAAAAATGTAAATATTTCTAAGTAAATTAATGAATTTTCAAGTTCTAAGTGAATCTGGGCCAGGCATCATTCTCCAATTTTAATATTCTTTGAAAACATAGTAGACTAAGACATGGATGGGCATCTATGTTTTTCCCATGTCCACATTCAACATCTTCAAACATAGCTTTAGTAAATTGGGTACAAATTCTATTTCAACATTTGAACCACAAAATCAGACTTCTTAACTACTATCAAAAAAGCAGTTATCTACAAAGCTACACAAGTAGAAAAGTTGAAAGGGGAAATTCAAATGCTAACTGGTCATCAGTGGTAAATTTCTGATTGAGAAATAATTTGGCATAGAGGGCAGCAAGACCTCAGAGAGGATTAAACAGTCTAGGAAAAGGGTGCCAAGTGTGTGACCCCCTAGTGTCTTGTAGCAATCCTGCAGTAACAGCAAGGTGTCTGGGTCCACATTTGGGCAGCAGAACTAGGAGAAGGTGTGGACTCGAGGGTGGGCTGAGGTGCACCTTATGACCACACACAGGGCTCGTAGGGGGACAAGTGGTTAGAAGGTATCTGTTCAAGTGGCATCTATGCAACTTGTTTTAAAGCCACATACTGAAGTGGCACTCTGCTCACTGTGCTGTTAATTAATTATATTTTTATTAAGGACAAATGTGTTTTGACAGATACAATAAAAATTCCACAATGGTAGTTTAAGCAGAAGATAACTTACTATTTTAAAAAACGTTTTGTTTTCTTCTGAGCTGTGCAAAGTTAGGCTTTGAAAATAAAATTTGTTTAGTCTGAAGGAATAACACAATTCTTCTTTCATAAAAACTTTATGTCGTAATACAGATAATACTAACCTAGCATAGAATTTCTTCTCTCAGTGATGATAGATTAATTGCTGGAAAAATTACAATGAATTATTTGATTAGAAGAAATTTAAGTGGATCAAGATACTATCTGTCAAATATTTTTATCTAGATATTGTAAGATACTATAAAATAGACCACTATTTATACTCCAAGAAGATAACACAGAGTGTTTTCTACCCACTGCTATTTACCACCTATACTGGTGGTAAAAAAAATAAAAATAAACCTGGTTATGTTTTATGAAAAATTACAGTTTAAGAAACATTCAATATTTTACAACCTTCTAGTCTGGAAAAAGATTTTGTACCAAACAATACCTGATTTTCTGACTGAAATTATCCCTTATGGCAAAAGTGATTCTAACATATTTTTAGCAGTGCAGTTCCAAGCTGAGAGGAACATGGTCTTCATCACCACTTTCTCCTACACACAGCTCTTTACTGGCAAGTGGCAGGGTAGGAAGGATACCAGACACATTTAAAAATTCTCAAGAGTATGGGTCTTCTAGGTTTAAGATTAAATTCATTACTCTTATCCATTGTGAATTACTGAGAAAAGAACACATGTCTATTCTGGGATGCTGCTTTTCAAATGTACCTCTACATTAACTAAAGCCACAAAAATAATATAAATAATAAAATATCTATGAAATCAGTAAATGATAAGACATGAACAACAATTGAGGTGTGAAAGATGAATCTCTCATCAAAAAAATATCTGTTGAGAAGTGACTAAAACATTTAAAAAGATACAGATATATGTAACTATAAAAGCTAACATGTAAATATGAACATCATATTCATAGTACTGGTAGATTTCTTAATAATACCTTTGAATCTGTAATATTCAAGTATCTACAACCATGCACTGAAACTTGACATAATTTGATTCCACTCAACATATGTTTTCAACACCTGCAGCAATATGATAGAAACACCTCCAGTGAGACTTCACAAAAATATATTAGAAACATCAAAACAGAGACTACTGTCTTCAGTACCTCCATCACTTTACTAGGTGTGAGAGTTAGATCAGAGAATTCTCTGTTAGAATTTCTTAGTCTGTCCTTGTGTAGAATATCCACAGAGAATATACTACCATCCTTCCCAAGAAGCAGAATTTTGTCAAATTTCTACGTAGTCACTGCCGAGATACAAGAAGAAAAGACTTATTTGCCATGGTAGATTCCCCACCTCCACCCACCCTCCCACTCTTCCCCAATATGACACAAGATGGTGAAAAAAAGCTTGTTTTCTACTGCAGTTTTTTAAGCATAAAAGAGATAAAGTTCAGTGTAACTGTGAATCCATCACTCACCCATCACTCTAAATTTGGGGCAGTCTGACTGGGTATCTACCACTTCTGGGCTACAAAGAGCAAACTAGCAAAGATATGTAAACAATTTGCAAAGGGTTCAAAAATAACACTTCATTGCAGACAGCACAAAAATGTACACGTGGGTACTTGCACATCAACCTTCCTTTTCCCCAGTCTCTACCTCTTAAATTCTTTATTTTCCTGTCCATGTAGAATGAATCAGAACAGAGTAAAGCACAGCTGTACAGCATAAGTATGATCTATGATATAATGACTGTTCACAAAAATCAAAATAAGTTGAGTAGAGATGGGGGGTTTTAAGCCCTTGGGAAAGAAAAACAAGAAAGATGTCATCATACCCCAAACACATTAACAATATACAAAGAGTACATGCTACAAAGTGATATTCCATAAAAGAAACTTAGACATTTCCTATCATAACTGAAAGGATTCTTCAGGAAAATGCTACAGCTACCTTTAATTTTATCTGTCATCTGTGTCTAGGACATCACAGACTTTTATGCATAATTATTATTATATACACTGGAAATTTCACCCAGATATAAAAGAACACAAATAGCCTCTTACAGTAACAGTTGGTCTATCAAAACTTAACAAAGGTTTGGTAGTTGATTGATCTATCACTGAATTCCTCTTGTATTTCATTTTACCTCAAGTCCAAATAACATTTTTACTGAATTGTGCCCTGAGAAAAACCCTATCGTAGTCTTCTCTTGTGCCAGACTAACCACTCCCAAAAGTACGTTAGGAAATAAGATTTCAAAGTACCATGGTTCTATTTCTCCTGTTTTGCAGGGAAAGAAACATATTCACTGACATACATATATGTTTACAAATATGTTTCATGTAGGAGCAAGTATGTTAGGAGTAAAATTATGGGTTGGCAAACAAATTTCATGATGATCTCTCTCCAAGAGGTTGGTTCATTCAGTCTTAATTACTGGAGGATATGTCTGCTCTCTGAAAAGTAGTCTCTGAAAAAGACTTTGCATGAGGACAGATGTGTAATCTCTGAAGGGTATGGTGCAACTGAAAAACAGCCCTAAAAGTTTCACACTCAGGCTGATAAAACTAAGAGTTTACTGCAAAATATTTTATCAACTGGAGGGCAGAGCTCAGCAACTGCCAATGTGCTCCACTGCATCCAATGAGTCCTGAAAGAATTTAGTTTTAAGGGCTATTTCACCCTTGAAAATTAAAATCAATCATCTTGATAGTTTTTTTTTTAAAAAGTTACCATTGGCTCAGAAAAACAGCAGTATTTTGTTGCTACAGGCATAGAAATTCCCTAAGCACAGGAACTAGCTAAAATTCAAAATGCCTTTTTCTTCTCATAAGTATTTTTTGTCAGGTGGGACAAATGAGTAATTCTTGTTTGTTATACAATTGTGTATCTGAGTCCTCCAAACAACACATAATGAAAGGACTAGTACTTAGGAAGGAAATAAAGAGACCAGATATATTCAAACTATGCAGCATATAACTGTTGAATGAATATTCAGCTCATTCTTTCTAAAGCTTTTATTCAATATTTATTTAGGCAAAGCTCCCACTGATTTCCCTATGAGCTTTAGTTATAAAGAATAAAGACAATGAGATTCAGTGCTACTTGTGATTAAAACAAATGCAAACAAACACCTCCCTCCTCCCCCCCCCCCAAAAAAAAAAAAACAACAAAACAACAACAGTTACTAAAGAATGCATATTCTTCTAAAAAAAGAAGGGTAAGTAAATCTCACCATGATTAAAAAACTATTGCAAACTAGACTGCTGATTAGCAGATAGGCATCCTGTCATCAACTGGAATTTACAGTGAGAGGCACAGTTTGCTGGCTTGAAGCATAAAAAGGCTTCCTGATCTGACTAACAGTCAGTCTATAGTCACCACTAGATGCTGGATGGTAGAAAGGCTTTAAGTAACCATGAAAGGACCAGAATAGTTGTATTTGTTTTATTACTGTTTTATGAAAAGAAATGCTGTAGGGTTCTGGTTTTTTTTTTTTTCTTTTTCATAATAGAGTCTTTCACTCTATGCTTCCTTTAGAAGAAAAAAAAACCTACAGTTTTTCATAAGACTGGGGTTAAAATGGAGCTTTAATCATGTTTTATCAAAGGGGTGGAAAGATCAGATTGTCTCAGGTGGATAGAACAGTCAGTTTCGGCTTATTTAATTTAATGAGATTTCACTTTACTAGAACACTGTGTATGGTCAAAATATCTTTTTATTTCACACTTTCAGGAATGAAAGACACTCTCACTGGTAAGATATTTCCAGCTCCTCACTTGGACCCTACACTTTGTCTAGGACTAGCTTTAACCCCTCGAAAATCAAGGAGAACCTGTGATACCAAACACAGAAAAGGAGACTCAGGGAGTCTTAACAGCATGAATGAGTCACCAGGTATAGCTGGTGATTACTGTACAAGATACTCAATACAGCTTGGTATACTTTTTACAACACTTATTTACAATAGGATATCTTGATGGAACTGGAACCCATCTCATCTAGTGTAGGTGTCTACAAAAGGCAGAGATGACCTAGCTGCTTTGATTCAGTCATAATCAGGAGTGAAACAAATGGCACTTTTATACTGCAAATCGCCTCTGGATATGGTTTCTTCCTTCCATCTTTGTCATTACTTCTTCATATAAGATACAATTCTTTCTTTCCTATGACTAAAAGGGGACTTAGCTAGCTCAGATGCAAATATCCAAGTTTCAGATTTTTAATTTCATCCAGATAAATCTCAATTTTCCTGTCTCTGCAGAAGCTAGTCATGTATCTCAAAAGTAATATTAGCAAATAAATGAAACAATGAAAATCTCCCTTATCCTGCTCCTCCATAATTTTATTTCTAATTCCAAATGTCTTTCAGCTTCAAATTGGTATTTTATTATTAGTACTCCATAGCAGTAAACATCATCTGACCTCTACCATAATTAGTAATCCTGAAGAAAACTACTTTACCCCTCCCCTCAAAATTTTCAGATAGTTATGGAATATCCATGTGGACCACATCCAGTCTAAAATAACTTGGGACACAGCAGAATGTTGCAGGTGAATTAAACCAGTGTTCCAGGTTCCCTGTATGCAACTCGGATGGTCTAGAGCTTCACTTTTATAGTGCATGTTCCCCTCAAAAGGTTTTATTCTTTTTGTCTTATTCAAAACCTCTGCTCCAGGCTTTCCTCAATAACAATGTATTCTGTTTTCTCTCCTGGTGATGTTTATTAGGTTGTATGGCATCTAAATAATAATATTTTTTGTATCCTATTTAACCACATACTTCATGAGACTTTTCTTCTTTAGGGTTTTCTTTAAAGGGTATCCTTTAGGGTGTATTTTCACAACAACTGAACAGGTCAAGCATATATAGATGGGAATTTCTTGTTGCAAATATTAAGCATAATCAGAAAAATAATTTATAAAATCTTTTTTTAGAAAAAAATAAGGTTTTGAAAACCACTTTTTACTTTGATTTAGAAGTGGACAGTGAAACACCTGAGAAAGTGCAAAATCTTCACCTATTGGCTGAACAAATAATGACATTAAGTAATAAGCATAAATCCAAATATTCCAAAATGATGTTTCTAATCTACTTTTCCCTCAAGACCCTAAAATATGTAAATATTTTAATTGCTAAAATAATTTAATAGAAATAAACAGGCATTCTAACAGCAGGGAATAAGCAATAACTTATTCTTGAGCACAACTACATAACAATATCTACTTAATAAAAAGTTATTAGACCCACTACCCAGCTGAATTGATTTTCTAACCATATTTTTTCTCTATCCTTTGAGATTTAAAACCCTAGAGGCAGTTTTCTTCGCTTGTTTATTAAGTGAGTATGATATTTAAATAATAATTCTGTTGTTCCTAATTTTAATCTACTCTAAATGAAATTTCCACAATTTTAATCACTTTTCAAATTGTTGCACTGAAAATACTCATTAAGTAGATTACAGACAGTGTAGTTTTTACCTCCAAGTCCACACAATGTTTTGTTTACCAAAAAATAGTGTACCAATTTGTAGTAAACACTTAAAACTTTCTTCTGAAAAGCAAAATAGTTGGACACCAACCCTCCACTGTGTTTTACAGATTTAACTCAAAGTTACTGGTCTAGACTCCAACTGGTAACAGATGACCTACAGAGTATTCTATATTCTGTAGAGTGTAACATTATCTTGTAATGGTATACTCGCACATTTATAAAACATAAACACATGACATATAAGTAAGAATGATAAAATACATAGATATAAAACATTCCAGAGGTGAAATTTCGGTAAACCACAGTTGGTTAAACCCTAACGCTAAAGCTGCATCATTTTTTACAAGCAAATAGAGCAAAACATTTTCATCTTGACAGCATGCTGCTTCTCCTATATGCTTTATGTTATTTCTCAAATTTAGAAGGACAGCTCTTGTTATAATATTTATCTAATATAAACTAGTATACTGAGAAAGACATCTCTCTTTCAATTTTTAATCTAAAAGTCATACATAGGCTCTGACTGCCAAAACAAGTTATAAGTTACAAAGAAATTTTATATTCAATTTACCATATCAATTTACCGTAACAATTAACAGTGCAAAATACAATCAATTGTACAGAAACTTATCATGATCAGTGTTACCACTATTGTTTTGGCTTTTCCATCCCTCCTCATGAAACAACTGAAAGCTCAGAGGGAGAAGCAAATTTTAACTTTTCACGGCAGAAACATCTTAAATAAAGATAATACGTGCTTCTGGAGTCAGTCACAGCCATTGACATGATTATTCTAGTACTTGTTATTTAACTTTACCATTTTTTTAAAAATTGCCTGGAGTGTTCCATGAAGAAAAGCCCTTTGAATTAGTGATGGCACTCACAGCTCCTACCTCCGTTATCACCTTGTTAGTTGAGAGCAACTAACATTAAACATTAAAAGTACTGAGAAGCAGTTCAATCCTGTGTGATACAGCACACTAAACTCTCAGATCTTCAAGCAGGACCAATGAACAGGTTTAATGGGGGGTGGGGGGAGAAGAAAAGAAATACTTGAAAGATTTAATGTTTCTTGACTATTCAATTGTTCTTAGATTTGCTTGTTTGGAGTGCTTAGTTAGCAGGATTGAGAAGGGATGGGGGGCATATTTGGCCTATTTTTTCTCATCTAAACTTGTTAGAAGGTGAGATTGTTGAAGTTCTTTCAAAAAATGAATCAGTAGACAGAATACTGGCAAATATATTTGATATTGTGCTCGTTTTGGCTGGGGTAATTTCCTTCACAATGTCAAGTATGGGTCTGTGTTTTGTATTTGAGCTGAACACAGGGTTGATAATACAGAGATGTTTTCATTGTTGCTGAGCAGGGCTCACACAGGGCCAAGGCCTTTGCTGCTTTTCACTCTGCCATGCTGTGAGGAGACTGGGGGTGCAGGGGAGGTTGGGAGGAGACACAGCCAGGACAGGTGACCCCAGCTGGCCAAGGGGTATTCCAGACCATGTGGGATCATGCTCAGCATATAAATAAACTGGGTGAAGGTGGAGGAATGGGGGGAACATTTGGAGTGATGGCATTTGTCTTCCCAAGACACCGTTACATGTGACGGGGCCCTGCTCTCCTGCAGATGGCTGAACATCTACCTGCCCACGGGAAGTGGTGAAAGCATTCCTTGTTTTACTTTGCTTGTGTCTGTGACTTTTGCTTTTTCTATGCACAGAGCTACAGAATTCCAGAACATTCTGAGTTGGAAGAGACCTATAAGGACCATCAAGTTCAACTCTTCTCAATCCACAAGTTTTCTACCTTTTACCCTTGCTCATCTTTACCTGCTGGTGGAGGAATAACAGAGTGGCTGTGTTGGGCTTGGCTAACTGGGGTTAAAACGCCACAGTCTTATAAATATATGACAAAATATTTGGGTTTGGATTTTTTTCTAAACTACCAAAGAAATATCCAGAAAGAATATTAAACTTGAGCTTTGTACCTCATATACAATGACAGAAGCACATAATATTTTCTAAGACTTTGGCAAAGCATCTTAGTCAAAGTTGTCTGTCTTTTGGATGAATATAGATGTATGCTTATATCCTCTTATGTAAGAAAGAAAAAAAAGCAGAATGGCCATGGCTGAATATTTATGAAGACAGGGAGAAGTTAATGCTTTCTTTGGAACTTCTGACTGACATTTAATTAAAATACAGTATATCCTAACCTACACAGAAAATGTTATTACTACCACTTATAACATAATAACATAGAACCCAGTGCATTTTCTTCTTGTGGTTTATTCTATCATACTTTGAGAATGTCATTACATGTCTCTCACTTTCCTCCAATCATGACTCCTCCAATCATGACCAAGTTTGCTCCATCCATCCTGCTGACTGGGCTCAGGGACAAGTGTATTCATGGGAAGTTTAAAGCCTAGAGCAATGGGATGTGAATTGTTTATTACACTCAGTGTAATCAATCCAAGGCTTTTCCATGAATTTGAAGCCTTTAAAGCCTGAAAAAAAAATTGATAGATTTTTCTTCTGATATTAGTTTAGATTTGATGTTGATATAAGTTTTTGATGTTACTGTACAAACAACATGCCAAATATACCAGAGATGTCTGTAATGTTTTATTCATGTAAATAATTGCCCAGAGATGGCCTGATCTCTGATGAGGTCTCTATTGCTCTCTCATAGAAGACATAGATTATAATAAACAGAAAATAAATATTAATGAGGCTAAAAGAAAATTAAGGAAGTGACTACTTTCTCCTCCCCTCCAGTTCACATCAACCACAAACTAACAGTAAAAAAAACCCTATATTTTAAAATAAATTGGTTTTGATAAACAGCATTTTAGTATATTTTTAATGGGCTTCCATAAAATTGTCAGTTATTCTATGGAACTGTTTGGTACCAGTGATTAACACCAGTATGATATTAAGTTAAATATTAATATACAATGTTTTCCTTGTTGCAAGTAATCCCTTCCCTGGGGATAATATTTGTACAATGACTTGTATCTGATGGTATAATCAAGGTATGCATTCACTTAGTCCTCTATTTGAAAACTTCAGCTTCATTAAAAGTCATTCTCTGTCAGCTTTAGAGGAGGTTCTCTAATCTAGCATTAACAAGAAATTCCTGATATATAAAATAAAATCAACAGCTATCCTAGTATTAATAGAAATGGTAATAATAATAATATTTATGCATATATAGAACTTGTGATCATCATAGTACATATATGAAAATCCAAATTCATAAAAGCTTCTGTAAAACTGGGGAGTTTTAACACACAGAAGTAGGTATACAGAAGTGAGAATTTGCATAGAAACTCCCCAATTCCTCTTTATTTCCATTCACTGTAAAAATTACCCTTAATAATTTGAGTCACAGCTGACTTGATGTGTATAGAGGGTTTAATTGTGTTTTCTGAAACACTTCAGTTTTAGAGAGCTAAAAAAAAAAAAAAACACTGAACCTATTGAGAGTACCAATTTCTGGCAGGTTCTCAAGTGATGATTTAGAAACTTGCTGATTTACAACAGTAGAGACAGTTACCAATAAAATAAAAAATGTCTCATAGCTCCAGTGGAAAAAACTTACAGCAGTTCTTGCTTTAAAGCATCTTTCATTTAAAACTCACACTTGACCTTATACAATTACTTACTAAGTCTATGCACTTCAATCTTCTTTCAACAACATTGGAAGTGCAATTCTTTGGGAGAAAGCAAGCATAGGAAAGCTCTAAGCAGCAATAGTACAGAACTTTTAACATATTTGAATTTTCAGCACCAATTATTACTTCTCTTGGTTGGAAGTGTCAATCTTAATTTTCAGGGGAAACAAACAAACTACAAAATAAGACCCTAAAAATAAAATTTCCTATTTTAGATGACATGACAGGGTCTGTTAGCTCCAGACGACCTAAGAACTTCAGAATAATTTTACTCAGAAGAGGAAGATTGTGATTTCTTTATGACAGAATTAATTTTGAACACATCAATTTTTGATCCAAGAAATATTTTTTGGACAACTGACTCAGTAATATTACCAATGACGTGACAAGATGAAGTTTAAAGGTCTTTACTTTTGTCTTTTCTTCCTGGCTGCTGGCCTTAAGGACAAAGCAAAACTTAGGTATTCAGGATCCATTACTACAGAAAGAACCATAAAATTAAAACAAGAAAAATATATTAAGATAGAAGAAAAATTAAAAACCCATCCTATTCCCTTTGATGACTGGCAGCCAACTGGAAAATCTTGCCATCAAAATTCATTCAAGAAAACCAAACTTCACCTGGTTTTGTAAATGTGTTTAAATGCATTAACGCCAAAAGTATAAGCACCTACTGAAAAGGATTTCAATTCCTGGTTAACATCACAAATAAAGGAGTAAAGTAAGTTAAAGCAGGTAGATAAAGGCTCCTGCATGGATCTATCATAATCAGTTATTATGAAAAACCTTTTCTCCTAAGGTGATTTTATGAATTGTAGCACACTAACAAAAAGTCATACCATAATATTTCAGATGTAAACTATCACTTCTAAAACAAACTAAGTCTCCTTCAGAAATTTTCACTTCCAAAACAAAAACCTTTTTTTTCCAGATTAGATATTGAAAATGAATATGTGTTAGGCTGGCCAAGTTCTCTCTACAGATTATTGTTTATTGCCTAATTTAAATAATTTAATTTATTCTTCCCACAACAAGTTTCCTTGCCTATAGCATGGGCAGAGTTCTTGTATTTTCAATTCAGATGAGTGTTTTGACACAGTAGTTAGGACTTATTCCTAAATAAAAATATTTTGCATTTATAAATATTAGCACATATGTGAAAAAATCTGTTCATGCAATTCAATCATTTGACACTGTAATCTGTTTTGCCCTGTTTTTGAGATATATCTGAGAAAGCCAGTAGTAAACGTATTTCATACTTGATTTGTTTTATCCTTCAGAATTCTGTATTGGAAAGAAGCTTGAGCCTCTTCCTCAAATCTTTCTTCCTAAATTGTAAGAGTGACCTCTAGTGCTTTACTGCTTTGCTGTGTGATGCAAGGCTTTTTGCAATGATTTTAATATGCCTCCCTGTAAGCAACTGATTTAGTTTTGTGCATAGTGCCAAATGCTATTAATGTGCAATTCAATTATCATGGTCTTGTAAAAATGGATGTATTCATAAACTGTACAATGCAGAATGATGAAGAGAATTAAAGCTGTGACTGGATTGCAGCAGGGTGTTTAACAAGAGGAACTTAGTATTCATGTTTAGGGCTACATCATGCACTTTAGTATCAAATGAGATATCATTACTGAATGACAGCACAAGATCATTTTGGTGCTGCAATGTGAATGTCTGGCTCATGGGAGCATGTTTAGTTTACAAAGCATCCATATGCAAAACCCTAGGCTGTAGATCCATTGAGCACTTAAAACTTCTCTGCCATTGCTTAAATATTTCCAGGGAGCTGTCCCCTGCCACTGGGCTGTAAGGTTATTGCTGAACATTCCTCCTTGCTTTGGCATGCACTTTCTTCCCATAGAAGCATTACTTCTGCCCTTCCCATTCCTGTGATGCACAACCAGTGCCTTAACAGGAAGGGGAGAAAATATGTTCAGTTCAGGTTATGAGCATCTGGCATTTACGCTACTGCACTACCACAGAACACAAAATGAAATCCTTCAGCTTGTTGAAGCTGAATCTAATGGAACAACTCTGTTCTATTACCGAATTATAAAAGCCCAGAAAATTACTTTCTTAATAAGTTTTTTTTTATTTTTTAATTTAAAAATAATTAACCTAATTCAACACTGAAAACATATTTTCATATATATATATATGTGTGTGTGTATGTGTATATATCTATCTCTCTATGTATATATGACTTGCCTCCTAGATATCAGATTGTCTTTAAAACTGTAATCACAGTCTTTATTTTGTGATACCACCCTACTACCTAACTCATTTTTAAAAAAAAAACTTTCTATTAGAACTGTTAGCATTCTCTTCTGTAGTCAGGCATGAACAATACTCCCTAAGCAATCAATGAAGAGACCTTAAAGTCTTGCTATCCACATTTTTCTTGTTACATTTCTACTGCTTTTGAACTGCACTGTGATTACCATTAAAGTTGAGTGCCAGCTTAATCCAGGATATGCAGATACTAGCTTCCAAAATTTTCAAATGCTAAAACCCACTACATGATAGAAACATTGCACAATAGAAAACTGCCAGTAATTTCCATGCAAGACACAATTCCTTGGAAAATGCTGCACTTAAAAGGAGAAAACAAAAATGAAAATACGGTTGAACATGCATCCCTTAGCAAAATGCTGCTTTCATATACTCTTATACGGTGAGCTTTATAAACAACACTCAGTACACAGACTTGTGACAAAAATCTACGGAAGGATTTTAGAACATTTTCATACTAGCAGCTTGCTGTCACAATTTCAAAGCATAAATGTTTGTCTCAAAAATTATATTTATTCTAAATGCAAATAAAATATCCCAGAAGTTTTCAACACACTCTGGATTGAGTTTTAAATCATATGCAATACTTACATTTATTCCCCACCACTGCCATGTGCCGGTGATGAACAGAAAGGAGAAAGAGCAGCTTCAAGAAGATTTCAGTGACAGAATCCATGTTCACATTCACTGAGGCACCCAAAAGAACCAGAGTATTCGGAAACAGCTGCTCAGTACTTCAGTTCTGCTCCTGCCTCTTCCCACTGCCTCTCTCTGCCTCTTCTCGCAGCGCTTCCCAGGGGCCAGACACCTCAGCCAGAGGCGCTCCGCATCTCCCGGCACACGCACGCACACCTCCGGATCCGCTCCTCGCTCTCGCAGCAGCAATCCCCGAGGAGCAGCAGCCAGGCGCTCCCCCCGCCGCCACAGAAGCGCTCCCGGCTGCGCTGCCCGCTCCCCGGCAGCCCGGGCAGCCCTGGCGGCGGCGGGCGGCAGCCGCGGGCCCCGCCGGGGACAGACAATGGGGGCGCGGCCAACGCGGGAGCGAGCGCCGCCGGCCGCGCTCGCCCTGCCCTGCCCTGCGCTGAGTGCTGCCCAGCCTTTCACGGCGTGGTAATCCTTCCTCCTTTCTTTTTTTTTTTTTTTTTTTTTTTTAATTTTTTTTTTTTACACTTTCAGCTGCAAAAGCGTTTCAAGTTCTGCTCTCATGAAGGAAAGCGTTTTGCCTGTAGTATAGACCCTAAGCCGGCGAGTGAAATGTACAGCCTGCCTTTACTTGAGAAGTGAGCGCTGAACTGATTGACTGCCCCTCAGAAAAAGGCACCACCACTGTCCCTGGAGGGCTTTATCGCTATTAATACTGGCATTAAAGAATTGCGTTCTCTACTCCTGAGGGTAAACTCCTAAACAGAATATAAATATATGGTTGCACCTGCCTTCTCCAAAATATTTTAACCCTCAAATACCACGTATAGCATTTTGCTTTCTATACTTTTACAAAGGGCAAGCTCTGTCTAAACGGTCCTTCCTATTGCTTGTGCTTGGTAAACAGCTTCATCTGGGAAAGAGATTTAGAGGAATTTTAACTCATTATATTTAAACTATATCCTAGAAGTATGTGGTTTTGGTCTGTAGTTTTTTTGCAAAACAGGCTAAATTAGTGTTTATGCTAACTCTAGAGACATTATTTCTCAAGTGTGAGAATTTAACTGCCTATTAGCAAACTCATGACATTAGTGAGGGTAAAAGCTGCATTAAAGACCACATTGATGACCCCATCACTGCTGCTTCTGCAGTGCTTCACTGTATGAACTGTCCTTGGGTTTTGGCAGAATTATTATGACAATACACAACAAAACGATGTGCCTTGGGACTGTGAGTTGTATAAAAAGCAGACTTGGCATTTGTATATTCAGGCCAGTGGTCCAAGCTTTGTCTTCCTACTTCATGTGAACTATCTAGCAGCTGCTGTATACCAAAGGGATCTTCCATCCAAAGTGATAGTGGTGTCTGTGGGTTAGACACTAGGTAAAGTGTTGCTGAGTGTCTACAGAATTTTCTGCAAACTGCCATGTAGAACTGCTTGGTGTCAAGACTAATTGTGGGATAGAGATGAAATGTGAATTAGGCTCCCAAAGCTTCTGAACTTTTGTTGTTTATTTAAATCAACTTCTTCAGCCCTCAAAGGATGCTCTTATTCATCTATAGAAGTGTGTTCTGGTTTCATGCTACCTAGCCCAGGTATTAGGCATTACAAGATGTATTTCAGCTCAGTCAAAACAACTAAAAAAAATTGGAAGGTGATTAATGCAGGTTTTTCTTACATTCTTTTAAAAATAGCAAATCAGCATGATTAAGAAAAAAAAGCCTATTTCTAAGTTGCTATATTGAGTAGAAAGCTTCAAGTGAAGTTAATAATCTGTTATGCAGCTGGTCTTTCACTTCTCCATGTCAACTTTTATTTGAATGAAAATGCATGGAGGAACTGTTTTAAATATTATGTGGATGATACCTTGCCTTCTAGCTCTCCTAAATCATCCTTTAAATTCTAAATTCTGTTTCCCAAGTTTAGTGCAACTATACAGTCACTTGTCCAGAAGCTGGATTTCTTTGCTATATAGTTCCTTGAGTTAATATTGACCTTCTAACTAAATTAATATGAGCATAAAAAATCTTCCGTGTTCTGCATCCCATCTCTAAAGAATATCCCATGAGATGGTCCTTGACTCTGCAGCTAGAAAAAATTCCATGCTTAAAAATAGGACAAATATCACATAAAATCTTGGCAAGGACTTTCAATGTAATGATGTTCTTTAGGATTAGCTCTAAGTTCCCCAGGGCTTTGAATCAGGAAGAATTATTATTCTGATAATGTAATGCAAATTCAGTAAAAAGGCCAATGCCATTGTGGGTAAATATTTGTCTTACAAAATAGCTTAGAGTCACCAAAAAGGAACATCTAAAAGACAAAGGTCATAGGATTTTGTGCTCTTTTTTTTTTTTTCTTTTACTGAATTGCATGCAAATATACACATGGGTATAATGTACTTTTATAATTATGAAAAAGCTAGTCTTAGAATAAAATCGTATGCCAAAATATGTACATATGTTTCTGTTTGGACAGACAGAATTACAGAAATCTCTACAGCATGTATCTGGAATATCAAGGTAATCATCTCTTTATCCAGGGATGAATCTATGGTGTCTATAAAGTGCATAAAATGTCATAACTTGACTTAGCCAGAATATTGCAACCTCCTCTCTGTTTCTGCATCCTATCTATCTCCTGCATCTGTGAAATATTTCTGCTCACATAATCTTATCTCTATATGCCAGCATCTCGTTTGCCATTTCTCTTCTATACAGTGTCCAGATTTTTCACTAACTTCTGAGCTACTCTTTGTGGAACCCAGATAAGTCTTTCTGTTCTTAGAAGCCTCTTTTCCTATTGTAATTTTTAAATTTCCCCCACTTTTACAGTGTTTTGTTTTTCTTCTCATATCTTGCTTTTGAAATTCCCCCAAATGCAATAAATCTTATTCATTTTATTTGCCTTTAAATGTAACATTATGACCACTTGATTTGATAGGTGATCCTTCCCAGTTGATCTTCATATATGTATTCTTTAGAAAGACAGCTAGTTCCCCAGAACAACTGTGTCTTGTTACAGATTAATCCTTACAGCTACAACATCTGCAAAATCTGGTTATTCAAAACTTGAATTAGTTGATCTCGGTATTGCCAGCCTTGATTTATGAATGAAGGACCTTATAATGAAGTCCTTTTTCTAAGCAGACAAAAACTAATAGAAATTATTCCCCTTTTAAGTTATTTACTTTATTTATTGTGATTTTTTGTCTATAAAGAAGAAACACTTCTAAATTCATGCTAATCATACTCCTGGTAATATTGTGATCTGCTTATTAATTGTAAACCAATTTAAAAAGGACAGTTACAAGCACTTTCTTCTGCTTCTGGTACAAAGTCAACTTTACAACAGGACAATTGTTTTCTGTGTATCACAGTTATTCGAAGCTACATGTTATTTAATAACAACAAAAAAAAAACGCTAGTAAAGCAAAAAAATTAGAAGTATAAAAAGCCAAAAGCATTCATACCGGCTAACTGAGAATATTTATTCCTTCTCAGTAAATTCCTCATTCAAAGACACCAACCAAAAGATAAAATATTTAAAGCTTTGTGTTCATCTTTTCCTGTTTAGCTCGCTCTTGGTCCTCTCGTCTGCCTCGTGGCCTTGGTTAACCCTCCTTCTATTGCCACCTGCTGCAGCTGTGTTGGTATTACAGGTTTCTCCTTGCAGCGTCTAGTCATGTAAGGCTCGCAGCTGGAGAATGTATCTTTTTAATGCAATTGAATTCTTTCATGATCATGTGAAATCTGCTTCCCAGTACTATTCCCAACCCTGCAGAAAAACGGTGCTGTAATTGTCTGCAGAGACTGCAGAGAGCAGAAATGCTCAACGACAAATATAAATCAAAAATAAATTAATAGAGCCATGTAATGCCAGGTACACTAATACTGATATTTGTAATGTTTTAAAGACACCTTTTAAAGAAAAAATAAAGTTCATATTCACCTAATACTGCTACATGTATTTTTTTTTTAGTCATAGATCTCTATAGTAGGTACGGCATGGAGTAAAAAATTCTTTTCAGATATAAGGGTAGCATTAGTTACTAGTCTTAACAATGTTTTGGGGTTTTGGTTTTTTGTTTGTGTTTGCAATTTTCCAATAGGGTCAAGATAGCACAATTTTTCTTTATACAAAACTGCAAATTTCCTTTCAGGCTGTATTTGTTAAAAGGGGAGGGGGTGGAAGCCATCTGTGTACAGCTCATTTTGCTGCTTGTTGCACCTACATGTGACTTCATTAAGGATTTAAAACCTATTTTTTTTCTCAGATGAGACACAGAACACAAACCAGAGCAGACATGGATCCATGTACTTACAGAAGAATTCATGCCTTTAACACTGTTGTAAATCTTTGTTTGAAGGTTGTAACAAGATGTGTGGCTGCACAGACAGTTCATTTGCTGCAGCTGTCTAAGCACTCAGGATTTTCACATGAAAGGATGCCATGAAAATCCCGGGGACAACTTTTTTTCAGGGTTTGTGAAAATACCTTCTCTTAGCCCTTGTGAATCTTCTCATTTCACAGTCAAGAGTTTTATTATTTCCATCATAATCACTCTGTGTATTGTAGCTCCCAACACAGGAGATAAATACAGGGCACTGGAAAATTAATTTATACATAGAGTCGCAGAGTCTTTAAGGTTGGAAAAGACGCCTAAGATGGTTGTGTCCAACCATTACCTGAGCACTGACATCTGTGCCATTAAATCTTGTCCACAAGTGCCACATCCACATGCCTCCTAAATTCTTTCAGATATGGTCACTCCATTATTTCCCTGGAAAGCCTGTTCCAGTGTCTGAACACTCTTTCAGTCAAGAAATTATTTTTGGTACCCAATCTGAGGCCATTTGCTCTTGTCCTGTCACTGGTTGCCTGGGAGAAAAGTTTGACCCCCACCTGGCTAGACCCTCCTTTCAGGTGGTTGTGGAGAGTGATGACGTTTCCCCTGAGCCTCCTTTTCTCCAGGCTAAGCAACCCCAGCTTGTCGCGGTAGGACACGGAAGCACACACGTGTTCACACAGCTGAAGGTGAGGGTGAAAAGAGGAAGTTTATTTTCTGACTCCACTATTTATAGTTTTACAAAAGAGACAGGGCATTGGAGAGTGGAAGAGACACCTCTCCAATGACACTGGACAGATTACCAATCCATCTTGCCTTCTCCACCTCTATGAAGGAATGCAAAACAACTGAGTGTTTACAGAACAGAGCATGGGAAAGCGTGTAACTAGAATGTAAATATCAGAAGGCTAAAAGATTTCTAAAAACCAGGGTGACACCAGCTCTCTGAGCCACTCCTCAAAGGACTTGTGCTCTAGACCCTTCTCCAGCTCCATTGCCCTTCTCTGGACACAGTCCAGCACCTCAGTGTCTTGTTGAATCAAGGGGCCCAGAACTGAGCACAAGAATCAAGGTATGGCCTCACCAGTGCCAAGGACAGTCACTGCCATGGTCCTGCTGGCCACTCTGTTACTGATACAGGCCAGGATGCCACTGGCCACCTGGGCACAGCTAGATGCTGTTCAGCTGCTGTTGACCAGCACGCACAGGACCTTTTCTACCAGGCAGCTCTCCATCCTCTCTGTCCTCAGCCTATAGCACTTCATGGGGTTGGTGAGATCCAAATGCAAGATGCATTCCTTCACCATGTCGAACCTCACGCTGTTGTCTTCATTCCATTGATCCAGCCTGCCCACATCTTCTGCAGGGCCTTGCCACACTCCAGCAGAACCACACTCCTGCCCAACTTGGTGTCATCTGTGAGCTTACAAAGGATGCATTTCTTTCCCCAGTCCAGGTCATTGATAAAGGTATTAAACAGACCTGGCCTCAAATATTTTTCTAAATATTAAATATTTAATAGTGACAGTGCTAAGAATTGTAATAACAGTAGTAGTAACAGTACTAATAGTAATAAAAACAACAACAGTGTTTAGTAAGTATTTTTAATGTCTCACATGTGACATGGGTGTTTTTCAAAAGGATATTGTACAAAGTAATCTGTATAAATAAATATGTGAATAATAAAAGGTAACAAAAAAACAGAATTGAAGGATTTGATGCTAAGGTGCTGTGGTGATTTTCTTCCTAATTAGACCATGTCTTGAAGGATAAAATACCCTAAGACATGGAGATTAGAAAGGAACAGTGAGGGCATAAAATATAGTATGGATTTATCAAAGGCAGATGATAGTACACAAAGCTCATAGTTCTCTTTGATATCTGAGTCCTTCCTAAAGGAAGAATATAAATTCTTGACATATGATGTTTCTTTGATAATGTAAAAAAGATGGAGGATAGCAAAGCATATGTGGAATGAATCAAAAGGAAAAGCAGTAATGGAATGGGAAAAAAATGACATTTATGCATAAGCCTTGCTTAATGTATTCATTCATGGCTACAGTGCAAATAGCAGGAAATGGCTTGTGGGGCTTATGACTTGGGAGATTTTTAGGAAAATACAGTCAGTGTCAGAAAGGTATCACACAGATGACCTTCCCGAAGAATGAAAGAGAATAGGCACTAGTAAAATATGCAAGAATATGCATTATCTGGGGCTCATATTGATGACACCAGCTGTAAGTTAGTTCTTTAGTTGGAAGCATGTGATCCTAGCTGAGTAAGCCGACTCTGAGCTGAATAGAAGCTTAGCTTGAGCCACAAAAAAAAAAAAAAACCAAAACAATTATAACCTGCACCAGGAAGGTATCTGAGCTGGAAATGGAGATCCAAAAGGTCTGGGCAGAAATGAACAAAGGGTCCAGAGACTCCATGTCCCATACTGTGTACCAGTGTTTAGAAACATGGATTTGAAAATCTTCAAGAGTGATAAAGAGCCAAGAACCCAAAACCTGTATTGTGACACCCAACCCCAGATGTTCTGCAAAGCTTTTCAAATATTGGAATAACTCTGGCTTCCTTTGCCAAAGGAGTCAGATAAATCTTGAAGAAGACTCTGGGCTCTGACTTCTATTTGATATAGATTCCTTCAATAGATACAGGGGATTAAATGATTCTCTTAATTTAGTGTTTCATGAAGACTAACTTAGATCGTTGCTCATTGAGTGTTTGGGTTGGTATAATTCTGATTCACAGCTAGCATTCTCTGGGCATCAGATAAGGAGCTTAGCTGCCTGGCTGAAATCTGGAGATTTCAGGTACCTAAAAGTCAGGTGAAGCTGCTTGCTGTAAAGTTGTTTGCTATCATCATGCCCAAAGATATGGCTACAAACACAGGTGAAAATAAGACTACAAAGCATCTGGCTTGGAGCTTTCTTATGTCTGTCTACCCAATGCATGAAAAATGACACTCAGCTCTGTATTTTTCTGTTTAAGAAGATATTGCCTGTATTTCCTCATATATCAAGCCTAGATTTCATTGCCAAGAAAGCAAGAGTCATGAAATTATGACTCCATAATGAGCCTGGGTTTATGTCTCTATGCAAATGATAGGTCTCCTTGAAGTGGGAATATACTATTCTGGAAGAAGGAATATAAAAAAATCAGCACTATGATACATTAGTTATATGTAATTATTTCCTGTTCAAAATCTATCAATTCAGTGGAAAGCAGGCAAGTTGTTCTGTTGTTATACAACAGAGATGTAACTTACATAAGCCTTATTTCCACCATGTTAGGAGAAAAAGGCATGTAATATGTCTTTTCTATCTTAATTTGTGTGAAATTGTTCATTTGACAAAAGAATTAGGATACGAATCTGGTACTTTTTTGAAGCAATGTGTAACAGAGAGATAAAATGAAAGAAAGGTAGTAAACAGGTTTCTGCAAGTTGAACAAGATCAAAAATATGGGACTCAACTTTTTCAAAAATGTGACTATCTCTGAATTGAATTGGCAGGTCTCACCTGCATTGTCAGCACTAAGAGTAAGCTGTAAATAGCCAATGTTTCATTGATCTGGACTGCATTTTACAAACGAGGGTCAGACTCTACATACTGTAGGTTAACTGTTGTTGACATTGCTCAATGTATTGAAACATACACACAATTGTCTGAAGGGAAATTGTTTAATTCCTTTTTGTCCCCCAGTTTAGATATTATTTTGCAGGCATCAGAAAAGGAAAAATTGCTTTACTCTATATGTTCTTATTTCCTTTCCTTTACTATATGCCTATGGGGATTATATGCAAAGCATCCAGCCTGAATATTTTTCATATATATACATATATATATATGTGTGCATATGTGTATATATATATATATATATATGTGTGTGTGTGTGTGTGTGTGTATATATATATATATATGTTGGTAATATAAACATGTATATAAACATTGTAGCACATGATACAATGAGCAACTCTTAATATAACAGTGCCTAGCTGGTAAATATGATCATTATCTCTTCAAGGTGTAAGATTGCTTTGGAGGTGTTTTTCAGGCAGGTAGTCTTTATTTAATTGTGAAACAGACACTGAGAGGGAGAGACATTTGGGATATAAGCAGTGACAGAAAGATTAGCAACCACATGAGTAGTTCTCCCTATCCATATCAGGGAACAATCAAGCTCTTGCAAAGGCAGTTTCATTCTGAATGTAAAATGAGCAATTGTCTTGTCTGATGCTCTTTTATATAAAACCAAAAAGGAAAAACTTATTCTTGTGCTTCTTTATTATTACAGACTTGACTGGACAAATTCAGTCACTCATTTAGACTACCTTTTTTGCTGAATAATGCATTAAGAACCCAGACCAGCTCTTGTCTGAGAATGAGAAATCCTTGTGAATTATGTTTTTCTGTGTTTGATCTCTAGAGAAATCTCATGAGATACAGCATCTCAAAGTCCTGGGATGACAAACAAGATGCAAATGAATCAGAGGTGCCTAGCTTTTCCCTGATTTTACTCCATCTTTACTGCCAGCAAGACTTTTCACACAAAACTAGAAAAAAAAAAAAACTAAGAAAAGTTAGTAACCAGTAGTTTCAATACACAGTGTCATGTAGTATTGCCCTGTTTGCTCTTGTGCTCAACACTTTCCCTCTGCAGACTCATCTTTCTCCTCATTCTGCAGGCAGCACCTGTCTTTATATACAAATTGCTCATGCCATACTGCCACTGCAGTTTGCTTAAAACAACACTAACTTCTTGAGTCCACACCTGGTGTGTTTTGAAGCAACTAACACTCAACCAGAAAGCAGCAGAGCATCCACTAAACCTTATACATTGCAAAGCAGAGGAACGTCTTGAAAGGAGCACTGCAGACACTAAGCATCTGTATCTTTGCATTAGGAATCAAGATTCTCTTCAGATCCTCACACTTGATGCAATTACAGGGAAGCTTATGTTCTTTAGGCCTTCCATTCTGCCATTTATCCCTCCTGAAACAGTAGATAATGCCCTGGGTTTTCCACAAATCAAGGTTTAATATTGATCTTTCTCTGTGCTTTTCCCATAGAAGGGAACGATTTGTCTCTAATATAACCTTGATTGAGCTTTTTGTGCCCCTGTTGATACCAGCAGTACTGCTAGTGCAGTGAAAAGCTAAAAAGAGTTAGGAAACATACAGATTTTATGGAAATGTAGGAGAAAATAAGCAAATAACAGACTGACAAGCATAAACATTAATTATGTCATGTTGGAGAGAAATGCAAGGGTTCTATGAAATTGGCTACAATGAGGTACAATTTTATTCTCATTTATCATAATCTCAGAAGTACATGTTGGCAAAGGCTGGACATACATTTCTGAGGTTAAAAAACCAAGAAGACATACAGAAGAAGTTGAGAGCACTTCTAGATTTACTCCTATTTACTCCTAACTTAACATCACTAGAGCCTCTACAGAACTCTCCAACTTCAGTGAAAATTAACAGAAAGAGGCTCTATGCTCTCTTTAATCCCCTGTCCTGTTTTCTTATATACAGTATAAGCAACACATTGAAAGTCTTTCCTTTCTTCTGAAATCTCTTTTAAAACTTTAAATTCATAGACAGTGTAATACAAATCACTATATGTTGAATATCTGACAGAGAGATTATAAAAGGATAGGGTTTATAACTTTCATGAAGTCTTTTGTTAAAAAGTCCCCATGTTGTACACCAACAAATCTTCTTATTCATTTGTATTTTGTACATGATCAGACATTAATCTCCTATATGTCATATTCAATATGGTTTATAGTTGTTCTCTTCTTTTGCTATTTCATGCTTTAATAATAAGGAAGAAACAAATTAAAGATTCAACTGGCTTTTTTGTCTTTTAGAATGCAACTTCATCATGCACATTCTGAATGCAAATGATAATAAGCTATTTATTTCTTATATAACCTATATGGGAAACAAGGATAGTTATAACCTGGGACTTTATATTGAGGACAGAGTAATGAGATTTAACTGATTTATAACTTCATCTGAATAACACTTACTCTTTGCATTTAATATGTAAATAGAAAACATCTAGCTAGTTGATAACTAATGACACTTTTATATGGATTGGGCTTCAAAATTTACAATGAAGTCATATTTCAAGAATGTATTCATTTTTACCTCACTTAATTTACTTTCCAGAACTTCAGAATATTTGCAAACAACAAAAAACAATATAAAACTGTCTTTCTTATGTCTGTACACAGGACTATATTTCCAGTGTTCCAGTCTCAATCACAAAACTATCAATGGGAATTTCACTGAAGCAGAAATCAGACTGAAAGCAGAGTAATAATAGAAAGCATAACCTTTTAAACCTAGATTGTCATCTTCAGAACAGGTGCCTATGATTTTATTTCTGTTACCACATATGACATTTAATTATTATTACTCTTGAATATCAAGGATTTGACAGATTCTTGGTATTTTGACTAATTGAAATAACTAACTTCATCTTGATATTGGCTTTATGGGTGATTTCTCAGCCTTTAGAATTAGTTAACTTGGAAATTTCAGTCATCTTTAATAAGAGAGGAAGAATAAGCCAATAATTTTGGTACTAGTCTAATTCAGGCTATTGAATATTCTTTGTTGGTACAGCTTTTCTGAATGGTTCGGAGCCATTTATGGCAAGATCTAAAGAAAGCCAGCAAAGACTTATGAGTTAGATATTCCAACCCAAATTGCAGAGCCACCTACTAGTCCTGAAATCACCTTTAATCACAAAACTGCGTGTCTTCCTGTGCTGAGCAGCAAAGCATTTTTCTCAAACCTGGGTGACCTCCAAAATTACAGCATTGACCCTGCTGCATCTTTCACAGTGCAGTTACAGCCACTGTCTGGTTAACATGTAAAGATTTTAATTATTTAATACATTACTGGTAAAAACACCCAGCTGTCATGGCATTCTATCTTTCGTCTTTCACAATGGCCTAAACATTGCCCCATGAGTGGCAAACACCATGCAGACTCAAGAGAAATTGAAGTCATGTCTCTCAGCTTCTTAAAGGATAGATTTTCAGTGGCACAAGGCAGTCTTTCCCATTTTCTGATACTATTCCATTCTCAAAAAAGGTGGTTTAAGGTTACCTGGCCCATTAAAAATGAGGAAAAAAAGCAAGCTAGCAAGCAAGGTGTTGCAGCCCAGGAGTGAGGGGAATGCATCCAAACTCCCCTCAGCATCATGGATTTGGTCTGTCTTATGGGAAGGGTGTGCAGAATGCAGAAACAATCCCCAGGGTAAGGCCGCAGGTTTGTTAATTAGCTTTCATACTATGTCAGCAGTGGAATTGGGCCTTACACCTTCCCTAGTTCCCCTCCTTTTAAAATATATAAATAACTGGTATTTTCTCATGTCTGTTACATGAATAAAAAGAAAATGTTGTTAATTATGAAGTGCATGAACCATGCAATAGTGAAACCACTTAAATGTCAAATATAATTAAATTAGTAATGCAGTTTTCAAACAAAATGCTTCTTACATGTTTTGGATTGTTTGTATAGATTTGGATTGGTTTGGGTTTTGTTCTATGGTTGTTGTATTTTAGGCATAATCATAAAAAAATAGAGAAGCTGATAAGATTAACTAATCAGAAATATATATATGTGAAAAGTTGCCTCATATTTATGGGACACAGTACTTGTAAAAATTCATGTTTCTTGAAGCAACCTCTTTGAAGACATGCACTTTAAGAAGCCCCAAGCTATATTTTATGTTGAGTTTTCTTAATCTTTTCATTCTTCTCTTCCCTCCTTTACAGGTTCTTTCTATTGGTTTGTTACAATGAACAGTAAGAGAAGTTGCTAATTTTTCTTTATTACTTTTGTCATTTTTTCCTGGGTTTCAGAATTATGTTCAAGGGAATTAAGCTCACTAAGTAGTGTAGTAATGCATGCAGTAATATTATCACACGGAAAAGCAACAGAGGAGCCATAAAAAAAAAAAACAAAACCAAAAAAAACCCAAATAAACAAAAAAAAATCAAAAGAGAGCAAACAAAACTGCAAAAGCCTGCAAAATATAAATTTCTTCTCACTTATTAAAAAAAAAATCAATACATTTACCATATATATATGCTCTCATTCTGCTTTTCCAATAGAGTTTTTTAGACCAAAATACTTATAAAAGCAAAATATTTAGACTTAGATAATTTATATTTATATTTATATTTACATTTACATTTATTTTTATTTTTATTTTTATTTTTATTTTCATTTTTATTTTGAGGATAGAAAGCCCGACTTGGTTTTACATGTAAAAAATACACAGAATTCATCTGCTTCCAGAAGTAGATTTGTTCTAGACTTAGATGATTTGACTAAAAAACCTTATAAAATTTTCATTGTGGTTTTTGGTGAGATCTCAATGGGGTTAATAATGCAGCAAGTTGATAGTGGTTAGAGCCAACAAATTATGGTACTGTTTTAAGAATAAAAGAATTGGGGCTGTTAAAGCACTACTAAAATCAAAATCTAAGTACAGAAAATTTTATGTAAGATCTTAGGTGAAATAATTATCCAAACCATTGGAGTTTGAGAAGTAAAGGGAGTAACAAATAGTATTCATGTCCTCTCATTTTAATTTAAGTTCCATTCTAGAATATTTTCAATTAATTTAAAAACAACAGCTTGAACAACAGTAGGTGAATTTTCTGGGCTGGAGCTTCAGATACACAGGTGACTTCAATTTGTCAAAGCAAGGCTGGCTGACAACACAGAAGAATCATGGCTGTAAAATGTCACTCTTACATTCTACTGTAGAAGCAGGGTACTTGTTGGGGAGGGAAGTCTGGTAGTAAGTGGCATTGAAAAGGAGTCGGGATAGAACACAGTTGAATTATATAATACAAGAATACCAGGTTGGGAGGGGAGCTTGAGGATCCTCTGCTGCAGCCTTTCTTGGCAAAAACATTATCTAGACTACATGGCCCAGCACCCTGTCCAGCTGAATCTTAAAATTGTCCAATATTGGGAATGGTTCACTGTTCTCATTTTAAAATATTTTTCTTTCTAATCCCATGTTTATCTTGTACCTATTACCCTTTGGTTTTTCCATGTGATTCCTGGTTAAAAAAAAAATTCCTGGTGTTCTTTGTAATCACCCTTTTAAATACTGGAGCATGGTCATAAGGTTTCCCCCGAATCTTCTTTTCTGAAGGATGAACAAAGCCAGTCCTCTCAATCCTTCCTCACATGGCAAGTTTCCCAGTCTTTTAGTTATCTTTGTGACCTTTGTCTGGAACCTCTCCAGCCTGCTCATATCTCTTTTGTATAGCAGAGATCAAAATTGAAAACAATATTCCAGGTATGGCCTGACAAGCACTGACTAGAGCATGGTAATATCTTCTTTATCTCTGCTGCTGATGAAGCTTCCCATTGCCTTTCTTTGCCACTGCAGCACACTCTTCACTTATGTTGAGCTTGTTGTCTACCACATCACTCAGGTCCCTTTCCACAGAGCTGCTGCCCAGCTGGATAGATCCCAGCCTGTGCTGAACTCCTGTATTGCATTTTCCCAAGTGCAAGACCCTATACTTGTCCTTGTTGAACTTCATAAGGTTCTTGTTAGCCCACTCTTTCAGCCTATCCAGATGTCCCTGCAGGCTCTAAAATATCCACTTCCCCACTCAACTTTGTAGCAGCACCAAACTTCATCACTGTACACTTGATCCCATGACCTAAATCTCTCACTGAGATATTAAAAAGTTTTGGTCTCATTTTTGATCCTTGGGAGATTCACTCAGGACAGATTGCCAGTGTGAAAAAGAGCTGCTTACCTTTGTTGAAGGATTACCAAGCAACAAGTCTAGCATCGTTTTCAAAAAACTCTCTCCTCTGTCACATGGTCTCTTCTACTCATTTACTGGCATTTTTTGCACATGCAGTCTGTGTAGAAAGCACAGTTATGCTTAGCATCTTGAAATAAAACATACAGGGAACTATTTTGGGGCATATGAATTAAAAAAAAAAGAAGGAAAATGAAAAATAGTGTGGAATGTCACAAATTAAATAAGAACCAAATTGATACTTGTATCATGATGCCTAATGTAAACAGCATATCTTCTTCTAGAAAGAATCATTGCCTGAATATCAGAGGAATCATGTTACAGACATGCACTAACCAGAAATGTTTGAAAGGACTACATAGCACCATTTCTCTCTCTTTCTTGAATTTAAATCTGTTAGGATAACTCCTCTTATTTGAGAATGTAAAATTTGTGAGGATGGGTTCTGTATTATCCCTTTTATAAAACACATCCTTTCATCTTCAGTTTCTAACATCTACAGACATCCATAGCCAAAGATACTTCTGTTGTTCTAGCTGATTCTCTGTATCAAATTTGAGTCTCTGGAGGCGTTAGGAAATCTTAATTCTCTGAAACCTATAAGAGACCTCATCTGAAATTACTCAGGAAGCCACAGGGCCAGTGTTCCACAATAAATTGCAGAAGGTTAAAGACGAAGATACAGAGAGATGAGAAAGGCATCTGGAACAAGCAGAAGCAGAAGCAGATTTTATTGAAGTCATCCAAAAGAAACTGAAAAACTTTGTACCTGGTAGGAAAACTCTAAGCTTGGAAACAAGTTTTCCATGCATCAGTGCTCCTCTGTGAGAGTTTGTGAAGCTCATTGCTGAAAATTTCTCTTTGTTTCGGCAGTACCAGTGCCAATAATTGCTGCACTCATTTGTACAGCACAGGCTACAGTGAATTTAAAGACAGCCCTAGCTCTTGAGATTTCATCAGTTTTTGGTGATTATCGTTCAGTACTAACACTATTACCCTAACTGCTGCTAAGATGTATGCATGAATATAATAATGTAAAGGTGAGAATGTCCCAATTAACCAAAGAAACATTTCACAGAAGTTTAATTTCATATTTCAGAGCAGTTATCTTGCTTGTGGAGCAAAAAACCCCATTTTCCAAAGGCAGCACAATATATAAAGTGTGATTATCCCTTCCACAGAAGGGTGACATTATTGTGACAGTAATCTTTATGTGACAAAATAAATTTTTCCCAAGTTTAACACTTTCAGAATGACTAATCTTCTAATAAATTAAAAGAATTAACAGTATTACTGAAAAATTCTAGATATACTTCCTTACCCTTAAAATAAAAAAAATAAAATAAAAAAAAATCAGAAAAGACCTTGCTTTTTTTTAATGAACCATTTTGCACTGCACCATCTTTATTATTTCCCAACTGACTTTGTTTAATGTCCAGTAAATATCCAAATGACATTATCCATTCACAAGAAAGGTAGGAAGGAGGATCCTAGTAATTATAGGCCAGTTAGTTTGACCTTGGTACCCAGCAAGGTAATGGAGCAGTTTATATTGAGTTCCATCACGCAGTACTTGCAGGATGGTCGGGGGATCAGACCCAGCCAGCATGGGTTTAGGAGGGGTACATCGTGTTTGACCAACCTAATCTCCTTCTGTGACCAGGTGACCTGCCTGGTAGATGTGGGAAAGGCTGTGGGTGTTGTCTGTTTGGACTTTAATTCAAATGTACATACCCTCTGTAGAAAAATGTTCACAAACTGCAGACAGCAAATTATGCCCAGAAAATAACACACTGAATTCATGCAAGCATATCCTGACTTACAGGGAAATTGTGAGTATAAATTTATAGGGCAGTGGTCACTCACTGCTGCAAGTGATCATTCAAATGCTGCAAGATGGCTCCTTGTGCAAGAGCCATCCATCCTTGGCAGTACCTGGTCTGTTCTGTACAGTTTTTATGCCTTCTACTCCTGCTGGGGTGTGGACTTTTCTAGCTTCTGAATACAACCTGCAGTGATTCAGAAAACAGATGTTGTAAAAGTGATGTATCTGTTTTTTATATGATTGTCCAAAAATGAGACAATTGTCTTGCCAGTGATCTGTGCTTAACTCTTTGCCTAAACTGTGGAAATGCTTCCCTATTCTTCATCTTCCCAGAGATTTCTGCTTCTAAATTTACCAAAGAATACTTAATGTGGTATTCAGGCTCCACAACAGGCATCAGATACCTCATTTTTGAAAGTCCTAAGCAGTATTTGTTTTTTTCCAGTTTATCCCCTGTTTCACACTGTGAAACTTTCATTTTTGCTGGAGTTACCCAAATTGCAGTGAAGGAGTGCTCAGATTTCTGCCTTTGAGATAGCATTACAGTTAAGGCACAATCCTATGCAGTTAGAAGATAGTAACCTACAGTTAGAAGTGGTACCCTGTGAGGTGACAAATGGCAGAGAACAATAGTTTTTTATCCCCTAGGACAACAGTTCTATGAAAAATTGGTGGTCATGGCATCCTATCACATCAGAAGAAATATCAGAGGTATGATAGCTGACGTATTTTAATAAACATAAAAATCTCTGGAGGAAAAAGATAAAATTAAACAAGTCTTTTGTGATCTAGCTAGGTTTGATAAACAGATTGTCTTCCTTGAACACTTTGATTTGTGGCCCTGCAGCATATAAATACAGATTTTCAAATTAAAACAAACAAGCAAGTAAAGTCACCTTCATGTGGCTTTAGCATTTTTTAGTTAACAGTTTGCACATTTCAGTTTTTTTCAGACTTGATGTTCTGGGTAGCTGTTTGGAAGACAAATGCTTAAAATTAGGCATAGAATGTGCTTCTTTGTTGACACCCACATCATTAATTGACCTAGTTTCTAAGTCTTGTGAAAATAATTCTGAGACTTGGAACTGAAGTTGGAATTTTCAAAAAAAAACTCTTAAACCAAAACTAAAAACCACTGACTTGACATCATTTCATTTCAAAGCAAGAGTAAGGTTCTGCTTTCTTATTATTAGATATCGAAATCCACTATCCAACAAGATTCAACAGAATGAAATGCATTCTAGCCAGATTTATAATGTTGTCTGCATTTCTTTTTCCAGTGACTGATGTACACCTATGTCATAGAAATAGTGAACATAGACTACAGACATAGAATATTCGACTCAGAGTAGTTGAAAGGGAACTTCTGAAGATCCTCTAGTCCAACCCCATATTCCTGATGAAAATTACTTTATGCTGTTTGACATCAAAATTCATATTATGATATTTATGATTAAAAAATATAAAAGAAGTCTGTGAGAGCAACCTATTCTGCTTCTAATTACAAATGTGCATTACTGGAAATGTCACCATACAAAAGAGTCAAATGATACATAAATAGATCCATATGACAGAACTGAAACATTAACTGGAGAAAGGAAAGAAAAAATTGATTTCTGGGCCTTAAATACTTCCTGATACAACACTATGTATCACATACATTGATTTTCTTTGCTTTTATCCTCAAGGAGCTCCAGATACTTGATAAGTTCTGGAGTCTAACCCTCAGCCATTGCCTTCATTTCCCATACAACTTTATGCCATAGAATGATAATCTGCTGAATCTGTGCCTATTGGGAAGAGAGTCAGAGATACAGGTGATATTCCTGCAGTTCCTATGTCTTGTGCAAGTATGTTTTCATAACTGAAAGAGCAAGGGGCACTTACTTAAAGCCTATTCACTTGTATTCTCAGTTTTTTCACACTGGCAGTCAAAACTGACACTTGGTTTCTTTACAGAAGGTGTTCTTTTGATAAATTGCTCCTTAGTGAAAATGGGAAGAGCAGCAGAAGAGGAGGGATTGTAAAATACATTAACCAGGCATTTTGATTGAAGTTCTGAAGCCATCAAAAGCTGCAGGGGGCAAAGCCATAGCTTGCTTGGTTTTCTTTTCCAACTTTGCAGTCTCTTACAGACTGCTAGCTTGTGACTCTGAGTCTGGCAAAGAGAGGTGTAGCAACAGAATGTAGAAGGCAAAAAAACACAAATAAAAAGAGAAAAAACCTTATCAACCAAAACCACAAACAAAACACACGCAAGGTAACAAAGTTAGCCTTACGCTGATTACAAAGAATAAAACAATTTATTGTACAGGAATCTCCCAACCCCATTCACTGATCAAAAAGCAGATGCTACAGTCTAGAGTATTCCTTGTCATTTTTCCTTTATTTGTATTCATATTCCCTGCCTTTTGCCTTTCTTTTTGTTTAAATTCTTGCTTCGTCACTAGCTTTCTCTTTGTCTCTTCCACCTCCTTGTCCTTTATCCCACCCCTGCTGGATTTAGTAATGAATTTACCATTATACAATACAGTCTCTGTTCCACTTCAGAAATATATGCAATATGGAATACAAAACATAAAGCTAACTAACCATGAAATACGGGGGTAAGCAGCCAATATGGTGGCAAGAGATACACAATGTTAAAGTAATACTCAGAAAAGACATCTAAGGTGATTTTAAGAAAGCAAAAACCCTGCTGAGGTAAAGAGATGTCTCAGACCTAAACATTCATCACCATAAAATTAATGAAGGTCCTTTAAAGGATAATTACAGATCCTTTTGAATACTTAAAGCCCTGTTAGGAGTCTGAGAAACATTTAAATGGCTTAGTGGAGTCATTACAAGACAAAGTATATGGATAGAAAGAAACACACCACAAAGAGGATGTGCATTAAAGCTAAGAACACATCCCTTTTTCATAGGACAGGTATCAAAATTATTTACATATTAAGATATGTATTGACAAAGTTTGGCCATAAAGGAAATGCTACCTAACCTGATGACTCCGAAAGTAAATTCTGTGGAACTGGGATGTAAATTACTACATATTCTTCACAGCCCTGTGTAAAACAGTTCTAGCATATTTCTTAGACTGAATGTGGATGTTGTTGTTCTGTCCTGTTGTGCATACTTAAGAGAGATCCCAGAGTATTAGGATTCTCTGACTCCTCTGCTCAGAACAGAAGCTCAAATCAAGTAAACAGGGTTTGCTTGCTTTTTTTTTCCCCCAAAACACAAAAGAAAAGAGCTTCATTATGACTACATGTATACTATTGGTAAACCTGTGTACAACTAGCAGCAGTTTGTCCAAAACCTATGCTCAGGCATAACCCCCTGAAATTTGTGAAGTAAAATACTATGGGAGCAGATTTTATAAATCTATTTATGTATCATTTTGCTGCTCAAAAACTCAAAGAGAAATAAAGGTATGCCACATATTTTAATTTTGTTGTGTAATTTTGCACTCTAAATATGTGGTCAAATCCTTTATTTTGTAGAAGCTCATCTTTGTAAAAGGAAAAAGACAAATTCATCCAGCTGGATCTAATCTCTGGTGTCATGGTGATACCTTTATTCATATTTGTGAACCTAGAGAATAGCTGCAGTTTCATGAAGTCACATCCTCTGAAATTGGTAATAATTAGGATTTCAAGATTGGTGTTGGAATAGATATTAATATTACATACAAAAAGTTTATAGTTTTGTTTTTCAATAAGCAAAATATCTACAAGGACCTCCTTTTTTTGTCCTGACTTGCTCATCAGTGATTATCCGTAGCATTAATATAGCAAACATAAAATTGTCAAGTAAAGTAACTTGCAAATTAGTACAACAAAATGAAATTTCTAAAAAAACTTATTCCTTGTTATATTATTTTAGAAATCCACATATTGATCCATTCTTACACATCAGAATGTTCTAAAACTTATATTTTGAACCATAAAAATAGAAACAAGTTTCTTCTGTTGTCGAATGCTAGTGGATTTGTACTCTGTTTCATTTCTATTGGTCATTTCATGGAACAAGGTAACTAACATTCAAAATCTCAAGGAGCATACCTGAATTTGTTTTTGAAATAAGGAAATAAACATCTGAATGTATAGATAATAACTTGGATGGACACAGATTTGCAGCTAGCCCCAAAACATTTTTCACAGCGTATAACCAAATAAATAACACCATCAAAGATTTTCTCTATTTGATAATAATTGTGTGTACAGCAGGCACAGTAATAATGACACACTTCCTTATGTATAAAAGTTTGTTTGAACTGTCTTTGCAACAGAGGTAGAGCTTCTGCAAGGAGCATAATAAAGAGTGCAGCAGAAGTAACTCCTGGAGGGTGCAGACACGTAACCAATCTTGGCTGTGTTAGTAGCCAAGGGAGTCACGGGCTAAGCACAGCACACTTGTGCCAGAAGCCTTGATGCAGTACAGCTTCACAATAACAGAAGTACAAAGATGTCTTTATATTCCTCTCTCCTCAGCTACAGCCAGGGATTTCTTCCACCCTGCTCAATACACTCCAGATCCATAATAAAGGTGAAGGGCAAAACAATTCTGAAACCCCAACTGCTGTATTTATTTTGAAGATATTCATGCTCAAAAATGCTTTATAGTCACAAACAAAAATCAATACTTGACAGATTCACAGCATTTCTGGAAGATGTACAGGAAGAAAAGAAGAAATGTCTCCTGGTGGGGATATCTGTGCATAAATAAGTATATAGAGACTACTGTTAAATAGTAAATACTGTTACTGTGCAATGTAAGTTACAGCTGAGTGTGAGTCGAAGAGCAGCACAGACATGGTTGCCTTGCAACAGTCACTATTAAAAAGCACATAGTGCAGCTGAAACTAAACAAATAAAAAGACAATGTAAAATGAATGATTTTTAATTCATGTATGTATTTTATAAGGATTTTAGGTTGAGTTTTTGATTAATTTTTTTACAAGATTGGCTTTCCAGATCAGATCTTGAAAGGAGAAATTATTTTTTAAAAAAGGTATTGGTGATTGCAATATGAATTTACATCACAGAAAAAAATCTGTATACAAAAATTCTCTTAAAGCACCAAATTACAACTTCTAGTTATGTTCTACATATCCCAGGAAAATGGAGACATGTTATTCTTCTGTAAGGATTAAACAGTTTCTCTAAGAAAAAAAAGCTGCCAACCTTCACTTGTTTCATGCATGAAAAATCATGGATTATCTGTGCTATAAAGATTCATACCACAAAAATTAAGTGAAAAGGCTTTAGAAAACAGCAAGTAAAAAGCTTTACACTCCCTAGGATTATCAGAATAGATGTCTAGAAAGCAAGTCACACTCTTAAATATTTGAACATTGCATTACAAGCTGGGGATTTTTTACAGAAAAGTAGCTGTCACATACAAAAATCCAGCGTGGGTGTTTACTTCCCTAACTCCCTGTCAAGGTGAAGATAAGCTGATGTGTATTTCACCTTAATGACTGTATGTAGCTTAACTTTAACTGCCTAATGTATTTGTCAAGAAGAATGAGGCCCTGGAGTCAATTTGCAAAGTTTTCATGAATTTCACTAGTCAGTTGAAGGTAAAATACAAAAATAACATATTTACTTTGCTTAGAGAAAAATTAAATAATGCTAGGTGCTACAAGAAAACAGGAAAAGCTTAATCCTTTTATATTGTTCCATGTTTTACCAGAGCATACTTATATTTAAAATCAATTCACAGTCTGCTGAAATAAGTAGTGTTCATTTAAATGGGAACAATTAGTCAAATGGAGCTTCAAGCTACAGATGTGCTAAGCTATCTGCTGGTAATTTCATCCAAAGATGCATCAGGATGGAAGACTGACTTCTGAGCTTTATTTTTTTTTGAATCAGTTAAAATCTGTTCCCAGAAGATCATAGCAACATATATATCTACAGCTGTGCACAACAACTCATTTCTGTTTCTGTGTTTTGTGAATGTGAATTCCTACTTTGATTACTTCAGTAAATGTAACAGTGCCCTCCATCATCTTCATCCCTATTTCATCCCTAACTTCAGTTAGGGTTAAGCAGGGAGGTCCCAGAACACTGGGACATACAGTTAATCACTTATTATCCAATATGAGGGCATCTACAAGGGCAGGATGGAGGATCTGGTAAATTACAGGACTGTCAGTCTGGTCTTGTTGCCAGGGACAGTCATGGAACAGATTGTCCTGAGTGCAATCATGTAGCACATAGAAGACAACCAGGGCATCAGGTCAGCCATAATGAGTTTGTGAAAGCCAGGTCCAGACTGACTAACGGGATCTTCTATATCTAGGTGACCTGAAGCAGGTGGGATGTGGATGAGCAAAAGGATATGTATGTTTTCTATGGACTTTAATAAAGCTTTTAACACCATATAAAACATTTAACACCATAATACAGTGGGTAAGCTGTATTATTCTGGAGAAACTGGTTTTCCATCATGTGATGGGTGCACTCTTCACTGAGTAGAAAACTGTCTGAATGGCCAGACACAGAAAGTGCTGGTGAATAAAGTTAAATCCTGTTGGTGGCTGGTGCCCAGTGGTGCTCCCCAGGGCTCAGTATTGGAGCCAATCCTGCTCAATATATTTACTGGTGATCTGGATAAGGACATCAAATGCACCCTCAGTAAGTTTACAGATGGCATGAAGCTGAGTGGGAGTGTTGATCTACTGGAATGTGGAAAGGCTCTGCAGAGAGGGAACTGGACAGGCTGGATTGATGGGGAGAAGCCATTGGTATGAGGTTCAACAAGGCCAAGTGCAGGGTTCTGCCCTTAGGTCACAACAACCTTAGGCAGTGCTACAGGCTTGGGACAGGCTTTCTGGGCTGGAAAGTTGCCTGGTGGAAAAGAACGTGGGGGTGCTGGTCGATAATGGCTGAACACAAGCCAGCGTGTGTGAAGGCCAATGGCATCCTGGCCTGTCTCAGCAATAGTGTGGCCAGCAGGACCAGGGCAGGGATGGAAAAATAATGAGAGTTTGGAGGAAAAAACCTCAAACATATTTATATTTGAAGTGTTTGACTAATAAACATGTAAATGTATAAGGAAGTGGAAGGTCTTTTCTTTGCCATTGTCAGTACCTGTCCTGTGCACTGGTGAGGCCACATCTTGAATCTTGTGCTCAGTTCTGGGCCCCTCACTACAGGAAAGACACTGAGGTGCTGGAGTGTGTCCAGAGAAGGGCAGTGGAGCTGGTGAAGGGTCTGGAGCACAAATCCTGTGAGGAGCAGCTGAACAAGCTGGGGTTGTTTAGCCTGGAGAAGAGGAGGCTGAGTGAAGACCTTATTACTCTCTACAACTGCCTGAAAGGAGGCTGTAGAGAGGTGGGCATCAGCCTGTTCTCCAAGATAGTAAGTGAGAGGGCAAGAAGAAACAGTCTAAAGTTGTGCCAGGGGAGGGTTAGAGTAGATATTAGGAAAAATGAGTGGTCAGGTATTGGAACTAGTTGCCCAGGCAAATGATGGAATCACCATCCCTGGAAGTGTTCACAACAATACATGACTGGCATTTTTGACTGCCATTTAGTGACAAACACAGCAGTGCTGGGTTATTGGCTGGACTTGATGATTTTAGAGGGCTTTTCCAACCATAATGATTCTATCATTCTAATTCCCTGAAAAAGGAGGAATTATCTCTATTCTGCACTGTTGCAGCCTCATCTTGCTTGCCCAGTTTTGGGCAAGCAAAACTGGTTCCCAGTTTTGTGACCTAAATATATGAAGCATATAAAGCTACTGGAGAGTGTCAAAAGCAGGGTGACAGAAATGATGAAGGAGCAGCTGGGGTCACTTGGTCTGTTCAGCCTGGAGGAGACTGAGGACAGACCTCACTGCAGTTACAACTTCTTTGTGAGGGAAAGACAGGGGCAGGCACTGATCTCTCCTCTGTGATGACAGTGATAGGACCCAAGAGAATGGCCTGAAGTTGTATCACATGAGGTTTAAGTTAGATATTAGAAAAAGTTTCTTCACCCAGAGGGTGGTTGGGCACTGGAATGGGACACCCAGGGAAGTCTGAGAGTTCAAAAGTGTTTACACAAGGCACTCAGGCACATGATGTGATTATTGGGATTGTCCTGTACAGGGACAGAACTTGGACATTATGAACATTGTGGATCCCTTCTCACTCAAGATATTCTATCATTCTATGATTCTATGCACTGATGACATCAAACTTCAGTACAGTACAGTTGTGCTGTAAAGGTTCAATCAGAGCTTATTTAGGCTACCCTGACAGTCTTCACATCCCATTACCTCCAACTTACAAATTAACATAGAGATCTTAACCTTTTTCTTCAAACTCTTTGAAAGCTCTCTTTTGTTTCTCTCCTTTTTTTCCCTTTTATTTTTTTTTTTATTCCCTATGGACTATCCCATTGCTTTGTCTGTCATCTTCTACCAACATCTGAATCCAATATTTAATGCAGATCTTAATCTAAATCCTCACCCCTTTATGTTCTGCAGAAGAATATCACATGAAAACATCTCCTCTTATCTAGCTGCATAGATAAAAGTATTTGCCAATTCATTTCTCATAATTGCATTTCTGAGATATGTTTTTAAAGGCCTTGCTAAATTTGTCTTGTCACCCCACAAAAAATTCATCTTAACAACCATTTATTAGCCCTTTTCTTTTAATCATGTTTCCTCATGGAGCACTTTCCATCCCACCACATTCCTTCATTGAAACAGTACTATATTTATTGCTTAAATTAAAATCTGTGATAAAAATATTAATATTGTAACGTACTTTGTGGCTAAAGGAACTGTGTCTGAACATATACCACTTCAAACCTAGATGAATATACAAACCCATTTCACATAGACTAAGACCAACAAGGATTTTTAGTCATTGTTAGTAACATTTATCCCAGCAATCTAGAAAAAAAAAATACAGAATCAGTCTTTTTAATATCAAACCAACCTAAATACAGTATTTTTAATATTTTACATTGTACTCATTGATTTCCAAAAAGATTTATTGGGGTTTATTTTTGCATAGTTGTAGGCAATAGTGTTTATTAAGCACCAACATTTTCTAAATGTGTAACATCAATAGCTATCTATGAAATTGCCTTAGTGTATTACACAATTTTTTAAAATTTATAAATATAGTGCTGTTCCATACACAAAACACACTTGTAACACAAATCCTGTAGCTTCAAAATAGAAAGGAGATGTATGATGAGTTCAGGAAAAACAGATTTTTCAGTCTTAGAGGTGCAAGACATGGGGCTTCTTACCTGTTTTTTTTTTTTCCTGACAGCAGTGAGGACAGCACATGAGTTTTTTAAATGACAGATGGGATAATGGTTAATTGCTGAGGAAGTTGATGTGTCTTCACAGATACCATTCTGCCAGATGTTATATTAAAAGTGGTATAATTTTAACTTACTGCCTGCTAAGAAATAAATTCTCTTGTACAGCCAGGTCACAATATACAGCCCCTTAAAACCCACTTGGAAATAGAAAGGAACAGAGCGGATCTTCAAATTTATGGATTCATTTGACAGTTGACAGTCCCCATGAAAGCTAAGATGGCAAACTTGCTCTTAATTATGGATATGAACTGTCCACAGACAGGGCAAGAAAAAGACCTTCCACTTTCTTATACATTTCCATGCTTATTAGTCAAATGCTTCAAATCTAAATATGTTTGGGGCTTTTTCCTCCAAACACTCATTATTTTTTCCATCTCTAGTCCTGATTTCTGGAGTTACCAATTGTGTAGGTGATGTGTGAATGTGTGAGTGCACAGCATGCTATACACGTGCTCTCACAGTAGGGATGGAATGAGATCACTTTACTACATTTAATACACTGCCAATTTTTTTGTTGTTGCTGTTGCTGGGTTTTGGGAATTTTATATTTTATGGTGTATGTCTCCAAGTATAAGAATATTCTAACTGGCTTTTGCTTTGTAAAAGATTAAATAAAGCATTGTAAATTATTCTAATAAACAGGTATTAGTGTTCTCTTAATTCTCCATTTTTTTAATTAAAAAAAGAACCTCTGTAAATAAGAAAATGTTATAAATAGCTGATGAAATCCATAATTTCACTGAAGTTACAACATTAAAAATCAGAAAATGCATTCTTTTCTGATGAACATTTATTGGAATCAATAAGGGGTTTGTTTTTTTAATAATTAAACATTTAAAAAAATCTTAATAAGCAGATTTAATTTCATGACAAAGCACTTGATAGATTCTCTCACAGTCTGTTGGAATACACAGTATTTAGTTAGAAATGAATAGTGAGACAAATGGTGTTCCAAAAGAATTAACAAGCTACCAGAAAGCAACATAAGTCCTTCTCTTGGAACATGAAGCTATATTTAATGTCACCTACAAGGTATTTTTGGTTTTAGTAACTTTGTGTACAGAAGAAGTTATCCAAACTTATCCATTGTGCTGAAATATGCTGCACATTGTCTGGAGATGCAGATCCTTTTCCACATGGAACCAGCAAATTTTGTCACATATAAAAGAACAAAATAAAATTTAACTGGGTAGGATGTCAAATCTCCATCCAAGCCAGCCACAGCTTTTATTTGGACCAGGATATTCACTTTTAAAACATGGAATAATTTTCCTGTTAAATTACAGTCTTTAGCTGTTCACACAGATTTAATTTCACAGATAAGGGGACAGGGGAGCATCCAAAATCATTCAGGGTAAAATTACCTCAACAATTTACTGTATAGATATATCATGGTACCAGTTTAAAGAATGTCCTCCCTCAGCTGTAAATACAACCAAATCATGCTATTTTAAAGGCCTGAAGAAAACAGCTACAGAATTCAGACAACTGTGAGAAATTAAGCAGTGAGAGACTTCCCCAAATTCCTTTAAAAAAAAGTAACTCTTATGGGTTTCCATATCTTCTACAGTAATATTTAAACTTTTTACCTTACAAAGGGCCTTTATATAGGACTATCAGGTGCACCTGCTACTGTTATGCAGTAATCTTGCCCCAGGGACCCCCAGTGTGGAAAGCAAAATTGGATACAGCTGCTTAGGTCAACCTACCACTGATTCAGTGACTGCCAGCACAGGTGGTAGAGGCAAAGACTGCACCCACATATTCCCTTCTCATACTTTCTAGCAGTAGCAGGACAGCCTGCTGTAAAAGGTAATTCAAAGTGTTTATTTTAAATCCTTAGACACTGAATCCAGCATCCCTTCAGACCTGTGCTGTAATACTTGCTCCAATTATCAAATGTTCCTGCTCTATCTCAGCCTCACAAGAAGCTTAGAGCTAAAACTGACAGTTTAAATTAAACCACATTATTTGCTCACTACCACATATAGAAAATAAAAGTACATGTGGAAATCTCCACGTGTCAAAAAATTATGGATTTCTTTTCAAAGATAAAAAATTCACAAAATCTAACTTCTATGGAATAGTGTGACAGGCAGCATCCTCAGCCGTTACTATTCTAGGCATATGCAACCCTCATCAGAAATAGATATAACATCACTGTTAGCAAGGTTTTCAGACAAAAGAAAATAAAGTTACCAGACAAAGTTGATTCATGGCATAAATCCAGCAGGTGTATTACTGCAGGGAATCAAAAGGTTACACTATGCTTTAAGTCAATGTTGTCAATCAAAGAGCGAGTAGAAATCAAAGGGAAAGTTGCAAGTCAAGTAAGATTTTATTGCCATCTGTTGCCAAAACAAAATTTTTCTTCCTGATTCACACTATTCATTTGGTCTTCAGAACAGTCTAAGCCAACTGAGAAGGCAGACACAGAAGAATTTTGCAAATTTATTGGCTTCTCATGCTTACCCTGAAAAATAAAGGGAGCAAATGAGAGTAAAATAATGAATAGCAATCTGTCAAAGATTAGAAAAGTAGGCCAGGCAAGAGTGGGGCAGGAAATCATCCTTTTATGCCATAACAGGTTAAAATTTCAGTATAGGAAACTTGTACATGAATTCAAGAAAAAAGAAAGTGTGAATAATTACAGCACCTCTGGAATGTGGGAGAACTGGGCTGAAACCACGGTACTATAGGTTACAGAGCTGCCACTGATTTAAGTCTCTATTTCAGCAGAAAAAAATTTGGTAAACTGTAGGCACCCTGAAGAGCACAGGAAGTTATGGAGACCCATGTGATGGGTGACGGAAAGCCATGGTTCTTCTTGAAATCTTTCATGTACATGACATGCATGCTTTCTTCCAGTTTCTTTCAGGGTTATCATAAGTCTCCTTGCATTGAACTTTAAATCCTTGGAGCAGACAGAAATGCCACTATAGTTTCCACCTAAAAGCAAGATCCAAGGAGAAAGCTTTTTGCATCTGGAAAGCAAAAGTTTACATATGAGTATGTGACATAGAAACTCTAAATAACGTGTATTAAACACTGACAGAAACTTATTTCTTTCTAAGAAATCTAAAGAGAGTAGATGAAAGGAGTAATTGTAAACTATTTGCCTACATAAGAAGTTTGTCATATGATATTTGAAAATTTATATCAAAAACTGGAAAAAAATGCATTCAGTTTTTGTCATAACAATCAGAGGAATCACCTATAAGCAGTAGAATATGAATACTAGTAAATAAACCTCATTGAGAAGATCCTAATGAAAGAATTTTGGAAAAAACAGTTTGGGTGTAGCTAGTACAGAGTGAAGGATGAAGGGATTTGTATTGTGCCTTTTAATGATATTATTATGAGTTAAGTCTAAGAATATTTACTTTTCACAAGGTACCAGTAACTTGAATCTCACAAATCTTATTATTAATGATGGAATTATGAAACTCTAGTATTCAGTTTTTATTATAATTTTTGCCATGGTTTAATCGGTTATCTATTAAATCTGATGAATTAAGGGTATAGAAACTATGCTCTTGCTGCAGATATGGAAAAATGTATTCATGTTAAACTAAAGCTCTGTTCTCTTCAGATCAGAAAATGTTTTCACTCATTCTCAAATTTAATTTTTGTATATTCTTATTTTATACATGTATCATGATGTTTTTAATCTTGGCTGAGAGTGAATCTACAGAGAGATATAGGAATGTGATGTGAAAGAAGTAAAGTTTCCCATTTTTTTAATGAACAATTAACAGACTAGGTTATAAAGTTTGGACACCTACCGGGAGGAGAATCTTCATCTGTCTTTTATCCCTGTCTACTATATCTAAAATCTACAGTATTCCAAATTGCAGGAAGAGTCCCTTGGCCTTGTGTACTCATTTTATAACTACCCTAACAATAAAGGAGAATGGAGAACAGATCTAGTCCTAAACTACACCTGCACTTATTGCTCAAGGACACTAAGCAGGATCCTGGACACTGTATGATCTGACAGATTTCAAGATTTTACTGTAGACTGAGTAATTCTGCAAAGGTTCCTGTTGGAATCCTAGATGTTGTTAACATTCCACTACCTTAATATACATTAAATTCCACCAAGGGATAAAATTAAACCTACATTTTTATTGTGCCAGTAGAACTAGGATGAGGTGGGAGACCACAGCTGATAGGATTTGAAACATTGTGATTTTTATGCAAATCTTATGACTTGTGATATCTTCTGTTTCATCAGGTGAACCCAGGTACCTAAGGCTAATGAGATTGAATTATGTTTTCTTTATAATTCTGCCATTATGGTAGAACATTTATTACTAAAGAAACTACAGTGAGACTTAGTGAAGAAGAGAGCCAGTACAGAGCATGCATAGCTATTCTACTGTGCTTTTTAATTTTGTTCCAAAAAAAGTTTCGTAACTTGGTGCAGATGTGCAAAGAAGTATTTGTATCAATAAGCAGTTTGCTTCTGGAAAGGCTGTGATTGAAATTTATGTAATAATTTTCTTTAACAGACAGCTACAAAACACAATTTCAGTTGTTCCTGACCCATATGAATTTGAGATAAATTTGATACAAGTTTTAACTGCAGTTTCCATCACTACATTTACAAAATTTTGGTTCCTGTTCTGTTTGTGCAATTATACTTTGGCTAATGCATTTCTCCAAAAAATATTTGACTTATTTCTTTACCTTCCTGTAGGCTTTGTTCGTCTTGTTTCTTGCCAAAAGACTACTGTATCTGTCAGGCCACCTGCTATTCTCAGGTGAATTTTAATTTCTCATGTAAAAAAAATGAATGTGGATTGCTTAAAAAAAATAAACACAGTGAATTATGGTTTTTTTGTCTGATAATTGAATTATCATGTGAGAGATTACTTTTATTTATTATGATCTTTACTTTCAGTTTTAAAAACCCTTTGAAAAATGTTTTTCACGGAGCTCTACTTATAGACCACATGTTCTTCCTTATGATAAGCTATACCTAGCACACACAACTTACTTTTAAGAGCCAAATCAGACATTGTCACCTAATGTTGCTGTTGTTTCTGCTCTACTATTTTTTAAGATATTTTTCCTATAGATAAAAGATTGCATAGCTATAGAGAAATGGCAAATCTTTACCAGGTTTATGGATCCTAAATGACAGTCAGACCATCTTATGGTGGAAAGGCCAGCCAGGGTGCAGAACACCGAAAAGATCACAGTTCTGCCACCATAATCCTTAAACTGTATCAGTCTTATTAGTATTCAAAGACAACTCATTCTCCTGACAAATCAGAAGAAAAAGAGAGGAGAGATTAATCAAATTATGCACTAAACATCATAATGAGCCTTGGAAACTGTAAAATGATTAATTCACATCAAATATAAAATTAACCTGTTTTCAATGTTTACAGGTTCCATAGGCTAGAATATGTCTTCTACCTCATACAAGTCACTGAACAAATGAGATTTGCTGGACCAGAATGGAATTCTCATCACACCTGTGAGAAATCCAGATAAAGGAGCATAAAATTTTGTAACTTCTTTCTGCTGCCTACTGGATTCTTTGAAACTAAGCCTTACTTTATAGATTTAACATCTTAGTGGGGCGTCACATTTCAAAAAACAAAACCTGATAGATTTGAAGTCAGCAAATTCAAGCAATTTCACATGTACATATTTTTTTAGTTTCAAGATTATTTTATGGCAGAAATAAAATACCATAATCATTCATTCTTAAAGAACAAGAGGCAAAGACACCTACTCCACATTTTGATTAATCAACTTACATTGCACAATTTCAAAATCTTGGCTTTAAATATCAAAATGTTGACACTGATCACCTTGAACAAGTTTGATAGAAGCATTTTTACTGTCAGGATGCCTATCTTAATTATATCAGCCTTCATAAATTTAGAATCATAAATTTGTGCCATTAGCATAATTTCTAATTTTAATAGACCGTGATTGTCAGATGAATACTTAGTTCAGAATATACATAGCACTGCTAAAAGAGGATCTTTCTAATGAAATATATGCTTTGATTAATAAAAATGACATTTTTCTATCACAATTGTGAACTTCACAAAATAAATGCCTTTTTTTTATTCAACATATTTTAATGGTAAGCTCTGAGAAAATTAAAATGTCAGTTTCAGGATTAGTTATGATCCTACAGAAATACCTTTTTATTATTAATTTTTGTGTTAAAAATTTTCACTTTTATTTTCAAATGCTGATTATCCTTCTGCAAATTACCATCTTTTACTCTTATTACTTTCCTAGTCAAATACCATTCACTGGAAAAAAGAGACCTTATTTTTACAGAGCTACTTTTAAAGTGGTCACAATTCAAAACTAGTAAGAAGGCAAAAGTGGAAACATTTGTGCTTTATTTTCAGATGCTTGGAAGAGTTGTTTTTGAACCTGTAATCTCCACCGAGACATACCCAGGCAAGAAATACTTGATATATCTTCTTTTACAGGGTCTTCTGTGCTAAAGGGTGGTGAGCAGACTCACACAAACAATGAGGTAACTAATGAAATTATCTCATTACCATATGCATTAGAATCTCTCACAATAAGACCATACAAGAGCATCATGGGATTTAGAAGTGACAAAAGCCCACTCAAACAAAAAGCTTAGATACTAGTATAAATATATTTATATATTTATTAATGCTACCACTTCACTTTTAGGTGTAATAAGTTGAGAAAGTTGCAGGTCAGAGTAAAATCTATGAGTAAAATCAAACTTACACAACCAAAAGACATTTGACTTTGAGAGTCTTCAAGGCCAAAAGTAGCAGAGCTGTTTGTGCATAAAGTGATTTTGCTCAATCAACCATTATTATGAAATAGAATCTCAGAGCATTAGTTTTTTTCAACCACTGCTACAAAAAATCCATGAGACCATGGCTCAGAATTTTCCCCTCACTGCCCCCCAGCATTTATTTCCATGTTTTGGGGTAGAAAAAGTTATAAAAGTAAAAGAAAGCAATCAACTACGAAGGAATAAAAGGGGATTTAATACATGTTTCCTGTGAATGTACAGAAGTCTGTCTCAAGATCTCTGGATTCAGAGAAATACTGCAGTTCTTGGAGACTGGTAGTATGCAATTTGAAATACCATTCTGTGATATGTCAAATTGTCCAGGAATGCTTATGAGTATTAATGATGGTGAATTTGAAATAGCCTACAAGCATTACTGATCCAGGAGACTAAATTTAAGAATAAATTAAATAGCCAAACTGCTGCACTAGTTTGTAAGTATCAGAACCACCCCATATTTGTCTGCTCGTGCCAATGCCTCCGTTTGTCTCAAATGGAGTATGAGACAATTTTGGACACAAACCCAAAGATTCCCTAATAATGTACTCAAATATGCACACTGTACCCATTTATTTAAAATGGTATGTCTAATTCCACACCAAAGATGTCTAGGAAAGCCAGATAGTTAACATCATTTGGATATTTGTCAAAAATGAATGGTAGCTGCCAAGGCAAAAAAGTATTTCTTGTTTCCTAAAAGAACCTCTGAAATTTTCCTTAGCCTTTTTTGACAATGAGGAAAGTACAACACTGGACCAACACTCAAAGAAATTGGCTGTATAGCACAAGCTAAAGCAGACCTTAAAAATTACTTTTTTAAATTGCCTGTGGGCTTAAGAAAAATAAAGTCATTCAGATTGTATATTTTCTATACAGAAATGAATGCACGCATTGCTATTCAGATATGTCATAGTTGTTTCATGTCAGTATGGCATTTTTTTATGTGTATTGTTTCTTTTCTGTTGTTCATTTATCATAGAGAGGTATTGATATTTTACTCAAATTGTACTGACCCTGAATTTTAATCCATTCCACTAATATATTAAAATACTCCATATTTGAACATATTCTGAGGAAAAAAAGGAAAAATCCTTTGATTACCTAGTTATTTGAAATTGGGTAAATGTCCTTAACTTTCAATTATTTATCTACTTTTGAAGCTGATTGTACTGCAAGTACATTAGATGAAATGGTGGTTTTTAACTTTTTTGCATACCTCAATGCCTAGAATAGGGATCTTTTATGAGGAAACTTCACAAAGATGCCTAACCTATTGTTTCAATCTTGCTTGCCTAATAGTTGCATTCCTATTCCCATCATCAAATACTCAGCATTTTCCCTGCTTCCTTTGGAATATGAAGCCAGTCTAACTAATGTATTTATTATGTTGGTTTTTTATAGTTCACTCTTGTTTTCAGGGTGTTTTCTTTTTTTTTCCTTGACTTAATCTCAAAAGCTACCAGGCCTTTGTTCAAGCAAGTCTCAATGGAAAGAATAGCCATACCTCTATGACAGTACAGGGTATATGAAAATAAATTTATGTAATTCAGAAAGTATATTCCAGTTAAAATTAATTCAAGCCTATTAAGAAAGAAATACATTTTTCTGCAATAAATGAACGCATTAAATTTGAATTAGGATATATGACGTATAGACCTCTCCCTTCTAGAACTTCAACAGATAAAGTACAAAAACAATATTCAGGTGCTTCAAAGTTGCTACTAACGTTCCGAAAAGATTTGGATAACACATTCTATCATCAGCTAGTCTGTGCAAGATCAAGTATAAAGATTTGGATAATATATTCTGTCATCAGCTGTGCTGTGCAGGGTCAAGTATAAAATTGAATTTAGTAAGTTATATAATCTTTTACAGTACTGTCTTAGGTTACAATGTAAGATGAAACCAAAAGTATGGATTCTATCACTGTCTGTTAAAACCAGGTGGGGCAGTGTCCTTTATCTCTTCTGTGATACATCCCTGATAACTCCCTCTGGAGAGATATCTTCTGTGAATGGGCCATCCAGCCTCACTGTGGTGCCGCAGTGCTGGCCCAAAGGCTAGTTTGGCTGGACCTGAGCACTGGGTCGGTTTCACTTACTGCCACGGAGGAGGACAGAGGCTTGTCAGTCGCAGGAGGACAGGCAAGGTCCCAGGCAGGGCTCACCTTGATCATCGGTGGACAGGGCGCGAAGAGAGAAGTTAGAGACAAGGGACTCTTCTCGGGGAAGCAGGAGCGGTGTTATAAATAAGGGACCAGATTATCAATTTAACAATTATCCATTTATTTTGTACTACATTGTAGCTTTGTTTGAATGTAATTTTGTGCTTTGTTGTAGCTTTGTAAGTTAGGATCTCTCTTGCAGTTTAAGAAAGAAACCCACACTTAGTTGTGAAGAAACCAGCTTCTTATCAGGGCTTGCATTCCAATGCAGGAATTTACGACCCCCTCCTTACCCCTTTCGAAGCTGGCCTGCCTGGAGAGTAGTAGATAAGAAAAAAAGACAGAAAGAAAAAAAAAAAGAGAAGAAAAGGGGCTGAATATGCAAACTAGAGCTGAAAAGACCCTTGGGAGTAAAAAAATCCCTAGACAATAATAATTTAAAACGAGCCAACAAACTTTTAAGAAAAATGAACCAGGTTGCTCTATAGGCAACAACTACCTGGCCAGCTTTTGAGTTCTCCAAGAAGTCACCGTAACAAAAAAGTCTATTGGAGCCACTGCCCTGAGGACGGCGAATTACCACCAGGGCCTTTGTATACCCTTTGGTATACAGCCACGCCTCGTGAGGAACACTTGAAGGCCCAGCTCTATCACAGGGAGTGATAGAGCCGAAGTTCCTTCTCCTCCAAGTTGAAGCTGAGGGCAACGAAGTTAGCCGGACCCCCCACCCGAGCTGATCACTTTTAATAAAGGCTTAAAAAGGACCATCAGTCCTGCCCTTTTTATTTCAGCGGGTTTATTGGTGTCCAGGAGAGGGACCAAGAAGAACAAAAAAAGCCTCTGGTAGCAGAGTTTATACCCTGGCAACCAGAGCTGAGCATACAAGAAACATCTACTAACACAGCAGACAAGAGGTGGAACAGAGATGGGCAGCAATACATAACAACCAATGGGAAAGGGGGTAGGTGGAGACAGTGACCATGAGCCAACCGGAAAACAATGATGCAACTGAGGAAGGAGTATGGTGGCCATTGAAATGCACAGGGTGTCATGTCTTTCCTGCCAAGGCTAAAGACTTTTCCTGCCAAGCTGCCCATGTTGGGGCCAGAGGCCATTTTATGGTTCTTGGTCCCCTGAGTGATCAAACCATTGGACCTTTTGTCCAGCAGGGTCCAGGGCACCATGGCAGGGGCAGTAGTTCACTGCAACACTGCATGACTCATAAAATTACATCGTCCCATTTTGAGATGCTCTGCCCAGAGAGAGGAACCAAGCATTCCTGCCTGGATATAATCTGAGGTTTGGACACCACATTCAGGCCTCACCTATTGGATTCCCAGAGGACAAGAGCTACATAACCACCACTGGACCTTCAGAGGAAGACCAGACCCTTCTACAGGATCACCACTTCAACAGAACACTTCAAAGAGGGCTGCAGCCACCCCTCAATCAGACTGCTACCACCATCCTTCCTGGCAGGGTGTCAGGTCATATCCTGACTGTCAGGTTAAGCCAGTGTTTCTGTATTATTGCCTTGTTATATATACTAGAAAGGAACTATTCTTCTTTTCCATATGTTTGCCTGAAAGCCCTTTAACTTCAAAATTATAATAATTCAGAGGGAATGGGGGTACAATTTCCATTCCAAGTCAGGTTCCTGCCTTCCTCAGCAGACACCTGTCTTTCAGACAGAGACAAGTAACTATAACAAAAGAAGATATTTAGAATGGATATAATTTTTTTTTTCTTGAGGCCAGACAAGCTAAGCCATTAGGTTATCCATAGAGACCATTTAGGCACCATGTCCAGAGGTTTTCAAGCCCAACTGAATGAAGCCTTGAGCAACCTGTTGTGAGATCATAACTGATCCTTCTGCAAGAAGGAAGGATGTTCCCAAAGTCCTTCTGGGCCTGAATTGTCTTCAAATTTTATTCTCATTGAAGGGCAAAACCAGAAGAAATATATATGTAAGAAGAAAACCAAACCTTGGTTTTAAATGATCTTAAAGAAGAGGTTCAAATTCAGTATTTGCAGATAGGAAATCTATTCTTCAGTGGGCAGACTCACCAAATAGGTCCTGATTTTTTTTCCCCTTTTTCTTGTAAATTTATTATATTACATGAAATTTTCTTTAAATGTATTTGCCCACCAACATTTTAATTACTGATCATCCATTAATTTCTTAATACAGCAAACATTGAAAAAAATAAATACACAAAAAATGAAAAAGTGATGTTTCTACTTTTTAAAATACTTTTATTTTCATTTCTGTAGTACTTTTAAAAAATAATCATTACATAATCTTTAATATTTCATAATATATTAAGAAATAATTTGCTGCATTTAAAAACCCTCACTAAATGCTGTAGAAATACTATTTTAGTGAGCAGCCTTCCAATCCTAAATTCTTACTGAGCAGTAAGCTCTACTTTTTTTTTAGAATCTGACTAAAATGCATGAATGTAAACAAGACTAAAATAAATTATTTAAATGCAAACATCTTTCTTGGAAATTTAAATAATAATTAAATTTGATGATTTAAATTACTACATATAAATAAACTCATGGAGTTCAAAACATGCAATGATATCAGTAGTGATATCTTCAACTCAAATTTGAAAATGTGCTTGCATTGAGATCACACTGTGACACAGGAGAGGAAGGTTAACTAGTAGATTAATTGGTACATGGAGTACAATGAGAAAAACTGAAATAGTTGTGCAGGAAATGTAACATTAATCTCAAATAAGTTCATATTTCAATTACTTTTAAAACAATAACAAAAATGTAGCACATTATACTTTATTTCATTGTTATGTTGCAACTTTTCATTTCCTTCTGTTAAACTACATTTTCCACATTTATAGGAGGAATAAAAGGATATCTTGAAAAAATACACTGAAATACACTATTTACCTTTTAAAAAAACCCAAAGACCAATACTTTGTTCAAAAGAGCCAGATATCAGCAACAATTATTAAAAGCAATTGTAAGCTAGAGTTACATAATAATGGCTTAGATAACATCAATACATATTCATTTTCCCAGATATTAAGCTAATTTCATATAGTCAGTTTCTCTCCACTGCCAGCTATGTCAGTTGATGCATATCCTGTCCCAGTTTTCCTGGTTACTGGTGGTTAACCAAAGACATTTTTTCCATATGGACCATGACATTATTTGTTTCCAAGTTAATCCATCAAATTAAGTGGAAAGAAAGTTTATTTTGCTGTGGATGTGCAGTAAAATGCACAGTAGAGGTGAAATAGGTCATGCTATAGGTATCCTCAGGATAAATTTCTGAGGAGGGATGTCTAAAGACAACAGTGAAAGTCAGTTCCCTGAAACCACTCCTACCACAGACTAATTTAGACTAAGAGTTGCAATAAGTAAATATTTATAAACAAAATGCAAAATATTTGCATAAATTACACCAATCATTTTGCACTGGCACAGAAGAAAATAAAAGAGAAAAAGAATAATTATAATTAATTTCCTTCCATCCTTATAACCAGCAGGCAGACTGTCAGTCCTTTTAAATGCCGAGGATTGAACACTCTGCCATGATGGTAGCTAGTAACAAAGTCAGGAGGATTTCCAATAGTGATGCCAGCTATTGATCTACTGTATTATTTACAGTGGCTGTAGGCACAGTTTAAAACACAGTATATTGCAGGGACTTAATTTCTTAATTTACTAGTAAACTTCATTGGTAAAACTGATATTACAGCACTGAAAGAGCTTACTTCACTTTTTGTAAAATTTACATGTCAGTGAAACATGAACAAAGTATTTCCATGCTGTAAATAAGGTGCATATGTAATAGTCAGCTAGGCTTGGGTTTACACAAGAAAAGATCTAAGTGTAATCAGGCTGTAAAATTGAGTCAATATTTTTAAGAACAAATAGAATTGATAAAAGTACATAAAGCAGTCATACTACAAAAATATTTGTCTTAGTAACTTCTGGATGACTTTGCTGTTTCTCACACATCAAATTCAGTGAAAGAAGTAGTGAATGTTTTAACTTCAAAGATTAAAGAACTGCCTGATGGAATAAACTTTTGGCTATTTAAATTAAGAAGCACATTCAATGACCTTCAGAGTTTTTATGAGACTGTGTCCTGGCAAAATAGCTGTACTCAAAATAACAAATATGTACAATACTTTAGACCAATATTTAGGGACACTTCTGTACATGATGAAAATAAGTTTCTGAATATAAAGGCAAAATTCTCAAAGAACTTAGGAGAAACTCAAGAAAGTAGCTGTTATAGGAGACATTAAGAGATCTAAACTCTTTTTAAAGTATACCATAAACATTCAATAAACATCCCCATTATTTTGTACAACTTTGTTTCTTTCTAAGTCCCTTGACTTCCATTGTGCAGACCTGAAAAACATTTATCCCACTTTACAGACCTGCTGACTTTGTAGGGACGGGTGTCCCTCATGGTCTCCTCAATCTCACGTTGTTCTGTGCAAGAAAATTAGGAATGTCTGACAGCTGTGATAAGGACCATTTTTTTGAACCTGAAAATTGAAATGTGACCATTTTAACTTTGCCTTCAATGAAGCAGGATGCTTGTTTAACTCATTTTGCATTAAAGAACTTCTAAAAAATGTAATTATTGTCTGTTGAGTTTTGTTTATTACCTAATGTAACTTCTGAACAGATAGATAGAATTTTTGTTGAAAAAGTCACATAGTACTATAGGTGGCACAGAAGAGATCTATCTTAGTCTAGCTAGTTCTGGATCACATAACATGGTTCTTTAAGAGTTAAGGAACTGCTAAATTGTCAGTAATCTTTTTTTGGACTTTATTTCTACTACACACATTAACTCTCTCATGTCTTTTTAACTGAAAACAGCAAACTATAAAATAAAAATTTTATTCAGATTACCTTTACCAAGATACTGCTTTACAGCTGTGTGACAGTCAACCTTGCCTTCCCCTAAGGTCCTACGTTAGTGCAATTAACCTAAAAAAAAGTGATCTTCTGAACAAAGAAGACTTAACTTGCTCTAAGGAGGAGAGAGGAGTTGGCAATGTAAAAGAAGATAATAAATTGTTTCATTCTTTAGCTTTCTACTAGGCATGTCTACCAATGATATTTCTGTTTAGAGATTTATGATGTTACATTTACATCTTTTTTTCCAGGACAAAAATATTTTTCATCAATTGCATACTTTTAATGTAACAAAAGAAAATTCTTTCTGTTTAACAAGTTTAATGCAGAATGACTCTGCAGAGACAGTCTACATAATTTTAATTCTTGGAGAGCAATTTTACCAAATTCATAGACAGGTTCCCTCCTTTTATGCATATACCTCCCACTAAATGTTGTTCTTAGGACTTCTTTTAATTCCTTTTTTTCCTAATGTATGTCACCTGTAACCCCTAAACACCATGATTTTCAAGTTTTCTATAATAATTATTTTCTCCAAAGTGCTAGCAGAAATGCATTCTCTTCATTGCATGCATAGAGGAACATTATCCCATGGCTCACATTGCTGAATCTCCACAGTGTGTAACCATACATATGGGGTAACTTAAGAAATGGTACTTCAGTGCAAAAAAATGCAGTGAAATGACAAATTTTACAAAAATATCACATTCTCAAAGGCATTGACTAGTGCTCTTTCTTTTCTTTCTCCTACCATACATGGTCTATATGTACTATGCAGGAAGCAGCAGCATACCTGTAACGATGAGGTTATCAAAAAAGTTTGAAAAAATAACGCAGTAAATTTGAAAAAGGAAAAAAATAAAACAATCAAAGCAAAATAAGAACAAAAAACCAGTTCATTACTTAGAATTGAATTAATCTTCTGTTAATGTGCCATTTATCCAGGGATCCAATAGGATTTTGCATTTTTATATATGCTGCCTAATTTAACAATAGTTTCAAATTTAACAGTCAGAACCATATGGTAAAAGCTGTACTTACAGAGAAGTATAATAATTTTCAGCTGATCAAGAACTGTGATAATGTATTTTATAAAGTTTGAAATTATTTTGTAGAATCACAGACCATGTACTCATAGAATATCCTGAATTTAAAGAAACACCCAAGGATCATCGAGTCCAACTCTTGGCCCTGTATAGGACAACCCCAAAAATCACACTGTGTTCCTGAGAACCTAACCCAAACACTTCTTGTGGTGTCCCTTAGGGATCTGTTCTAGGCCCTGTTTTGTTCCATATTTTTATTGAGGACATGGATGAGGGTATTGAGTCTTTTATGAGTAAATTTGCAGAAGACACTAAGCTGGGAGCATGTGTCAGTCTATTGGAAGAGAGAAGGGCTCTGCAGAGAGACCTGGAATGGTTAGATGGATGGGCTGAGTCCAATAGGATGAAGTTTAATAAGTCCAAGTGCTGAGTCCTGCATTTTGGCCACAGTAGTCCCCTGCAAAGCTATAGGCTGGGGCAGCGTGGCTGGGCAGTGTTCAGGGGGAAAGGGACCTGGGGGTACTGGTTGTCCTGGTTTAGGACAAATCAAGGGGAAAAATCTCCAAAGGAGTCCCTTATAGGAGAAAAATCCCCCATAACTTCCCCCCTCCCCCACCACCGAGTTCGGGAGGGATTTCCTCAGAGGAGAAGTGGAAAAAAATTGTTTATTAAGAAACAGCAAAAGAAAAAAACAACACTCCCCAGCACGAGAAAAAAAAAAACAGCCCGAGATGACAACGGATGTTTTCACCAGTCCAAGGGAGGGTGAGCAGTCTCTCTCTCTCTGCCGAGGAGGGTGCAAAGCTTCTCTCAAGTGCAGACTCCGGGGGAGCTCCTGGCCCGAAGCAGGTCCGATGTCTTCAGGGAGGGGAGGAAGGAAAGAAGGGGAAGAACAAAAACAGGGGAAAAAGGAGAAAATAAGAAAAAAAGCAAAGCTAGCAAAGCGAGCAGGCAGCAAGCAAGCAGCAGCAGCAAAGCCAAGCAGCTAGCAGGCAGAAGCAAGGCCAAGCAGCAGCAGCAGCAGCCAGAGGAGGGGACAGGCTAAAGACAAAACAAACTGAGGGCACGGGAACAGAAGCCACGATTGGGATATAAAGCATGAAGATGTCCTGTCACCCCAGGACACTGGTCAACAGCCAACTGAACATGAGCCAGCAGTGTGCCCTGGGGGCCAAGAAGACCAACGGTATCCTGGCCTGTATCAGGAACAGTGTGGCCAGCAGGAGCAGGGAAGCCATCCTTCCCCTGTACTCAGCACTGGTGAGGCCACAGCTTGGGTCCTGTGTCCAGTTCTGGGCCCCTCAGTTTAGCAAGGACGTAGAGATGCTCAAATGTGTCCAGAGGAGAGCAACAAGGCTGGTGGGCTTGGAACACAAGCCCTGTGAGGAACGATTGAGGGAGCTGGGGTTGTTCAGCCTGGAGAAAAGGAGACTCAGAGGTGACCTTATCACTCTCTACAACTGCCTGAAAGGTGGCTGTAGTCAGGTGGGGGTCGGTCTCATTCTCCAGGCAACAACTGACAGAATGAGAGGACACTGTCTCAAGCTGCATCAAGGGAAATACAAGTTGGATATTAGGAAGAAGTTTTTCACAGAAAGAGTGATAAGGTACTGGAATTGTCTGCCCGGGGAGGTGGTAGAGTCACCATCCCTGGATGTGTTGAAAAAACAACTGGATGTGACACTCAGTGCCATGGTTTAATTGAAGTGTTAGGGTGTTGTAATGGGGAATCCTTACAAGAAAAAGATAGCGATGAACCTTGGAAGGAAATATGAAGCAATATTGTATGGATGTTTATGGATGTTTATTTCCCACCAGCCCCATCATGGCTGAGGTCCCATGGCCAACTCCCCTCACAATCACAAGACTATCCCCTTCTTCCCGAGCCCGGGGAGCCCCCAAGAACCAATCAGAAGAGAGGCACAGGCCACACATGACATGGGGACAGGGACACGGGCACACTCATACACTCCAGGGTCCCTTCCCCTGGGACCTCAGAGGGAGAGGTGCCTCAACATTCGGGCATGAGATGGACTCGATGATCTTGAAGGTCTCTTCCAACCTAGTCATTCTGTGATTCTGTGATTCTTATTGAAGTCTGGCGTGCTTGGTGGATTTTAAAATGCCATAATTTATAAAACAATACTCACCTATTTCTAAGCATTTTCACTGTAATCTGATACAATAAAAAAAATGTATCATTTCTCAGCTAGAAAAAACTCTCTGCAGATATAGCAATAACTCAGTTCAAAAAAAAAGTTCAGCCTAAGAAAAAATGTCTGATTTTGCAATAATTTTGTACAATTTTTGTAAAACTTAAGTATATTTTTTGTCCATAATTCTCCTTTTGGGTTTGTTTTGGTTTTGGGGTTTTTTTTTGTTTTTATTTTTCCCAAGAAGAGGCTAGGCTCCTTCTGAAATAAATGCAAAACCATCTTGCCATCCACTTTGCAGCCAAAGTTAAGTCTTTGTCATAGGGATTCTACATTGTAAAGGAAGATTATGCAAATAAAGTTAATTCCATCTAGTCCTCGTTCACAAATTATTAATTAATTTCTCTCACTAAATTTTCTATTTTCAGTATCACTCTTCTGCTATTTGTCCACTGTCAGGCTGCATGTGGCACCTCATTCTGGGGTCTTTGCAATTTTGCATCCTGTGAAATCTATTGAACTTAGTCTAATTACTCCCATGGCACAAGAAGCCTACTAAAGGTTAGAGTTGAATTCATTGCAAATTACATTTCACAGAATTTTAAACTTATGACTGACACAGATATCAAATTTTCTGAAGTATAAGCCTCTATTTAGAGGCAAAATAAGTAAATTGTCTTTTTCCTGATTAGGACTTTAGCTTAAGTAGCTTATCAAATATTATCATATTTTATTATGCAATAGTTTCCTAGAACATTAAACTGTGCCATTATCTAGAAGCTCAAGTATTCTTTTCTGTCTACCAAACATGCATACTAAACTGTCATTTGTTCCCAAAATACAAAGCAGTTCTTTAATAATAGAAAAGTACAGGTATTAGTCAGGCACTTTACTTCTTTAGCAATAGGGTAAATCTGGCACCATCCAAGCTTTGCTCTATATTATAGTGCACAATTTACAGTAGTAATACATTTCTAATGCATGTACTGTGCACTGTAGCACCTTAAAAATTCATTGTTCATAATGTTATGGTAAGTTTCCATGCTATACTTAAGTATTAATCAATCTCATTCAAGAACCATTTGAACCAAATCTTATATTTTTACATTTTAACACATTTGTAAATTTTTGTCAAATGAGCAGTACAGAATAGGCAGCTAGAATTCATTACTTGTTATATAAAGGATGAAATTACTCTAAAGTAAAATATGTGTGCAATTCTTGGTTTTAAGATTGTTTCTGACAGTGACAGAAAACCTGGAAAGTGAAGAAATATTTCTACATTTATTAATTTCTTAACATTTCTTTGGAGTCTCTCGTAGAACCTTTTGTTAATGTTCAGTTAAATGATTCACTGGCAGCTGTATCTATTTGTAGCTGTGCTAAAACCAACCATCATCTTATACAGAACTTGTATTCATTTTTATCATTACTGCTCTCCATGCTCTGATACATCCATAGTTCAACAGTTTCATCACTTTTTGACCTTTATTTCGTCAAGTAGTGGTAGAGTCATCTAAACACTGGAAAAAATTTAACTGAAAAAAACAGAAACACAAACTCTATCTCAGTATTAGCCTGAGAGAGTTCCTATAAATGGGGACAATGAAGCAAAATATCCTCATCATTATTCATATTTCTGAAATTAGGTTGTAAGTTTCAGCTAATTGGTTTTTATTGAGTTCTGTTTAGGTAGTTTGCTAAAGAGTCACAAAGACCTAGTATTTAAAAGATAAACTATAAGACACGATGTCCTACCAGTAAGTCATTGGAAATTCTTTTCCGGAGGAGCACTGTAATGTGCCGTTATGTTAAACACTTTTAATGCAGGCAGCTTCCCTTCTGGTACATATTAACTGTTCTTAATATGTGGGGAATAATCTTGGACAGTTGTGGGTAACTATATCCAAAAGAAAAAGCTTCAAATTTAGCCCTGAGCAGATATAGAATTACAGATTAAGAAATATTTTGATTGCTAGGAATCTTAGTTGGAAGCGCAAAAAAGAAAAATCTGGAGAAAACAAAAGCCATGAAAAATCATTTACTTTATGCAAAATCACTTCTGTTGAAAATATGATGTATTTTCAAGGGAGTTTTAGTAATTCCGTCTGTATCTCTAGCTTTCAGGAGCTACTTCCTAAAAACATTCTGTCTTTCACTACATATATATATCTAAATTAAGCAGTCAGTTGAATTGAAAGAAAACATAGTCTTAGTTATAATTTTTGTGTTTCATGGGAAAATCATTAATTTGTAATCTGTATACATATTTGAAATAGAACAAAATCATTACTTTTAAATTTTACAACTGCTTATTTTTATTTGCTTCCTGAAACTTTTGATTACATACTATACCCAAGGGAAAGAAAAAAAAATATAAACCCAAACATCTATCTGATCTGTGTATCTTAAACAAACAACAGCAGATTTACATGTCTTAATATTTTAGCACTTATGAGGTTAAGAAAAAGTGTCCAAAAAGTAACAAAAAACCACTTTTAGTTCCTCACTCAGTTTTGAAGCATCAGACTGTAAAATATATAAAATGAATGTTGTTGCTTTTTGCCTGAGAAAATGAAAATTATTACCTCCCCCTCTCCAGAAAAAATAAAAAACCTTTTTGTAAGATAGAAATTAGGCTAGATATTTCTGCCATCTTTTATCATTTCCTGCTTGTCCTCCACTCTTTCTCAGAAGTTCGTAAAACTAAGGTTCACATGAACATCATAGGTAACAGGAGACTCATTCCCTTAACAAGAGAAGCAGTGCCCAAATTCTTCATAGTCAAGATTTAGTTATTATTTGATATTTGTGTGTTTTCTATAAAGCATATTTATTAATATCTGGTCTGGCAGATGTTGCTCTGCACTAATGTGCCACTTTAACAAATAACTATGGCTGGATTCAGCCTGGCACTGTAAGTTTTGAAGCTCTATGGAAAACATTGCATACAGAACACTTTCATTTTTTGACAAGTGCAGAATACATACTGAAAGATCTCTTCAGGCCATTCAGTGAGAACAACCCCTAATAAGAAATATTTCATATATGCTTTGTTTCATTTTGCTTCATGGAAGGGGAAATGTCCTGGGGTGAAAGAGTAGAAAAGGAATAATTTTCCTGGCATCCCCCTGCAATAAATCTCTGTAAGGTGATGCCTCTCCTGTAGGGATAATGAGAGTGCAATAGACAGAAAAGGCAATTACTTAGTTTGAAATAAATCAACAGTACAGAATATGAATACTGCATTTAAGTCATCTTATTTCAGAAGAGAAGGACTATGATTTTGTTACCCTAATCCATAGTGATAAAACTGCTACAGATTTCTTGCTTCCAGTTTACAGAGGCATTGTTGTAATATTTCTCACAAACACATAGCAGTGCTTGCACTTAATTCCAACAGGCTCAGAAGTTTGCATCTGGATCACAGGTTTCTGTCTCTGCTAGCACCTTGCTAACACTCACCCTCTTCAAAGGAGTCATTCAGATTCAGGGAAGGCTCTGCATTAGAGACTGCAGTCATCTCTATGTAATACCAAAACTTTAGTCTGACTTTCTGCTTACATGAGTATCCAGAGTATTTACATTTTTATCTTTCCACTTTTCATTTGCTATTCATATTCATTGTATATTTATACCCATGTTTGGAGGAGTAAGGATTTCTCTTACAAGTTTAATTTTCCCTCTAGGCTACTGATTTGTTTTTCATTACTGGAGACTTGCTGATGCAACTTATACCAGCTGCCACTGCAGCCTATCTTTCCTCCAAAGACACTGAACCTTGCAGTTGATCAGGTTGGAACAGCATCTTAACATCCGTTTTGCACCAGAATCTGCTGGTTTGTTGTGATTCCAATAAGAAAGGTACTCAGACTCTGCAAAGTATTAATTCAAATACCTTTTATTAAAGATAACACTACACAGAAAGAGTAATCTTAAGTCTCTCAGATGCTGGGAATCTCAAGCTGTGCAACATCAAATTTGTCTTCGATCTTTGATCTGCACACGGTGCAGCTTCTGTCTGGAGTAGAGTACCCCATTTTAATAATTAAAAAAACCCCAAAATTTACCATTGCCAAACACTAATAATTTCCACACAACACTTCTTTCTAAACTTTTAGACGATTTAAAAAACAAGATCACACATATATTATAGTTGCTGGTATAAAGTGGACATTGCAGTTCAATGTCAACAGGCTGCAGCCTCAGCCTCTGCCATCCCAGTCATGTGGAGAAAACCATCACTGGGAAACCCAGAGGTAACTGAAGATCCTCATCATCAGTCTGGGCTGGTGACTCAGAGCACTGCAGCTGCACAAGAATTGGTACCATGAAGTGCTCCAACATCCCCCACTGTGGCTAAGCTGATTTCATTCCTGATGCACATGCTGGATATTCACTGGTTCAATGCACAGTTGCAGGCCAAGTGTTTTGGGCCAGTGGCCACTGCACAGCACTGTGTCATGGGGTGGGGTCGTTTGGGGCTCATGTAATGGTATTGCATGGTGTTGAGAGGTATGAGGTGGGGCCAGAAGCTGCTCCCCTCTTACCCCCCTACTGTGGGATTTGCAGAGCACTGGAAGTGCTGCAGAAGCATGGCAAAAGCTCACAGACAGGAGCAGAGTTGTGAGTGGCCCTGGCACCCAGCACCCCACTACCAACCAACACCTCATTGCAGCAATAACTCAGGAGAGATTATTGTGCCAGCAGCTGTCCTCCCGTGACAGCTTCTCTCCAGGCAGGTGCAGTAGTGCAGGAGCCCACACTGACTTCAGAGATGCAGTGAATGCTGAGGGAGAAAACCAGACCTTGCCCCAGCCTCTCACCCTCTGCCCTGACTCTGCCCATGCAGGGCAGTGCTGTCCAACAGTGAAGGAGGGCTTCTGTCCACAGGTCCTGCCACAGGGGCCAGGGTCTCTTCCCTCTTCTCTGCATGGTGAACGTGGAGGTTTCAGGAAAGGAATGCCTGTCCCCACTGGCCTGCCTGCCATCCCTTGGAGCCATGAGGATCTACGTGTCATGGTGTAGCTCCATTTCCACAGACTCCTTCTTCCAGTCCCATGCCATCATTGACCTGACCATTCCCCACCACTTGCAACAATGCCAGTTCTGCAAGTTTGTCCTGAGCACAGTAATGAAGCTGGGAATGGTCTTCACCAGGATCCCCACTGGAGCTTCCGTCAGGAACAGACAGGGGCACTTGCTGCAAACACCAAAGACATGGCAAAGAGCCCTGTGATGTGGAGGTGCACCCCAGCAGCCTCCCAGACATGGCTGTAGAGAATGATGTGCTGCTCTTGGAGGTTATCCACACTCTCCCATACACCCAGGTGCTGTCTGAGTGGAACTGAGAGCCACTGCAGGATGAGCTGGCCCAGTGGAGAGAGGTACTGTGGGCCTGCAGAGGTGGCCATACCAAGCTACAGCAGAGCTGTGGATCCTGAGGGACAGCGTCCCCTCAAAGCTGCCGTGGGTGGATGGGGACTGGGCTGCAGATGGGGGCATGACCCCACTGTGTCCCCTTCTGTTGTAAGGCACTCGAACCCTGAGGGTGCCCCAGCCAAACTATCTTCAGTTACCCTTATCAGAGCCCTCAGGAATTTGTCAAGGTTACCAGAAAGTAAGCAGTGCTAGATTGGGAAGAGAAGTCATTGAGAAATGGAATAACAAGGCAGCAAGAAAAGTAAATAAAGAAGGACTGTACTATCCTGGACTAGAACCAATCAGCTTTTTTGAAAGGTGCATGCAGGGTGTGTGGACAAGATAGAGGGACCAGTCAAGTAGTGCG
>JACBWW010000026.1:6832255-6862443 GCA_020086605.1 Lanius collurio
TGGGGTATCTGGTACTCCAATGGATGTGCTGGCACCTGGAAAGTTAGATGGGCTGGAGAACTGGGTGGTGGGTACCATCATGAGCAGGGACATCAGTTCAGAGCAGTGCTGGTTTCATGGTTGCATTTGGTGGGTCATGAGACTCCTTGAAGGGGTAATTCCAAACATAAGTGCTCAGCAGTGGGAACTGGAGCTGAGGACATGGGAGTGTGAGTGGAAGAGGAGCTCAGTACGGCTCAAAAATGTGCACTCACAGCCCAGAAAGCCAATAACGTCCTGGGCTGCATCCAAAGCAGCATGGGCAGCAGGTCAAGGGAGGTGGTTCTTTCCCTCTGCACTGCCCTCCTGAGACCCCCACCTGGAGCACTGCATTCAGACTGGACTGTTAGAAATAAAATCCTGAATTCACATACCTATCCTGTGCAGATGCTTGGAGTTCTGTTCCTTTACATTGGGAATTAGTTTAGCTAATCTTGGGTAGAGTGAAAGTGAAAAACATTTTTCTATTTGTTTCCACCATTCAGCTTACCTTTGCAATTATAAAAAAGTGCAACAATACCACTACATATTTGGGAGATGAAATATCATCATGGCATGAGTGTTTAGAAGGGTGTACTTCTGAAGAATTAAGGAAACTCAGAATATATAAGTGAGAGAGAGAGAGAGAGAAGAAATCATTGACTAGTGGGATGAGTTCATCTTCATTGTTACTGATGAAAACCTAGCAGAGAGTGACTAAGTCTGTTTTTCACTAAGATGATTCATAGCTTCTTTTACCATTTGCATAGAAATAAGTGGTGATTAGGATCTTGTTCAAGATCTATATTAGGAAATTATCAGCTTTGCCAATTATCCTGTTACAAATTTCTTACTTTTCTATAAGCATTCTCATGAGATGGCAACAGATTCCTTTCAATATGAGGGTCTTTACCAACGGCATGTCAGTCTGGAGGCATTAGTAATGTCTTCTCCTGTTTAATGGTGTATCAATGCTTCTTCTTGAAGAAGAGTATTGTAGCAGTCAAAGAGGAGTTATGCTACTTAGCTGCTGAGGCAATTTTCTTACATGATACCTGTCAAAATCACCCTGTAAATGTTCCCTTCTGATGAATGTGTACGAAGAAACAGTTCAATTCCCTGTCCTTCTTCTTCTGAAAGAAGGCTAGGTAAGCTATGAGTGATGATCAGTGCAAAGTGAGTTGTCTAATAAACTACTAAATCTACTGAGTGCCAAATAGAAAACACCTTAGTTTTTCAGAATATCAAATACTGGTTTAATTCAATGTAGAGAGTTGTGTAACAACAGCAGCCTCTATTAGCTAATTCTGACAGATTTCATCACACTCATTTTAGGGAATATTTAACATATATAACGTAACAACTAAAACTAAGTCCCACAACAATTGCCTGTAAGGGAGAGGAAGTAAGTAGAATATTTCATAAAAGAGAATAGAATATAACAGGTAATTGCAGCATTTCTGAAAGGACCAAGTTTTATGAATTATTTTACTCTGTCACTAAACAAATATCTTTAGTGAGTTGGCCTCAGCTGGCTGCCAGACCCCCATCCAGCTGCTTCCTCAGTCCCATTCCTTTATAGGACAGTCAAAGTAAGGTGGAAAAGCTTTAAAAAGATAGGGAGATCACTTGCCTGCTGCTATGACAGGCAAAACATGGCTGCAGCATGGGGCTGCCCTGGGGCTGAAGTGTGGATAACTGCTCTGCTCCTCTCCACCGGCTGTGGGATTACTTTCTTCTCTGGGGCCCCTCCAGTGGGGAGAGGGATAACTCTTTCATTTTTCTCTTCTCCATGAACTGTATAACAATCTATGTTCTTTTCGCTGGAGCATCTCCTTTCCCTCCTGTGATGCTGGTGTCTACAGGGTTGTTTTACTCAAATTTTTCTAATTTCTCTGTGTCACAACTCCTTCAAAATACTTTTACCTGTTCATAAATATGGTTTCCTGGAGGCACTGTCAGCTGTGCAGTGAGCTCAGATATTTCTTGTGGCACTTCCTTTCCTAACCAAGCTGGAATTGGCTGTGTCAGCATGAGGCAACCCCTGGTTTCTTCTCCCAGAGACTGACTGCAGCTTTCCCTACCAAATTTTTACCATGTAAGTCCAATATAATTTTATTAATAGAAGACTTTCTTTATTTTATATTATTTTTAATGGATATTACTTGCTTTTAAATATACCAACATGGTCTGTGGCCTAAATGACTGTTTCACCAACTTAATCAGAAAATCCTCATTTATTTACTTCTTATGATGAAAATAATTCATTTATTTTCAAATCTTAGAGTGGTATTTTTCATCTTTGTATTCAAAATTGTATGCATCTCATTGCATTTTTACATATTTTAATGGAAAAACCCTAATCTTTTGAGGAACTAACTTTCTTACTGGTGTGCATACATGAGCAAGAAGAGGTAACTAGGGTTGCAACACACATATAACAAAAACTGAAGCTGTCACAGATAACATCCCATTGCAATAAAAAACACACTTCTTTTCAAGACAGAATCACATAATTGTGGAGGTTAGAAGGGACCTCTGGAACTCATCCTGTCCAATCTGCCTGCTTAAAGAGGTTGAGCTATACACTTTGCTCAGGGCCATGGCCAAATGACTTGTGGAGCTCTCCAAGGATGGAGATTTCACAATCTCTCTGGCTAGCTTGTTTCAGTGCTCAGTCATTCTCACAATTAAAATTTTTTCATGATGCTCAGAAGAAACTCCGCATGTTAAAGTTTGGGCAGACTGTCTCAGGTCATGTCACTGGGCAGCCCCCAAGTATTTTTTTTTCTGTACATTTTCCCATCAGGCATTTGTATATATGAATTATATCTCTCCTCAGACCTCTTCTTCATGTTGAACCATCTCAGTTCTCTCTGTCTTTATTTTCATGAGAGATGCTCAAGTTCTTTAGGAGAAAACTTAGCAGCTCTTGTCTGAATTCTTTCTGGTAGCTCCTTACCTCTTTTGCACTTGGGTCTTCCAAACTTCATACAATACTCCAGAGATCATTTCTTTGACCTGCTGGAAACATACCTCTTAATGCAGCCCAGGATACTTTTGCCTTCCTTGACACACAGAGCACTAAGTTGGCCAACTTGGTATTTACCTGGACCTCCAGTTAATTTTCTGCGTAGGCTGGCCCCATGTTTAGCAGTGCATGGGGGTTATTCTTCCCCAGATGTGAGACTTTGCACATCCCTGTGTTGACTTCTGTGATGTTCCTGTTTCAGCCTCTTGAGATCTCTCTGGTCGGTAGAACAAATTTTTGCCCTACCATCCAGATCATTCATCACAGCATCATAGAATGGCTTTGGCTAGGAGGGACCTTCAATATCATCCAGTTCCATCCCTTGTCATGGACAGGCATGCCACCCACTAGACCAGGTTGCTCAGGGTCCCATTCAGCCTGGCCTTTAATACTTCCTGGGATGGGGCATCCATTTCTCTGAGCAACCCTCAGTGCCTCATTGCTCACTGAATATGGAACTTCTTCTTAACAACTAACATAATCTGTCATCTTCTCTTTTAAAACTGTCTCCCCTTGTCCTATCAGTACCTGTCCATGTAAAAAGTTACTGTTCCTTTTTTTTATAAGCCCAGTTCAGGTACTGGAAGGTCTCAATAAAGTCCCCCAGAGCCTTCTCTTTTCTAGGCTGAACTACCCAAATTCTCTCATCTAGTCTTCATAGGAGAGGTCCACCTCACTGTCTGCTTATCCAGCCCACACTTCAAGAACTCATCTATGAAGAGTGGAGACTGATGTTTTGTTTTTTTAAAGGATAATATGCTGTTTTGCTTGTAGCTCTTTAGTGGCCTTGAACATTTAAGGGGACAGAAGCAATTAACTGGCACAGGCTTTACCCTGTGTTCTTGTTAATATATGCTATGTAAATCATCTCCTAAACTGTAAATGGCCTAGCAGTTTGTATTTTCTATAATAATTTTTGTATTCTTTTGACTGCTGTAGTACACCAGACAGTCACAAGCCAGGAAGTGAATCATTATACAAAGGGATGCCAACTGTGATTAATATATTGCTGTACATGCTTTTCAATAAAACAGATGCATTTGTTTGTACTTTGAACTTCTATGAGCAAAAACAGACACTGGAATTAATATTACTAGCTTAAACAAAGACAAGAGAATATTCCAATATTGTTCACTCCTCATATTAGTTCTATTATCAAATTAAATTCTCAAATTAAGCTGTAATTCTTCATTAAAGAACAAAAAAAGAGTTAAAGGAAAAGTTCTTCTCTCTTTCTCTGTCATGTTGCTCTACCTTTCCCCTTTTAAAGTAAATCAACTTGTCTAATGACCTTTTTCTTCACCACAATGTCTCTTTTCTGTATACTCTATAAATAGATCTTGAAAAATATACCAATTATCTTGAGACCTGTTCCTGCTCTTCTCAGCTCCTCTGGGATTAGATTTAATGTCTTACACATAATGGAAGAGGAAAGAAATACTGTCATGAAATAACTTTATTGGGGAGTACTCCTGCATCTCCCATTTCTGTAGGCTAGAAGATGCTACCGTCTCTGCTGCTACAAATTGAATTGCAGAAGGTAAGTGTACTAGCACTTAAAAGAAAAATAGTAAAGAAGAAGTAACTGGAGAAAATGTGTCTTCAATACAAGCAGTTTATAATAGGTTACCTAAGCCTCTCCTGTTGCCTTTTATAAGTACCTTAAATCCTTTAGGATCCCTTTTCACTTTGCTCAGATTATTTACTGAGGGCGTTATTTTTGGTAGAGTTATATTTGCCAACAGTCAGCTTCAGACACACAGCATTAGACCTAATATATACAAATTTTTAGAGATCTATCAAAGGGATATGTGTCATGTGCACTTTTCTGAACTCTTAGCTCAGCTGAAGTTCCCCTATATCAATTCTTTGCCACTACTCACATTTGCATAGAAACTTTACTTTGGCATCTTTCCATATTTGGAGGAAAAGGACAGAGCAAAGGATGGTTAATGTTACCTCAAAAAATTTAGATTTGGTATCCTGAGAAAGAAAGGAAAATTTGGTTTGTGCTCCTTCTCCTATTCAAATGATGGAGGTTCTAAAACTGAAGTGTTTATTAGATTAGAACTTAAGCTCCCTAACTCCATGTGTGCACTGCAGAACCATGTAAAATACTATCTAACAACATTTTAAGCAGAAATTTATAACAAAACCTATCTTTAACCCAGCAATTTATCATTAGCTAGAGTTTAATGTGTACTCTATTGGAAGTGAGTATGGAGGGGGGAGAGTCAACTCCCTTAAGGCTCTCTTTTAAAGTAGTAAAGGATAATAATTAAAGTAGGAAGCCATAAGCAGTAAGACACAGGCACTATAAGGAAAACAGTAAAGAATTCATTGATAAGCATGCACGGGAACATGGTAATGTTCATTTCAGTAGGATTATGTGATCAAGTACCTTGTGAAGGGGGATGGCAAGAAAAAGGAGAAGCCATTAACAAAATATACAGGGACACAAAAGTGATAAGTAAATATAATGCAAGCAGAGTCAAGAAGCAAACCTGGTGAACACACTGATGGGCTATCAAGAAACTGCAGCAAAGAGGGGCTTTGCAGCTGACAGGGATGAAAACCTGAGGATCCAAGAGGTTGAGAGGCCAGTGGGACTGTGCAAACTGATGGAAAGCTGCACAGATGAAGGGGACTGGGAAAGAACAAAGGAAAGGTAGGCAAAAACATTTAAAATGCGCTAGTCAAATGTAAAATCAGACAGTCAGTAAGCTTTTCTGACTACGACCTGCATGTCATCCCTGCAGACCATCCTATCGTGTTTTTAAATTATTTTTTAACTACATCTCTGCGTAATCTTGTTTGTCCTGTGTGTGTTAGTGCTGCAAGGGCTAAGTAACAGCTTCTTGTCAGACTGTGTGAATGAGGAGCTTGGCATCAGCAGCTGGAGCAGGACCACAGTACACACTGCATGTGCTAGGTGCTGGCTGCTGGAAGGGCCTGAGTGTCTGGTACAGCTCCCCAAGGGGTGTGTGTCTGCATCCTCTGTCTGTGTCATTTGATTGCAAACCATAAACAAGACAGCCCTTATCACTATGTCCGTTGTGAAACGTTCTATTCATTCTTCCCAGGATGTCAGAACCTCAGTATTTAGTTACTATTGGAATGGTTCACGCTAATAAAATCTTCTTCCAGGTAAGTGTCAATTATTCAATGCTCCCTTGCTTACCACCGTATTTATAATTCTCTCAGCATGCCTGTCTTTGTATGAAGAGCACCATTTGATTGTATTTGAGGTGACAGAAGTTATTTTACAAATTTGTTTTAGTGATATTTTAATATAACATGGGAAGAAATTTCAGGCGGATTGAGTGAGAACAGACATGACCTATTTTTAGTATGCTTCACCTTTATGAACTACAAATCCAGGCAAATATAATTACCTTCACGGACAACTGTAGTGAGTTTTCTATGTATTAAAGACTTTTATTATGCTGATGCCTTTTCCTGGTGTTAAATTCATGAGCTGGACACAGTTAGAAGGGGAAAAAGGGATTTCACCTTGGTATTTGTTTTAAGGATCCTTAGGTGCACACATCCAGGTCAGCAACACCCGCTCCAGGCAATCAGGACTAGCCCAGGGATAACTGATACTGCTCTGGGTGACCAGAACCAGCTCCAATGCAGTGGTGCCAATCAAACTGCTATGTTTGCCTACCATAATTCATACTGGACTTCTCAATTTCTGGTAGCTACACAAATAGCTGATTTTTGGTCTGTAAAAGAAATAAGACTTCTTCTGAGCTCAGCAGTATTATTCAAAATAATAAGGTAATACTAAATTTACATATTATGTGAAATTAATTTCTAGGAGTATCATTAAGATAACAAGGAACAAATTTTAAACCTGAGACAGTAGCCTGAAATCAAGGAAAATTCTTTTTTAAATCTAACTTGATGCTTTACTCCAAATTCTAAGAATAGATATATCATGAACAATATAATTCTTCAGCTTTTGTGGAAAAAAAAAAATATCCATCTTAATGGTTTTCCATAGCAACATTTGGATTTGAAAAGCAGATATATAAATGGGGAGGATTACTTCACCCTCATCTAAGAGGTATACCTAAGAGTATAATGTTCCTTCTCCTTGAGCCTCTCTAAATCTGCAGTTTTTCCTGAGTCCATAGTACAGAATGTATTTACTTGGGCTTTACTGGGAGTGAAAAATACTGGACCCTGCTGCCCCTAATCCTAGCTTCACTTAATGCTGTTCTTTAGAGGAGCAAAAGTTTTAATTTTCAAAAAAAATTTTGTTTGTTGGAGTTTTGGCTGAAGCCAATGAAGGAGCTCCTTTTCCTTTTTTTGGCTTGTTTTGCAGATGGAAACTGGTCTCTGTAGCTTTTACACCAAAAGAGTTAATTTTCATGTTGGAATTTTCTATGGATTATTGAAAATATTATTCTATCTATGAGTACATTTTTTCCTACTATAGTAAGTTTCCTAGGAGACTGTATTATGAACTGAATAGGATTGTGAAACCAATCTATTTTGTCTATATACATATACATATATATCCTCAGACACACCTGTAAAAATATATACATTTAAAAATTAGAAGTATATCTGTTATATGCATAGTAGGAAAATATATATATACATATTTTACATATGTTTTTATATAACCATTGTGAATGCTCCTGAGTTAGAAAAAACTGATAAACATGCCACACTGTTTCAGGGTGAGCTTGTTGTTAATTTAGTAGGTATTTTATTTTAAGGCTCACAAAAAGAATTTGTTTCTGCCCATTTCATGTTATTGCCAAAACTGCCTACTAACAGGAAACAGAGAAACCCTTTGTTTTTCTATACTGTCAACAGCAGTGCAACACATACACTCTTACTTTCACAAATTAACACCATTCTGTATCAAAATATGAAACTCACCTAAAATAATTTCAGACTAGGTAAAAGTACTATCTTATCAAAGCAAACAGACTATATATTCAGAAATCAAAGTACAATTTAGTATCATTGGGTATTTTTGACGGGCTTGCATATTTTTCTTCTCCTTTAGACTGTAGAACAGTATGCAGTGACTGGAGCTGGAATGCAAATGTTTTGTTTATCTCTTCATATATAAGTTTATTTTAATAGTGAGGTTCGTATTTTATCACCCTTTTAGGCTTGCAGCTTTATGCTGAGTCATGGAGTCTTTGTTGTTATTTATGTTCAGCTGGAGATTAAATTTCCTGTTCATAATGATTAAAAAGTAAAAAGCATTTGAAATCTTTCACAGGCCGTTCCAGTTGCCAATCTGTACTCTTTTCCCGAGTTTCTAAATAGAATATGTTCACTTCCAGCCAAGTCTGAATATGGATTTTAAAAATAATAGCAATCAAAATTTTTTTGGAATGTAAATTAAATCCATCTTTATAGATTTATAATAAGAAAATCTGTGTATATCTTAAAGATCATATAAAATCAGATCTTCTCAAAATACAAAGCAATGTGGAAGGGCACATCTCATACATCCTTCACTGAATTTTGTATGGTAAAAACCTAGGATTATATATGCTTATTGTAATTAATGACTACAGTTTATAATAGTTTAAACTATTTTAAATATATCTTCAGAACCAATTCAGTGAATTTCAGTCTGAAAATATCACTAATTTTATTTTATATCCTTGCCTCTGCATCTTTATAATACTAATAAAAGAGAGAAAGCAAGTACTGCTTTCAAGTGTGAAGAGGTGCTGACCTCAAACTAGTATGCTATTCTGACATAGAACCTCTGTTTTTTTATGCTAAATTTTATTCCAAAAGACAAAAAAAAAAATACTCAAAAAAATTAAAGCTGTATTCATCCAAAAACTTTGAAAAATAAAATTGTCATTTAAGACTGCATCTAAAAAAAGTTCCATTGTAAATAACAGAGAAGAAAACCTAGATTTAGGAGAAATTGGCAGACTAAAAATGCTCAACTTCTCCTGAGAAAATGTGCCTCAGGTTACTTCAAAGTCAGTAGAGATAACCTGATTTGTTATCCTCTATGAATAAAAGCAGAGCATGCCTTCTCTGAAGACTTCTATCTTGAGCCTAATTCCGTATCAGATAATTTTAATCAAATTTACATATATCTGGATTGTTGTCAGACAAGAGGAACAAGACTTGTTGGAACAAGACCCCTGAACCAGCCGTGCCACCACATGAACACAGAGGGAAGAAGTCAAGTGTTTGTTCTGTACTGCTGAAGCTCCAATCAGTGTTCAAGGAAGTCCAATCGGACAAACTCCAAGCACATCCCACATGTGATCCTGTCACACTTTTAAACTGTGCCATAAAAATAACCTTAGCCTCTTAGTGCTCCTGTTACAGCCACAGTAGCTTTTCTGTAGAATAGTACAGAGTAGCTGACTTTAACGTGAACATACGCTGCAAAAGCAAACTGCATCAATCACTCCTGGCAGAACTTTTGACCTCTGTTAGCACACAGTTTAATCATTGACTTTTCCAGTTTCAGATTTAATTTGGGAGCATGCCATATCAGAGAGCAGAGCTAAACTTTTAAGGAAAAGTTGTTTTTTTAAAAAATAAATAACATGGAAATTACATTTGAGTTAATTGTGCAAGTAAGTTACCAAAACTAAGAGTAAAATTCATTAGATCACACCTAGGGAGGGGATACAATAACAAAATAAAAAGTAATATTAGTTAGGCGCTACAGAGAAAATAATTTCTGGTGATTTCCTGATTATTTCTATTGTGACGTGCCTTTATAAATAATACTTGCATTTTGTGCCTGAAGTGGGGGTGAGTTCATTGACAGTGCTCATGTAAGCAACTGTGCAGAATACAGAAGGAGAAAAAGAGTCATAACATTAACAGGACAGTTCATAGAGAAGTAATAAATCTTCATCAGAACATTGTGAAGTTGAAACTTCTAAAGTTGAAAGTCTTTGTAACAGTTTTATTATAGATGCATCACAAATTAAGAGTAGTTCTGTCAGTAAAATTTATTTTTATGTAAATTTATTATATTGATTTTTTTAAATCAACTTTTCATTCTTCTTTTCAGTCAACCAAACCCTTTTTGTTTCAATATATATTTTTTTTTTATTTTCAATAAAAGCGATAATAAAACAAATAAAAGAATTTACTTCCATGTGATCACTGGGTGAAAATACATTGTTTCTGAAAAAAACCCAAAGCCTCAAATAGAAGACTATGAACTTAGGGGGGAAAAAAAAGACTGCATGAAAGTGAGATATAAACATTAGAAATAACTTGAACCTCAGTAAAAAAGGGCAAATTCAATATTCACACAAAGAGCCAAGTAACTTGCTTTAGAGGCAATATGTTCATGAAAGCCTGAAAAATGTATTGTCACTGATAAAATCAAGATGAGATTCTTTTTGTCAGTTTGAGAACATCATATAGCTTTGCAGCTACACTGTCACAATCCACTCACTTTATATGCAAGAGATTAAAGAAGCAGAAGTGTTGCAAATCAGCATTCCCAGTAGTATGATGATAATATGCAATCTTTTAACAATAATTTTGCAAAGAATATGTACAGCATACCAAAAATTCTTGTGTAATGCATGCTTTATATGCATGAATATAATGCATATGGCTGTGTTTCACCAAAAATTCACAAGAATCTTTAATAATCACAAAACTCTCCAATAATCCTATCCTATAAATGAATGACAATTTGGAACTGTGCTGCTGCTTTTTAAGAGGACTATTGCTATATTCTTCTATCATTTCAAATGTCAATCAAAAAGAAAATTTTTCCTCAATTACACATGAAAACTGTTTCAGTTGGTAGATGGATCAAAGAATTAGTTTTTTAAGACTGCTTGCATTTCAATAAAACAGATGTCAAAAGCATAATGTATCATGTATTTCATAAATGAAATTTTGCAAGTAACATCTGAAATTACCTTGGAATTTTACCATGATTAATTTGATATTTTGTCTAAGGAAAGAAATATATTTTGCCCTGCAATTTGGGCACATGATTTTACCACCTAATCCTTTCTTTGCTTGAATTCAGGTTGGTGTTTTGGTAGAGTACTTCTGCAATTTTTCTTTCCCAGGAAAAAAAAGGAAAATGTTCTAGGAAAACCAATATAAAACATACCACAGGGAACGTATTTCCCTACAATTGCAGTCAGTAGTTATCAAGCTGATTAACAGTCACAACTCCCAGCTGTTTGTAGGCGTGAATTAAGGCATTACATATGCTGAAAGGAAAACAAGATGCCTCTATATGCACCATTAATTATAAGTAAATGTAGATGGTATGAGTGCTACCTCGTTTGTACAACTCAGAACTTAGACATTTAGTACAAAGGAAGGTTTGAATGTAAGGCTAGTAATGAGTATGGGATATAGGTGAAACGAGGGAAGCTTAAGATGCCAGGCTGAATTTCAGGGAAGTTGATCTTTCATCTATCTAGTCACTAGTTTTTAGGCTCCACAGCTCTAAAGCCACTTTGACTTTCTCAGCGCTATAGCGAACGCTTAGCTGGAGCGTGGCAAGGCTATGTTCACATCTATGACAAAGGATAATTGCTGAAGGAGAAAGAAACAAAAGAAAACCCAAATGAAACTTACTAGCAGAAGCAGAAGGATGATGACTAATGGGAGACCATGGCAAAAAATTTTCAGAGCTGGATTTCAATAATGACTTTGAACCATGAAACAGAACAACTATTGTGAGTACAAGCGTTCAATATGTGTTGGGTAAAGGCAAACAAGGGAAGAATCACCACAATGAATAGTGATTCTTACTTCAGCAAAACACACTCAAAGATTTCTGAACTACAATGCAATGCATCATATATTCAGTGAGAAACAAAATCCAGAGATATAATTGTACACAGATGTATCCTCTTCCTCTAGTGGAGAAGGTTACCTAGCAGCTGGTGCTGATGGATGAAGTAGGATATATTATAATATCCCTACATGTAGTTTGCCACCATTTCTGAATATCTTGGCTCAGTATTTAGGTGAAATATATTGAGCTTTGTTGTTGAGGCCAAAGACACATACACCAAACACTACTTTAGGGATTGTGATCCATTTTGTTTCTAGTAGTACAAACCTCCACATCTGCCCTGTCATCTAGGAAAGGAAAGGAGTCTGGCAACATTTCATTCTACATGGGAAGGTATGAGATTGATATAAAAGTATAACAAAGTATTATAGCCAAGGTTGCTAGGCTGTTCATCATATTAGTTGTTAATATACCCTACAATACGTCAGCGCTTCGGAATAAGGTGAAATTCAGATTTTAAATTAATTTGTGCTTCAGGATGTCCTTTATACTTAGGTTATTAGTGTGCAATTTCTGTTACTTGTATGTTCCTGGCCCCCATAATATTTGTTACATTATAGGAAATGTTCACTTGCATTGTATCTCATTAATTAATTTATGTCAACAACATTGTTTACTGAACATTAAGTACAGGCCCTTGCTTTTGAAAAATTATGTATTACATAATTACTTAAAAACTGATGATTTTTTTCCTTGTATCTCAGGTTTTGGCACTTAATCTTCTATTGGTAAATTGTTTTATCCCTGCATTTCTTTAGTCTTCAAAAACTTGTATTGACATACACTGACATGTTCCGACCACCCTAGCAACATACCACAGTTTAAATTGCCATTTTCCATATGTTTTAATAGATCATTTGACATTAATTTCAGGAGTCTTTCTGCACTGACCTGTTACACTAAGTCCCTGCACTGTTGTTTTTGGGGCTTTCATTTCCATTTATCTTTGCTAGCCTCATCACTGTTGATGCTTGTTTTGTTTTGTTAGTCAGACCAGACGGTGTACCATCTTGAAGGATCCACCCTGTATGCCATCTACCTAATTAGAGAGGCTCAATTTCTAAGGCAACAGCTTGCAGTGTCTGAGGGATCTTCTGTTACAGATACCACCACAAATCATTATTCAGAGTGACATTAATTAATTGGTCTCTTCCCAGGATTTAGTCTACTTTGGCAAAGATATCACAGCATTTTATTTATATTAGCTCCCCCTCATCTCCTGTCTATTATCAGCTTGACTTAGGGGTCCTAAACTTTATTATTCATATTAAAGATAAATAATTTTTTTGCTTGCTTCTGAAATGTCAGTCAATGTTTTGTCATGGGCTTGTGGTCCTTTAGTTGTTTAGCTGACTGGCTGCTTCCCCAAATCCAATCATCAATGTTCATAACATATCTGGAAAGCTTTGGGATTTCCCCAGTAGAGCCTTTACTCATTTTATGGTTGAATTATTTCTTTCTTGGAAGAGAGACAAAGAACTTGTAACATAAACAAGTTTCCTCCTTACTTTACAATGGAATTGATGCTGAATGTCAGCCTAATCACTAAATCTTTTCAGTACACTTCTTTTCAAGTGTTCATTTTCAAAACTGCTCCAGCAATCCCTATTTGCTTCTTAATATTAAAAGTGCCATGCAAAAGTGAATATGTAACTCCTGCTTTAAAACAGTAGCAGAGAACATTCTGTGATTTAATGTAACAGTTTATGCATTGAGGAGGCATACATGAGCCTTCTCCACATCCAAGTCCTCCTCTTCCTTCTTCCACCCCAAGAACAAAAATAAAATTTTACATTAGCAATAACAAGTGTATCAAGAGGAAAAAAAAAGGGGGTGGGGGAGGGGGGGAAGGAAGTGCCAAAACGTGTTGCAACATAGAAATTTATGTCAGTTGAGGGGAAAGTATGGTAATGAGTGTCCATGGCACTTGATCAGACCTCTAAATGCAGTTCCTTTTTCAAAGGGCAAAAGTAAGGATTTTTTTCCCCACAGACAGGTTTTGGAAAAGGTGAGAAAGAAAGTTCTCCCCTGTTTCCCCAGAGTGGCTCAAGCACCAGGCTGCAGGCTCCTCTGGCTGAAAACATCCATGTTTCCCTTCTTGAAATGCATCACGATGCAGAACACACTGTGAAAAAAAGTAAAAAGAGCAAGACTACTCAAGTAGGAGATTGAATCTTTGGTAGCAAGTCCTGAATATTCTTTGGTCACCATCCCTAATGATTAGTTTTTACCTGTGCTGTTCTATTACTTACACTCTTTTACCTAATCTATTTACTGCATGCTTATATATAAATTTAATATCAAATTACTCCAAAATCTAGCAGACCATAGTGAAATTCATTTAAGGCATAAGAGTCATAAATATCTAAATTTCATATAACTGGATAAGGAAGGCTTTTTTTCTAAGTACTGAATTATCAATGCATGAGTATAGAGGAGTATGAGAGCATATTAATAATCTGGTAGATGATAAAACACACTAATTAAATAAGATGTAGTAAAACCATAAAGGTCTGCTTCAAAATACTAACCTCTGAAATTGATCCAGATATGAAAAATAATAACAAAATTCCCAATGAAAACATTAGAATAAAATTCTATTAATTACTGACTAGCAAAACTAAGAAATCTGTGCACATATTTTAAACATCCTTTAAAGGCTGGGTGGGCTTCTTTTTCATTTTGGTATTTTAATTCACAGTTGTTTCTCCACCTGGTACCCCACTAATTGACTCCTCTCATAAAAACTCAGTTTTATGACTGATACAATAATTTGAGAAGAGGAGTTGGGCTGGACAACTTTTGAAGGGTCCGTTCCAAATGAGACTATTCTATGATAATGTCTTTTGATCAATTACATACAAGTAAGACCTGTCAAATAAAAATATAAATAAAAATTATGATGAGAGGGGAACCTCTGATCATTATGATGTATCTCAGTAGGCATTAAAATGGCAATATAGACACTTTTAATTATTTTATTTTATTTTGAAATATAAGTCCCATATGAATCATTCAAAATGTGGTAATCTGCCCCTAACACTGTGGCTAAGGGCATTTTTTCAGACAAAAATTCTAATATCAATATATGCATTTTAAAATTAAAAGTTAAAATTATTTATTTATTATAAATCATCATTTCTATATTTTTTTTATTTTTGATATTATTCTGTTTGCAATCTTAAAAATCAAATAATTCTTTTCTGAAACAAAGTTATGTGAAGTTTACTGAATATTGGCAGATAAGAACTGGTGAGATTTTATATAATCTCAAAAAAAAAAAAAAAAAAGAAAAAAGAAAAAAGAAAAAAAAAAACCTAAAGCTTTCCTGGTGTTTATTGGGTTGTTTTTTTTTTTTTTTTCATTCTCTATCTGCCTAAAGATGTACTTTAGCTGACGTTTATTCTAACTAATTTTCTATAGCTTCTAAAAGCAGTACAGAATATACAATACCATTACCAGTCTCTGAATTCAAATTACACTGTGTGAATGTAAGTCTTGGTTTAAAAGACAGATGTGTGCCAAGGAATGCAGGAACCTTCTTGGAATGGAAAGATGACCCCCATCCCCAAATAATTATAACTTTGAAATTACAGGGCTTGCAGGCAAAGATAAGGGAAAAGGAATAACAGTTCTTCACTAGAATAAATATCCACATACACATATAACAAGACAGCCAAACAACAACAGCAACAACAAAAAGAAGAAAACCGGACTACAGCCTTTTCTCACCCGCCAAGGAACTTCTCCTTTGGTGTAGTTATGACCAGAACTGGCAGGGGGCACTGTTGGCTCATGTTGGGGTGGAGAGGCTGCAGTTCCTCCCTCGCAGCTTCAGGGGGCGCTGTGATGCAAAGGACGTCCCTGGGGGTGATAGCGGCTCAGAAGGGAGAGGCAGGAAGGGTTGACTCCCCCAGCCACCCATGAGAGTGGTGGTCAGTCTTTGGCACTGCCAATGGCAGCCAGTGTGTGGTTGGAAGGGAGGCAGGGCGTTATGGCGATGCGGCACTACTGTACAGAGAAGAGATCTGCTATGCCAAGACACTCTACCACATCTTTTGTCTCTTGATCCATGTCCATTCACTATCTCCCTGAAAACAAATGGGAAGAAAACACCCTGAGAAAGAAAGAAAAAAACATAAACCTAGCCCCCTACATTATACTATAGCACAAGCAAACAAACTTGATATTCAATGGATGATTTGTTCTGCATAATAATTTTTTTCAGCAGATTATCAGAAACATAGGAAATACAAGAAGTAAAATTTTTCATCTGTAAAGATTTGCAATCATAAGTAGAGAATAAAAAAGGGATCTTCATTCTACTTGTAAATGCCCAAAAGCAGTGGGAAAATACAGAAGTTGTCTATCCCACCCCTAATTCCTTACTTAAAAAGGAACAAACACCTAACAAATATGTGTTTGAAGCACATGAATTTGAAGTATTTATAAACCTACTCATATTCTTCTTTATTAAAAACATCTAAATTCTCTACTTCTTACACTTTCAGAGCACAAAAGTCAAAGATTGTAATGGTCATGGTTTAGGACTGATCTTCAGTTTAGTGCTCCCTCTAAAAACCATATGCCATTCTTCCTACCCCTCCAATTGGTGACACAAAAGGCAAAGATCACAGGTTGAGGTAAGAACAATTTACTGGAAACAGCAATGAGATAAGAAAAGAAACAGTAACAGCAACAATAATAATAACAAAAGATATAAGCAAATAAATTATTCACATGTAAAAAACTCCTTAATAATAGATAATATTGGACATCTCTGTCAGGCACATTTTCTTGGCCAAAAGTATGCCCTTTCCCTCAGAAAACAGCCCCTTTCCCCCATCCCCAGAAAATATTGTGAGGTGGTACAGAATAACCTGTGGGTCCTGGCCCTGCCTCCTCTTGTCTACTGCAAAAATTAACCCTGTCCTGGCCAGAAGCAGAATATTATCTACCCCATATTCTATACATGCCCACATCCTGCACCTTTCAACTACATATATGTATCTATATCTGTATATCTACACACAAGCACAGGTTTCCATAGTCAAGGGCCATCCCTCCTATTTGTGTATTGAGTTTATTTAGTCCATAACTGTGAGTTCTATCCATCCTAGATATTTTCCAGGGTAGAAGGGCTGGTGTGCTTTTGGGGTTTCAGTCTGCATCAGGAGCTCATGACTGCTGGAGCAGTTTGTACTCATTGTCCATGGTAGTTCTGGCACACAGTGGCAGTGTCATTCAGCAACCAGTATTATACAATTCAACATTACAGTCTCTTCTCACCCAAAAATCAAATCCCCTTGAGGTACACATCATGTTTCCTGGTCTCTGTGCATTACCCACCAAGCTCACTCAGGTCCTTGAGGAAAAATAATCCCAGGGATGGGTTTGCCTTTGCTTGAGGCAGGACTAATACAAACTGTATTCCCTAATACTTTTCTTGCATGCTTCACAGGGACTTTATCCCTTTCTGTGGTTCATGGAGGTTTTGATTGGGCAGGGACAGCTCGATTGGTAGAGCCTCAGGTGTTAACTAAACCAGGTGCCCTTAGCTAAATGTAAATCCCAGTGTGTGAAGGTCCCACCACCCGTTGCTTTCAATGTGGTTTTTAACAGTCCATTGTACCAGTTGATCTTCCCAGAGGCTGGTGCCTGATAAGGAACAGGATAAAGCCACCCAGTGCTGTGTTCCCTGGCCTGGCTGTCCAGGAGGTTGTTTTGGAAATGAGTCCCATTATCTGACTCGGGTCTCTCAGGAGTTCCCTGTCACCAGGATTAGCTTTCAAGGCCCAGGGTGGTGTTCCAGGCAGTGGTGTGAGGCACGGGGTGCTTCCCCAGCCACCCAGTGGTTGCTTACAAGAGCTCGTAGCACTTGCCTTGGCAGGCCTGGAGGATTGTGATGTAACTGATCTGCCAGGGCCCCCCTTATTTATATTTTGACCATCGTCCACCACACCAGAGAGGCTCTACTTGGCCTGCTTGATCCCAGCATGTTTCCCAGTTATGGATAACCCAGGATATTGAGTCCATGGGTAAGCCCATCCCTCGATCATGAGTCCATCTGGGTGTTGCATCTTTTCCCTGATGAGCTGAGGCATCATGGGCCCACTGAGGCAGAAGTAATTCACTCTTTATGTTTCCAGTCCAGATCCTCCTGAGGCATTTTAATCTTGGCAGCTCGATCCACCATCCATTGTTGTGATGTCCTTCAGCAGCCCAACTCTTGGGCACATGTACATCTCATGAGCTACTTTTGCAGACAACTTCCCCACACATGCAGTGATATCTTGTCACAGTTCAGCAGCTCAGATTGATTTGCCAACTGGTCCTTCTCCATCATTCCATCCACTCCCCACAGAGTGTTTGCCACTATTCATGAGTCAGTGTAGAGGCAGAACGCTGGCCAGTTCTCTCATGGCAATATCTAAAGCCATCTGGACAGCTTTCAGCTCTGACTTGATCCACTTTGTCCCTCAGTAGTGTCTGTGACTTGCTGCATAGGCTCTATATAGCTTTCCATTTTCAATTTTCCTTACAATATGGCCAAAAATGTCAGTAATGAGAGTGTATTGCTGCTAATTTTCAGGTAGCTGGTGAGGCCTCCTCAGCACGTGTCACTGTTCCCTCCTCTGATGATGGTAAAAATTTTTCCCTCCAGGCCAGTTCATGATTACTTCCAAGATTCCTGGGTGATTGGGCTTTCTTGTTTCAGCTTGCCATGTGACCAGCATGACCCACTTACTCCATGTAGGATAAGTGTCATGATATGTGGAGGGGACTTCCTCCTCAAACATTCAGCCCAGCACTGGCAGTTGGGCTGCCAGAAGGAGCTGTGCTTTGGTGCCAATCACTTCTGCAGGAGATCAAACTCAGGTACTTTTTGCCAGAGACTTCAGGAAGGCCGATTCTCTGCAGTTGCAGTTCAGATCTCGTCCTGTCCTGACTGGTGCAAGGGCTACTGCATAAAGAGTCTCCTGTTTAATTTGTCCAAAAGCTTGTTGTTGTCCAGGACCCTACCTTAAATCCTTCCTCTATGTCACAAGATAGAGAGCATTTGCAATCTGACTGTAATCAGGAATATGCATCTACCAAAAACCCTCAGCACCTAGGGAAAGCCTGTGGTTTTGCTTTGCTGGTTGGTGGGAACATAGCTGCTATTTGTTGGCTATGTCCATTTGGAATCTCACTATGTCCATCTTGCCATTTTACTCCTAAAAACTGAATTTCCTGGGGAGGTTCCTTTACCTTACTTTGCTTAACTGCAAAACTGTCCTTCAGGAGGATTTTGATTATCTTCTGTCCTTTCTCTAAAACTTCCTCTGCTGTGCTGCCCCATACTGTGATGTCACCAGTGTACTGCAAGTGTTCTGGAGCCTCACCCTTTTCCAGGGCAGTCTGGATCAGTCCATGGCAAATAGTGGGGCTGTGTTTCCACCCCTGGGGCAGTTGATTCCAAGTGCATGCCCCCCATCTTAGAGCAAACTGTGGCCTGACTAAACCTCTGCTGCTAAAGGAACGAAGGAAGCAAATTAGCAGTGTTGGTGGTGGCACCACTTTGCTGCCCTGAGCTTAGTCCATACTGAAGTTCCAGCATGTTCAGCACAACAGCATTCAGAAGTGGTGTGAGTAGTCAGTGCACATTAGATAATGCACAAATAACCAATTTACAGAGAAAGAGTTGGAACAATTTAACAAAATATGGGCATAAACATATATTTATGAAAAAACTTTAAAGGAATATATTATCAGTCAAACACAAGTTGTCAAAAGACACATAAATTATTCACTTTTGCTAACCACACAATTATTCTCATTCACTAACTACACAATTTTAAATTTATAAAAAATATAGAGAGGAACTTTCAGCTCTTCCCTTTTCAATTAACCAATTTCTAGACGTGTCCTTCTTCACATGTTCCTCATGATCTCTTTGGTTCTATCCAGATTTTTCAATAGAGTTAATGATTAGATATAAAAATAAAAATAAATACACTGTAATACATGCAGGTTATGACTCACCCTTGAAGGTGGGTAACAGGTTCTTGTTAATACATCCCTTGGACTTAATACATCCCCTGGATATTAACACATCCCTTGGACTAGAGTGAAATAATACTGAATGATCAGTGTTTATATATATGTGGCAGGTTTATTTTAGAACAATTTGGTTGCAATAGAATGGAGGTATGTAGCTGTTTCATTTATTATTTAAGTTATATACAATGTAAAAGTACAAATATATCATTTAGGAAGATAGCGCTAATAGGAAAAGAAAAAAAAAAAAAAAAAGAGAAAGAAAGTGTAAAAGATTGTGGAGAAGAATGGTATCACCACTTATTGCTAACCTGGGCTCCGTGGCTTCTGTGCCAAAGCGTGAGGTGCTCTGATCTTCCAAAAACGTCTCATTAGCAAAGCCACTCGGCAGGACCAGCCACACAATCACACACACGTGCATGCAAAAACATACAGATAGCTACAATAATATGAGTCGATGGCAAAGAGGCAGGGAGGATCTCTGTATGGAGTTCCATGGACAGAGGTTTACTGCAGCCCCACCCTGAAGGAGCCCAGAGGTGAAGACAGAACAGAATGGAGGGCCCAGGTTTAAGTACAGGAGTGGTGTGAGCACCAGGGACCAATGATCTGAGGGCATGAGGGTGGTAAGGTGGGACTAGGGAAGGGGAGCCACTGTGAAACTCTGGGGGAGTGGTGAGGGGCAAGGACCAATGCGGGAAAGCTGGAGTGGAAAATTTTCTAAGGCATGGGACATATAAAGTAAGAAGGGGGCAGAGGGACCACAGGTCAACCAAGGAAGCAGAACTGGGGTACATTTCCATAACCGAACAGAGCACCCTGGGAGAAGCTCCTTTTTTCACCATAACCTGGAAAGAATTCTCTGGTACTGGGGACTGTCTTACCAGAGAAGTCTCTTTGCCTCTTTGCCAGCTGGCCACCACAACCACACGTAAATCCAGAAACAAGGTTTGACTCTCAAAATTTATATGTCTATTGGTCAAAATGATGATCACAGGCTTGATCCATTGGGGATGGGGAAAGCACACACAATGGGTCAATGGGTTAATATATACTGAATGTTAGGTGGGAATGCCCAGGTACCTCCTCTGTGGATAGGAGTATTACATTGTCTGTTGCAACACTGTGGATCGTGCACAAGTGTCTGGGGGCCTTTCAAGCATCTTTAATAGTCTATAACATCATCTAAGACATGACTGCTGTTTCTTCCGCCAGTGTATTTGAGACAGTTATGCCTAATTGGAAGGGACAAACGCTGGAATTAGACTGGAATAATAAAAGACTGAAAACAGGATTGAGAGCAAAAGAGTGCAAAACACAGAATAAGCTATTAACCAGATGCCAAGACTATCTGATGCCTTAAAAGTAATCTTTTTTTTTTTTTTTTTTTTTTCCAATATAAAGAACGCCTATCAGGAGGATACAGAAAATGATACAAAAAAGGTTTCAGGAGAGCACTAACGCAACTTAAAGTAACACTGATAAATGGATATAAGAACAGACTCAAACTGCAGTTCAAAAGTGGTTATCAGTCTAATCATCTAGTGTTATCTTGTCTGTACTCCACATATATGCTCACACTTAAATACAATTAGCCAAATGCTCACTTTTGAGTGTGCGAGATTTCCAAGAAACTTGTTTAGCGATTAGACTGCAGAGAGCAGTTAAATGTTTCATATATTCAGCACAGAAAACTTACAAAATTCTTGGGTTTGGTCACTGTTAAAACCGTCATTGTTTTTCACAGATATACAGCAAATATGCCGAATGGATCAGAGCACTCTAACCACCATATACTGTTGATGATTACTGCAGATTTTCTGCCACATGGTGAACATTATGATATGGTTGAAACAGGCATTCACAATTTAACTAGATATGACAAGGAAAAACGGAGTCACTGTTTGCTGAAGTACTGCATTATCCCTTGGTATAGCTCCATAATTTGCAGACATTTAGTAAGAGCATAAATGAAAGGTTGCTAATCAGATCTTGAAAAGACAACAATCTCTAAGTCTAAATTGAAAGTCTTTTCCTGCTGATAAATAAACAGTGAGTCCATGCTCTCAGGACTAGGGGAGACATGTCTGGGACATATGAGCAAACAGTCAAGATAGCTTTGAAACAGCTTTGGAACTTCTATGAAATCCAGAGAACTTCTCTGGACAATAGCATGGTTTATAGTTACTCAAGGTTGCACTAGGCTGATTGCATACATGACTGCACAACTTACAGTGCTATAGCCCAGAATATGAGTTAGACTCACTAAGTATGTAGCCACATAACCTATGTTTACTCTCTAGTTCCAATTTAATTTATGGAAATTACTAACAGAAAACACAAAGAAATCAAGAATGAGTCTTCACACAGACTGTATAATTTGTTATTGGACTAATGGTGTTTTAACTGTTTAGTATTAGTATAATTACATTGACAGAATTAAACAATATAAAAAGGCCTATATAGTCCAACTAAACTACTGCATTCCTCTTTTTCAGCGGGACAAATATTTGCATGTCACTTCTACTCCTCAAGAAAACTGCAAACAGCTAATTTTGAAAAGAGTCACAAGGTTTAAAAATAGCTGAGAGTGGCCACGTTTGTATCAAGAATTTCACTCTAGTATTGAAAGCTCCCTTTTATGTCCAAACAATATTTATGTGAACCACCTTCCATGAACATCTTTTTTGATTAAAATCTAATTGCTTTGGTACTTCAAAGTTATATCCCTGACCTAAAATTAATTCATTGTTTATATTCGTTAATCTCATTGGAAACCCAGGAGGCTTCATGATCTGTTCTCACCATCTAAAGAGAACCACAGAATTACTCACACACGCAGAATTCTTACAAGTCTTACCTGATACATCAATTTATTATTATTGAACACCTATGACACTACAATAAATAATAAAGTTTGTTTTATAGTGCACTAGGAGTAACCTTCTCTTCTTCAAGTTAATGTGTCCTTAATAAGACCTTTTTAAAAAAAAAAAAAAATATTTTTTGTAGGGAATAATTCATCCTTTTCATTTGTATCAATATTCCAGACAAACAAGGAAAGTAGAAGAAAACAAACTAACAGAAATATTTAAAACCCCCTCAAAAATACAAACTAAACCAACTAAACAAATTTTAAAAACAACCCCCAAACAAACAAACAAACAAACAAAGCAAGCTCCACCAACCAAACAAAAAAAACCACCAGAGTAAGAAAGGCAGTATGTCTGCTAGGGAGCAGTGAATGGAAAACAGCTTACCTACATTTTCTTTTCCCCTAAGCATATAACTAGATATTCTTCTATTCAATGAAGGAAATGGTATCCAAAATTTCCACCAAATATCAACCAGCAACCCAGATGATCAAAAATGAAGGCCAATGGCAGAATTCAAATTACTGCAAAAGCCTGGTTGACCAACCCTTTTATCTTAATTAGAAGTGGAGAAGCCAGTATAAGCAATAACAAAATAGCACTCAGAACACAAAAGTGCATAGATTCAAATAAAAGAAAGGAAGAAAAATTGAGGAACTAGTAAGTGTATTTATTTACTCTTATGTTTAAGACAGTTAAGATACACTTCCGTAATGAGGAGATATCCATGAAAGTATGTGACTGAACAAGAGTCTACACTAAAACTTGGGAAATTACAGCTTCGATTACATGGACTCATTTTCTTATTCTTGTAAATTTCAGACATGATGTCATAGGCATAAATGAAAGATGCATAGAATTGACATTTAGCAAAAATGTGATCTTAACTATCCTTTTATTGTTCTGTCAATGTAAGGCCACTTACATTTATTGTGCAAATATGTCTGTACAAATATAAATTTGAAATACTATTCAGAATATTTTTCATATTGGTTACATTTCCCATTTGTAAAGATTTATGGTCAAACATTAACAAAGACTTTCAAAATTAGTGTGAATCATATCCTACCATTTGTGATTTGAAAACACTGGCTGAGAGAATAATGTTTAAGTTGCTTGTGAATGTGCTTAGAATGGTAAGACCTCTTACTTTTCTAATAACAAACTTTAATCAAACAAAGCTCACCAACTCTCAATAGTAACCAAAGAAACAAGACCAGTATAGTGTTAATACTCTGTAGCAAATGTGAAGAAAAATGTAACCACATCCATATTCAGAAATACAGTTGTTACAGAAGCATTATCCAGTCTCTGAGTCCTGTGTCTCTCCAGGAATAGGCTGGTATTCACATATTTCAAAAATACAGTATGTAAAAATATCAAAGCAGTCTAAAAAGCATGATAGAGGAGCAAGAAGGAAACATCTTACCCTGCACAAGTTTTTACAGAAGGAAGCTTCTAAAGTCTGAAAGGAAAAAAAAAAGATAGCAGGAAGAAGTTGAGTACAATTATCTCCATTACAAGAAGACCACATTTTAAGTGCTTATTAACAACTGTAATGTTTCCAAGGAAAATACCTTATTATATCACTTTCTAAACACCAAGTTCTTATCAAGTAAAGCTTAAGAGACAACACATTTCATGCCACGATAAACATTTCTTTGTACAGAATATTTCTTGCAGCATGATTCCAATGCAGACACAGATGTTGCAAGGAATGGAAAAGGAAAAAGAGAAGAAATGCAATCTCAAAAGAGGAATCATTCTGCCATCTTGGGTAATGAACTTCGGGGTCACCAGAAGCCCTGCTGATGACTTACCCTCCCAGATCTTACTTCTCCATTGAGGCCTGAGTGGTCTTTGAGCTGCTTGTTAGGAAGGACACAAATTGACAACAGCAGCAGAAAAAACACAGAAACAGTTCTTCCAAGACTACTTGACAAAGAATTTATCTTAAAGATCTGAGGTACCGGCTTTTGTAATAATTTGCTTAAGGATGTATCTCACACATTTCTTAAATTGTAAGGTTTTTCCCAAAACTTTGTTTGCCAAGATGCTTTAAAAAATGCTTCTAACACACCTAAGCTAGTTGAATGGAAAATTGTATACTAGGAAAGAGAACTTGCAAGCTTAGTCTGGAAATGTATACCAAAGATCTGTACTCAACTCTCTTGCTGTGAGCAGTATTGGGCTGTATCACATAACCAATTTGTGTGAAATAACTGCAAGTCTGTAGTAGTAATGCCTGCATCTCCATGTGGAGAGCTCAAGTCCAGATAAATATATGCACAGATGAACTGCTCTGCTTACTGAAGCTTTTATGAGATGTTGCCCATCTCTAACACAGGTCAGTAAAAAAGCAGATGAAGGACTCTTCTAATTGTGTACAAGCACACCTATTTCACTCTATAGTTGTATGTAAGCAAAAAGGAAGGAATAATCCTATATCCTAATATCTGAGGTGATACCAAACACTTTGTACTGCTAGATTAAGGTCTTTATCTCAGTCTATACAATAGCAGCATTTTTTCACTCCAACTGAGAAAAATGAATGATGAAAAGAAAGACTTATAAGGAAGTGAGATGTCCTACATATGAGCTGAGTCCTTGAACTCTTTTTTTCTCCCCTTGGGGTTATATCAGAGTAAAACAAAAAATTACAATCTAACCTAAAGTATGTCATTTAACTCTTTGGAACACTTATAAATTATATTTCTCTAAGACATAAGACAGTAGATAAAATTGTAAATACAAACTCACTACAATTACAGTACTGAAGACAAAGCTAAAAAACGTATGTGTATTTACTTAAGCTCACAAACTATTCTGGAGGTACGAATGAAACACAGGCTGTAATCTAAACACAGGCACTAATAGGAAATGGGCTTTATTTATTTATTATTAAATACACATGGTTTTGAAATCCTTCATAATAAAAGAATTGTTAAATGAAAATTGTTCTACTAAGTATATCACCTCTGCAAAAAACCACTCACATTTAAGAGGAAATTATGAATTCTTCCTAGATTTGGGGATTTTTTTTGACTAAAGTTTCTTTTTTTTTTTTCTGGAATCACTTTTATGAGGAGCTCTTGTGATCAAGATGGGCCGGTTGTTCAAAGACAAGCAGTATACTTTGCCAGAAAAATTACAAATTTGTAATAAGCAATACTCAGACTATAGAGAGATATAGAGAGACAAGATATAAATACACTGTATCCCAGAAAAAGCCTGCGAGAACTTTACTTTTTGTTATCATCAGTTCTTTCTGAAGGAAACTGTTTCAAGGAAAATAAATCTCTCAGTCATCTCATTGCAGAACAGACATTTTCAAAGCTTCCAAGTTTACATAGAAAACAGAAACCTTGTTTTCCAGCCAACCTTATTAAGAAGAAAACTGATGAAAGAGAACGTAGTAGATCTGAAACATTCTGACAACTCTTTATGTAATAGTTTAGCATTTGACTTCACTGTGATAAAATAGTCAGCAAAGAACTTTGATATTAATCTTTGTCTATAATTTGAGTGTAAGCACTTATCTATGTTCTGTAAAACTTCATACCAGCAGATATTTCAAAGTGTTATACATATATGTTTTATGCTTTGGAAAGAGACTTTTTAAGAAAGCAGCCTACAGTTACGAATGCTTAGAAATTACTTCAAAAACTGGTAACTTGATTTAAAAGTTTGGGCTCAAGTATATACTTATGGTCTTGAAGAGCAATTAAGCACAATTTCCTACATATGGGAACCAGGCCTGAGTATATAATGAAATCAGCTTAGATTTCATCAGATTCAGTTACAAAATAGAAGAAAGATGAGCTGAGGGAAAAAGACTGCTTTTGTAAAGCCCAGTTGCTCTGTGTTTACTTTACAAACTGACTGCCTTGAAGGGGTTCTTGATAGGTCTCAAAGCTGCACAAATAAAAGATGTTAAGCTTTCAAAGCAACAGAATCTAATTGAAGGAAAGACTTGAAACCTATAATGTAAACTATTGCAGCAAGAAATGATCCATTCATGGCTGACCTAAGTGGCAGAACAAAAGTTTATGTAAATTCAGTTCTGTTATTTTTAGAACGAGCCCTCCACCGATGTGCATAAGCCTTAAGGGCAGTATTAAGAAAAAGCCACCTAGTGCTTCAGAGATATCTTTTCATAGTCTTTACAAGTAGGACAACAAAGCAATGCACAGAAGGAGACTAACTTATTCATGTTTTTCAAAGAGCTGTTTTTTCAAAGAAACAATTTGTGTTTCTCACATCTCCCACTGAAACAAACAATAAAACCAGTTTACAATCTCAGTAAATAATATTTATTCCCTGTAGGTACATTGGAAACTTCAAAAGAGCATGAGAAATTATGTGGCATAATCACAACTGGAAGGGATATTAGAAGATACAGAAGACACAGCACGCTACCTACCTCTAGTCAACATCCAGTTACATTTTCAGAAGTTAGCCACTGTTTGCACCTAAGTAGAGACAAGTAGTATCACAGAATATCCAAAAAACCTTTTTTCTTTGATAATCCATTTGTAGATTAAATGCAAAATTATCTGTGCACCATTTTTTTTGTGCAAAAAATGGTGAATAGACATCAAAATTAGTCTTTTTAACTTCTAGAGCTGTAAAACTTAACTTGGATTGTAAGTAGATAGTTAATTGTCTGTAGACATGTGTAGAATCCTGACCTATGCTCTCAGTGCAGGCCAAATCTCACTACTAAAAATTATTCTAAACAACAAAACTGAATTATTGGATTTTCAAATTGTAATCAAAATATAACTTCAAATACTAAGTCAATCAAATTGCAAGTACTCTGAACCAAACTCACCAAGCAGTGCAGTTGCCAAAAGGACAAATCCTCTTAAGGTTGATACAGTCGATATTAGTACTTTAACTTAGACATGGTGGAATCATGAGACACACTATCCCACCTAGTTTCAAGGGATTGTCATTAAAGCAAGTCAATCAAACCTTGTGAAAAGTTTAAGATGCAAAGGAAATGAGCTGATTATTGGACTTCATAGTGAAGTTTTTTCCAAGTTTTCTGTGAGTGAAACAACACCTTACAACCTCCTTTTCAATTTGGACATAAGAACACAATTCATAAGGGGAGGCTGCAACTTTCATTTGCTCTCATATTTTCTGACAATATTAGGTGGAGGCTCCAGTTAAAGGTGTAAACCTTAATATTTATGCCTTAAATTCCACATGCAAAACTGAAAACTGAGCTTTAGGTTTTGAGGAGGAAAATATAGAATATTTTTCAGGTCTGAGCTCTTCAGCCTGAGTGAGTTTTGTACCCATTTGTCAGATTACTGCAGTTCAAATGACTGGTTGCAGGTGGGAACATGGTTGCCAGCTTCTAGGATGGTGATCAGTTTAAATGTCCCACAGTTGCAGTATCAGCTGTAGTTACACCATGTCTGCATGTCAAGACAGAAGTACTAATTTCATGTAAAGAAAATCTTACGAAGTTACCCATAAATTTCACTTTTCTTTTTTTTTTACAAAGACTCCAAAGATCCTTGATGGTCATATTCTTTTCTCCTAAGATCATTTTTTTTGGTAAATTGTCACCGTTTTTCCTTGGCTTTCCCCTAAAATTTTCTTCTTCAGTTTAGCAGGTTGGGCTGGGTTTTTTTTGTGTGAGAGGCAAGCTACATTTTCCTCATCATTTGTCTTAATTTATTATGAACACATCATATGGCTGAAAACTTTCTGTTTCAAGTATATTATATATATTTTCCCTACAATGGAGAAAAGACACACACATGCTATATATGCCATGTATGTGCAGAACTGTATGTGGAATTGCAACAGATTTTTCAAAATAACTAATGTCCACAATGGCCAATGCACATCAATGAAGTCATGAGTTTCTCAGAAAAATGTTTCTTATTTTCTACAGAAATTAGGAAGCTACTGATATATAAGAATATCTGATAAAGGATATACTATAATAAATATGCACAGATAATAGTGCAGAGATGCAATTTAGGCTTCAAGGGAACAGTGTCCTATATGTCTTCTCTTAGATGCCCCAAACATCAGGGATCTCCACTTGTAGACTTCATGGCAGTTCTGATGAATATTCTGTCTGGAAGAAAACTTTTCCTTCGATGTATGTGGCAGTATCAGTCATAACTACAAAACTTATGAAACAGTTAAAGAATGGACCAAAGGTATAATTAACAATGACATGCAACTTTATGATATGTGTGACCTAGCTTTCTAGACTAATAATTGAATTGGATTTTTTTTTAACTAGCAGTCCAAAGGAAATCAGATCTTAAATAGCTCCCTTTCTCACATGTATGAGCGAACACACACATAAAAATAATATATATTCACAGTACAGATGCTAATTTTGTGAAAATAAATTCTTTTCTTCTTTATTCTTTATTTCTGTTGACTGGTTTTTTTGTTGGGTTTTTTTTTTGTTGGTTTGTTTTGTTTGTTTTGGTTTTTTTTTGTTTTGTTTTTGTTTTTGTTTTTGTTTTGCATTAAATACATGTTATGGTAGTTATTAGGAGCATTCCAGTAAGAGACCTGCCAAGAGTCTATGTATCACATGCCCTGAATAGGCAGTATCACACTTCTGATGTAATCAAACATCACCTAGGAAATATTTACACGCCTGATTCTGTTGTACTCAGTTGTGTCAGTTACAGATTCTCAAATAAAAGAGTCTGCTATCTCAGTTTCTCTTGAGAGATCACTAACATTTAGAACAGAAAATTCTTGATTACTTTATTGATCTTTTTTGCTAGGTTTTCCAAGGGGCATGTTATTAAAAGCTTAGCTCTAAGTTCATTGAAGTTAATGGAAGACACTTCTGAATTAGAAGGTAGTAGGCTGAATCCTAAACCATGGCTCTAAGGCCTGTTTCTTTCTGTAGCTAGGGGAAAATCATTCCATCAACTGTGAACTCTGAACAAACTACTTTTGTAAAAGATCTGCTGTAACAGTTGGAATCTTCTGACGAGTTTGAAAATCACCATTCCATTGGTGCCCAATAGGTAGTCATCAACTTGTGAAAATTCTTCTCCCTTCTTTAACTCTAGCCCTGTTTAATATTTGTATTTATCTTGTGAGGCTTCTAACTGAACAAAAAGGTACAATTTCTTCACCATACATGCTTGTCAGATTATGCACCACACATTATTACTGAAGTATATACTGAAGTGATCATCAGTTTATGCCTCAGTTCCTCCTCTCCATTTTTGACACATGAAACTTAATCCCACCTAGCTTTTTCACATTACTCTAGTTGTGTGAAAAATGCAGTAAATATTTGCAGCTTTCCTTATTTTTAAGCTCTCTTTCACTATTTCGCACAGTATATGTTTACACATACATAAAAAAATACAGCCATCAGCATGTATGTAAAACAAACAGTAAGTATAAAATTCTTTGA
>JACBWW010000026.1:6882440-6914987 GCA_020086605.1 Lanius collurio
GCCCTCAGGAATAGGTTTTTTCTGAGTATGAGATGTTAACCTTTTTACCATTGCTAGCAATGGGCTACTACAGAGATAAATCTTCACAGACTTCCTGCAACCGATGTGATTTTAAAATTCAATTTTCAAGAGATTAGAAAATTAGAAAGCTTACTTACTAAAAAAAAATAATTATAGGAATGAAACCTTTAACATTAACAAGACAATTTAAAAACAGTCTACAAATAACACAGGTCAGTGGAATCCATGACAGAAAAAAACCACCAAACCTCAAGAAGAGGAAAATTCAATATGGCTAAACAGCAAGGTAAGGAAGATTAGATAATAGAGGCCATGCTTCTGTAAGTCCATATGACTACAATAGGAAGAATCAATCTATGGCAGGTAAGTATTAAAACACATTAAGGCTGTCCAAGAGTTTGTGATTTAGTCAGCAAAAAGAGTCAAAACTAGTAAGAACATTTCTTCCAAATGCTTCATGAGTGAGAAGTCTGTTGATAGAACCAACTGATTAAACTATAAAAGGAACAAAGAATAGAATATTGCTGTGGAAACAGAAAAGTTGTTCTCTGTTAATTGCAGAAGAAATCTGGAATATATGGAATATTCCAGTGATGACAGCCTCCCCCATGAGAGCTCATCCCCATAAGGTGAGCATCAAGGGAAGAGACTGTTTTTCCTCTTCTGATACACTGTAATTAATGGTGTCTCCTCTCATTTCCAACAAGAATTAGCAATAGACTCAGCATCTTCTCTTTTAGCTGACACCTGGCAATCTCTGTAAATTATATTCTGTTTTACTAGATTTACTGCAGGATGGTTGGACTTTTATTGTCTTTTCCAACCTAAATGATTCTCTGAGTCTATGTTAGAATGCCCTTTCTTCTTATAAGGTTACAATAAGCATCATGGTGGTAATCTTGCCCATTGAAAGGTGTTGCCTTAAATCAGCATCTCTAATCTCAAACTTACAAAAAACATTAGAAAAATAATGTTCTCCATATTTCAGCTGAAGCACCAACAACTCTGAGAGTCTAAGAGAAGTTTGCAGTTAGCACTGTATTTACACTGGCACTTTACATCAATAATTGTGAACCGTAAAGAATAATTTCTCCAGTAGCTAGGATCTTGCAAGCACTTCAGTAAAACAGGATTTGAAGGGGTTTTTTTGTCAGAAGAAAATCAGTCAAGTCTTCTCTTACTGTGTTCTGGGGTTTTCTCATTATCCTCTTCTAATCAGAAAAGGGAATTCTGTGCAAAACTCATCTCCTGAACTTGGTACCAGAAGAGCCAGGTAGGTTTGTGTGCATGAATTTCACCTAGCTACCACAAGCAAAATACACTTAACTCTGTTCCATATCTGGGTTCTATTCAGTTCCATGATTAGATATTTCTCCACATGTGATGTGTTCTGAAGGTTTCAACAGGAAGTGCTTGAAATAAAAGACCTACATTAAAAGATTTTCCTAATACTGTTGCCTCTCCAACCAAAGAGGCCCACAAGGGACTCTGCATGAAAAAAAGTAATAAAGTAATAAAGTCATAAAGTAATCTCACATTTTCCTGAATTTAGAGGCAATGCTAATCCAAAACACAAGCATTAATATTGGACAGATGGCACTTAAAATTTTGCATCTATTCCCCTGAATCCATGAAACATGGAATCATGTGAAACTAAACCAAAACCCACAAACATGTGACTTAATAATTAATGGAAGACTTCTTCTGATTGGATGCTAAGGTATTACACAATGATAAGCAACTTTTAACTAGAACTTCTCAAGTTTCCTTAATGTGCCTTTGTTTCTGATACAAGACAGGTTACCCATTTACTTAGATTTTGTTGGTGATTTGATGGACCTGCATTTATTTTTTAAGAGAAAGAGCATAAAGGGAAGGAGAAGAGGGAACTGTCTAAGTAACTTTTGATAATTTTAACAAGTTCTGATCGTATTTGGGATCACTCCAAAAACCATCTAAAACAATAGAAAGAATTCTTGAATTCAGTCATAGCTGAATAAAGTCTTAAATATAAATCTTGACACTCTACCACCTCCATGTAAAACAACACTTCTGTAAAATGGCTTTGTCAAGAAAACACTATCTCCTTTGTGATATACAGTGGCAAGCAACAATTAACATAATTACTCCCAGTTCTCATTATATAATTATGCAATTTATTGTACAAGTAATTAAAATATTGCAATTTAATAAATTAGCGATGCAAAACATATCTAATTTATATGCATAACTGCACTAGAGTTTTATTGCCCTTGTAGTTAGCTGAATTTTACTACAAATTGCAATAGGTTTACTTATTCACGTAGACATTATTCACAACACTGTCAAATGTCCCAAATATTATTTATACTGAGCAATCATAAGAATATTTTAGAGAATCTTATGTATAACAACTATTTAAAATTACTCTAAAAGTTAGTCTGAAAATTATGCATAAATTAATACAGAGTTCCAGTACCCATTGTTACATTTAAGCAGTTTCTACACATAAATTATTTGTATTTCAGCTCTCTGTTTGGTGTAATTTATGGTTTTAAACTTATCTATCCTGCAGTGTTTCATCTTGTGTAAGATAATTTATATTTCTATGCATCTAGAGTGGTCTTCAACTGCAATAGCTTTCATAGAATATTAACTTCAGAAGTGGTAGTATGAAAAAAAATTTAGTTTACCTGGTCTAATCCCTCTGATGAATATGACCAATAATAATAAATTTTAAAATAGTATGATTGTTCCCTAGTTCTGTTAGCTTCTGATATTTACATTTTTGGAGTCAGAGTTCTCACAGCATCTCATGTAAACAACAATCATTGTTTTTCTAACTGTAGCAATGTTTTTCATTCTTGTGCTATGATGGGCATTTCATGTAGCCAATGTGTTTGGAGAGAAAGTAATCTTTCTGTCCAATCCACTGTATTACGAAGAAATCTATAAATATGGGAGTTGGTAAACCTCAGATAGACATAACCCTTCTGAAACCTCTGTGTATGTGTCGTTCTTTCTCATGTTCGAGAGCAACATGTGATCTTCTGTATACTGATGCACAGTCCAATTACAAGATTAATTTAGCAGGCTCTTGTGTTCAGATCATTAGATTTTAGATTCAATGTGAATTTTTGCCTTATATTTATTGGAATTAGCTAATTATTCTTCTTGAATGAGGACATATTCAATGTTTATTTCCCTTATTGAGTTCACTTTCCTAAATGGAAGCGGATAGCAATTTAACTTATTTAATAAATGTACCGGATTTGCAAGCATTCTGGAAAATGAAATTTAAAATTTAAACAACCAAATTACTTTTTGTCACTCAGAATTTTCACACTGGTCAGACCACTAGTCTATTTGTTTATTGACCTCTTATCTGCAATGTACATGAGTAGATCTAGAAAAAAAATTAAAGTTCTCTACTGTATTCAGTACTGTGTCTAGAAAAAAGATCATCTGTAAATCAGTCTTGTCTTCATCATCACCCAACACTTCAAAGAATTTTTTTGCTATTCTCAGATTTAGTTATTTTGTATTTACTTCAAACAATTTGATGGAAAAGAAACTTGGAATCAATCTCAGTAAAAATAACTGATATAATTACTTTTTGAGATCTGCAGTAGAAATAGAAGAAAAAATATAAATTCTAATTTCTAAGTCAGTAAAGGGGGAAAAAAAAGACACCTTTGCTGTCTTTATACTGTTCTGTAAGAAATTTTGTAGTTTTTAAAGTACAAATACACATGTTGATTTATAAGATTTTTTTTCTCTCTCCCAGCTTATGAATTTCCAACTATATATAGCAAAAAATTCTGTATAGGATAGCATATCTAAATATACTACACAATACAATTTTAGATTAGGTTACATTTTTAGGTCAAATTGGAAAACTATACGGATGGATATAAATAGACAGAGATCGATCCATGGCTCTGCATGCTGTAAAAAAAGGAACACCAGTACTTTAATTCCTCATATTTGTATCCCATGACAGTGTTTTACAGTCAGGAATATTCATCTGAATATGAAAATATTCACTCTGAATAAAATCACTGGGCATTGTTCCTTCCTTTTACAACTTCAATGTGATATTCTGCACCTTGAAGCCCTACAAATTTCTCTCTTATTGTTATCATGGCAATGATGTGTTTTAACACAGAATTTATAGAATTAAATATATACACTGGTTTCTATAGTCATTGATTCCATATTGTTAACACAAACTTGTGAAACAGACATTAAATAGAAAAGTAATTAACAAATATATATTTCAAATGGTGTTCATAGTTCTCAGATTTTTGTGGAAAAACTATGCAACTGTAAGCTATAAGGGTGTCATTTTTTTTTTTACTTTAACTGAGTTTGACCTATGGAAATGACATTATGACAATTTAGTATGAATTATTCTGTCATCACCTTATTGTCCATATTCCTATGTATCTTAATTATTTTAATACATAAAATTTATAGCAATGTGTTAGTCAGAATTTAACTGTGATTATTCAGTATTGTATGATTTTATAATGTCAAACTTAATTAATGAGATTCACCTTTTGTAAAGTCTAGTGACTAAACAATTTTTAGCGTAATAGAGGGCAAGTCTGCAGCGTTGTAATTCTGAAGGCAGTTGAACAGGTGTGGATTTATGTATGTGCAGGAAGATAAAAAAATCATCTTAGATTCTGCATCTCATGAATGATCATAGCAGACCAAACCTCCAGACTTAGCAAAAGTGGAAAGACAAAGATGACAAGCTAACAGACGGACAATTTATGATGGAGTGACCAGAACACAGTGCTGTGAATCAAAGATCAGAAAAGAGCCTCAGAGAAATACTTCCAGAATAAATATATTTTTGTCTGATTAAAGAACAGAGTTTGTGAAACTGGGCATGCAATCAAAGGCATAGGTAGTAAGCAATATCTTAGCTACACAGACTAAATTGATGATCTCATGTGTAACATTACCTGTTGCTAACGCACAGGAATGTCATAAGAATGGCAGATCCTTATGTACTCTTCTGATCTGAGTGGCTGGAAAATGGCAAATGTTGAACAAAATCAAAGAATTTTTAAGGCACAGTGAAGACCATAATGATCACTTTCCACCTTGCTTTCACTGCTCAAAGAAAGTGTTGACCTTCAAGAACAATAGTGGCTATTGTAAAATCTTCCTTTCATGTGCTTTCTTGAAATGTCAGAGATGAAGTTACTGTTTGAGAAACAGAAGTTAAATGCAAAATTATTTTTGAACGCACTAGAAACACAATGAGACTGTACAGCTTAAATATCCAATCTGCATTGGATTGGAAATACTCAAATCCATGATGATGAATTCTTCAAACTGGTCATACTGTCTATGCATGATACATTTTAAATACAATCAGCACTTAAGATTAGCTTTAATGCACAACTCAGTTCCATGTTTGTTCCTGATTTCTCAGAAATATTACTTCATTATATTTTCTACGCTTATTTAAACATAAAAGTGGTAAAAGTATAAATGAAACTAACAGTAATATAGAAAGGGTTGTGAATGAAAAAAAAAAAAAGACAAAATCTGGGAAAGCCTGTATATTTAAAATAGACTACTTTTAGATCATAATTTAAACTTGAAAACACATACAAAAAAAAACTAATACTACTTAAAAATTTCTAAACACTGAAATATTTGTGATTATCAAAGTATCACAATCGTAGTAAGTACTTAATAAAGAATAACGTATGGAATGAAAACTAATTGTTTTCTTTGTACTGATGTTTAAATACTATCCTAATGTATTTGGGTTTAGTTCTTCTAATACTGAGAAAGGTAAAATTCTCTCCTCTTGGCTGTCCTTTGTCAATTTTACCTGCTTCTCCTACAGCGGTAGAGTTTCTGCAGTTCAGTTTGAGTTTCCATGATTGAATCTGATTTTTTTAATTCAAAGACCAAAGTGAAAAAGAGAAGAACTCTTTCTCTTCCTCATCATTTCCTGTGTAAAGCAGTACTAAAACTTTATTGTAGTTGGAAGTCTGTTTATTTTTAAAACAGTGCATAAAAATGCATTGAGCTGTGCTTAAATTTGTTTTCCAGTCTTAGGCATAAAAGTTTGGCCTTGAGAATATATATATATATTTCTTCTGATGTAGAGAAAGACCCTGATTAGTGGACCTCAGCTGATACGTCCCTAGCATTTCTCTCCTCCCTCAATGTAATTCTCCCAGCTCCAACAGTATTTTGCCCCTTCTGGTTCTAACTTAGGCTGCAAAGAAGCACATTTGAAACATAAACTAAAGAGGAAGATGAAGTAGCAATTGCTTGTCTATTTAAAATTTAAAAATCAACCATGACTGATGCTGAGCTGAGAATCAAATAAGAGCAAACTCATATGCTGTTCAAAACTTGTTGGATTGAAAGCTTCTCTGGACTCAGGTCCAGAGGGAAGCCAAGGCACAGGAGTTGAATTAAAACCTTTGGACAAGCTGAGATACATTAAGTCACACCAAAGTGAAGTAGAAATATAGATTTTTTAACTTTTAGAAGAAATATATGCTAAGTGCCTTTAAAAGTGCCCTAAACGTTGTAAAGCTGGAGCAGAGACCTTAAACACAGCTCTTACTGCAGCAGTGTCACCCTTTCACAGAACTTTTTACATTAGACAAAATACAGATAGAACTATACTGTTCACATTTTTTAGATAGAGTGTTCACATAAACAATAAGAACTGATAGAAACTGTACACACAAATCTGTGTAATACCTATGTAATACTTGTGTAAAAAATAAGACTGTTAGAATTAGACCAGGACAGGTTAAGAAAACTAGAATCATGTGTTGATCTTATTGGTTAATATAACCCACACCTCTGTAAGAAAAAATATAGAGTATATAGAAGAAGTTTTATGCCTGCTTTTTGCCTGCTGCTGCTGCTTCAGCTTGCTTTATCATGTAACCTCTCTCAAACTCTACCTTCCAGAAAGTTATGAGACTATAAAGAGCTTAGCAGAACAGCAGCCTCCTCTGCTCCTTTACCCTGGTCTGGGAAGGAAGGGTAACCCATCCCAGCTCAACAAAACCTAGCTGTTTTTCATACTAAGTCAAAATTTTATGTTGTCTTCCATGTGATTTGAGAGGAGACAAACCTGGTTTACCTTGAGTAGAGAAATGCAGAATGTACATCTTTCACAATTCAACACTCACTTTGATACTTTACTGTTGCAGCGGCTTGTGGTGCCGAATGGTGCGGCGCTGTGACCTTCTGAAAACATCTCCAAGGCGAAGTCGCTTGGCAGGACCACCCCACACTCACACACACACACAGACAGCTCCAGAAAATGGGTCGATGACAAAGAGACAGAAAGGATCTCCATACGGGGTTCCACGGGAGGGTTTAATGCAGCCACAGGTGTGAAAGGGTCCAGGGACAAAGAGCCGTAACACAGGAGGGTCCAGGTTTAAATACGGGAGCAGAGGGAACATCAGGAACCAATGATGGAGGGCATGAGGGCGGTACGCAGGTGGGGCCAGGGTATGGGAGCCAATGGGGAAACTCTGAGAGAGTGGCAATGAGGCCAGTGGGGCAACAGGGAGTGAAGAACCTTCTAGGGCAGGGACACAGAAGGTACAGAGGGACAGGGAGGCCAACAGGGGAAGCGGGGAAGCAGAACTGGGGTACATTACCATAACAGAACAGAGCATCCTGGGCAAAGCCTTTTTGTCTCCCTGACCTGGGGAGGATCTCTGATCTTAGGGGCTGTCCCACTGGTGGAATTTCTTTGTCCCTTGTACCGTAGGCTCACCTGCCTCTACACTTTACTATAAAATATGAAAAATGTGATAAGATAAAACAGAGAAGTTATATTGGGTTTAACTGCCAAGCTGTTGTCAGTGGGGTGGGAGGGCAGGGATGAGGTGTGTGAGGAATGACTGGTGCTGCTCAGTGCTGGACACAGACCGTTCCACCTGGCTTCAAAAGAGCCACTGCAAGTCTCAGCTGGGACCCTTAGCTAAGCTGGTGTGTCTGTATGAAAATACTGGCAAATCCCTGCCCATCACTGTGAGGAATGAAAAAAAATTAATGTGTGAGAAAGAACCCTGAAGGCACCAAAGTCAGATGAAGTAGGTGAGGAAGTTTCAGACTTTGGAGCAGGTACCCACACTGCAGCCTCTGGAGTACCTCATGTCGGACCAGGTGGATATTTCCTAAGGTGCTGCTGTCTGTGGAAGGCCCCTGCTGCAGCAGGAGAAAAGTGTGAGAAGGAAGGATCAGCAGAGAGGCAGTGTTATAAACTGACGAGAGTCTCCATTTCCCATCTGCCTATGCTGCTTGGAGGGAAGATTGAGAAGCTGGGAATGAAGAAGAGTGAAGCTGAGCCTTTCAAGAACTAGGGGGTGAGAGGGAGGTATTATGATTTTTGGTTTTGATCCTTGTCAACTGACTCAATTTTAGTTTGTAAGAAATTATATTAATTCTCCCAAATTCAGTTTGTTATCCCTGTCACAGTAACTGGTAAAAGATCTCTCTGTCGTTACTTTAATTTATCAAAGCTTTTTACTGTATTTCGTACCCCTGTCCTGCTGAGGAGAGGGAGTGACAGGCAAGCTGGGAGAGAGAAGGGGTTTGGAAGCCAGACAGTATAAAAGGCCTCTAAGATAAAAACTCCTGTTATTTGTGTGTTATGTGTACATGAAAATTATACTAAAACAGATCATAATACAAATAGAAGTCCCTAAATATATTTGGTATAGGTTTAATGCAACTACATAATATTGGTTTGCACAGAATATGTCATCCCACCTGTTCTATACTAGCATTTTAAATAGCAAAAATATAATCCAAATTATTTTTAACATTTACATACTTGGTGTTATTCACTAGAAAATAGAATTGCATTTCAAAGTTATTAATACGTAATGGCAGTTTTCAACAACATGTTTTCTTGCATCAATTATATGAAAAAGAAAGAAAGGTCCACTTTCTCACAACCTATTGTAATTGGCTTGAATATTTGTGGATTTGGTAGCTTATTTTCTTAGATGTTACTGAAGATAAACAATATTAGATGTTTTCAGAGGGAATGAGGAGGAATTTCCTTTTTAATAGTACTACCCAGAATAACTTTAAATGAAATTTCTGCAATACCACTATTCTCCATTTTGGAAGGGAAATTATGCCAGAAAACATAACCTCCAGAACACATTACAGAGTCTTATAATTTCTGCCAAGATTAACATTTTGAGGTAAATTAATTTTACTTCACTCTGGAGAACCACTTCCTCAAAAGTAATGCGTTCACAACTATGTGCTATTAATGAGAAAAAGGCATAGTGACCTTTAAAAAGTAGGGAGATAAATTTCCCAACTTTGGGAATTAACCTCAGAGAAATAAACTTTAAATGCAGCTATCACCTGTATTTTTTATTAAGAATAAACTTTTATCTAATGTTTGCTTTCATTATTCATTTTGCATGTTTCCTAATAGTGTGACTAGGAAGTGTTAAATTTGATTCTAGACAAAACTTTCAGTAAATGCAACTGCATTTGCTGGCTAGGAGTGCACTCATCAGCACACATGCTTAAGTTCTCCACAAAAATAAATATGTAAGGCTATTCCATCATATTTTTTCAGCCACACCTCACTATTCAACTGTGCCAATTGAGGTAAATTGATTGCAAACATAAAAACATACAAAAACTTTTACTTAGAATTTCTAGCTTTCCTTTAAAAATTTTAAATACTTCTTTGCTACATTTTCTTTACAGATCAATCTAACTTCTGGCAATATGGCAAGGCATTTTTAAAGAGTATAATGAAAACTTACACCCTTCCTCCTTCTGAGTTATTCCACATAACAACTGACCCTCAGAAGATTTGTCTATTTGCAAAAAAAATGAAGATTTTGCAATTCACATATTTCACAGTTCTTCTTTCCATATTCAATTCTTGCTATGGTGTAAGGAAGCCCACCCCTAGTGACTCATACCTTTCGTACTATGAGGGGTGGACCCTGGATGGATTGCCTTCCTCAGCTGGACAGGGATGAGAAAATATAATGAAAGGCTTACATGATGTAATAAGGTCAAGGAGTGATTGGTCACCAGTTATAATTATGGGCAAACAATCAACTTAGACAAATTAAATTCTTATCAAACAAATCAGAATAGGGTAATAGAGAAAGAAAATGAAACTTTATAAAAACTTGTCCTTCAGCCCCCTCTTCCTCCTGGGTTCCACTTCTCTATCTCCTCCTTACTTCGGCCTAGGAGAACAGGGAATGGGGTCAGTTCATCACACATTGTCTCTGCTGCTCCTTCCTCCTGAGAGGGAGGACTCATTACACTTTCCCTCTACTTCAGCATAGAGTCCCTCCCACAGGACATAGTCCTCCACAAACTCCTGTAATGTCAGTCCATCCCATGAACTGCAGTTTTACGTGAAGTGTTTCAGCCTGAGTCCTGCCCAGGACAGGCTACAGGTTTCAGGAACTTCTGCAATGTCAGCTCTTCTCTCTGTAGATCAAGGGTCCTGCCGGAAGCCTGCTCCAGCATGGGCTTACCATTGGGTCATATCCTCCATTGTACACCCACCTGCTTCAGCATGGAGTCCTCCATGAGATGCAAGTGGATATCTGCTCCATCATTGCATACTGATGGCCCACAGGGACACAGCCTGCCTCACTGTGGTCTGCACCAGAGGCTGCAGAGGAGTATATGCTCTGCTGCCTGGAGCAGCTCCTGCCCCTTCCTCACTGACCTTGGTGTCTGAAGTGCTGTTGATGTCACACATTCTCACTCCTCTCTTCTCTGGGTACTGTTGCCCAGCACGTTCTTTTGTTTTTTCTTCTCAAATATGTTTACACAGAGCAGCTGCCATTGTTGCTGATGGGCTCAGCATTGGCCAACACTGTGTCTGTCTTGGAGCTGACTGGAACTGACTCCATAGGACACAGAGAACCTTCTGGCAGCTTCTCAGAGAAGCCACCCCTGTAGCCTTCCAAAACCTCACCACAAAACCCCAACACATACATTTAAACATACATTTTGAATTGTCTGTGCCTTCTCTGTACCATATTCTGCAATCTCTTTTTCATATTTCCTGACACCAAATATTTTGACCATTTCTTTATGGGAATGGAAGAGCTAGAAATATCATAGGAGACCACAGCTTGAATCGATTGGTATGAAGGTTTACCTAATTCTCTTGTCAGCTGGAAAGAATAAATATTCCTGATCACATTTGTTTCAGGTGCTGTACATTTGAAAAGCTTCTTCCCCAAAATGACAATATTAACCTCATCTTTCTTGCCTTGAACTTGTTAGGTATAATCCATCTATATGGAAGAAGCCCTGATTATCTATTTAGAAAGACAGTGTTAAACATCACCACTATGTTACTGACCTTTCATACAGTTTATTCTCACATCTCCCTTACAGAGATGTTTAAAAAGGAGTATTAAGTGAGGAAGGACTCAGCCAGTCTTTTGTCAACAGGATGCATGGGAGTATTGCTAGGCACAAGGTAGGCAAGAAACTCTAGTCTTACCCATGTTAAAAGTCAAAGCAGTGCTTTGATTTGCATTATGTAGCTTAGCAGTCCTATTGAAGCACTCCAAACCCCTGATATTCCCATGGGAAAGAACCCTGTGGTGGAGTCAAACCTGTAAATGCTCAGAGTCATATTTCTCAGTATTTAGTCATTAAAATAATAAAACCTTGGTCATTGACATTATATACAACTTAGAGGAAAATGCCTATATTTTTAATACATTACTTGCTTTTACTGGTCTACTATGATGTTCTTAGTGTTAAGCCGCAGGATGTAGTGATACATAGTTAGATTGGAAGTGCAGAAAATAAGATGTTGAAATGGGAAATAAACCACTGAGCATTCTTTACTAAAATTGAATAAAAATTAGCTAAGCTTTGTTCCAGAAAGGCTTAAAAAGCGTAAGTTTTGGGTTGTTTTTTTGTTTATTTTTAATTGTGGTGGCTGTGATTATTACGATAATATTTTATTATTAATAATAATTTATTAAACATCTTGTTCTTAATTAAGAGACCTCATATCAGTGGTTTTGGTTCAGATAATATTTTTGGAAAAGACACTTTGTGTCCTTTTGTACAGATGTCCAAATGGCATTTATAGGTATAAAAACCTGCCCACATTTCCTTTCAGACTAGTTGAAATATAAAAAATATTCTCTTTGTGTATTTAGAAGTGATTTGTGTTAACATCAGGAAGTCAGTCTTTAGTAAAAACTAGTATGAAATTTCTGCCATATAAATTTAAGAAAAATTAAGATTTTTTACAAATATTTTAATAAAGATGTGATGCATTTGTAAATACCTACATTTTAATTTATTTTGATTTATAAAAAAATGTTTTATTGATCTTTTCCTTGGTTGGTTTGGTTTCATTTCTGACTTAGTGTTCAAGCATTAGACAGACCCGACTCAGTCACGTGGCAGGGACCTGGCATCAATGCAGAATTATAGATAAGATTTATTTTTATTCACTTTTTGAAAAATTTCACAATACAGGAGGATTTTGCCACTTATAATGGCTCATCTTCCTCAAGGAAGGCAAATGGTTCTGTCTCTCTGAATCATAAACAGAAAACAAGGTGGAGCAGTGACAGGTACCTTGAGAGAAATGTAAAGACACGAACTGGATGTGCAGATGAATGCATGGCTTGGAAACCAAAATCTACCTCAATTGAGTCTGACATAGGATGCTGAAGACAACTAGAAAGACTTCTTTAAATCCATAAGAGGTAAAGAGAAGGCTACAGAAAATGTTGGTCTTGTTGATGAACATGGAATGAAGCCCAGTAACCCAAGACACAGGAAAGGGCTGAAGTACTGGAAACTGTTGTTGTCTTGGTCTTTATGAACAAGACTGGGCATGTGAAATCCCAGACCAGAGGGGAGGTCTGCAGCATGGAAAATGTACCTTGGCTGAATGATGATTGGCTCAGAAAATACTTGAGCAAACTGGATGCACGTTAAACCTATGGACCCTGAGAGAAAGCACCCATCAATACTGAGTGACCTGGCTGATGTCATCCATGAGGCCAATTACAACAATCTTTAATCATGGCAAATGAGAAAAGTGCCCAAAGACTAGAGAAAGAAAATGCCCCTCCTCTCTTACAAAAGTGCAAGAAGGAGCATCTAGGGAAATATGGCCTGAATCTTTGAGAAAGAACTCAAATTAATATTGGGTAAAAAAGTCAGGCACGTTTCCAGTCTGTTGAGACCAGCAAAGGGGACACCTAGATAATGACAGCAGTTGGGGCATTTGCCTTCTTGGCTGGATGGCTGTCAGGGGTCAACTCTCTGCACCCCTGTGATGGCACTGGGGACAGGATGTGACAGCCCCTGCCTCACTGCTTTTCAGCAGCCACAGGTTCGGACCCTCTGCACATGGTCCAGGGCTCTTACAGCCGTATACACACGCAGGCTCCAGCAGGTCTCATCACCCCACCACTCATTACCCCAGGCCTGTTCTCTGGTTCACTACACCCTCTGCCCCCATGCCCTGTGGCCCTGCTGTCCTACCAACCTGCACTGCCCAGTTCAGACTCGCTACAGCAGTGCCCAATTCCTTCCTCCTGCCTGGAGTCGTGACTTGGAGCTGCTCTCTGCATCACCACAGGGCTGTGCCCTGGCAGGAGCCCCGAGAAGTTCAACAAGTTTGAAGTACAAATATTTCATTTCATCCAAAGTGCTGCAACAATTTGTCCTTCATGTTGTCCTGCTTCTGAGTTCTGACCAGCTGACAGGCTGTAGGTTGAGAAGACTTGAGCATTGTCCATCTGCCACAGACACAGGTCATGCTGACAGTCCAAGCCCTGCTGGGTCCTCCCACTGGTGCTTCTTTCCGTGGGTAGCTTCTCTATGATGTTAATCAGATATGCAAGGAATCTCAACGACTGGTCTATAGGTAAAATTTCAATAGCTGCCATACTTCATGCTTACAGAAAAGTCGAGTTGCTCAATTCAGTTTTTCCCATAAAGAGAGGTAAGATTATATTTTCAAAATCCATTGGTATTGTACAAAGTCCATTTTTATGGAATATTAATTAATGGCTAGAACTTACTTATAACATTTCCTGGAAACACTGCACAAGTCCATCTAGCAGATGTAAACCAAAAATGTCAGAAATACTGTATCAAAAATATTGTGGCCATCAGGACCAGGGTTGCTTTGTGCTCGACACAGGTGAGGCCCCACATCTAAGTGCTGTGTCCAGTTCTGAACTTACATTTCAGGAAAGACATTGAGGTGCTGAAGTGTATCCAGAGAAGGGCAACAGAGCTTGTTACTTTCATACAACTAGAGAGTAAGTTGTATGAGCAGCAACTGAGGAAGCTGGAGTTTAGTCTGGAGAAAAGGAGATTCAGGAGAGGCCTGATTGCTCTCTACAACTGCCAGAAAGGAGGGAATAGTAGGGTGGGTCTCAGTCTCTTCTCCCAGACAGCCAGGAACAGGACAAGAATAAATGGTCTCAGGTTGCACCAGGGGAGGTTCAGGTTGGACTTCAGGAAGAATTTCTTCACTGATTTTCAGATACTGGAACTGGCTGCTCAGGGAGGCAGTGAAGTCGCCATCTCTGGAGGTGTTTAAGAAACAACTGGCTATGGCACCTAGTGCCATGATCTAGTTGACAGGGTGATGCTCAGTTAAAGGTTCAGCTCAATGATTACATATGGCTTTTCTAAAGGATTTTGTTATTCTGTGATTCTGTGATAAAAGCCACCTCAGGTGCAGCTGTATTTTATTATTTGTAGACTACAAAATTTAAATTATTTGCCTGTCTTACTCAGTAGTGGAATAAAGCCTTGCTAGTAATTCTATATAAGAATATTCAATAAATTACACATTTTACCTTGAAATTGCCCAATTTCACTAAATAAAGTCCGATTGTACCTAATGCCACCTGGGTTTTTGTCCATTGCAGTGTTTTTTTCTTATGGAAATTATTTTACATTAATACAAAATGTGCCAAAAGTAGAGCTGATTTATTAAAGAAATTAAGAAGAGAGACTGGTATTCAAACTAAGGTTGTGTTTCTGTGCATTATACTGCAATATGCCTAATGATGTCAGCTGTATGGCTGACTAATCTGTAATTCCGAGCAACCACTGTATCATAGAATCACAGAATAATTTAAATTTAAAAAGACCTTTATGGTGATCGAGTCCAACTGTTAGCCTAGTACTGCCAAATCCACCACTAGAAATAAAGATGAACAGAAGAAATATGATTTATATTTTTGGGCATGATTTCGTGCAAAAACATTGTTTTATAATGCAGTGACCTGCAATAAAAGCCATATATATTTTCTAGCACTTTTACCAAAAGCAAATAGTAATAGAAACTTTGTGAAATCTAAAGATAATACAGATGTGTGCATTTAAGCATACTAAATTTACTTTCATGAGATCTGATAACTTACTTGCAGTGTATCATTCTAACTTGGAGAAAGACAATAAATTGGTTCATTCTAATGAACATAACCTTGCAGAGTCAAAAACTATATTGCTTGTTTGGAATGCTATTGTTAATATCACAGAATAGCAGATTTCTCCACTTATCTGCTAAATGTAGAAAACAGTTCCAAGTAAAGCAAGATTCATATTAGCTTGATTTGCAAATCTCTCTAGAGCTCAGTGTATCTTTCAATATTGCACATTACAGTTAGTGCATTAATATTTAGAAATAATCAAAAATAATTCATACCACCTTCAGAACTGAATATAAAGTAGTTCTCAAGTGCTGATATAGCCAATATATATTAGTAAAAATGTTTATTTGTACTCCAAGAAACGCTATAAAAATATTCTTACAAAGAACATTGGCCACGCTGCAAAGCACCTTAACTAATATACTTGAGTAGAATGAGGACATGAATTCACTGGTTTACTGCATAGTTACCAAGAGAAAAGCTGCAGCATTAAAATGTTACTAAATAATTGTGATTGTTTCTAATGGAGACATTGCATTGTCACTGATAAGTAATACATATTTTATATCATGCTGATAAAGCATTTAATTCATGTCACCAGCACCCTCGTTACTTGCTGTTATACTCTGGGATAACAAGTTTCTTTCTATTAACTACTGAATATTCAGAAGGACATCTTGAACAGCTTTAATTAAAATGTTTTAATTGCCTATGAAAACCCCTAATGCAAATTACTATTGTGACAAGAGCAGCCAAGCCTTTCATTCTGTGATCATACAGTTTTTCTTCATTTACCTCTTTCTTCGGGAAGTATGGAATTGATCTAATTGCTAGGAGTGGAAAGGGTTCACAGAATCTCAAAAGTTAATGTGTATTGGGAACAAAACTCCATCACTATTTACTGATTCCTTCACACTAGATTGCTGGCAATCAAAATTCAATTAGAATGGAAGCATACAGTTGCTAAGGTGCAGGCTATGGAATTCTTTCTTAATAAGGATTTTGACAATGAAACCATCACACGTGGTAGGTGGAATTGCAGAATTCTCTAATTTTAGAACTAATGACTTAGATTGTGACACATTTTCTTTCAGAAATCATGATATTTAAGAAATAAAAGCAGAGATAAGATTCCCAACTGGGATATATTCCCCACAGAGGATTAGGGAGTTTGCAGTCACTGAACTCATACGACTGTAAGATTTCAGAATGCTATTTCTTCTCACAAGATTTCCATGATAAACACCTTGTGAGGAATAGCAATTCTTTGAAGGTTTTGAGTTTCATCTGCAGATCTAAACTCCAAGTTTTAAGCTCGTCACTTAAGTAATTGAAAGTTTGGCTCAACTTCAATAAGTACCGACACTACCATTCCTTTTGCAGTTATTAATACTAGTACTGTGTAAGTTTATGAAGGTTTATTCTAAACCTGGTATCTATACTTCACTGAAAGTTGATCTCTCTTTTAGCAATTTGTTGTTAAAGGTTAAAAAGATATTTGTCTTTAATAGAAGGAGATCTGAGATTTCCTGGATTTATGCACAGAAAATAGAAAGAGTGAAGATTATATCATGCTAGTTTTATTTTCGCTTTGCATGCTTGTATATAAGCAACCTGAAATTCAGTCAGTAATAAAAGAGAAAGACAACTGCTTCCCTTTCTCATTTGTGTTATTACCTCCGTGTTCTTGCCATCCATGAATAAATTGAAGTTTAAGAACAGAACCAAGAACGGAAAAAAAAGGAGATCAAATGAAGTATGAGTTACCTTGGTTTCAATTAATAATTTGAAAAAAAAAGTTTAAAAATATAAACAGCATCCAAAGATGTCACCTAAAGAATATAACTGGGAAAAAAAAAACCCTGTGGTATCTCTTGTCCCTTACAGCAGCCTAAATACTCTGGAATATTTACGAAGATTGAACCACAGCTACACAGTTCAGACTTCTTCCATATTGACAGACTGCATCTTCAAATTGCTCTTTCCAGATAGTTGCTTATGGAAGCATTTAAACAGGCTGTGAACTTTCATGAGTACAGGATGGAAGATGAGTTAGCTCATTAAAGAAGAGAGATGCTGTTTCACAGGCAGAGACTGAGTAGTGGCTCTAACAGTAATTTTGAAAGCTCTGCTAACCCTGCTCTATTCTGTGCCATCATGCTCTAGGTTTACAGTGCCCTAATTTACTACCAATTTATTTACCCAACAGCAATTTCTGACATGGGTCTCCCATTGGCTGGCACTCTCGATAATATTGAATGTCTGCAGCAACACCAGCTAGTATTGTCTTCAAATTTATGTCTGAGTCTTGACAAACTTCACAGAAGGAAACAGGTCAAAACCATTCATGGATTTTTAAATCAAACTTAATGCACTACTTCAGCAAAATATTCTGTGTTTGTTATGGTACTATCCACAGATCTTTTACAAACTGTGATTTTTCTTTTTTTTTTTTTTTTTTTACTATGCTATTGATGTCCACAGCAGTATAAATGACCATAAAGCCATAAGAACTTAGGTGCTTTTCAAAACTAGAAATTCCCTGGAACTTTGAAGAGTTTGTAGCACTGTATTTCTGAAAAGTTTTACAACTAATCCTCTAAAGCTGGTACTTGTGAGTATGCTGCTGAAACTCTTCTTGTGATCTGGGAGTTGAAGTGTTTACCTGATTCTGTATACCAGAAGCCTTCAAGGTCACACACAGTCACCCAGAGGTTACTTAACTCTTCAGGCCTTTATGATGGTACATTCTCTGGCTAGTTTTCTAATAGAAATGCACTCTATTTCTCCAGGTCATGCTTTTTAAATTATCAAACTCTTGGATTATAAGAGCCCTTCTCTAATGCAGTTATTTTAAATTGCAAATAATCCCAAATTAAGACAAATTTCATACATACATATATATATATATATATATATATATATATATATATATACTATTTATCTGTATTATATAAACCATACAGCATAGTTCAAAATACTTATAAAATTCTTTAAGCAAAGCAACAAAACTAATTCCACATCTTAACTGGAGTTAGAACAGAAATTACTCTTCCCCTCCTGAAAAATTGTGGGTCATGATTTCTACTTGAATGTAAGCATCTTCACTTCATGGCAATTGGATCTAATCTCTATAGATCCCACAGAGGGTTTGAACTGATAATCATCCATGACAAAGTACTCCTTTTCTGCTTTGTTCCCCGCCTTAGTTAGAGGAGATTCTTTTTCTCTTTTTAATTAAATTGTTTATCTGCCATAGTTAATGATACATTTATCATATTGAGTACTTGCTTACATTTCATATCTCAAAAATGCCCCATTTTTTTCTAACAGGTGTGAAATTCCCTTGTTTCCCTTTTATTACTAATTAGCATTCTTCTTGTAATTTTTTTCAAAAGATCTTATTATCCATTTGTAGATTAGACGAATATATGCTCCAAGGATTACTAGATTCTCCCCAGTATGTGAATTCCATATTTCCTCAATGGAAATAATCCATGAGTTGTGACAAAGAATATTGCAGACAAATTCTCATGTAATACACATTATAAAAAACCAAAAATGTTAACAGTGAAAGTGACAGAACTGCACACCAAATTTTATTCATGTAAGAATTTGTGTATTTATACTTTCCTTCATATACATATGCATGTGCTTGTAGGAAAAATACAAGTCAATCAGGCCAGCTAATACTTAACAGAGAAAAAAAATCAACGAGCAACCCTCTGGCTCCAAAAACAAACACAAAAGCCTCAAAATAAACCAAAACAAAACTGTAAAAGCTTGCTGCTATATCCTAAGCTAAGAAAGTGGGATTTTGAAGACATCTGACTCAGATAAGAAGAAAAGCAAAGCAAATCATGGACGGAAGAGAGTAGAATAAACCTGAAATACTTTAGTTATGTTAATTTCTCTTGCTTGTGGCTTCAAGCATCTGTAACAATCTAGCAGTTAATACATTTTAAAAACTATAACACTATGCAGAGAGATGCAAAATTATCCATGTATCCTAGAAAAAGAAAGTTTCAACAATCAGATGCTTTTATTGCCTTATTTTCCACATTTCCTTTCTATAGCCAGGTTCCAGTCAATAGGGCAAGCTGACTGAGAGCAGATACAATAGATTTTTTCAAACACTACTTTTTAGCATTTTCTTCACCTGATTTGCTCATATAAATTTTTTGTTAACAACCTGAGCACGTTCATACTTGTGTGTCATAAAATTAACTGCAAACAGCAGTCTCTGTCCCTGAAAGTACATCCCACTTTACTTCTGCCTGGAGAATTGTTACAACACACAGAAGAGCATACACCTGGTTTACTACACTGACAGGTGGTTGCCCATTTCTTTCTTTCCCAGTAGCTAACAGGACACTTCAGCTACCTGCTGGTAGCTAAAGGCCCCATGCAGTTACACTAATGTTCAGTAAATCTCCATGAATAAATAGACTAAATAATATCTATCATAACAATACTTCTTAAGATGCATGTGCCATATTATACAACCAACAAAATCAATTGCTGCTGGGAAAGCAGAATTCAGAGCAATTCATATAATAAACCTATGCATACAAATGCTACAATCTTCGGTAACTGGTACTTTCAAGAAAAACTGCAATGCAGGTGAAGTCTTTTGTATAAATTGCACATTTATAAAAACGGACAGTGAACTGAATCTTGGGCTGACTGAGAGTGCACAGAACATTTCATTTAAATAGTGATTACTTGTTTCACATTTTTTCTGTAGAAATGTATGGACTTTTCTCCACTAATTCCCTATCACAGATTGGGTCACTCCTTCCCGTGAGCGTTAATCTAAGGTCAGCATTTTCACGGTGGAGAGAGATCATCTACTCAAGAAATTACTCAAATTACTCCTCTCATCAAATAGAATAAAAAAACCACCAAAAAACAACAAGCCAAACTAACCAACCAACCTATATACCTACTAAAAAACAAAAATCCAGACAAACAGAAACCGTGAGATAACTTAGGTGTATACTCACAATAATCTTTTCAGCAAGGAAAAATATGTGTGTTCATCCCGCTTGAACTTTAAATTCTCCCTACATACCCTGAGTTTTGATGTTTTCCTTTATTTCTTTTCATGCTATGAGAGTACTATGGCCAGTTGTTGCAGATACAAACGTACATACATATTTGTAACAAACTCTCAGGTGTTCCTCATGGATTTTGACCATAGAGATCACTGTCGCAATCTGACAAATTTGTATAATTGACTCAAAGAATTTGTATTTTCATTAATGTTGAAACTGAGATGTTCTATTGAAGATACACAACTTTTCCAGTGTCCAATTTTCTGGTGTATTTTTAATTCTGGAAAGCCAGCATTTCTATTTTCACAACTGGATTTCAAAAGTTAGCTCTCACTAGCAAATATAAACATTTCTGATTTTTTAGGCTAAAATTTATAAATGAGGAGAACCACCTAATTCAGGCAAGTTACCAAAAGCTGTGAAAAAAGTATGGTGAATCAACTGAAGATAAATTTCCTTTAGAATGGAGAAAAGGGAAATAAATTTTCTTTATTCCTATGCTCCTTAAAATGCATTAGGCAAATCACAATCCTTCCTCTGAGCAACACAAATACAGATTTAGTTGATCTGGATTTAATTCAAAGTTGATCTTTGAATTTTACTTCATTTTGAAGTTCAGTTAGGTACTGCAGATATATTCAAACCCAAGTTTTCCACAGTTCTTCATGTGAAGGAAACACGATTGCTATTTACAATCCTTATCACTGTCTCTATTTCAATATATAAAAAAGTTATTGAATGAGGACTAAAAGTTTCTGAGAATTTCAGTATGTAAAAAGATATCAAATACAGCAATAACTATAATTAACAAAAGAAATTAGAAAGATGATTTTATCAGGTATACGTAATAGTTGCTAATATAAAAACAAAGGCTAATACAAAATGTATATTATAAACCTACAAGGTAGTACTCTAAATGAAATACTAGCAAAACATCTTTAAAACTAAAATTTCTGACAAAAGGTATGTCTTGGAAAAATTTAAATATATATTGCATTCCATGAAGCTTTTAAAGCAAAGTAGAATAATTAAAAAAAAAAGGAAATTGCATTTTGATGATTTGGTTTTTTTTCATCATTAGTTTTCAAAGATCAGCATTACATAATTTTCTGATATCTTTTCAACAAATTGTACATTTCCTTTTTCATTTTCATGGGAAATAGAGCAATACCCATATGAGCAGAAATTGTGTGATTACAGCATTCCCTCACCAAGAAAATTGTTCCAAATTACAAAAGAACAGTTTGCATATTTGGCTACTGGTATTTCTGCATACCTGCCAGCAGATATTTACAGTAAGCCCCAGATACTCTTTTATTCTTATAAAATAGTATACATCAATATTCACAAAAGAATAAACTATCATAGAGTTAAAACCCAGTATAATAATACCCAATTCAGACTCCTCTTCTGGTGAAACAGATTAAGGAAGAGTATAAATCCTAACAGCTAATGGAATTCTCTTTGCATTGAAAAAATATTAATTTGCCTATATCTATTTAGAAGAATTGCTATAAAAAGGTCTAGCAAATATTAAACTATGAACAATAACAACAAATTTCCATAGATTTAGAGATGGGCCCATACTACTACTCAGGTATTACAAAGCACACAGATAATATTTCAGTAAAGCAATTCTCAAAGTTACAAATGACTGAAAATTACTTCATTAAGAAAAGTACTATATAATATGTACACTCTATTGTGTTATATCAAGTTCCTCTCTGGATATCCTCTCAAACTTTCACCTCTAGCAGTAGTCTCAGTCCCTCATTCAACATTCATTCAATAAACTACAATTTATCAGCATGTCTAAATAAAGCCTAGCATCCTGCTCCTTTTGCCTTTTCCATCTCACTCCTTGTTTGGCTCAACTCTTGAACTGTCACTAAACTGCCTTTATTCCTTTAATGTGATTTCCATGTTAACTGGAGTAACTACCATTGCAGGCTTAGCAGTCATCAGTAATGTGAAATATTTTTCTCACTCTTAGGCTTCTATGAATAGGTATGCCTTACATAATGATAGCTGAATATAGACAGAAACATGGAATGCTCAAGGGATATCTTCCTTTGATGATCTTTTGCTATAGCTTTTTTTGAGTGGTGTGAACTGGTAAAACACTTTTATTCTGAGAACGAGGGCGGTCTCCTATAATATGACTTGTGTTTGAAATACTTAAAAGAAGAGAATCATATGTACATACTAGTTACATTTAAGGCACAGGAACCAGCAAAAACTTCTTGGCAATAAAATCACAGAATGGGTAAGGTTGGAAGCGGCCTCAGTGGGTCATCTTTTCCAGCATTCCTGCTTAAGAAAAGTCATGCTAGGATATATTTCAGGTGGTTTTTCAAAGGGAGGGTCTTGGAAACCCTCACTACCCTAAGTAATAGGATAATTTTTATGGGAAGTTTTGCAGATACTCAGTGACTCTTTCCTTTAGCAAAGGTACTGTATCTGCATGACATATTCTATACTTCATTATATATCTGTCTGTAAGGCATAGTGTATTAAGTTTTTACTTTCTTTATGTCTGACTGACCCTGAAAAATAATTATATTCTATTTTTGACTGCTGTGTTCTATTTTAGTAACAAAATCAATGAGATTCCTTGTAGGGTATTGTGATAACCATGATATGGTAATCACGTCAAAATCAAGTACCTTGTAATTTTTATTGCTGCATTTATCTTTTTACCTATTATAATTTTATTTTTCAGCTGTAAGATTTTCTTTAAGTCTTTCTAAGAACACAAAATTTAACAATTCACAGAACAAAAATATCTAGCAGTTTTGTGGGGTGAAAAGCTAAACCAGGAACCAGTAGCAAATAACTAACTCCTCCCTCACATCCTCAGTCAATGATTTTGTCAGTGTTGTCTCACAGGCTAATGTATCTATCAAACATGGCATGACCTTCCTTGAACTCACAGATTTATTTATATTGTATGGAGTTGATTTTTTTCCCCACTCATGGTTTGGTTGCATTCTGCCACGCATAAATTATGTGTCTAATATTTCTTGGAAGGTCATGGTAGAAGAGTATATATCCTGCTCAGCATACTATACATGCAGAAAATAGTCATTTAATATAGAATACAGGAAGAAAAAGATCAGATAGAATATGTTTTTCCACTATTTTCTCTGTATTTTCTTAATATCTTAACATGATGTTAAAGGATTTGTAAAAATTAACACCTGGAGAATCCCTTATGTATTTTTCATTAGAAAACCCAAGTATTTGCTAGTTAGAAAACTAACTTCTAAATCCAGTTCCCTAATTTTTAAAATTTCAGTTGTCACACAAGTGAGGAAGAAGAAGTAATATTCAGCTATGAACCCTGGAAATAATCCAGACTGATACCATGCACTTGTTAAAGTTTTCCACTTCCTTAATTTATTTGTCCTCTACATATTCCAAAAGATTATGTCCAAAGCTTCATAATCTATTGTCAACCCCTACTTCAAAATCTATTCTATCCCCCAAGATCTCAGCTATTCTACCAATCTTGTTTAAAATCACTGATGATCTGGCAATCATGCCCCTTTTTCTTCTCTTCTATATGGTTAGAAAACAATGGGAGGTGACCTGGAATTTGAGAAGTTATTTTTGAAACTGTTTTTTAGAAAAAAATCAGAAAGTGTACAAATTGGATTAGCCTTCGCAGTCATCTCACAGATGCAGAGTAAACCAATATGCAAGTTTCTCATCCCTACTTACACATAATGACTGAATTGGCAGAATTACATCTAAATCCTTCATCTCTTTCCCTTCTACCTGCTCTGCTAGGCTCCTGCCCCTTGGTGACAGTGAGATTTTCTCCTTTGAAGCCAAGATTTTACTAGGGTTGAGTAGAAGAACTTAAAATAAAACATATGCTCAGAATGTGAAAAACTGAAAAAAATTTATGAAAACCAAGAGAAAATTTATTTAAGTGTGCACTACACCTGACTTATTCTCACTTCAGTGAGTTTCCTTGGTTTTTCCCCTAAATCATTCACATGTGAGATAGGCTAGAGCCTCTTGCAATTTACTTCGATCTGTATCCACAAACTCTTTACTACATCGGATGTGATAAGCTTCATCCTACTACTCATATGAAAACTTCAATATGCATTTCTTTTCACACTTGTAGATAAAGAATGGTTAGTCAAATATGCAGCCAAATTCCTTTCCATGTAAAACTGTGTGATAAAGGTAAAATCAGATGCATAACACAGGCATTTAGAGAAAAATCAGGATGAATAATTTCCATGACTTTTTCATTTTGCTTCTAAATTATAAATGGTCAGAGGACCTGTGACTGTATGCATTATTCAACTTAAGTCACTTTCTTCTTTAATGTCTTTTATCTTGAGATAAAATGTACTTTATCTTGTTTATATTTATGCATAAAATTCTGTAAAATATTTATCCATGTTTTGTGGGGTTTTTTTGAATTCACTTGTATTTTTTTGGTAACCAAGACTGACAAGATTTTGTGAGAGTATTTTTTCCCACATTAAGATTTCCTGTTACACAATATGTCTTAAAAAGCACTGTCTTACCTCCTATTATTCCCACATGAAGTAAGACTGAAAAGAAATAACCAATCACGGAGCTTTAAATGTCATAACTCAATATGTCTTCATTAAATTTCAAAATATACACACACAAAGGTCACAGACAAAGGTTGTCCTATAACCAGGGGCAGCCAATGTCACCAAAAAATCTAGACCGTGTAGCATGGCAGGCCTGAAGATGACAGAATTTTTCAGAAGCAGAACAGGAAGAAGAGGGCCTGAAACCCAGACCAGTCAATACTGAAGGTTCCTGGCAGGTAATCAAATATAAGCATGGCCTCTTCTTAAATGCCATAAGGGTTTTACTAAATTTAGGCAAAATTTGGAGTTTTTTTTTAATGAAACCTCTAGGTTTTGGCAAGAAAAACTTTAGAAAGACAACTAACTTCAAGAGAAAATTCTAAATCAGATTTAAGTATGAACAGTGCATCCAATTCTGTATTGCCTTTGGGGCTAGTGTCTACACAGCATAAGGGTCCAAACTTATCCAGTGTAATGTGTTCATACTGATGATGTTTTTTAAATGACTGCACTGTTTGACAAGATCCTGAGACTGCAGCAGTAAAGAAAGAGATTAAATAAAGATGTATATTGACTAACTTTCCCAAAGTTGAAATAATCTGTCACTTGGAATATTGCTTAAGATTCTCTCTTAGGAAATTTGTAACAATATTGAGAATTTCAGAACCATGGAGCACATGCATCTGTGTAACAGGGTTAATAAGAACATCTTAAAAGGTAATAATAAACAAGGGCATTACTAAAATTTCAGATATTTAATAAATGTTAATAAAAACTGTGCTACAAAAAACCTGTATCATTAATGTATTTGTTGTCTTACAGCAAGAGAGCTTTTAGAAGATAAAAAATTCAAGTTTTTTGAATATTCAGGTGACATCCATATTTTTTTCCCACTTTGTAATAATGGTCAAAGCTGATAAAAAAATTAAAGAAAGATCCTATACACCTTCTTATGAGATGTCTTTTCTAATATGACTATTTTAATGTATAAAAGTAGAATCTACTTCTTGTCAGACATCAGAACCAGAAATTGATGCTGACTCAAAGATGATATACATTTTTATTTCAAAGTAATGTTGAAACAAGTTAGGGATTTATAATCTGCACTTAAATGCCTTTTCCCCTACAGTGTCATTGTCTGCACTGTCACAGACTGCTTGGAGCTCTCAAATTTGCAGGGCAGTGCTCTCTGTCAATTGAACTTTACTTTATGAACTCATCAGGAAAGAAAACAAACACAAGGCAGAAGAGCTCAATTCCCTTCATAAAGGTTAGTCTAACATCCGTTCACTTGATTCATGAGGTTTCTAGCTCACAATTAATTTTTTCTCTAACTCCAACTCACAGTTTTTAATTTCCCACTCATTAACTAAAGTGCATGCCTATGAGCAAAATTTCAGCCTAGCTGAGGGTGAGAGTGCCTGTCTTTCCTTCTCATCAGGGTGCAAGCATCCCCTGTATGACACAGGGAGCCAGGAAAGCATCAGCACTCTTATTGGATCCAGATTGAAAGCCTTTTTTTTTTTGTAAGTTGATGCATCCATGCCTCCCAGCTTGGGAGGTTTGTCTACACCATTTCCATAAGTTAGTGAATATCAAAGAAACCGCACAGCAATCAGCATACAGGAATAATGGCTGCAGGAGACAGAAAATTGCAGGCGACAGTGGCTGCATAATGACCTTCAGTCCTTCCTGGCCATCGTGTCCTGTACATGTTGCTATCACATGGATCTGATGGTGCTGCTCCCAGCATACATCGAGCCTTAGCATGGGCTCTGTTCAGTCAAAACATGAGCAGGAGCTGATTGAAGTCACATGCACCAGTTCCTTATCAGTGACCAAGAAATTGCATAAGTTTGACAGCACAAGAAACAGAATGGTAAATCAAAACCAAACGTGTTCCCCCTAAATGCAAAGCTTAACCATAGAGTGTACCATTCAGTACACTGCAACAGCAATAATTTTCTACTTTATTATTAATCATAGTACTCCTGTATTTATTTTTAACATGCTTTGTAATACACAAATTAATTTTACTATACTATTTTATAAATTTAGGCCATTTAATGTGCAATATGATCTTTTGTTACAACTTTTCATTTTTTGCCAGAACTAGCTTAGGCACAGTTTCCATATTGATGAAAGTTTCTAAAAGCAACAGTATGTCTTATATGACTACAAATGTACCTTTCTTAATACATTAATTCTTATGAAGGAAAAAAAAATATAGTTTGTAAACATGTCAAATATGTAGGGATAAAAAAAAAACTAATTACCCTGCCTTTATATTGATGACACTTGAAACTTACTTGGAAAATATTCTAGCACTGGAGCCTTCTTTCAAAGGAAATCATGGCAACTAACAAAATGGAGAGATGTAAATGCATAAATTTTGCCATTCTTTGAAGTCAGAAAATGCTAGAGCACCCACCAAAACATTTTACTCAGATTCTTTGGGCTTAGATGAAATAGTGTCATGGGATGCAACCCACCTGAAGGCATTGTTCATATAAAATAAGACTTGGACTTTATTTGCCTCCATCTGCTCAGTTAGCTACTTCTGGTATTCACTAGAAAAGGAAAGAATCACAGGTAAGTGTTATGGGGGAGGGGTAACTGAAAGTACTACATCTAGCCTAATAAAATTGTTGAATATTGTGTGGGAAAAATATAAAATTAATCCCACAGATGAACCATGAACACAAACTTCCTTGTAACATGCTCAGGATGGGAAACCAGAGGGTGGTAGCAACCAACAATTAGATTTAGCTACGGACAAAGTCAAAGAGATTATCACAGGGCTTTACGCCCGGCAAGGTCACTGGTGGCTTATGCCAACAGCCTCAGTTAGAAAGCAATAAATGGGGGTGAACAGTCACCCCTCAGTGCAGGAACATCCACATTCATCCATCTGCCATGTAAAGGCTGTGTAAAAGGTTGAGTCTGGAGTTCCTACACAGAGAAACCATATACTAGCAAATGTGTTCACTGATTGAATGGCCTGTTTCCTGAACTCTGTGGTGCTGGTTTTAAAAGAATTTAGAGGTGTTGGTTTCTGTCAGTTTCTATAAAACTATTGTCTCTCTGTGTGTGACAGAACAGTTACCTCTAACAGTTACCTCTGCACCACTCATGCTTGGAAAATAGCCTTTACTTTTTACGTCAGAGGGCAGCATGATTCTCTCCTTGCTACTTTCCTGCTCTAAAATCCCCAGTGAAAAACTAGACAAAGCCTGTTGCCTGAACAGAACATTGGAAAGACTCAAAGTGGTACACGCCTACATGTCTCCATTTAATCTACAACCATAACACCCATGAAGTGATCCTGGCTTTCAAAAGCTGGTAAGAGAGCTGCTAAACCCACGTTAAAAGAAGTGCAGTGTGGCTGAATTCCTGATCCTGAATTTCCTATTAGGCACCTATCTGTTCAGGTGTCAAAACATACTGCTTTAGTTATGAGGACTTTCTCCACACACCTTTTTTCACAATAACTTACATTTTTGAGAACTGACACAGATGTCAGTTCCATCTAGACAAATCAGCTCTTCCTAATACAGTATCTTAAACACTGGGCTAAGTTGGACAATTTTAGCCACTGTGTAGTTGCAAGTACAAGATTCACAAGTCCAGATGGAAAATAAAAAATGACATAACCCTCTATTGTAAGGAGCTTATCTTGTATGAAGAATTCCTGATAGTGTGTGGTCTTTGTTTTAGTAATTACAACAGAACATGCAGAAAGTGTGTCATATGTATCACTGCACAAACATGGCTGAGAACTAGATATTTTTTCCCCAACTTTCTCTACCCAATATTTCTTCCCAGAGTACAGAGTGGAATTAATGATTAATTTATGGAGTTCAAAGAGGTGAAGTGGAACTTGTGACAACTTTTTAACACATTTTTCTCAAAGTCTAAGTACTCAGTACTTCTGAACATATTCTATTCTCAGAGAGTGAACTTGTGTAGTAACTAAACTGTGAGCTATTTCCTTTGCAATATTTCTTGGATCGTTTCAATTATTAATCACTAAAGAATGTTTTTCTTTGCAGAATATTTACGGAATTATATGGCATTAGCTGATGCTTTTTTCACTTCTGCAAAAATATGTGAGACTGGTGTAAAGAATCAAAAACCAATCTGTTCAAGGTTATATCGAGATATGTTACTGTATCTGGGAAACCCATGTATCAGGTTAACATGAGTGGTACAACCATCATGCCTGGAGCTGTTTTCCTAGAGATTTTCATAAATATTACTTTTTTCCTGTGATCTGATGTCAAGAGGTCAACAGTGAGAAAGCTATCACATTTTGGAGATCTGAATGACTCTAGCTACAGAAAGATACTCTCAGCTGTATGCTAATACCTCTAAGGGTGACATTTTATCAATTATCTAAAAACACCCTTTAATCACAGTACCACTAAATACAAAATATTTGTAAATAACATCTGCATGAACTGTATTTGAAAAACAATTGTGAATGTCTGTACTCATTTTCTATTGGAATTAAATTGTTTTATTCTTGAAAAAGGATACTTAGATTTAACTTCATTATCAACATAACTGTAACATAATCCTGACAGTATATTAACATATATAAAGAAAGTATTCTTTGCTGATAAAGACTATGCTACATAAAATGCAGACAGAATGATAATTTAAAATAAAGATATTAAGCTAACATGTCATGCACGAAGGCTCAACTAACCAGTTGCCATGTTAGTCACTGCAGAATAAGAATAATAATGCCTTCACCTTATTTCCTCTTGTGAAATTTTTTCTCTTCCCATTTATATAATCATTGCTGAGACAGCCTTCAAACAATTTACTTCAGTTTGAACAGGTTAACACTGAATGATGCACATCCCTAACAGAGAAGTTTGCAGCCCATGGATTGTGGTGTATCATCACAGTTTTAGAGAGGATGATATTGTCTCCAGCAACAGATAACAGATAAGAATTTTCTATTTCCTTGATTTGGAATAGAATACAGAAAATCTATATCTACATAAAATTACATAATATTAACACATTTATGCATAAAATCAAAGCAATAACCTTGTTAAATACCAAGCAACAAAGTAAATGTGTTCAAAAAACATGAATAATATTAAGAATTAATTAAAGAATCACATTATCTTCGTGGCCTGTGTTAAATCTTTTCAGCATACAATTACAACACACAGTGGACAACAATTTAGTTGAAGTATAATTGTGTCTATACAAATTCTGGTATGATCAAAAAGTTTGAAACTCTGATGCAAAATATGACTACACCAAACCAAGTGCATAACACCTCATAAAAGACAAAATATGTTTGTTGTGAGTAGTTGTGACCTAGCAAGGAAACACCAGCTTTTTGTCTTATATTGATTTAAATCATCTATTAAAAAAACAATTTGCAGAGTGATTGTGAAACATTCTCTGCATAAATTAACAAATCTCTTACTGAATTTTAAGGAAACTACATGACAATGCAAGGTCTCAATTTCTATTTTTTTTTTTTACCAATTGCAAAAAAATTCCCATCTTACTCTGTGAAAATCCCTATTGTGAGGATTCTCATTTTGATAGAGCTCTGTGTTCCTCTGTGGTGCACCTTTATTGCCCACTCCCCAAAAGCTTTCTTTGAAGATATAAAAGAATTACACTGTTTCTGAGGTTCTCTAAACTTGTAACATTGCTATATACTGAGGTAAATACACAGAAATTTAATGTTTACTGTTACTACTTATCAAATCCACTTGTAGTTAGCTGTACAAGCTATCTTACTTCTGCCTGTTTACAATGACATAAGATAATAATTGTACCAGCTGGAGAAGCTCTAATCCTTCTGATTGCATTTCTTGGACTGCAAGAATGACTACTTGAAAGCCTGAATTAAACTTTAAGTTTTCCCTATTCATTCTTTCTGAGCTTAAGGGATACTTCTTTGAATGCTTAAATTTTTTCTTTCTTCTTTTCTTCTTTTGGATCACTAAAAAAAAGGGAGAAAAATCTTTAATTTCCCTCACATATTGTCTTGCTGTTATCTCAGAAGAAAACTGATTTCTCTTATGGGGCTTGTGTGTTAACTGCTGTTTCTTTACAGTATCTGCCTTGCACTATGTCTTTAATTTGCCACTTGAATGCTGACTTAAAATGGGATTTGAGTGGATTTAAGTTCCTACTAAGGATGAATGAATTTCAGAAGCACTGTTGTTTTTCCTTCCTTGATCTCCATTATATTATTTTGCACAGTCCTTTCTGCAGATCTATCAAATCATTTCAGGTGCCAAACACACCCTGTGGGTTTGTTCTCTGTGTATAGGCAATAAATTCCCAATATTTTTTGTGTTCTTCTAGTTTAACAAATATGCCAGTGAAGCTAAATTTCTAGTAAGTTATCTTTTCATTTAATAGTTCTTATCAATTCACATTAAAAAAGTACACATGACAAAAATTCTATTCAATAATAGGCTGAAATATTAGTAATCAAGTGCCTAAAGTGAAAAAAACAAAACAAAACAAAACAAAAAAAAAAACAATTCATAAACCTGGATCTTCTGTATAGCTTTCTCATAGAGGTGGATAGAATGCAATGATCTACTGCTACAATGAAGTCTCCTTGAGTTTGTTTTCATTTGCAATTATGAGGCAACACTTAAATTACAGTATTCTGACAGTACTGAATACATATGCAAAAATATTTGGTTTTTTTTCTGTGGGTGTTGTTCTCCGTGCTGCAGTAAACCAATTGTTCAGAGAAACTGAGATAACTTATGAACAGAATGGCAAGGCAGATTATTATGAATGTTAGCAACACAGCAATCAGCTGACACTTTACTTTGTGAAGTCATTGACCAAATTCAGTGACAATACAGCACTGGAAAGGACTGTGTAGTATCATTGTTAAATCTCTAGTGTATTGTTTTGTTTTCATGCTACAAAAATCCACTGACATTTGAAAAATTATGTCAGGGTAAAACTGGAGTAATAGAGAATTGTGTCCAGTTTTAACTGGTATGCTAGCATACTTAATATCTTTTTTTTCTGCAGAAACATAGGAGGTATCTTTTCTCAGAGAAAAGAGAAAGATTTGTTGCTGATGTATATTGAATCAGTCAACTGAACTGATATATTAAGCATCCATTAGAGGAGATAAGGAATCTGTGATACAGGATCCATCAGTAGATACAAAGAAATATAAATACTTGCACACATATAAGTTCCTTTCCACTCTTACACGGTCCCAAACTGTTGTCTTGTGACTGTATATAAAAACAATGATCTAGAGAAAAGGCAGACAAGTTTATAGATTCTTGCAGTCTAATCCATGACTTGTCAGCAGATCCAGATACCACACAGGGTTCCTTTTCTGAGTTGGGTGGTGTACTGGTTTTAAAGCAAACTAGTGAGGGACTTCAAGTCAGAAATACAATTTAATAAGAAAGAAATAAA
>JACBWW010000026.1:6915364-6959097 GCA_020086605.1 Lanius collurio
ATTTAATAGTTATTCTTTATTAGTTATTATTTATTATCAAATAAGAATTTATAGCAATTACTTACATCCATTTATTTATTTACCATACCTTATTGACATCGAAAGTATTTTTTTATTCCCTTTGTTATAGTTAACTTCAGTTAAGATAATATTTCAAAAACTATTTTGAAAACTATTTTTTCTCTGCATCAAGATCACTTGTTTTCCAAATCTGGCCTGAGGTCTACACAGTCCAGCTGAAAAAATTTCAGTTCAACTCAAAAATTTAAAAATGTCAGTTTAAGAAACAAAACATTTTAGATTAAAATTAAAATTAAAATTAAAATTAAAATTAAGCTTAAAATTTTTTCTTCATTATTTAATATTTTCTTTAGATAGAGGAAAAGGAAATGCATGCATTTATGATAGATTGTAACCATAATTTACAAATTCCAAAGGGAGGAAGGAAGAAGTTTTGTTGGTATTCATCTTTAAATCAGCTCAAGAGTGAGAGATATCTTGTCCAGCAAAAAGAGAACTCTGATATCAAGACCTACACACAGGCAGTTCTGCAAGAGCATCATCTCAAGGCCAGGGAAACCTGGCATCAGAAAAAAGCTGCTGTTTTATTATCACTTACACAGACCTATCCTACCACATGGAAGACAAGTACACACACCATCTTCTCAAAGCTGAATCAGTGGCCTATGAAATTTCTGAAAAATGGAACATATAACCCTCTCCATCTCCAAGTCTGAGTGGACCCTGCAATTAACCTCCAAACATGCGTTCTTTTGAAATAGCAAAAATTAGGATTCATTATTTCTAAGTTTTTCCAGTTTCGTTGACTAAATCATATACCACATCTGACACAAATTCCTAGGCTAGTTCTTCTTGCCTATAGAGTTTCATTTTAAGCAGGCAAATGTTTTAAAAATCTCTCAAAATCAAATGTTCTTTGACATGAACAACCTGCAGACTCAAAGTTAGGAATCATGCTCAGGAAATATTAAATCAGCATTGGTATATTATACCTACATCACATATAAATAAAACTCATGATGTTCTTAAAATAATCAGGAACACAGAGAGGATATATTTTCCTCCATTTCTCCCAAAACAAGTAACAGGGTGTCCATATGAAAGGAGAAGTCAGGTTAGGACAAAGCAGTGCAGAAGGCTCTACTCCAAATGTGTGGTAAAACTAATGAACTCCTTGCAGGAGGAAGATGCAAATGTTAAAATTTGACAACACAAAAGGAGCTAGATAATCTGTCAAAAATAAGAAAGCCAGTAGAATCCCTATGTGTAACCAGAATGATTGGACTATATAAGAGTAATGGGGGAAATAAAAAGCATTTATGTTCAACCTGTTTCACTAAACTGTGTTAGGCATCACTTTGTTTGCTCTCAGAATGGTTAGATGGACCATTAAGTGAAGCATTCTGTTTACCACTACATTTTTAACAAGCTACTGAACAAAAAACATCACCATCTTGGAGAATTCTCACCTATCTAAATATTAAACCTAGTGATCCACTGTGGATTAGATGATTGCTGAAAAGTTGCAGACTTCTCTCCATCTAAAGTTCTTTTCACCTTGGAGATGTTTTATACAACAGATAAGTCAGTCCATAGCTTTAAATTGTTTAGATCTTAGATCAATGGAAGTGGAGGAAAATAACTTTTCTACTAATCATCAGCATTGAGATCATCATATTATCAGCACTGAAAAGGGCTACACTTGCAGATTCTAGGCAGTGCATGTTTATAACCTTTGTCTTCTCCAGTTTCATTGTTCCCAACTACACTGGATCAGATCCAGAGATCTTGCTAATGGCAACCTGAAGAATTAAATGTTTTAAAACAATTGTTAATAAAGTTTGCAGATGACATGAAATTTCCCCCCCCCTTGCCCATGCTGAGGTCATTCTTAGCCCAAATTTTCCTGTGTTCTGATGGTCCTTCTCTTTTTTCCTCCAGTCCCATTGCTCCTTTAAGTTGGATGAAATAAAAAAAAAAAAAAAAAAAAAAAAACAAAAAAACCCAGAAAACAATACCATAAAGATACCACATTTCAGTCAAATAATTAAATTTTCAAGTTTGTTTATCACAAAGCATCTACATTTCTGCAAACAGTATCTGGCTTCAAGTGCTGTATTTTAGAAACTTCTGATAAACCAAACACAAAATTTATAATAAATATATGTTTAATTTCATAAAAATGTAAGGGTTCATTTTATGCTAGTCAGAAATCTCATTTGGAAAAAGAAAAAGAAATTTTTCAAATTAGTTCAGTGTTAGAATCCTTTATAAATATATGTATACATATACATATATCACAGAGTAAAAATATTTCTTGCACATTAGTATTGAGAATTTGTATCAGCTATACACTATAATCATCAGTTTGTGCAAGTAAGGTTGCTAACCTATTACTTTTGATAGTGGGCAGCCATATACTCCCTTTCTAGACTTTCATGTTGCTTTCTTATCTTTCATCTGTTAAAATAAATGATAAAAAGACGGTATTATTTCCATAACACTGTGAAGTACATTGGTACTGACTCTCTGTAAACACCATATTCTACATTCACACACCGCGTGCAAAGATAACTCAGATTCTAAGTCTATGGAAATAAAAGTGCTCTGGCACTTCTGTCTTTAAATGGACTGTCAAATGGGCTTTCCTACTCTCTGGAGATCTAATTAGACTTGCAGTGTTTTATTCAGCATTCCTACAGGGATGGTAGCTACACAGCATCTTCTGCTTATGCTACTGGTGTCGCTGCTCTTCTGTTTCAGAAATGGTTTTGTCATAAGTAAGATTACCTCTCCCTTTATAAAAGATATTTTCATAACTTTTACTACTTTATATGAGCTGATGAAACTGTGTTTTCTAATGCATAGCAAACTGATGTTTTAATGTATCTGTGTATATTAAAAAGACGCCAGAGAAAAGTACAGAGAAGAAAAACAGATCTGTTTTAAAGATATCTCTCAAGATACAAAAAAATTTCCACCTATCACTAAGGAATTAGATTGAAAGTTAGATGTAAACATTTTTTTGAGTGGCAGTGGTTTTTTGCATGTTTTTATGTTAAGAGTCTTACATGTATAAAGTATAACATTTGGTCATGCTATCCAGTTTTCTGAAAAACACAAAGAATGAGCAAGTGACAAAATAAGATTTGCTTTCAACTTATAGATACTTTGTTCTCAGCTTTGTGATATACAACAGAAAGAATCAAAAAAAGACAGGTCATCAGCTATGAACTAGGGGAGGGAAAGGAATGCATGGGCTTTGTAGTAGTAAAACTAAGAAACTTGTTTCGTCTGAGAAAAATCAATTCAATGGGAAGAACACATGAGATATCTCCAGCAAGATATTTTTAATAGACTATTAGCTGTCTTAAACAGCACACAGAAATAGTCTTTTTGACCTCTTATGACTTCTTCTTCTGTATAATTTGACCATTGTGTAGCCACAGCACAGAAGCAAAAAGCAAAAAACTACTTTAGAGACAATATTTTTGTGGTTCTACGGGCAGAATCTAAGCATAATTAAGGCCCTGTGTATTTTCAACATTAAGACTCTTCCTGCCTTCACATAATTCCATGACTAATTAATGAAAAGTGAAAAACAATAAGCATCCTCATTTTCTTTCTTCTTTTTTTTTCCTTTTAATTCCCCAGAAGGCTGCAGTATTGGTACTGCATGGAGGACATCTTTTTGAGGACAGCAGAGCTTTACACAGCCTTTAATAACTTCTGTGCAGGCCTTTTTTAACGTGGTCCTAGGTGGATTCCATAAGAACCAGCTGAACCTTAGTAGAAAAAGACATAGCTTTTATGCACTTCACATAACATGTAGTTTGAAAGGTAATGAAGTAGATTCAAAAAGGGGCAAAAGCACCTTGCTTACATCTGATAGTGGTTTGGTTTAACAAAGAAGTGGTTTCTTGTTTCTAATATCATTACTTCTTGCTAATACCAGATTTCTCAAATGAAAATATGATATTCTGAGCTGTAGGAAAGAGAATAAGCAATTTGGAACCAAGATTGTTCTATACCACTTGACTAATCATAGGCTGCAAACCTTATACAACTTTTGTGAATGTCTTTTTGACACTATGCAGAGTGTTTTGCATCCAATTGGGAATTCTGTAACCTTGGAATTTGCAGACACACTAATAAAAATGTACCTGATTATACAAAGAGCAACAGTGGGAGTCCAGATTGACAAGAAGAGAATACCTAAACAGTAGAAACTCAATAGACTGGAAACCTGGAACAACATATTTCTCCAGTAGATGCAGAGTGCTACACATTTTACAACATTTCTGTGAAATTTCTGGAGTTCAATGGCACGATGAATATATTTTATATGACTGTGAATTAGCATCCTAAAACTTTTAGAACAAGACTACAATTTCTTTCCTTTTACTCTTTTTTTTTCTTAAATATTTCTTTCTGAATCAAACACCAGGCCTTCTATGATATTAGAATGAAGAAAAGAGGGAGTAGAATTTTAAAGTGAACTGACCATTGGTTGTCAAAAAATTTTTAATAAGTTGCTTTGTTTTTCCCTCCAGCAAAATGAGATACTATTTGTTGGTTTTCTTCTAAAATAGAGGAGTATGAGATCTTTTTTGTTGGTTTGTTTGTTCTACAGTGGCCACTGATTGATCAACAACACATGCACCCATGAATTTTGATATTCAGCACACTCGTAATAGACTACATGTTTCTGCTGCATATCTGATCAAATCAGAAATGAAGAACAGCAGACCAGCAAGACAAAGTCATTAAAAAACTCAGAGGTTGTAAAAATGAGGAACTGGGCAGTAATTAGCCATACATAATTTAAAACACAGAACTACTGGATCATGACATCATTTCACACATTTTCGACCTTTTGTCCAATTACGCTATCGTGGCTGCTTAAACCATGATGTCTGGTGTAGCATAACAAGCTTGAAAGCTGCTGACCTTTCCCTTAGAGCATACCCTTCTCCTCCTGCTTGCTTACTTACCACATTCCTCATGCTTGAAACTGAAATTCTTTTCTACTGTGAGTACAAAGTCCAATAGTACGTTATTATGAAACCACTTCAGGCAGCTAACAAACAAATACTTGTTATGTTGGCCCCTCCAGAAAATCTATCTGTAGCTATTTAAACTGTATGAAAAAACAACAGATACATGTGTTCTTAAATTCATCAATTAGAATCCTTCATACCATGAAATAAATTATCTCACTTTTCTATAGAAAGGTCCCTGCAAGCAGCAAGAGATGTTTGCCAGAAAGAACTTTGACCACAGTCCTCAAGATCTTTTCTAGGAATGGCAAACTAAGGCTAGCAAGCTTAAGACATATTTCAGACTCTGCATGTACTGATCTTTGTCATTTTATGATATGTTTTGTGCCCCTACTGCCAAAACTATTTTATGTGAAACAAGTATAAATTCTCTTGTACTGGATAAATCATTGTGAGAAGACTATGGATCTTTTTTCACAGCATGTAAAGGGAAATAACAATATTAAGATAAACACTCTGTAGGTCAGTAGGTGTACTGACATCTTGTCAGGCTCAATTCGGATCCTGTGTTGACTAATAAGTACCTGCCTACAGTTATTAAGTCTTAAAACAAGAATTCTGGTTGCTGCTAGTATTGCTCTTCCTCTAAAATAATTTAAACAGGAAAATATTTTTTGTCTGTATGGCAAATATTATTTTTGGATCCTAGAAAAGGTCACAGAAATAATTCTTCCTCTGTCTTATTTTCCCACTTTTCCTTTCTCTCTTTCTTCTCTAGCAAATAAGTGGGGAGACTATTGCCAACTATTCTGAAGCAGGATAGCAAGCTTACTTTTATGTGCACCTACAAGGACTTTATTGCAGGCAGCTGAAGTCAAAACCAGGAAAAAAATAGTCTCTTTGAACAATATTTCTTATTTGACACAACAGCACCTAATAGGCAAAGGTGTTTCCTAATTAATAAGGCAGACAAAAGTGGAGTATATGCTTCTATTTTTTTGTATTCTAGACCTGCGCGTTTTTCCCTTAGAACACGTTGTACTACCCCTGTTGATATCAAAAGCATACCACAGTTCATTTAGTCAAAATACATCTGGGATTAATATATGATCATAAAAAGCACGACAGTACCCAAAAAAAGAAACAGCCAAATTAAATTGTGTAAGGAGGAACTGAAATTCTGATACCTTAATGAATGTTATGTCTACTTGAGCTAGTAAAAGCCTCTGCTATTAACTGCAGTGCATTAAAGGCACTCCTGCAGCAACGTATTTTCTTTCTTGAGACCATGAACTTTGAAAATTACCTAAGATGTAGAGTGTCTTAACTGGGAACAGTGGTGAGATATACTTGAAAATGCACTCCTGATCCCAACTGAGATATTAATGAAGGCAAAATTTTAAGTAGTCTGCAATTCTAACTTCTCCCACCAATTTTAGATAGCTATATTTTGAACATGATAAAGAACTCAACCATTTACTGTGTAGGAAGTAGAAGAATTTTTCCTTTCCAAGTAATTAAATTAAATGGGATTAATTTTGTAGGAATTTGCTAATTACCTTACAAACCTCAATATCTAACCATTTTCATATATTTTTAGTGCTATCAAAATAAAGAAAAAATAAATCATATATTAGGCACATTGTGCTGGAATATCTCTTGTGATCTTGACAGCAGAGCTCAAACTAGGCTATCCACTTAGGGAAAAATGGAAAGAAATTGACATGATCTCAATAAGAAAAAGTAAGAGGGCAGAAATGACAGAAATTACTTAAAACTTTCACCTCTATCATGTTCATCTTCACTTCCACTATAGAAACTACCCACAAAGCAAGTTACAGAGGAGGTGAAATGGATATCTGTCACTAAGCTGCCCCTTAGAAGAGGGATGAAACTGACCTCAATGTTCTGGGACAGTGACTATGGTCCCACAGACGAATTGTAGTAGCCCATACATTTTTTCCTCCACTTACTGAGCTTGATTCTGTGCACATTGTAATATCGCAGTCTAACTCTGAATAGCATTACTCTGCATCTGCCTCAGCTCATAGACTGAAGAAATCTCAGCAAATTAAACACTAGCAAAATTAAGAACATGAATTATCAAAAATTGCTGTCTCCATAATACAGAATCTTTTCTTTTCTGACTGGAGCTCAGAGAGGAATATAACTCATGAATCTTTTCATTTTTATAAGTGTCCTTGCTGACATTTTCCCACACACAAAAATGAAATAAAAATAAAATCTTTTAAATGACCCCAAAATAATGCAAATGTGGTATGTTTTTAAAGCTTCTTACAATTTGGGTTTTTTTTGCTCAATTATTTGCCATTTTTACTAATATTTTGGTACAAATAGCATGGCTGACAATAAAAAAGTTGGATCAGAACCTTATGCACAATTTGTATTCAGTATTTGTTCATTAGATCAGCTTAATAAATATACAAATCAATTCAAATATAAGATAGATGGCACAAATAAGAGTTCCCAAATCTTGTTCACAACTGGTGAATGATAGTTTTTATCTAATTTCTTCAAATAGCAAGTTTTTGTTCTCCAGATGATTGCCCAATATACTACTAAGGTGGGAAGGAAGACTATTATTCAATGAACAAAAATCTAACTAAAGTGACATATCAAGGGCATCAGTAAAAATACCACTAATCAGATTGAAACTTGGTATAATTAAGTACTGTAATAAATTATTTTGCCTTCCAAACAGTTATTGCAAACAAAGGATAGTGTTGAATGGATTTTCTTACATAGCATCCCCCAAAACATATAAGGGGTTTATAGCTAAGATCAAGCCTTAAAATTATCTGCGAAGTTGCAAACAAACTAGCTGATGTATGATATTAACAAATATTTAGATCCCAAGAAGTGGTACAAAAATAATTATTAAACTGGCTAAAAACTGATTAATATAACAAAAAAATTGCATGTCACACATACGAACATTGCCAACATTTTACATTTTTTGTTCCTTTTAAGTGGGAAGAGATGGTAGGAAAAATATGTGTTCATAGTATGGGCATTGTCCTTTGAAATTTACTTAAAGCAGATATGATTAAGTAAGACATAGGTTATTCAAAAGCTAAGTCATCTTCAGAGTTTGGCCCTGGAGTAGCTCCTTCATTAGAGTTTAATTATACTATGTTAAAGGAGAGCAGTGGAAGAGTCCAGCTGGTTGAATTTTGGAGTGGTCACATAGTTAAACTACCACTCATTACTTTTTAAGTGTATTATCATGTTAACAAATACAAAAAGCAGATATTATTTCACAGAAATTAAGACAGGCTTTAGCTTTCTTTAATTGATGTAAATTATGTGTGATACAAACATCCTAGTTTTGGCAGGCACAGAGTTAATTTTCTTCTGAAGAGCTGTGCTGTGGTTTGGATTCAATATGAGAATACTTAATGTTGCTTGTTGAAGTTTTGATTACTGAAGTTTTGGTTGTTGCTAGCTAGTGCTAACACCAAGCCAAGGATTTTTTCTGTTTCTGTGCTCTGCCAGTGATCGGGTGCATAAGAAGCTAAAAGAGATCTCATCCTGACAGCTGACCCAGCCTGGTCGATGGGATATTCTGTACCACTGGACATCATGCCTGGTGTGTAAATTGGGGGAAGTTGGGACCTGCTGTTCACTGCTGGGAGATGGGCTGGCATTGGTCAGCAGGAAGGGAGCAGCTGAGCCATACCTCACTTCTCTTTTGTGGGTTTTATTTCTCTCTTTCTGCTTTTCATTACAAGCAGGAGTGTTGGTATTATTGGTATTATTATCAATTATTATTATCAATATTATTGGTATTATTATCAATCAATTATTATCAATATTATCAATATTATTATTATTATTTCATTTTGTTTAAAATAGTAAACTGTTCTTATCTCAACCCATGAAGATTACCTTTCCTTTCCAACTCTGCTGCATTGGATGATAGTGGGAGTGAGTACTTAGGTGCTGACTAAGGTTAAAACATATATAAATATACACAAAACCCCACCTTTTAGAAAACTAATGCAATATACTGTCACAAGAAATACTATTTCAAATAAAAACAGATTCTTCTTGAGGATTTGTTAATAACAGATCAATATCCTAAAGTTTTGTTGGTTTGTAGTTTGTTTTTTGAGGGTTTTTTCAAGTTAATGAGCATGTGAAACTATTACTAGACCAAACTTCAGTATCATTTAAAGTACAGGTGTTCCAGCATCATTATCTCTGTACATAAAGTAACAATTGTTGCTCCAAAGAATGAAGTGAAGAACACCTGAACCAGTCAGAAAATGAAACAACATGTACCTTCCTATTTTTAAGCATAGTTCAAATCACTATCAAAACTGGACTAGCTATTTGCAGGTTTGGGCTCACCTGTCCACAAAAAAAAACAGAGTAGCTTGGACTCAGGCTTGCTTTGTGCACATTGCAAATAGTAAAGCATTCGTTGTCTATATTATAACTGAAAAATCAATACTCAAGCTAACAGCTCATTAAATACCCACATGCTGATTTATTCAATGCTGAACAACATACGAATCTACCATATTTTTCTAAAAGTGTCACTATGTGAGAGTAATTCAGTGTTATGACTCAAATCCAAGCAATATCTGTTATTTAATATCAGACAAAAATATATGGTTCTACAGCTACTAGACATGAATCAGTTTGAATCTCAAATCCACTGTGGTATAAAACAATAAATGAAAAATAGGCTGCTAATCATTATTTGGGCAATGACATTTATGTCAGATAAAATGCTCAAAGTCATCAGATGCATGAAGAAATTCCAGAATTTCTCATGTACGGTGTCTTAAGTTTGGAAGACTTGGAGTTTTTTAAAGAGAAAACAATTTACACAGTCCAAAGTCCTTCTAAAGTTCTTCTATTTAACTATGGTTATAGTTCATCTTGTAAAAGAATAGTGATTTTTTGGGAAGTGACTGGGTAGATAGAACTACTAAATATTTGATTTTCTTCCTGGAATTCTGCTGTGCAGCAGACAATACCTTAAGTCCTCTGGCCTACCCTGCATGCAAAACAAGGGCCACTCCAGTCAACACAAGGTATGTTCCCTTTTCTATCCAGAGTGAAAAAGCCCTTACTTTTCCTCATGCAAAAACTGGTTTTCAAAATTTGGCTTGACAAAATCTGCAAATCCATCCACGGAATGTCCGTGCATACAGTAAGTCAACACTTAAGATACATGAACATCAGCCTCTCCTACTCACTGACATTTTGCCTACTCAAATGTCTCCTTATTTCCCAAACTTTGGGAGATGGATCTAATCCATCTACTGTTATGGAAGGTTCCTTATAAGTTAAACAGCAAACAAGTCCAATTATCCTTCCACACATGCATTCTTTCATTTCAACTTTGATTCCTAAATCCACTTATTTGCTATTCTCCTTGTTTTATTGCTCTGGTATGTTTAATTAAACCACAAATAAATACATAATATACTTTGTAAAAACGTGGTTTTTAGTCTGCAAATTTATAAATTTTAATCTATATTACTTCAAGAAAAGTTAGCAGTGATTAATAACATAAATAAGAAATAAAAATAAAATATAAAAATTAACTATGGACTGGGAAGTAGATTTTAAACAATTATCTGCACTAGAAGCGAAGGGCAGCACAAATGCCTATGCTCATCGTAAGCCTACAAAACTTGTGTTACACATTTTTTCTTACTTATTTTTGATATAAATTTTGTATTTGCTCCATTGTAAAAACATGAGAAAAATCTTTTACTAGACCTTTTTGTAGTTCAGTGCATTATGTTTATTGTTAGCTTTCTTTTCCTTTTATTTTTCATGAAGTTACTACATAAATTATCACAATTTCATGTTTTATGTTGCTTTTCAGGCATATTCTACAGAAAGTATACTAACATTTTTTTCTGTAAACACAGTGCCAAGATAGAGTACATAGATGATGCCAAGGATAACACATGTTCACTAGTCAGATTCTAAAATGTCTTATTGATTGCATGAACTTAACTATCTTAAGTAGCTCACAGAACTATTCCAGTAAGGAAAGGCACGACCTTAAGTATGCAGTAATTAGACTATTATAATAATATATTGCAGTCCTTAAATTGTTTTCTTACAGTAAACTTAATGATTATGCAGTGAGATTTGATTAGATTGATACATAGACAAATGTAAAACTTTTCTAAATTTATACTTAATAATATGTCTACTAACACAGGCAAATTGCTCAGTGGAGTATCAGCTAAGTTAAAAGGAGTCCTGATTTGAACTAGAGACTTAAACATTTATTATTATGCTACTCAATTACTGTGCCTTACTGAAGAGAAATGCATCAACATATTTATCTAATAAATGGAATGAGCCTTCCACTTAACCTGATAGCAATTATTCTTGAAATTTATACTCTTCTGTCACAAGATACCAATTCCAGGAAATTAATAGACCATCTACTTCTAGCTGGCTTATATATAACTGTTAGGAACTGGCACTGCTTCAGCAAACAGGCAGCACTGCATTGATTGACTTTGACAGGTGTTGCTTGTGGACGAAATGGGAAAATTAACTAAAGGACTCATTGAGGGACTTGTTATATTATGCAGTGTGACTGTTCTTATTTGTATTTTGTATTTTCCTTTCAGATTGTTTTTAAATTATACAAATGCATTGTATCTACTGGCAAACCGCCAAGTCCTTTTTTTTATTAAGCAAGAAATTTCCTTACCTCTCTGAGTTTTGTCACAAATTTGTTTTCTGCTATGTGCTTGTGTTACAAACACACCATAAATGTGGCTTTTTATAACTATTTTTAACTTCTTGTTGAATCTTTTCATGGTGAAAAAGATAAAAGGATGGAATTATGTTTGCATTTCTTCTATGTAGTATTTTCTATACATGGAAATAAATGGGATGTTTTATTTTTGGAAAATGCCAGAGTGGAAAGCAGACAGGTAGCCTTCAAATTGGATATATGCTTTCCAGTAGTAGAAGTAGATAAACAGACGAAGGTTTTTAATGGGAACCCACCTCACTGGCTCATAAAGACATCTGCTAGAAGCTTTAAATGCTTTCAAAAAAAGTATCAAAGAAAAGTTAAACAATTTTGGCTGATCCTGTAATTTTGTGGCATTGTTTTTAATTTAGTACCATAAAGGAACTTAAATATCCTTGAGTAAGCTGATCATCAAGAACTCATGTGACAGCATTTATATCATGTTAGCATTAAAATTACATTTTATGAATAACTTTGTTTGTGGAGCATGTGCTTTCTATTTACTTCCTAGTCATACGATACAGTGCTATTATATATTAGGACCTTTTAATTTCTGTATCACTGAGGTTATATAGGCAAGGAAGTGAGGCATAACTGACTTCATATTATTTTCACATTCACATTTAAGTCTTACATATGTAATGGAATGGGAAAACATTTTGTATTAACTTGTCTGTATCTGTCTCAGATATGGTAATTAATTTCAGAATCTCCAAGCAATTAGTGAAGTCAATGCTTCACAAAAATTTTTGTGTGTAGGAAAAATACATTTTGCTACTTTTCTTTATAACTTAAAGAAAAAAAATGTTAATATTCATTTACATTGGAGAGGCAAGGAATTCAGGACAAGCTATGTACTTGGAAATAAAATATTTTACTAGAATAATTTTATATAATTGGAAATTTTTTTCTGCCATTCCTTCTTCAGATCTGAAATAGAATCTGCAAACGTTAAAGTTCAATAGAAGTGAAGGTCAAGAGTGTAGGAGTTAAAGATGGAGTAAATAAATGTCTGGTGGTAGTTTGTGCAACCAAATGTGCAAAAAAGGGAGTGACAAGAAACTTGACTATCTTACAGGCAACAGAGAGAAACACATAGTTCAGAATACTTGGAATAAAATGGAGTGTGTGTGGGGAAAAGGTGGGGAACATTAATACGCAATAAAAGCAAATATGAAAAGAATTTATTGTCTTATAAAAAATCATTAATGTGCCATAAAAATAATAATGTCTGCTGCACACATAGATCATACCCTTTCAAAATAAGCAAAAAAGACTTTACCATTTCAACACTGTCTTACAGTGCTGTTTCTAGCAGCTGAAAACTGCTACACTTTTAGGTGTAATGAAACTTTGTTAAGTCCAACAGCAGTAAAACAAGACCTCAACAAATGGGGTGATCACATAAACACAAAAGCACAAGCCTTCCTATTCACTGCAAAATGTGCTTCACACACTGTGTAGGTAAGAATGCAGTTTCCACAGTACCTCTCTTCTAAACCTGAGATTATTTACTGCTGCAATTGAGCAAGCCCTTTCTTCTTTTTCATTGTGTTTGGTTCTGGGCCCCTCACTACAAGACAGATGGTGTTGCAGGAGTGAGCCCAGAGAAGGGCAATGGAGTAGGTGAAGAACACGGGTGTGGAGCAAAGGTCCTGTGAGGGGCGGCTGAGGAAGCTGTTTTAGTGTGGCCTGGAGAAAAGGAGTCTCAGGGAAGTGTCTACAATACTAATCAAAGCTGTAGCAGAGGGGGGGGCAATCTCTTCTCCTAGGTGAGATGTGACTCTTCTTGCAATGACATAACAAGAGAAAATCTCCTTAAGTCATGTCAGAGGAGGTTTACATTGGATATTAGGAAAAAAAATTCGTCACTGATAGGGTTGTCAGGCATTGTAACAAGCTGTCCAGGAAGGTAGCTGAGTCACCATCCCTGGGGGTATTTAAAAGATGTGTGAATGTGGTATGAGGGAGAGGGTGTATGGTAAACTTGACAGTGTTAAGTTTATGGTTAGACTTGATTAAAAGTCTTTTCTAACCTAAATGATTCGATGATTCTGCTTTGACACTGAAGTAGTCTCGAAAAGAGGGGGGCTATAAGATTTTTGTCACACCTATTTTATGTTCAGATAAGTACTCCAAGAAGAAAAACATGATTTAGTGCTATCTGTGTTCATTGTCATGTGTTATAAGCTCTGAGCATATTGTATGTTTTAATGCGGTCCATAGAAACACATAGTTTGGAAATAAAATAATAAAAAAATAGGCCAGTTGACAGAACTACTTCCAAATGTAAGTAGGTCTAATGGAAGAAATACATGACTACGGTCTTGAAATGTAAATTTGAAGAGATATCAAATTTTGTAATTAGATCTCTATCTGAATGACACAGGTGCTTGAATAAGACTTAATAAAAAAAAAAAGAAGTTAAATTTCAATAATGAGATAAAGACATTAGGTCAGCAAGAGATAAAGACATGAGGTCAGTAATTACAGCTATTAGAACTAAATTGGTTGAGCCATCCAAACCATAGCAGAAACTCTTTGATAGACTGTTGGAAATCCTAGGTCACATATGACACTAGGAAACTTTGCTACGGATCTCATAACTAAAAAATCAGCAATCATCTAATGCATTATCTGACAATATTAGTCTCTCATAGACATCTATCATCAGAGAATTAATGAGCTAGATGAATAATACTGGAAACTAAAATACTAGAGACTCAGAGAGATCTTTGTTTTCTGAATATGAGGAAGTAGACTGGTGGGAAAAAAAGCAACCTGACAGACTGAAGTATTTTGTAGTGAGATCCCTATAACTAGAGATGATGTTCAGCACTCCATGATGTTCAGCAGCTTTGCTTTGGACTATTTTATTTAGTTTCAACATCTTCCCACGATGGCTGTGTTCCAGAGTTATTCAGGCATCACCCATTGGTTCAGACTATTACTCCTGCATTTTAAGGTGAAATTATTTACTACATATTTAAGTTTCTTCAAAAAGTAATATATTTCACAAGCACCAAAATCACTTCATGAGCAGCATACAGGGAAGGATACAATAGTGGAAATCAGGGTACTGCTGCAGGACAAAACAGGAGAACCAGCTTATACAGTGCAAGCACTTCATTTTTGTTTGACAATTAAGAGGAAAATTTAGCTGAGGGAGTAGATTAGAATAAATCCAGTGCATATATTCTGTTATTTAAAAGTCAGCTGCTGGTCAAAGATGCAGATGAAGTGAAGTCAGCTTCCTAGAGACAGACATACGTAGTGTAATTTTAGTTGATGGTCTTTAACTCCCAGCCTAAGACTCAACTTTCTGTGCCACAGTTCCTCTGCAGCTAAAGAAAAGAGACTTTCCATGTGAAGGAATGCAACAGGGAGCAAAACCAGGCAAATTAACCTGAAACCCATGTTGATGGCAATAGTATGTTTTTTGGTAGTTCTGAATGGAATCTTGTGAATTCTCCATTTAGGTTTCACATGGCACACTACTGTAAGATAATAGCGTAAAAATAAAATAAAAAGAGTAAGTCATTTGAGACACTGCACTTGTATTATATGCTAAAAGAGAGCACTACTTGGGAAGCTTTGATAAATGATAATTAAGCTGCAGGCATGAAGTTAGCTGTGTATTACAAGGATAAGTGAATAGAGTGTATGAAAGAAGGAAAAAGCAAAGTCATCCCTGTTCTTACCAACCGGTGTAATCACACATCCTCAAAACCCTCTCCTTTGGAGACCCATATGAGTATAAATCCCCACTGACTACCCTTTTATTGCTCATATATGCTTTTTGTTCCCAGTTTTCCTGTATCCTTTTGCCATGTCTTCATTACACATGCTTTAACTCCCTATCCAAACCTAATGCTACTTCCTCTCTTTCTGCAGTTTCCAGGACATAATTTTTTCTATTGTCACCTTTGGCTCTTAGCATTTGTTTTGTCTGTCAGTGCCCCAGGAAAGCCAAGATTCCTGTGCCCAACTTGTCTATCATTTAGGGGACCCTTTCCTGAGCAGTTCCTCTGAATTGGAGGACAGTTGGACTGACTTGTTCAGGGTCACACCGACAGCGTATGGGAGACCTCTCAGTGAGTCTTCCTGCTTTATGACCCATTAGAGGGTCCTCTCACTTTATTCTAGAATCTTACCTGCTCACAGCAGCTGCCAGTGCATGTGAAGATCTCACACCATCAATTTACACTCTTTATTAATGGAGACTTGTGACAGGTTAAGATCTGAGGATTGCCAGAGACAGTATCTAACTGCAAAAACTAATTCAAAGCAATATACAGACAAGGTCTGATCCTCAGTGAAAGCACTAAGCAAGCAGAGTATGGTTCTTACCCAACAGGCATCGTTATGGGAAAGAAGACAGGGTGTTGATGGATCCCAGGATTTATGCTGAAGTCTTCCCTAACTTTTCCCCCATTCTCAACTTAACTTTTTCTTTATGTTTGGGTGGAGCTTGAGTTACAGTAGTCATACATACTTTTGTTACTGGTTGGTCAATAAATTATAGAGCACATGTCCAGAGAGGGGTGGTCTTACCTTATTCAAAGTGGGTAATTTTGGGATGGAGGTGTGCATTAATGGTACAATTAGGCTATAAGGAACTTCTGTTAGGATGTGAATACAACCTCTCCTTTTCTTTTAATTTTAACCTCAGCCATCTTCGCTCATTTGTGCAACGAAGCTGGTTATAACAGCTTTTCTGAGGATCACACTGATTAATGCTCAAGGAAAAGCTGGCATTCATTTTTGTTAGCAAAACTGATGAAGTTATAACTGAAAATTTACCTGACTTATGAAACCCAGCCATATTTAGAATATGTGATGAAAGTGCAGGAGAAGGAGGACACAATGACTTTCTCTAAAACTTTCAGAAAAAAAAATTACTTATCAAATTCAAATTGGGAAAAAATGCTTTTCTGATCCTTAGGGAAAATAAAAAAACATATGCACCAGTTTGGACAAACTTGGAGGAAAATATCCTCTGATATAAGTCAGGTTACAACTACCCCTCCCTCAGCAGGTTTGGAAAAAAAAAAGTTTTCCTCAGAGGAAAGTGAAAGAGATAAAAAACGATTTATTTAACAAACACACAGGAAAAGGATAATAGTGATACATAATAAAACCTCTCACTGTGGAGAGAAACATGGCAAAATTTCAGAGTCCTTCCATAGGTATAGTCACTCTCCTCCTCCTTGGATCTGGGTCATGGGCCCACCTCCAGGGCCCCGGTGGAAAATTCTCCAATGTGTTCTGATGTTGAAACAGTCCAGAAGAGGAGGAAAAAAACGAAGTCCCAGGAAAACAAAGTTCAACTCTCCATCTCCCTCCGGAGAAAAGGAGCCGAAAAAACTGACTAAAAAGCAAGCAGGGTGCTTCCTCTGCTCTCTACCGCTGCAGAAGAACACAGAGGAGTGTGTGTGTCCTTGAAAAAACTTCTTTGAAAAGTACTCTTGTTTTTTTCTCTCCCCCCTCTCAGGCTCAGTTTAAGGGCACAGAAAGGCACAAAATTAATTTCTGGGCATACAGCGGTGATAGGGGATACATATCATAAAGTCACCCCAAGACAATGTGTAACAACATATTTAAAAAGTTAAAATCTAACATTCTCATAAATCTTTTCACTGCAATGGATAGTAAGTGACTAGGATAATAAAATTCAATAGCACTTGGGGTTTTGCTTGTCTGTAGCACTTTTAAAGATATTTCGAATTTTTTTTCAGTATCTTTTCTTTTTTGTGTCTATTTTGAAATATTTTACTACATTTTTATGCTAAGAAAGAATATTTCATTCAGTTTTCAATTAAACCTCATCTTCTAAGATTATATGCTACTAAGAATAAATACATATGAGAATGGTAAGGAGAAAGCATTATAAAATACAGTTCCAAATCAGATGTGTTGGTAGAAGACTGATATTCTGCATTATCTGTATGGTCTCGGAATTAAAATTGCAATTGCTAAGAAAGTAACCTATACTCAAAAGATATCATGTTTCAAGGAACAATTTATCAGTGATAGTTGATATTATTTGATCTATGTATTATTTTTGAACATATTGCTGGCTGCAGGCTGTACTTCTGAGGACATTAATGGGATGCTATCACCACTTGCATCAGAAACCTCTTAAGTACAGCTATACCCCTGTTAAATTTTCAATTTACCAAGTTTTTCCAGCTTGGAACATTTCCATTTGTAATCAACTAACTTTTTTATTAATTCAGCATTATATACATATCAGCACTTCTGGGCTTTGTCTTATTTCCAATTCCATGTGAAAGACAGCTGATAGAATTAGTGCAGCCTGACTTTCAGTTTTAAATCAGGAAGGAATTTTTGTTTTATAGACAGAAGCTTCCCTTTTATATTCATATTTAATAATAATTTTCTATAAACCTTTTAATTTCCTGTTGATTTTCATTAAATATGCCATTTTGATGTGTTTAGCTTTGCTAAAGTGTTTTCAAGTGAGTTTATGAAGAACTGATTAGAAACTTGCATACCTCTTCATAATTAAAATAAAGCTCTCCCAGGTTTAAGAGGCCATTTCTTAGTTCTCATTAAAGTAAACTGAAATTGCACTATTTCTGGCAAAGAACTTATGATATCTCATGGATGTAAACTAACACTTTCTTGACCATGTAAAATTGTGTTCAATATTAGAATTTTGTGTACATACATGCATGCATGCATACATACATACATGCATACATACACAAATACGCAAATCAATCAATCAGTCATTCCATGCAACAGTTACCAACTAATCAAACCAATAATCATAATGCCAAAATGTATCCAGCTTCCACATTCAAAGTTGGTTCCACCTCACACACCAAATGTTGGTGGGGACAGGGGTGAGGGAAAAACGTAGAAGAGAATACCTGAGAAAAAGTAGATTTTTTTTAAAGTTTACCATTTGCATGTGGAATAAACATATATCTTGGTTCACTAGGATCTCACCCTTAGCAAGAACTATTCTATCTTCCCTCGCACAGACCTCTGGACAGATCTTTGCCAGAAAACCTAGTGTGACACTCAGCATTGCAACCTGTGAGATGTTGGTACAGGAGTAGATTATAAAAAAAATGTTGCTCTGAGCCACCCACAATTGTTTTTTTACATACAAAAAATTCTCCTGTAAATTTTTCCATGGATTTAAAGTTACTGTTGAAAATGTTCCTTTCTCCAGAGAGGAAGTAAGAAGACCCTAGTCTGTAACTCTGTCAACCTTCAGAATTTGTCCTCAATTCCTTAAACACAGAGCTGGTTTTTTTCTGCTAAAATGTGTTGAAAATGACCATATTGTTTATGTGTAAAAAAACCACAATCTCAGGATGGAGGAGTTACCATTTTAAAAGGCATTCTTGATGACAATTTAGCCATATGCTTGTCTTACTTTCTGTTCATAATCATTATTATTTTCATTTGTATTACAATATATAAAAAGCAGCTACAGGGTTTTTTTGAAAGCTTAGATGACTGAAGTAAAACATACTGCTTCTTTCTTTTGAGTTTTAAAAGGGTTTTCTTTGCAAAAAAATAATAATTTCTACTTGTCTCTAAGCCTTTGCCACAGATAAAATTTACTGAAGCCACAAATAAAGTTATTTCATAGAAATGAAAAAATAGTCTGTTCACTAACACTCCTTACTACTATTTGTATCTGTCAGGGTGAATGTGTAAAGCTCAAGCTTCCCCATGCAAACAAAAAGAGGCCTGTCTCATCCATTTAATATTGTTTTACTATAGGCTAGTTTTGATGGTTGACCGCTTGTTAGATGTTCTGCAATTTAGGATGTTAGTAAACTCATTGGACTTGTCTGAAGCATAAATGGAAAAAAGAATTCATCTAAGCCACATGGCTTGAAAAATGTTCTTCTCATAAATACTTATTTTCTTGTCCAATCTACCATTTTTTAAGAATAGGACTCTCCTCACAGACAGGAAAGATGACATTCATTTTCTGAAAAGAAAAACTAGTCGCTGTCCAGTTGGCTGCTGAGGACCTTGCTTTGATTTTTATTCATCAGCTCTTCAATTTTGGGTTTTTTTCTTTATACACAATGATTGATGACAGATTCCAAAAGCTCTTTCCATAAATTTTCCAAAATGAACTGAACTTCAATTCTGTTTAATGTTTCTATACTATGATACAAGCCAATCAAGGATAAGCAATTATATCATGTAATGTGTCCAGAGAAGCTGTGAAATTTATACACCTCTTCCAATAAGAATTTCAGGTTAACATCCACTGTGCTTAGGTTAGGTAGTCATAGTTCAAATTGTGTCAAAGTTATGCCCCGTAGTGTTAAAAAAGGTGGAACACCAGAATGTCTTTCACTATATAATTATCATAAAATTATTATCTGAAAAGATAACAGCATCAAGAATTGAGATAAAAGTCCAGGATTGCTTGTGGGTAAACTCAGTGGTGTATTAGTTAATTCAAAGACAAAGCATTACAAAAAAGTCTGGCTTCATATTTCACCAAAGAAGAGTGAAACTTAATACAGCTTAATTCTTCTGAAATCTAAAATTAAGTAATGGCTCAAGAACTGTCAAGTGGCTACTGTAGGAAGAATTTGTTTGTATTTAGCCAGTATTTTTTAAGACTGATGTAATTTTCCAGTAAGAAAGAACATAAAAGCATATGTTAATATATAGAAGAAACAGGTTCAGACTCAACAGAATAATGTTATAAGAAAAAGTTAGAAAAATTAGAAAAATGTTGTTAAAGGTTATGTCTATAACTGAAAACACTATTAGATACTAATTATTGTATAATTATTTAGAAGGCAAAATCTAGATATGCATAAACATGTTTGACTCCCTGACAGTGTGCCATATATCAGTAGTGAATAAAGTCATTGAAAAACTGTCATTTCAAAGGATGAAAATATTAACTTTTACAAATCCTGAGCAATGCACAATTGGGAAAGTATGGAACTGAAAAGTAACTTGAATAATTTGGAAGAAAATGGGAAAGTAGTGCACAAAGAAATGCAGGAAGTGCTGCCTTTCAAGATGGATTTTGGATAGATGCTATATTCCAGAGGATCACATCTTTTACCAGATGGCTACAGAGACCTAAATCTGTCTTAAAATTCAAGTTAATAAAATACTTATTAACTGTAAGAAAAGGACAGGTTATGAGTAAAAACTAAGGTAGAAGCATCTAAAAGGAAATACATGAGTATTAAACTACTGACCATTTTACATACATTAGTTGACTAAATCTGCAAAAAGGTCCTTGAAGATGGAGAGGACTGAAAAAGGAAGTAATCTCTTTTCATGATAGGAGTTTTCACTTTAATAGATTTTAATAAATTATGCAGAAATATGTAATGATTTAGGAATGGTACTCTCCAATTTAGTGTTCCCACTGAGGCACTCCAAACCATACTGCTGCTGTTTCTCTCTCCCACCTTCCCTCTCCTCTAGGAGATAGGCTGGAGAGGAGAATTGGAGGCATGAAATGTCATGACAATGGATTGGGATAAGAACAATTTACTGGAAAAAGCAATAAGACAAGAAAACTAACAGTAACAGCAACAATGCTAATGACAGAGAGTCCAAGAAAAGAAATTATTGCTCACTTTGGAGACCTCACCAACAGACACTACTGGATGCCTTCCTCTGGCTCCCAACTGATATTACACAAACACTCCCTCCAGCTCCAAACCAGCATTACTTCACACTTGCTCAACCACAAGGAAGCCCTTTTCCCTGGAAAAGACTCCCTTCCTCTGACCCCTCCCGGCTATCACAATAATTAAACCTGATCGGAATCAGGACAATTATTATTAACAATTTCCATAAAATCTCCAAAGTGAAAGAAATAAGACATATAGCCTAACTCAAGATTTTTTCCTAAAATTTGCTCAGCAAGATTAAAAATTTTTATTTTAGGAGAAATTACACAGAAATTTTTCAGGCATTACACATAACTTGCTAATTCAGTATATATCATCAGAGATTGTATACTGTAAAGAGTCCAGTGAAAAAGAGGCTGTTTAAGTTGTAGAAGAAAAGGTCACAAAAAAATCTTATCCATGCATTTAGATACTAAAGACAGACCCAGACATTTCTCACTGGTATCTTGTGGCAGCAGAAGAGGCAACAGGCAAAGAAGGTTTCAATTAAAGATCAGTCTATTGTGAAGTAAAACCTAAGCATAGTTTTCCTAAAAAAAATTGTGGAGTCACTGACTTTGAAGATACTCAAAGCCCAACTGAACACAGCCCTTAGCAACATGCTGTAGTGTGGTGCCTGATTAGCCTGTGTTATAAAGTACACACAAAAGTCTTGGTAAGACAGCCTCTAGTATCAGACACTTCTGTCAGGTCACGGTGAGAAGAGAAGCCTCTCCCAGAACGCGTTGTTCTATGATGGCAACCTACCCCAGTTCTGCTTCTCTGGCTGGCTGCTGGCTGCTCCACCCCCTTGCTACCCTATATTCTCCATGCCCAAGAAACTTCTCCATATTGGCCGCAGCCCCTCACCACTCCCCCAGAGTTTCCCATCGGCTCCCATTCCCCAGTCCCTCCTTTGTACCGCCCCTGTGTCCTCAGACCATTGGTCCCTGGTGCTCGCACCACTCCTGTACTCAAACCTGAACTTTTCATTGTTCTCGGTCTCTGTGGAATCCTTCACCGTGTGGAAGCAGTAAACTGCTCCCATGGAAGTCCATGCAAGGACCCTTCCTGCCTCTTTGCCATCGACCCATATTACTGAAGCTGTCCGTGTGTCTGTGCGTGCACACGTGTGCCAGTGTTTGGCTGATCCTGCAAAGTGGCTTCACTGAGGAGACGCTCTTGGAAGATCGCTGCACCCTGTGCTCCAGCACACAAGCAGAGAGCCTGGGATAACGATACTGTAGCTGTACCATTAAGGAAGGAGCCTAGAGTAGGTGATCTCGCTGATGGACAGCAGGCTGAGCATGAGCCATCGTGGTCCCAGGGGCCAAGAAGGCTAACGGTATCCTGGCCTATATCAGCAACAGTGTGGCCAGCAGGAAGAGGGAAGCGATTTTTCCCTTGTACTTAGCACTGATGAGGTCGCACCTTGAGTACTATGTCAAGTTCTGGACCCCTCAGTTCAGGAAGGACATTGAGATGACAGAGCATGTCCAGAGAAGGGCAGCAAGGCTGGTGAAGGGTCTGGAGAACAAGTCCTGTAAGGAGCAGCTGGGGAAGCTGGTGCTGGTCAGCGTGTGGAAAAGGAGGCTCAGAGTTGACCTTTTCACTCTCTACAACCACCTCAAAGGAGGGTGCAGCCAGGTGGGGGTTGGCCTCTTCTCCCAGGCCACCAGTGACAGGACAGGAGTACACAGTCTAAAACTGCACCAGAGAAAGTTTAGGTTGGATATTAGAAAGAAGTTCTTCACAGACAGGGCGATTGGGCATTGGAATGGGGTGTCCACATGGGAGGTGGAATCAGCATCCCTGGAGGTGTATAAGAAAAGACTCGACGTGGCACTCAGTGCCATGGTCTGGTTGACAAGTTATAGGTTGGACTTTTACAACCTAGGTCTTTTATAACTTAGTTGATTCTGTGATTATGTGATCTCTAGAGGTTCCTGACAGCATAATCTATTCCCTAACTCTGTATAATTTTCAATAGAATATATTTGTTTTAGGGAGCAAGGATGTATAGAACTAACACTCATTTTGAACATGTTAACAAAGGCTAGATAAATGTTCTTTATTTTTGTTCATAGGATAATGAATGAAAAGTACATCACAAGCCTCTTCAAATAAATTGAAAAATTTCTTTGCATCAAATTACCTGAGAATACTGCATTGCAATACCTTACCGTATATAAAATATTAAACTATATTGAATTAAAACATAACAACACTGGCTGCTACATTCTGCTGCTTAGCAAGTGTGAGATGTGCAAATAAGAATATTTTGTTTGTGTGCAGTCATTTTCAGAATTGCTGGTGTGCTGAAGGATAATTATTTTAAAGAAGGGGCAGGAATCATCATATTGGTCATGTATCTCCTGTATGACCTATTCTGTCCCGCACAGCATGATTTCATATGAAAAAGATTAAATTCAATGACCTGGAAAGCTTGATTACTGTCTACCAGTGCCAGTAATCTTTCCTTACAACATGTTTTCATTCTCTTAATAATCACAATTGCAAGGACACGTGGTTATATGTACAGTACATTAACACACTTTGATGTCATGTCCTATTCATTGCCAGTGATTTGAAAACATTTATCAGATCATGGGCACAACTCCCAAGGATACCACATCCTTCATCCTTAAGGGTAAGCATGTGCTCAGCTGCATAACTGATTTGGGTGTAAAGTCTTCACAATGGCTCCAGTGCAGCTCTATGCAGAGACTGCCAGGGATATATTCGCTGGAATATGTGTGTGGCATATTACTTGTCTCAGGATAACCTCATTTATGAGGAGCTGAAGTAATTAACTCTGTGTCTGTACACAGCTATGTACATTCAAGCTCTAAGCCCTGTTGATAGCTGTAGCTTGGGTGCCCCCAACCAGCCTGCAGACAACAAAAAATTCTGTGATTCCCTAGCCCTACCTGAAACAAGAGGTGAAGAGAGTTTTTTTTTAGAAGGTCTGCCAGTCAGCAGACGTAGCTTTGTTGTCTGGGCAGCATCCAGAGTTTTCACTGAGAAGTAAAACCAGGTTTAAGAGCAAAAAGGGGAGAAGATCCATATTCAGATTAATAACAAAATTGTCTTTCCTTCTTGGGAGTACTCTAGCTAGTTCTTTCCTAGGCTGTATGTTATGAGGGGGAAAAGCAGTCTAAGAATCATTACCAGAAGCAGTTTGGACAAGACCATGCCAAACTTGATTCTCTTACCTTTGAATTCCATACAGTCATTCAACAGAATCCCAGTTTGTACATAAAAAATATTTCACTGGGCTGTTTAAACTGTATTTACTTTAATGTAAATTTAAAATATTTTAAAATATATGATTACTTTAAATACATACAAATACGTCCTATTTTTAAAATATTACATTCTAAACTAATAAGTATATGATGGTTTAAAAGCTAATGATTTATCTAGAATTATGTTTATGCTAGTATATTGGAAGTTACATATGTAAGGACATCTCAAATGATTATTGGTGAAAGGGAGAAACATAGGGTGGAGACATTTACCAAATAGGATGAAAGAAGCATCATCCTCATACTGCTGAAAAGAAAAACTAATTATAAAGTAGAACTGAATTTTTGAGAGGTGCAGTACTTATCAGATTTTTGAGACACAGATGTGGGAAAGGGGAAAAGGTAGAAACATGGCGGACTGTATTTTATTCCGAGTTGTAATGGAACAACATAGAGACAAATGGTAGAAAATTGTCTAGAAATTTAGTTCTTGTCTTCTTCATCTACTTTTTTTTCTGGTTTGTCACATGAAAGAATGATCTAGCCTCTAAAAAGATAGAATCACAGAATCATAGAGTAGTTTGTGATCATCACTAGGTTATCTAGGTCCTACCTATCAGACACGGGCAGGAATGTCATTCACTAGACCAAGTTGCTCAGGACCCCATCCAACCTGGCCTTGAACACTTCCACGAAGTGTTCCAGGAACAGAACATCCACTATACCTCTGGACAGCCTGTTCCAATGCTTCAGCACCCTCACAGTAAAGAGTATCTAATCTACACCTATCCATCTTAGTTTAAGGCCATTTCCCCTCGTCCTATCCCTCCCCAGCCTCCTATTTACGGGATTGTCGTAACTCCCCATCCTGCTTCCTCTGCATTGACTGAGAATTTCACTCTACTGCAAGACATGTAGATGCATGTTAACCTTATTGTATGTGGACACAAAATATGCTGCTGCAAGAAAAACTCTTGCTTCTTTCCGGTCCTGTGAGAGATTTTTCTCTCTCACAGAAGATATTAGCAAAGTTCTATAAACTATGAGCACCTGCAACCTTGTAAACCTTTGTGTATAGTATAGTAGAAAAACATTTTGACAATGGATATTTTAGGATTTTAGCCAATCACCCAAAGGGTGGATGAACCTTTGACCAGTTAGGCTATGAAGAAAAAAGTCTATAAAAGAATTGTTAAATATTTAAATAAATCAATCTTGCTGCACAATTCCTGCCTGCTGGGTCTCTCTTCTCTTCTTGACTGCTGCTTGATACCATAACAATTGTACCAAAAGACGGTTTTATTATTTTGGAGAAAGATCCATTTTTTTTTCTTCCTGTAAAGAATTTCTCTATTGAACATTCAAAATCAATGGAAGATTCAATCACTATATTTTGCCATTTTCAGGCTTGTCTTTATTGGTTTTGCCTTTTTCCTCTGAATTATACTTCTTCAACCTCTTGTAAATAAGTGGAAATCTATCAAAAAGTAACAATTCATAGGCTTAATTAAAAGAAAAATAAAATTTAGAGCGAAATAGCCTTCAGTTTGGAACAGAAAGGTGAGTAATTTGCTTTATCTATGCTTTTTCTTTGTCATATGTGGCTTGAAGAAGATGTTCTCTCCATATGGGAGGCCAGTAAAAGAAAATAAAAGAATCTTTAATAGAAAAAGGTCTTCAGTACTCCAGATGCAGATATGAGAAGATGATTAAGAACTATGGATCCTAATTTTTCATTTAGTCTTTGAATCATTTTCTGTTGAAAATTGCTTCTGCTGGAGCTGCAATTGAAACTACCTTTTATTAGGCTGAACTTAAATAAAAATGTTCATCTTTATACCAAAGAGATGTTTGTGTTGGCAAAATTCCTCTGTTTTGTATAAAGAGCTGCAAAACATTGTATATTGAATGATTTAAAATAAAGTAGGCTTTTTGATACATATTTTGTGGGTTACTAATTTATTTGTATGCATACACATTTAATTCGTCTTGACAAAAAGCCATTCAATTCCTGTTTAACCAGGACATAGGGAAGTAACCCCGGGATAAATAAAGGAGCATGGATTAGGCTATGCCAGTAAATTAAGTCAGCCTAAATGAAACTGAAGATAAAACTGGGGTGAAGAACAATGAAATTTTCTGGTCTCCCAAACCTAGCATGGAGATCAAATGGTAAGCTTTGAGGATCAGAGTACGTATCTTCTCAGGGCACCTGTCTGGGTTCAAAGCTGTTAGTTACTCTCTTAGTTATCTGCATCCAAAACAGGTTTATCTGCAGATAATCAGATGCTGACTGCATGTAATTCTCATTTCTTAGGTAATGTATTATTAGCACAATATACACCTAACTCTTTTGGTAATAGAAATAAGAAAGTTGATAGACAATAGTAGGATAATTTTGGGGTATTCCACTTTAAAGGCATAATTTTCTGTCTAATTCTGTATGCATATTTATAGTTATATATTTAGGACTCCAGAGGATTTTAGGTCCTGCTAAAAAGATTGAATACCAAACATCTGCCAACAATCAAATCTGCTAGAAAACCTTTTAAATAGCCCAGAAGTAGAAGAAGGTGTGATAATACTGTAATAGCAAGTCTAGTCTCAGAGACCGAGAAGGGAATAGAGAGGCAACATCCAATTTTGGTTTGATTAAAATTTTTCAATTTACATATAATGTAAAAGTAATAATTCTATTTTCATTTATACTTGGTGGCAGGTTTAGTAAAATACTTTAAACCAAAATAGCCATCATTCATTAATTACTGAGTGCCAACAAAAATAATACCATCATAGAATGGCTTTACTAAATAAAGATATATAAATTATGTGAATCTTATACAGCTCTTGATAACCTTTTTACATTATTTTTCTTTGCGTGTGATTAAAGAGTGGCAAAAAATACCAAATGGTGTTTTGTAAGCAGTTTTTGTTGAGAGATCTTTATGTTACAAACAGCACTTCTATTCAAAGTATTTAAAGTAACACTTGAGAAAAAAATAGTTAAAATACGTTCCTGGAAAAAAACTCAAAATTTATTCATAGAGTCTAGTACTTTGACTTAGAGTTTTCTTTTCAAAGGTATTTCATTATAAGGAATTCAGTTATTCATGTTTGTGGACCATGTTTACATCAAACCTTTATGGCTGTATTTGTGCCTGGTGTCTCAGAGAACAGAGAACTGGAAAAGTTCTGTCAGCGAGGGACAAATTACAGACAGAGGCAGCTTCTAGGAAAATACCCTTCAACCTGCTGTCATAGCCATCAGAATGTATTTTCCTTTACTTAACACACACTAATTCTTTGTGAAAAAGCATGGTCAGAAGTCTCTGCTGGTGTTCCCAGCTAGCTGTAGGAGCAATCTGTGGAAGTGCATGGTGGGTTTGTAAAACAGATTGGCACCAGAAACAGCCACAGCTCAGTGGTGGCATCACAAATCACTGTAACTCAAGAACACACAGTAGCAGTCACCTTCAAGTGACTTCTGCTCCAAAAGTCTTAGTCAGCAACACAGAATAGTTTCAGAAGCAATGGTTAGAATTAAAATCTTGTCCTATCAAGAAAGCAGAATCTATTTGAGGGGCAGACACAAACCAAATTTCACCTTCATCTTCTTGGTAATATAAGAGTGTAAAAGTTAGAATTAAAAAAAAAAACGGGAAAATTACGATTCTTTGCTTAAATATAAAATAGAACATTTTACATGGTAGCTCTACAAGCACTGAAAATCAAAATACTTTCTTTTTCCTGCAAACTTGAAAATTGGAGACTTCACATATTTGGTAGTACTGGAGAGAATGAAAAGCTGTGTTTTCTTAGTACAGAGTTTCAAGTTCTTCATGTGAATGTGTACTTTTCTGAAGCTTTATCAAATTTTATTTAAAACATAAAACATAGAGGTATCAGTGAAAAACACTCCATTTATTTTATAGATCTATGGGCCATATATTTAATTCACTGAACTATCTTGCACAAAATAGTTATTTACAACTACAACACATGTGCATTTCAGAAATCCTAAAGAGAGAAAGCTAACACCATGGCTCTGTGCTGTAAAAGAACATCTGGAAAGCTAGAGTGTTGATGCCCTCATCAAATGAAATTCACTGCAGCAGTGAAAAACATCGTTCAGTGGTGTCAAATCTGGCACCTGATGATTTCTTTTTTTTCTCCCAATCTTTGTCTCTTGTTTCAAAAAACTCTGAAATTCATTGCAACCACTCACTCCAACAGCAATGATTTAATAAAACTGAAACAGAGTCAGATCTGAAAACAATTTTGGCAGTTAACCACCCTCTAAAACATCTAGTAGTTTCACAGAATTCAGCCACGCAGTAGACATGAGAAAGCAGAATATGGGCCATAATATGTATGGCTCATTTAATTAGATTATCTGTGTTTGAGAACAGTAAGACAAATGTCATGTAAAGGAAACTTTAACTTGTGATCCGTTATGTGCCAGCACTATAAAAATGTACTTTAAGATGCAGAACGAATACTGTGTATTGAGTTATATCATTTCCACTTTATATGCATTAAGAGTGGATAACCTTCTTTTTCTTGTACTCCTCATTGGTCAGCATGAGAGTTTATTTTAATTGATTTGGGATGAAAGTCCACTTTTTACAGGTATGAGCACTGAAAATTGCTGCATACAAATTCCTCTAGTGTTGCCCTAGACTGTTTATTCTATCATTCATAATATCCTTCTTTCTCAGGACTGGACCAGATAGGCCAGAATAAACATTTTTGTAGCTGATGTTAGCTTTTAAATAGCAAAAAAGTCCATTTTTTTTAGATGGAAACTTCCTTCTTCTTTCTACTAAATTTAGTTCATGAAATTTCATAGTGAGGTAAAGGTCCGTGTCAAGCCTTTCCAACAATGAAACTAAGGGATAGAAGTATCTGTAAAATAAATCAAAAATTGCCCTAGACAGCAGCAAATCTAGGTCTGATAGCTTGGAAGATATCAACAACTGGCCCTAGAGGTGATTTACCAGTTTTGTCCAATTGATGATTCTTAGTCTCTAAAGAGAGAGTTGGTGTTGTAAGCCCATTGTCTGGAAAGCAGTAATCATAGGCTTAATTCTGCATTTCTCAAGATGAAAGAACCTAGATATTCTGCACCTGGTCATTTCTTGCATTATTTTTGTGCTGCACTACTGAATGTTCACACCTGAAAATCACTTTTAGTTGCCTTTTCAGGATCTTGGTGCACAGAGCAAATTTACACAAGTCACCTTAGAAAATAAGTTAACATCAAGCACAGATGTTAGTCTTGATACTTCTTAATACTTCACTGGTTTTGGATCTATCTTCTTCCAGCCACTGCATGACAAAGCAGGTGATTAAAATACCTCTTGGCTAAATGCCCCAAGCGTGTTCATAGAATTCTATTCTGATTTATTTTACTTGAGAAGTGAAAGTTTAAAGAGAAGTAATCCTACAGTCCATACCATACCACTGCACCTATGTCTGTAACACAGTTACTCTTTAGAAGAGTTAACTGAAATTTGGGTATTGTGTATGAGGGGAGAAAACAGGCTATATTTTGGGATTCCTGTCACCAGTTTGAACTCTCCCCTTGTTCAAACTTTGATTTTTGAACTCTGCATTTTTTCCTCTGGCTTTCTTTTCAACTTGTTTCTCTACAACTTTTCTTACATTGCTGAGTTCTACTTTTGCTCTTGCCTTATCCATGTGGTATTTATGTCTTTCATAGTCATTTATCGTCATGAAGAACTCTATTTTTTTTCCTAGCTCTTGCATCTGCTTGGTTTCTAGTTGTTAACATATATCACATAGAAAATTCTAATTTCCTTCTTGTTCACAAACGAATAAACAATGTAAATCTGACAGGCCATCTTGTTTAAGAAAACATTGCATAGAAAGGTCATTAAAAAACCATATCTTGATGACACAACTGGAACAAGGATTACTTCTACTGTACCACATGCAGCTCTTAAGGTCATAAAATATTAAGGGATACAGAATACTGCTATTTTTGCAAGGTGTTATTGATCATGAGGTGGCAGGGACCAGCCCTTTTCAGATGCCCTAGGATATGAAGGGCCACAGATCTAGCAATATGCAGAACATATATTTAGATTTGTTAAATACAAACAGCATGCTGAGATGGCCTGTGGAATCAAATGCTTCATCTCCCTTAATGTAATTTCCCCTCTGCTCTTCATTGGTGTCAAATACTGCCTTTTGAAAGGCTGTTATTCTAGAGCATACAAAGCAGGACTCCTGGACCTTACAATGCATTGCTTAGAAAACCAGGGAGTGAGAAATGGTAACAATGATTTTGAAGTAAGAGAAAATAATTATTTGATACATGGCATTGCTACAAAGCTCTTTCAAATCAACTTCTGAATTTACTTCCTAAGTTTGTGACACACTAAATGGGACATACTCTGTTGTAACTAATAAAAGTCAGTCAGCAGGGATTTCCTTGCATTAATGGGCCTCCAGTCTGCAGTATCAGGGCACAGAAACTTACATAGACTATAGAAAAGAAATCTGTTGGGAAATCAATTTGATTTTGCTTTTTTCCTTTGTAAGTTCAACATGCCACCCTTCTTAGTTTTGTCCAGCAAAAGGACAGATAATTCAAGATATATTTGTCTTTGAAGAAAGGAATCCACAGTTAGATATTTGTAGCTGATTTAGCCCCCATAAACCAAATTATAAATATATTTTTCAAGTTCGGAAATAGTTTTGTGGAGTACCTCCTTCCTTGATCATGTGATGGCTGTTTAAACAACACAGTAATAATAAAAAGAGTATTCCTTCCTATCTGCAGGACAAGTTGAGAGTATGCAAGATAAAACAAATATTTAATTTATAAATAAAAATTGGCCCTTCCAGTATAATAAAATTCACATTTAATACCTTTAATGATTCTAGCATACACATTCTGATTTTTTATATTTCTGTTGCCTTTTCTTCCCCCTAGCAAAAGAGAAAAGTAAAATGTAAATTGCAGGGAAGACAGCAAAGGTTCTTGCACTTAGTTGAGACATAAATATTCAAAACATCACACAGAAAGGAAATCTGAGCAGTTATCAAACAAGCCTAACTGAACATTTTGTAAGACAAACTCTTTGTAATTACATCTAAAGGTATCCAAAAGGTTTGACTGTTTCTAGGTTTTAGTAGATTTTGCATTATTTCATTTTTTAATAACAATGCAGTAAATAAACTTTATCACCCTTTTTTCTCACTTAGATATTACTGTATGCAGTATATGGAGAGTCATTGTCAAATAATTTTGAAGTCTGAGATATATTATCCTTTTAGGCTGACTAATAACATACTTCAATCCTACCCTAGGGCAAAACAAACAAACAAACAAGAGAAGACACACTGGTGAAATGTATAGCATGCTTCCCTCACTTTTACACAGTCCATAAACCCATTTTTACCTGTTCTTAAAATCAATCAAACCTTTGTTATTTTCAGTGAAATTGAATGCTTCTAGCAAAAAATAACAATCCCAACCACTCCTCCATCAAAAACCAAAACCAAAACCAAAACCAAAACCAAAAAAACTAAGCCAAAAAAAAAAACAAAGGAAAAAAAAAAGGGGGGAAAAAACACCAAAAAAAACCCAATCAAAAACCAAAATCAAGCAAGCAAAAAACCCCAAGATAAACAATTGAAGAGCAATTGTTTCCTGTAACTTCTGTTCTTCAAAAATTACTAAAAAAGATATCTGCTAAATATTTTTTAAATGTTTACATTTAGGTACATATAAGAATATAATAAAATATTATTTTAAAAACTATTTAAGTCTTGTGACACTTTTTTGTGACCTGAAAATGCACTGTTAGGTGATTAATGAGAACCCAGGATTTGAACTTCAGTACAACAAATGGTAGATGAAGGAATGGATATTTTGAAAAGATGATTAAGAAAAGAAAAAAAGAGGAAAGGGAGGTGGAAATTTCTCTGTGAGCTTGCTGATCACTCTGAAACAAGTTTTATGTAACATTTATGCAGTTTCATTTGAAGTACAAAGTACATAGCAATAAACCCAAGGTTTAGATCTTTATGGATTTAAGCTACACATGTTTGGAATGGTGTTTATAACAAGTTGCAGTTATAAAAGGTTCACTGTAATTAGGCTTAAGTGTTTTAGTTTTCTGGCTTCTTCAAAAGTAATCATTAAATTTATTCTCTTGGATAACTCTTTGTTAGGAAAAAATGCATGTATTATTTATACATGAATTTAAAATCCTGAAGAAGCTGCACAAGACATGGTACCCATACTTGGTACTGCCTCCTGGTACTCATAATTTTACTGTCACTTCCAGGATTATGTTATTGAAAACAGCTTGCTGGGGCATAGGATACTGAGTCTTGCCAAAACAAAGCATATATAAGAAGTTGTGGTACTTTATACTGCCATAGACCATAATAAAAGGCATCACAGCCAAGCTGTACTTAACATATACCAAAGGCTGTATTTAATAATAGGAATCAAAGAAAACAATTAGTAGTGTGCAGTTTGCTACTTTCACCTAATATAGAAGAAGATATCTTTAAATACATAAGGAAAATACTATTTTCAGGAAGCATTTCAGCAGGATGCTAAAGGATATGCTTTAACATACTTGTCAAGAATGGCTTCCATTTCACAAATTTTGTTAATCTGTTAAGAGAATAGTAGTAGACAAATCATGATACTGAGAATGAATTCCCACTGCCAATACAAAACGTATTTGCAGATGTCGATTAATCTGTTAAAGACTGAATTAAATTGAATTATAAAGATATGTATAACTCGCACTGTCTCTAGGTGGTGACTATGTTCACCATCACTTCACATATCATAATGGTTTAGTGTGCTGATCCAGAATTTTTAAAAAAAATTACTCTTTAAAGTATTATGGTGAAGCACCCCAGCAGGCCATAGAAACCTCTTCCACCCTCACACGGATGCTCCATGCCTGGAATTGTTCAAGGCCAGGCTCGATGCAGCTCTGAGCAGCCTGGTCTAGTGAAAAGTGTCCTTGTCCAGAGCAGAGGGGCACAAATTGATCTTTAAGGGCCCTTCCAACCCAGCTCATTCTATGATTCTATGATGATCAGCAGAAATTCTACTGGCCTAGGAGGCTGATGGATAAGTAAGATTTGAAAAAACATGACGATACCTCTTGTATCTCTTGAATCTGTTTTTCTCTTCAAGGTGTTTAGGAAATAAATGTTTTCTTTAAAAAGGACAGATTATTTATTTCAGAATGGAGTTTAAGTAATTGATAGATATTTGAAACTGTTTGCCAGATATTTTGCAATGGTCAAGCAAGTGAAATACTTAAATAATTTTCTTCCAAAAGCTTTGAAAAGTAAGATAGAAAGCAACACTATACCTTTGTGTTAATTAATAGGATGATTTTTGAATGTGGGTGCAGTTCTGTTAACACTTTCTTGTCCTGCCCTGAACAAGAGAACAGAGCTGGTAACAGCAGATCAGCCACTCCAAAACTCATTGAGAGAGATTTAGATAAATAGTTATAATTCTTGGCTCGTAATGTAGAGAAGATATTGTTATTTTGAGGTGATATTTGATAAAATGTCCAAATTTTTGGGAAGGAGGAAAGGGTCAAGGACACAGTATTGCAAAGCATGGAAAATCTTAGTGATTCCTATAAGTTAATTAACAAATAAACAGAATGCAGGGCATGGAACCTAGTAAACTTTACAACACAAATTAGATGCAGCTATATTTATGTTCATAAGAAAGCAAGGAAAAAGTCGTTCTTAGAGATATTGCATTAATCAGATAAAATCACCTGTGTCACAAAACTCTGTAAACTGCTACAAAATAAGATAAGTGCACTGTTAACTTAGTAGTCTTTGCTAACTTTTCCTGGTAAGAGGTTAATTTTCCATTTATTTAATAATTTAGAAAAACAGTTATTGGTTGCTAATTAATATAAATAGAAATAATTATTTTTTTTATTTCTACAACCTCCATAAATATATAATATGCTATATATGATCTATTAATATGTATTATTTATAGCAAACAAAAATATGTATGGTTTTAAAGAGGTATTTTAAAATATTTCTTAGGGAATTATCACTTAGTGCATGTATTGCAAATACATAAGTGGTGCAAACCTTGTAAAATAAACCAGCTTACTTTTTAGTGCTGATTTTTGTGTGCCAAATATAAAAGTGAGGGGTTTTTTCTCTTTTGAATAATCTAATAACTACTTGTGCTGTCAGTTGTTCGTCATATTTTAATTTATGTGCTTCACATAATATGAAGCATTATGTGTACATTATGTGTATCTTGGTTATAATCTTCAAGTCATGTCAAAAAGGCAGCAACTTAATTTTAAATTTGGTCAGGATAAAGACAAAAAAGTAACCAGTCCAATGCTCTGCCTGGATGACAATACTGAAATCTTAGTACGTTTTCTTACATCATTCAAAGGCTAAAAATGCTGACAGCATAAAATGAAAAATTTGCCTGAGTTTAAATAGGCCCTGAACCTGCAGGATCCTATCAGACTCTTTCAGCTAATGTAATGCCTGGGGAAACCACTGTCCGGCAGAAGGTGAGGTAATTTCTACAACCGTTCCTTGTCCCTCCGCAATAAAAAGTCTTTACTCCCCAGCAGATTTTTTGCACTTTCTAATTTGGCTACTAAATGGGAAAAGTGTATTCCAAAATGCTGAAAACTATAGGGAACAGATTGGGTGTGTCCTATGAAAACTAATATGTATACATATTTTCACTTTTTCTCCTTAGGATTTACTCCTATTAACCTTTGCACACATAAGAAAACAGTTTTTTTAAAAATGTATATGCGAAGTGCCTATTCATAAAAAGATATATTTCATGTTACTTAAATACACACCTACTGTAGTACTTGTGACTCAAAAGATTATTTCAAAATGTAGAATCTAATGATAGTTAGATAGTTATAGACTAGATAGTTTTAAAAACAAAAAAGTACTCAGGTAAGTGCGTGGATGCTTTAGCATTAAAGCTGTTCACAATTTTGGTAAATTCAAAAAAATATTCACAAAAGAGTTGTTATAAATGAAATGCCAATTAAATCGAATTAATAAATTGCATGAGCCAAATCATTAATATAAAAAACAAACAGGTTTTATTTTATGATCAAATTGACAATTTCAGATAGCCACTTTCAAACGGCTGGGTCAAGCCTAGGTTCTTGACCCTGGGTGCCACATACACAGCCCTGAACACCAGCAGTTCAGGGTGGCAGTGCACACCTTCGAGGTTTCTGAGTCCAGTTTTTATACTGTTTTTCTTGCTGCTGGTGAGAGAATCCTTTGTCTCTTTCATATTCAACTTGTCCTGATGGTCCTCTGGTCCAGAGATCAGGGGTCCATTCAGATGTTGATGTTTCCAGGAACTCTCTTTGTGTAATTGAAACAGTCTTGGGCAAGAGGTCCGTTCATCAGTATAGTCCAGGGAGGAACAGAAACTTAGATGATCATATCTGTTGCTCCTTTCAGATGGAAAAAGGATTCTCCAGGGGCAGAGTGGATTTGAGTAGATTGATGTGCCAGATGGATATCTGGCTTCCCAATGATGGGTGCTTGAAACTTCCCTTGCAAGTTCTGCCTGTGCTTCAGATGCAAATGTTATCACGAGAGAAGTGACCCTGACTCTGGGTGGGCTACCAGGGAACATGCCAAGGCACATTCCAAACATAACATCTTTGGATACATGTACTGTCTAATATCCCTTATACTTAAACCGACCCTGATACCATTTAATTTATTATGAATTTTGACTCATTTATAACAGAGTTAAAACTATAAATATACAATACTGAAGTATGTTTTTCCTACAGGAATGCAATGGCACTAAATATTAGAGATACATTTTTTTCTGGAAGTCACAGTGTAACTGCTTCATCACTTTGAGTCAGTGATTTGGTGACTAATAAATCCCTTGAAATTCTTCTGTATGCTTCTTCTGTTTTAGAGCCATACCTTCCACATATAGAAAATCTATTTTAACATGCATTGAAATAAATATTACTGGAAAATAAAAATAAAAACAGATGCAGAACAAGGAAACACATTCTCTGTCTGTCAGAATAGCACTCCAGTTAGCAAATTAACATCCCATCTGCACTTAGCATAGAAATAAGACATTAAGCAGAGAGAAATTGAGAGACACTTTGTGTACAAAGACCAGAACTTAGAGTTTAAGTTTGGTGCATGAAACTGAGTAATTCTCTGGATTTGGGAATAACATTCATTTTCTCCCATGAAATATTTAACAATGACAGCCATGTCAGAAGGTAAAGGTGGAATGAGTATAAAATGTAGTCCAAGGTTTTAACAGGTTTAGTAAAGATAACATTTTTTTGTCTACAGAAGAAGATAATTACTCTTAGCTGTCTTTAAAATAACAATTTGTTCAATTTAGGTTTTTCAAAAATATTGAGAAGGCAAATTGACATGAAAAATCATAAAAAGTATGAGTCAGATTATCCTATTTTTTCCTTTAATATTTAATTTTTTCCAATAATTTTCTACATTTAATCGAAATGAATGTACTTATTTGCTGTGCATGTTTGAGACCTCTCTCACTCAGTTGCCCCTGTTATGAATAAGTTATGGTGAACTAGAAAAACAGATATACCTTAAAAACAGTAAATTATTGAATGCATTCTGGTTTTATTACCATAAGGTGATAGTTCAGTACATACCCATTTGGTATATAAAATGCATAATTTTTGAGAGGTTTCTGTATCATTGCACTTTATTTGAAAACCTGACAGGAGATACATGCTGATCTAAAAGGCCAAAGTAGAAGGCTTGCAAAACACAAGATGGCTTTCTACACAAGCTTTTAGTGAATAAATTATACTGAGGAAAATGAACCTCAAAATTTCCGGTGTTTTAAGCAACATAAAACCTGTGTTTTATTAATTGCTTATGACAAATAGCTCTCTTCCCCTCTTCCTCACAGTTTCCCCCAGAGAGATGTCTTTGGACTGCACTGTGCAGCACCACTCTCTAAAGAAAACAAAGGGAAATACAGAGAATGGTATTGGCAGGAAATGGAACCCAGGCTGTTGACATCCTCACAACTAAAAAAAGCAATTTTTTTTTCTAAGACTTTTAGTTTTCTTTTAGAAAAGAAATGCTTAAAGGCTGCATTTTGTGGTATTGATGATCTTAAATGGTTGGGTTTTGTCAGCTCAATGGCAATTTCATAAATCAGCACAGCAACCAATCTGCAGAAGCCAGAGACACTGACTGGCCATAAAATATCAGTGTGGGCATGTTCAAAATATACTTCCAAGCTCAGAGACAAACACTATTCAGACAAGAGTTTCTGGGCCATTCTTGGTGTAGCTGCAGAAGGTGACTTATCTTGCTGAATAACATTAAATCTAACTATAGCTGGATATGGACATAGATGAAAGTTAGGAGATTTATAACATATACAGCCAGAACATTTTCCATTGATTATAGAAAGAATATAATGGGATGGAAGAGAGGACGGATTGAGGGAGAGAGGGAAAGAAGCCGAACAGGACACACTTTGCCTTCAGTCTTTCTATGTCATTTTCTTTTTTTATTAAGTTGTCCAGTCTTCCTTTGATCCTATACAAAGTCTCAGTCCCTGCAGAACAGGTTTTTCTCTTGTTTGGTGTTCATTTATTTTATTCAGCTTCTGGTCTGTAATTATACTCCTCATTACTTTTTATGCAGAGCTACACTATAGCTGCTCTCCCTGTATTCACACACAATAGTTGCTTATGAAAGTGTATTTCTTTCCTTCTGAACACTTCTCCAATTTGCCAAGGCCTTTTTCAATTATAATGTTGTCCTGCAATGGTCTTATACCCTCTTCATATTAATAACTTTTCTAAGTCTGTTAGACATGCCTCTATTTCATGTTGTATTTCATTAGTTGAAAAACATGAGTATATATGGGCATTTGAGTCAAAAAGTTTGCACTCACCTTAGCAGTTCTTTCATCTAGACCCAGTTTCTACAGCTCCCTTATAAGAATGCTGTCTCAAAAGAACATTAAACATCTGCTGCTTTTCTTCTTTCTTCATGGCTTCTTTGCATGCTTATCTCTGAGGATGCTGCCTTGGAAAGAAATTAAACTGATTTGATAGATTTTGTTCATGACATATGCATGCTAGCGAGTTACTTGTCATCTCTTTGATATCTTCTAAGAGCTTATAAACAGTTTGACTGTTCAGCAACACATTTGCCCTTTCTTAGCCACAGCGATGAAAGAGATACATTGTGAAATGTAGAGTGTTTGGAAAAGAAAAATGCTCTGATTTGAGATCATGCTATTGTAAGACTTTATTTTCAATTGTCTTTTCTAAGGCTTGGACTTGCCTCAGCCAACAATACCCTGGGAAACGTCTGTGTTTTAATTCCTTAGCTCTCGTTGTGTTCTAAGACCTTGACCACTTTTAATGGATTCAGTCTAAAAAAGTCAGAGACGGACAAAACTGATCAAATACAAAACTGTCTCCAACCCAGAAAGTGCTAACACTTTCCTCCCTTTATAGTAAAAGAATAATAGAATGGTTTGGGTTGGAAGAGACCTTAGAGATTATATAGTTCCAACATCCCTGCCGTGAACAGAGCCCCTTGCAACAGACCAGGCAGTTCAAACCCCCATCCAACATGGCCTTAAACATTTCCAGGGATGGAGCATCCACAGCTTCTCTGTGAAAGCAGTTCCCGTGCCCCACCACCTGCACAGCAAGAATGTCTAATCTAAATCTACCTGTATACAGTTTGAATCCAATCCCCCTTGTCCTGTCAATGCATGCTCTTGTACATAGTCTATCTTTCTTGTAGGCTTCTTTCAGATATTGGAAGGTCAGAGTTCTCATGAGACATTAGATGTTGCCACAGCTTTCAGGAGACTGCTAATTAAAAACAAAAATAAATGAACAGATTCTTGCAGGAACAGCATCATGCTTGAAATATTAAGGAATCTCAAGAAACTGCAAATTGAAAAAGATCATAGCACAATGACTAAGAACTTAGTATTCTCCATGAGCACTTTTAACTGACATAAAACTGTTTAAAAATGAAAGGTAGATACTGCTGGCTGTAATTGCATTGCCACTGAATTAGAGCACTATTTTGAAATCTTTTGAAAATCAAAATAAAGTTTTAAAAAATTTAAGTACAAAATACATTTAAGAATACAAAAAAACATAGAAAATTATTTTTAAATTAATGGTGACAGACTAGAAGAGAAAACAGTCAAACCATCAATACATTAAAGTTCAATAAAGCCAGATATGAATCTCATAGACATAGGAGGTATATCTAAAATGAGGAAATGGTCAGGCAGAAACTCAGGGTCACCCAGTCTGCCTCCATTTTGGTTTTAAAACACATAAAGTATTGCAATAAAGTTCTATTCACCACAAGGACAAAAAAAAAAAAAAATTAGCTCAGCGGAAAATAGCTCAGGTTTAATTCCAAGGCACTGTTCTTAATAGCCTATAGGATTGGTAGAGAAGACATGCAATATCTCATTAAAATTGTCTTGCAATATTTATTGACTGTGGAAAAAAATTACCCCTACACATAATAAAAGCTATGACAGCTCAAGCATGCTCTTCAGAATAGTTAAAGGGTAAGAAAGTATGCAGTACTCATTCCCCTATTCTATTCTCCAGATCAGGCTTTACCTCCTGATTATTGATCTAGCTTTACTTGGGATTACCATTATTGTATTGCTAAAGCAGTAAAACCCAAACTTAAAATAAAAAAAATCAAACTGTAAAACTAAGCTTGTTTTTATCTTAACATTTTATGGCAGAGTGATGCATCATAGTTTTCATTTTCAAGATATACTCTATGTCAGATTTTTGCAAAATATCTCTTTTCCCTTACAGAAGTTTCTTATGAAATTGCCAAGGATTAAGTTCAGGTATTTTATTTTTTTTCAAGTACTTGCTTATCATTACAAAGAAATAATTAATTACAAACTGTGAAAAGTGCAAATGAGTCCTTTTTTTTAAGATACCAGCAGTCTGGAAGAAATAAAGGTTTGGAGGGCAATTTATTTTCTTCTTGCTCTAAAATTTTCTGTGGCAAAGCAGATAGAAATCAATTTTCTGAAAATGTTACAGCAGCTAATGAAAAATAATGTAAAATATTGTACTTTTTTTTCACTTGAGAATTGATATGAACCATTTGGCAGGTGTTGGTAGCTACAACAGACTGTTAAGTTAATCAAAGCATTAGAGGAATATCTCTCCCAGTAGAATCAAGAACTGCAAAAAAGTCCATATTAAAATATTTATACTAAGTCCTTTTTTCCCCCAGAATTTAAAATATAATTTAAAAAATCACAACCCAAATACATTTCTAATTCCTTTTGCACTGAAAATGTCAAAGCAAAATTGACATTTTGACTTTTTTTTCAAAAAAACAGACAGCTTTGACAGATTTTTTTTCAAACAAGGAGCATGATGAATTCTGTATACATTCATGAATAGCTCTAATTGACAAAGTCTGACTTTATTTTGCTATGGAAAAAAACAAAATGAAAACACTCCATCTCAACTTGTGTTTGAGACTTCTGTTAGTGCCTATTTAAAGACTGGCTTTTTCCATCTGTATTTGAATTATCTAGTTATGTAGATTAATATTATATATATTAAAGAGTCTAATGTATCAAAATGTATCTACTGCAATTCACTGTGTCTATTGCTAATGTCCTCCCATTTCTGAGAAGATAAAGAATGTGATTAACAAGTAATAAGCAAGCACATCAACAAAACACTTCAAGAATATAAAGGATCAATGACAAAATGACAGGAAGGCTATAATTCAGAGCCCTATCTCCATCCCAATATTTGAAAAACATTAAAGGAGCAAGAATTATTATTTCCAATCAGAATCAGGGGTAAATAAAAACTCCAAAATCTTAAAGGAATACCAATATATTTTATATATCTTCAGTTAAAAGTTAAATTGAGACAACTAGGTTGAACTGGATTTGCCAAAACTTGCAAACCCCACATAAGTTAGGCAAGAATAAATGTGCACACAGGCATTTTTTTTTTCTTTTCTTGCTTGTTTGTTTCATCTGTTATGAACCCTTGGGGTGCATAAATAATACTTTGTTTGAAGAAGTTATGTTTGAAATCGCTTTAATCATTCTCTGTCATAGGCCCCCATAGGAAAAAATGTCTCACAGGTTTATAGAGTAAACAGGAGATTAGAGTCCTAATATTCCGTCTGAGGGGTAAAATCATGTAGTTACTCCTTAATGAAAAGTCAACAAAAAGTATCTATAGTAACAGTTAATGAAAGGAGTATAATAAAGCACCTAAGCTAGAATAAGTCGCAAATAGGTTAAAGAAAAAACAGAATAAACACAATGAGATGAAAAATGACATGCTCCATAGGCAGCTATATTTACTAATGAAATAAGCCTATACTCAACACAACACATTTGAACAATAAACTATACACAAAGCAATTTCATTTCAGATTGAGGTAATGCTGAAGAAAAATATTTGGGACAAGAGTTATTTTGCTGATGACCTAATTACAAAATCAATATTACATCTGATACCACTACAAGATCTTTTTTAAAAGCCACTGAAAGAAACAAAACAGTTTGGGATCAGAATACATAAACCCCACTGATTCCCAGAATTTATATGGGATTAGGAACACAGACAACCATATCCAGGACTACATCAAAAGAATTGTGATCAGCAGGTCAAGGGAGATTCTGACTTTGGTGAAACCCCGTCAGAGAACTACATTAAGTTCTGAGGCTCCCAACAGAGGAAATATATGGACCTGGTGGAGTGGGTTCAGAGAAGGGCCACAAAGATGATCCAAAGGCTGTAGCATCTCTCCTTGGAAAACAGCCTGCTGGAATTGCAGTTGTTCAGCCTGGAAAGGAGAAGACTCCAGGGAACAGGCTTTCAGTACCTAAATCGGGCCTACAAGGAGTCTGGAGTGGGACTTTTTACAAGGATGTGTAGTGACAGCACAACAAGGAATGGCTTCAAACTGAAAGATAGCAGGTTTAGATTATATACAGGGAAAAAGTTCTTTTCTGTGAGGGTGGTGAGGCACTGGAACAAGAAGATCTTTTGACTGACTGGTTGCAACAACAAATGATAGCTTGAAGAAGAATTACCATTCTCAAAGAAGATGGGTAAGTCTATATCAAGGTTTTAGTTCATTTAAGTTCAACAGAGTATAAATAAGAGGGGGATGTGGTGCAGCAATTTCTGCAGTCTACTCTAAAAATCTATTCTTTCCTTTAGGACACAAGAGATAAAAATTAAAGTACTCTAAATAATAGAGCAAAGTACCTAATAATTTTTTTATATTATGATATAAAATTTATATTTGGATTATCTAACTTGTCAGCTCGAGAAAACAGAGGAGCTGTAAATAAATTAAAAACTATATCAAAAATCATTGATTTCTGATTTTCATAGAACAAATAATGACAAAGAGTGTATGTGTTTTTCAGAACTATCCCACTAGACACTGAATAAAGTAGGTAAAATTAAATAGAAGTGAGGAGATTTCAATGATCTAAGATGAACATAATGGAATACCATCTTCTCTGTAAGCTCCAGGGACAGCTCTCCAGTACCAAAGAATTGTTGAAAACTGTGACAGGTTGATCATGTCTGTACACCAGGTGCTCACCAAAGCCACTCTGTCATTCCTCAGCTAAACAGGGGAAAGAAAATTCAACAAGAGGCTTGTGGTTGGAGATAAGGGTTGAGAGATCACTCAAGAATTGTTATCAAATTAAAATAGACTTGGTTTTAAGTTTTATTGTCAGTCAAATAAGAGTTGGATAACAAGAACCATGAAAAAATATGAAAACCTTCCTTTTCCCTTTCCCTTTCCTTTTCCCTTTCCCTTTCCTTTTCCCTTTCCTTTTCCCTTCCCCTTCCCCTTTCCCCTTCTCCTTCCGCTTGCCTTCCCTTCCCCTTGTCTTGTCTCCCCTTTTCTTTTCTTTTCTCTTTTCTTTTCTTTTCTTTTCTTTTCTTTTCTT
>JACBWW010000026.1:6959464-6969656 GCA_020086605.1 Lanius collurio
TCCTTTTCCTTTTCCTTTTCCTTTTCCTTTTCCTTTTCCTTTTCCTTTTCCTTTTCCTTTTCCTTTTCCTCAATATGGCTATGCAATGTTTGCAACTACAGAAAGGGGCTGTTTGCTTTAAGGTCTTGACTGAAGATGGCAAATTGGAATAAGAAACTAAAGATTTACCTGAGAAATGTTATTTATCTCAGATTATTAAAATTCTGCAGGAACAGAAATGAAAAAAGATAGTTTTGTTTCTCTGATAATATGAAGAAATTAAATGGGGTTTTTGCTTGCCTAGTGTCCAAAAGCAAGTAGACTATCCTTTAGGTTGTTTAGTAAACCTTTTTTTCAAGTCAAACAAAACTTTGTAGAGGTGTGCATGTGTCTAATTGAATGGTTGAATAACAGAAGAAGCTCTGTTGTGTAAGAACTGAGAAGTTGGGTTTTTAAATAAAAAAAAAAAAAGGATGCAGGGAATATTTCCTTCATATATGCATTGTTAAAATAGTACAACAGCAGGACTTTACATATCTTGATTGAGACCTCCTTTGCAAAGGTAGGTGATAGGAATTTCATGGTAGTCTTCTCATAGAAAAAGTGTCAAAGAATTGGAAAGGAGATTAAAATGTGTAATATGATGCAGCTTTTTATTTTCTCTCTGCAACTGACATGGTCTATTTTTAACTCAAATCAGAAACACTTTTTACAAAAGGCATTGAAGCACTTCATTGGAATCAAATAAATTTGTCTTAAATGAGTACTGCTAAGCAAGATTGAACTCCAAATATAAATGACTCAAGGAGAAGCTTGAATGTTTGCAGATACTGTTCTTATTTCGTTTACAATCACCAGCAAGTGTTACCCAATGTGCTTCAGAATTTGAAACATTTGTTCCATTTTTCGGGAGGGAAATATTTCTTGTTTCTGGTTAACTATTGCCTGCCTGGACACTCAGTCTTCCTGAGCATTGTCTTTCAGTATTTTTCCATAAGTAAATGTAAAGATTCATTAAGACCTTTGGAACACAACTTAACCATTGATTTGCCCTCGTGATGTTAGACTGTCTATGTTCCTTCTATGACAAAATTACTTACATATTTGAATGTCTTCTTAGTTTTGGGACAGGATTTAAGTATCTTGATATCTCAGATTATGAACAGGCAGCATACTACAGGCCCCCTTTCTCCAAGTAGTGTTGGGCAGGACTAGAAGCAACCTTCTGACTTTGATCAACAACCTCATACTCTTGAAGCAAAAGTTTTTTTTCTTTTTGTACTGCAAATCCTGTATCATCATTAAGACTTTGGATTTGCTATGGTTGCAATTCCCAGGGCACAAGCTGAAACTTTGTTTTGGAAAATTTTGTATAAAAAGCTCTAGTATGTGTCTTTTTAACCTGTCTCCTACTGAACATGACTCCTGGAATGTTTTACATATTGACTTAGTCTTGGGGGGGGGGGTTTGTATATTTTGTGCCTTTAAATAGTGATTATGTTAGAGTGCAAAGTTGAACCGCAAATCTAGCGATTAACAAAAACAGCAGTCCCTCTTCTCTCTTTTCTCTTGTCCCTTTTCTCTTTTCTCATTTATTTTTCCCCCTTTCCCTTTTCCCCTCTTCCTTTTCCATTTTCCATTTTTCCTTTTTTATTTTCTTTCCTTTTGTAACATCTACAAGTCTGTGTTTAGTGTATCTGGGCAATTTTCACCAGTATTTATCCTACCAGAGTCAGTGTCACATCACACTATTGTCAGCACATTTTCTCTTTAATTCTGGCATGACAGCTTAAGGATTAAGTGTAGTTTTTAATTTTGAAAAAAAAAAAATATTTTAGAGTTGTTTTCTTGTATTGTAACAACTAATCTTAAATATTTAGGACCTTTGCAGTCCTTTTCTTTTGGTTACCTTCATTATTTTTGTTGTCGATATCTTCTCTCAGTTTTCCCTCTGTGCTGATGTGAATTTCCTACTTTGGTGTAAACACATGTAAATTCAAATAATAAAAATTGATGTTTATAGGACCACAAGTTAAAGAAATCAAGAAAATGATTCTTTAAAAAAAGTTTATTTTTAGCTTTGTGTAATTAAGTTTCTACTCTCAGAAGAAGCTAAAAAACACCCTGACATCATACATGGTGTTTGATTATAAAAATGTGAAAACAAAAAGCTGTGAATGGAATGTGATGTGATAAAAATAATAGATTAGAGCGATTTCTAGATAAATATAATATGCTGAACTAGATAGAAGAATGCTTGCATCTCATAACTGTTATAAATGAAATGTCAATTATATCGAATTAATAATTTGCGTGAGCCAAATTATTAATATAAAAACAAACAAGATTTATTTTTAATCAAATTGACAATCTTAATAAGCCACTATAAAGGAAAAACAGGGCCAAGCCTAGGTCCTTGACTCTGGGTGACACATACACAGCTCTGAGCACCAGCAGTTCAGAGAGGTAAGTGCACACCTTTGAGGTGTTTGAGTCCAGTTTTTATACTGTTTTTCTTGCTCCTGGCTAGGAAATCTTTTGTTCTGTTCACTTCTGATGATCCTCTGGCCCAGTGCTCAGGGGTCCATTTAGATGTTGATTTGTCCAAGGATTCTCTTTGTGCTTTGGTTGATGTTTTCCAGTAACCCATCTTAGCGTTTCTGGTAAGGGGCTTGTTCAGATGATGATTTTTCCGAGAAATCCTTATATGATTAAAATGAAGTGTCTTAAGCAATAGGTCCACTCATCAGCAGTGTCCAAGGAGTAACAGATCCTATCTCTTACTCCTTTCAGATGGAAAAAGATTTCCTAGCTGGGCAGGATGAACTCATAGTAGGTTGATGGGTCTCAGGTCATTTCTTCTGGGCTTGCCTTCACTTCTTATGTTAATTTGTACCTTCCTTGAGCAAGATGTCAGGAGACTTGCCAAGGTGTACTTTGAACATAACATATTTGAACATATATACAAATTACAACTTGCTATATTTCACATTCCATATTTCACATTAATAACTTATTCTGCTCATACAATTTTGATTCCTTATGAATTTTGACTTATCTATAACATAACTGTATCAGTTATTTCTACTTTACTGTTTAACTTGTTTGCTTTCCCATAACTGAGTCCGTAATGTGACCTAGGTGTTATAAATAAGGGACCAGATTACCAATTTAACAATTATCCATTTATTTTTTACTACATTGTAGCTTTGTTTGAATGTAATTTTGTGCTTTGTTGTAGCTTTATTAGGATTTCTCTTGTAGTTTAAGAAAGAAACCCACACTTCGTTGTGGAGAAACCAGCTCCTTATCAGACCTCACAGTGCTATGCAGGAATGTACCACCCTTGAGCTGGCCTGCCTGGAGGGCAGTAGATAAGGAAAAGACAGAAGAAAAAAAAAAAAGGAAGAAAAAGGGGCTGAATATGCAAACTAGAGCTGCAAAGACCCTTGGGAGTAAAAAACCCCTAAAATTAATAATTTAAAACGAGCCAACAAACTTTTAAGAAAAATGAACCAGGCTACTCGATAGGCAATTACTACCTGGCCAGCTTTTGAGTTCTCCAAAAAGTCACCGTAACAAAAAGGTCTGTTGAAGCCACTGCCCTGAGGACAGCTAATTACCACCATCGCCTTCGTATACCCTTGGGTATACAGCCACGCCTCGTGAGGAACGCTTGAAGGCCCGGCTCTATCACAGGGAGTGATAGAGCCGAATTTCCTCCTCCTCCTCCTCGTCGAAGCTGGGGGCAACGAAGCTGGCCGGAGCACCCACCCGAGCTGATCACTTTTAATAAAGGCTTAAAAAGGACCATCAGTCCTGCCCTTTTTATTGCACTAGGCAGTCACACAAGGCTGAGTGGAACTCTTTGACTTTCCCTCAAAATCTCTGTACAACACTGTCTAGGAAAAGTGGCCTGCAAATGTGATGCAGTCAGAGAGGCTCGTTCTTCTTACTAGTACAGTTTACCAGCTGAAATGATGGAGAGTCACTGCACTGCTTCTGGTCTTCCATAAATGTGACAATGTCACATTTTCTTCTATCATCAATCCTACCCAACCCAGCCAGGACCTGATGAGGCTCAACATTAGGCTGCAAAGTGGAAAGCAGAAGGTAAAAATGTGTCTTTGACACTGCTCTGGATACTCAAAGAAAGTCTCACAATCTATTGTCCTGATACTATGCAGTCCTCTCTAATATGCATTTTGAGATAGATGATGGTAAGGCATACCATATTGATGGCAAAATATGGAGAAGCCTCCTTGCTCATATTAAGCAACAGCATGATTCTGAGACTTTTCTACTCTGAAATAATTGCAATCATCATCATCATCCTGGTTTACAGAAGAAGAAAAAGTAGTTTTGGTCTCCTGCTGCGGTAAAGCCTGTGAGTTGGTGACAATGTTAATACCACCGTCTTGACAAATGCTGGGATACTGTCTTGTAAACATATTTGTTGATCACTGCCCATGTTTTTGAAGAAAGAGTATAGAGCAGGTGTTACAATACAGTTTAAACCCAGAAAAAGAAAGAAAGCTAAGTCTCTGTGAATAAACTGGAAAAAATTTAGAAGGTTTTAAATATTCCCAGAAAGGAGATTGAAACCAAATGAGAGTAAATGTTGCCAAAAAAATGATGTATTTTATTTAATAGTAAAAGAGGTTAAGAGAAGGGAAGAGAAAAGAAAGGAAGAGAGAAAAGGACAAAAGAAGTGTGTGTGGGGAGTGGGGGAGCAGGGAGAGGTGACAGGGGTTAGGTGGAAGCAGATCACCCATCCGTGGGTCCCGACGATGTCTCGTTGCTCCCCTCCATCTGGTCTGCTGGTGGTGAGGGACCCCCATCACTGCTGTGGCCACGCTGCCACACGCTGCCACACGCTGCCACACGCTGCCACACGCTGCCACACGCTGCCACACGGCACAGCACACCAAAGAGTTCAGAATCCCATGGGTTAATGTAAGCTGTGGACCAGGTGGGAACGCCCATGGGTGTCCCTTTGCAGGGGCTGGCCTGACACACTGTCCCTTGCAACACTGAGGGTCTGTTGCATCATCTCTGGTGCTCTGGGGCAGGGTCTGGGGACCCCTTTGGGAGGCCCCTGTGATGGGCCCTGTCACCCCCTTCTGCTGTGGATAAGCTTCCCCCTCCCAGGTGAGGACCCCCCAGCTGGGCTCCCCTGCACAGCGGAGGATGAGCGGTCACTGCACCTCTGACCAGAGGCTTTTCCAACACACCCAAAGCCTCTCCTCCCCCACCCTTTGGTTCGAGGGTCTGTTCCAGCCTAGCAGCTGATAGCCCTGGGGCTGTAGTCTCCACCCTGGAAGTGTTAACCTTGTACTCCATGAATGTCCCCAGCCCTGAGCTGTTACTTAATACCTTATCTCCATCATCCAGTGGTGTAAGACCCGTCAGTGCCTCATTCGGGGAGCGACAGTCTTCTTTACAGCTTTTGTAATACAGTTTTAAGAGTCCTTTAAGAAAATATTTAAGTAAAAAACTATATTTCAGTATCTGACAGAGGGTTAGGCCACTTTTTCATCTTCATCATCTTCAGTGCTAATCAGTGCAGTCTCTAGTTGATTCGTTGTCATTTCCACCATATGGTTGAGTTGTTCAACCTTGGATTTTTTTATACAGTAGATATTTAATTGCTGTTACCTAGGCTGTGGGACTGGAAAGCTTACTTTGAAGTCCATTTTATCCACTAAGTTTACAATAATGAAACATTAAAATTTTGAATACGTAAAAACTAATCACTGATGTTGACAAAGGATCATTGAATGTCTGCTTCAGCCTCATATGTAATTATAAATTCTATTTAATTTTAATTATGTATGAAATTACAATGAAATGAAACAGATGAAACAAGAATATAGGGGAATTACTTGCATGCTGTTTTGGTATTTATTTTTTTTATTTGCAGTGGATGATTAAATCATAATAACTTGAAATGTATTTTATACTAATGTCCCATTCTTGGTTGTCACATAGTCTGCTTTTTCTTACAGCTGCTCTGAGCTACTGGATAATAAGGCAGAAGAGATTCTCTAGCGTCACAAAATTATTTCTTCTGTTTAGATATACAGTCAAAAACTTTCTATGAAAGCCATAAACTTCTACTGGGAATGAAGAAAAATGTTCTGCAAAGGAAAACACTTGGCGCTTTAAATACTAGGCTTCTGGAAGCAGTCGAACCATTAATTTTCATTTTATTAATTTCTTAGTGAAATAAATTTATGTGGCAAAAACATTCAGAAAAAAAAAAAAATTACATTCACATCTCTTCATACATGTGCATGCATTCCATAATGACCAGATAAATACAGAAGGATGCCGGTCACCTGTGAAAATTTCTCACAGCACTGTTTCCTTGGAACATTTGCCAGCAAGACTGAGAAGGTGAGCAACTGACAAGTGACTTTCTGTTTAATACACCTAACCTTATAAATCTATGCCTTCAGATAACAGGAGGCAGAATCTGAAATTTTTGGCTTCCTTTCCTCTTGACCTAGAAATGCATCTGCTAAAACCTCTCTAAGGAAAAAAATCCAAGTTCCCTCATTCCAATATGAATTTTGTAATTTTGTTTCCAAATAAAATGTTTGATTATCTGGATTTGTTGTTGTTGCTGGTTTTTGGGTACCACATTACTGAGTGGTCTCTCTGAAACCCTGAATTCTTGTGCAAAACACACAGCACAATGTATAGTCTTCACATAGGTTGAAATGTTAAAATATATTTTTCTGAATTAAAAAGAACATGAAGTTCTCTCAAAACTGATGTAAATACTATATATATAGGCAACCGTAATCAATCTGGATTTAAATAGCATAGCAATTCTATGACTACCTTTATTTTGGAAATTAAAAGTATCTATCTTCTCATCTTTAACAATCTGTTAGATTTGTGTGGGAAATGTTTGGTGAACTACCTGTGTGTGCGCTGATTTGCTTCCTTACCACAGTTGCTATAAAATTGAAGAAGGTCCTTCTGAGACAGGAAAAGTTCATTCTTCTTGTCATTTGGAACTCAAATTCTAACATGTTTTTGGAATACACACAAACAAACATGAATACTTTTCATTGTTTTGATTATAAGATTTAATGCAGATAAAGTGGATACAATAGTTCTTTACTGGGCATATACCAAATTACTGTGGAGGGACCAAGGCAGATTTTCAAGCTCTCTATAGTACTCCTAGGGAGTCCATTTACTAGCATGGTATGTGCAGAAATTTTATGGAACAGAAGAAACTCATCAATGCAAATGTGTGGCTAGCTCACACCTGCTTAAATCAGAATAGGAAAGTAAAATGGAAAATGGCTTCTTTGGAGCTAAGATGGAGCACAGACATTTCACTGTTCCATCTGTTCCATCAAATTCTAAATAATTGAGCTTTTAAACCCTTTTAAACCCCTGCTGTGCTACTGTCTGCTGTTGGAAGTTCCCGCATCTCGCCATACACCATTAAAATTTCCATTAGCAAGTTCTCTACTGGAAATGATCAGGTGTTTCTTGGTCATAACATTCTTCTTTGGGGCTTTATCTGGGAATCTTTTATTACTCTGTTTCTGAATCACAGTAATTTTACCAGCCTATATGTGACAGCATCTAAATAACAACTTCATTACTAAACTAGTAAGAGTAAAATAGCCTCTGAAAGACAATGTCTCCTTTAGTAATAACTTTACTATTACATTCATTATGTAATGTTTCAATAAAAAATGTGGAAAACAATTGGCTGCTGTGTATAGGTGCAGCAGGATAGTCTTGTGTGTGACAAAGAGTGCGTTCAGCTTAAAAGAGGAGTCCTTCTTTTCCATCCTTATTCTGACTAAAAAAATACTTCTTTTGCTTTTTTCCCCCTTTTGTTCATATCTTCCTATTCTGGAGTTGGACAAGAGACTACTTGTACTCATAAATTACAAAAGTTCTGACAAGAAAACATGAACAATCTGTTTTCCCCAATGATCTATGAATTACAGAGTGTCCTGACTGCACTGAAGTCTAAGTCTCTGAGTCCAGAATCTTATGTCATGTTTATGACAATATATCCATTTTAGGGATACAGTATCTTATGCCAAATATGGTCACAGAACATTTAAGTCGTAGAGCAACATAGTTTGGAAAGAACCACAAGACATTTTTGTTCATCCTGTTGTGGGAAAGGGAGCCTATATGAAACCTTCTAGCACACTTCAATTACATCTTGAAAATGTGCAGGGATGGCAATTTACCATATACCTGGAGATGATGTTCCAGTTATTGATGGTTCTCACTGTAAAAACTTTCTTTCTTACATCAAGATGAAATTTCTCCTGGTGTAATTTATAAGTTTTTCCCCTTGTCTTTTCCACGTGTCCCTTCTGGAAGAGAAAGCCTCCATCCTTTTTGTAGATGCTTATCAAATACTGGAACACTTAAATGTGATCCCCCCAGAGCCTTCAGGGGCAAATCCTAATTCCATCAGTCTTTCCTATGGAGCTGTCTCTCTAGCCTGTAGGTCATCTTTGTAACCCTCCTTTGGTCCCTCTCCAGGCCATCTGCGTCTTTTTTTAATGGTGGGGACCAGAACTGGAACCACTCCGGTGCAGCATGACAAGCACTGAGCATGCTGCGATTATCACTTGTCTCTCTGTGCTACAAATACCCCTGCAGATGTGTTTGCCTTCGTTACTGCAGTGGTACTCTGACTTGTCAGAGTCATCAAAACCCTTTCAGCAGGGCTGCTCCCCAACCCCACATCATCACCTGTACTGGGCTCCTTGTTTGTGTCACCCCAGGTGTGGGACTTCACACTTTTCTACCTTAAACTTTGTTTTCTTGCTGTCTCGCTCTTGCAGGGTAAGTCCTACTTAGCAACAACCAAAACATCAGTATATCAGCATCATTATTCTCATATTAAATCCAAAATAACATCATGATACCAGTTAGGAAGAAGAAAAACTCTCTCCTAGCAAAGACCAGAACAATCAGAAGGGATCATGTGGAGATACTGCCCTGCTGGGAGGTCCTGGGGGAGGGGACCCTGGATGAAGAGGGTTTTCCCCTGCTCCCTGCTCATGTGTGCCCAGATGCTGTGTCCAGATTGGCTATTTGGGGTTCCCGGGCCAGGGAAAAGTGCCAGGGGGTCCCATGACTCGAGAGAGGCAGCAAGACTCCAGGCCATGAGGCTGGGAGAAATAAACATCTCTAAACATCCACCAAATACCACTTCAACAAGCATTGCTGTCTCATACTTGTTGCAAGAATTCTCTGCTTGTAAAAGGTGGAAGAATGTGGACATTCAACCCCTGATGATGGTTTCTGAAGGCCAGGAATACATCTACATTGAATTATGAGTAAACTCTGAATTTTCTCCTCATCTTGGTTTGGCTGTACTTTCTGGGCTATGGAGGAATCCTGGGAAATGGGGCTCTGTTGTGGTTTGACACGGAAGGGGTTTTTCTTGCAAAGGGTCCTTCTGGTTCTGATCAGAACCAATCAATTGTCTGGCTTGATTATTGACAGGTTTTAAGCCACTTAGGAGTTTGACACGCCTCTGCGAATCACATTTTAAGATAGACAGAGCCCGGGAAAGCTCTCTCTGGACTTCCGGCCATCAAGGAGGCAACTTGGGCCTCCGGCCCTGCGGCCCTCAGGGCCGGGCCAGGCCCTGCTCGGCCTGGCCCAACCCGGGACGCCGCCGCCCCCTCTTTGGACCTGTTCCATCTGGGCCCCCCAGCCCTGCCCCATGCAGGTAGAGCTGGGCTGGCAGCGGCCCCCCTTCACCGCCACGGCAGAGCTCAGCTCCAACTCCCCCAGCAGAGATCATGGGACCAAGAGAGATAAGAGAAGTTCCAGCCGCGGCTGGGTGAGGTTAACCCTATTAGTGCTGTTAAGATTTCTTCAGAACAGATGGGCCTGAAAATGCTGATCCTCTCCCAGAGAGAAAGCAGAAAGAACATGAAGAGACACCCTAAGGTGTAAGTCAGCAAAGATGGAAGGGCTGAAACCCTGAGGGAAAAGAAAGAGGAGATGCTTCAAACCTGGAAGCTGAAATTCTGTTGCAGAACCCTTTGGGGATGAACTGGACTATTGGAGTCCCTGCTGTAATTTCATAGAGCATCGGAGGGGGGTAGAGCAATTGGGAGCTAAGGTGCCTCTGCATTTTCTCTCTTTATTCCTTTGGCTCCAGAGTGTTTGGACTCAGTTTTACCTTCACCTGGAGGGG
>JACBWW010000026.1:6969663-7290039 GCA_020086605.1 Lanius collurio
GGCTCCAGAGTGTTTGGACTCAGTTTTACCTTCACCTGGAGGGGTGTGCAGTACACCCGAAGTTGATTCTGCCTAGTAGGTGGGGAGGGGTCCCACCTTCTGGTATGGACTGACACTTAGAATCTTTGGCTGCCTGGGGGTGGGGGCCATGATCCCACCCTCTGATGTGGACTGATCCACTGATTTGAACCGACTGTACAAAGGAACCAGGAGGGGTCAGTGCGAAGATGACCCCAGTTCCTAGAGATGAAGATTGCTCCTAGAGATGAGTAAAGAAGACCTTGCTCCTGAACAGCTCAGCCTTAAATTGACACCCCGTGTTAGCTCAACTTGAAACCCTCGAAAAGCAGCTGTGGGAAAGCGGTGATTCGAGGTTAGGGACTCTTTTTCCTCACTGCAAGCAGAAACCTCCCGGGCGGCTGTTTTGCTGTGATACTGAACCCATAAGAGAGTTGTCTCTAGTGGGAATGTCTCCATAAGGTCAGCAAGAAAGACTCAGAGACTCCTCTCTCTTTTTGTGAACTGAAAAGATTACAAATGTGGTAAACTGGCTGAAATCTTAAGGGTTGTTTCTACATTATTCAGTATGGAGAAAGTGTGGGGAGGAAAAGTGTTCTAAAGGTTTAATCTGATTCTAACTTTTGTTTCCTTCTTTTAGGTCTGCTAATAAACTTCTTAGAGTCTTTTAAGTTTGAGCCTGTTTTGTTTTCTCCTAATTCTTATGTCACAGAGGTAAAATAAGTAAGTAAAAGATGATCTGAACCAAACCACTACAGGCTCTTGAAGACACAGAAGGAAATTTATCTAGAAGTTAAAGAAATCCTAACAAAGCAAAATGCAAAGCTTGATTCGGGACGAGAACAGTTCTTTGGCATTTTTTTTAAAGTTTCCCTCATATTTCTTGAGATTTGCTTTTTGACATTAATCCCCCTTTTGTGGGTACCTCAGATTTTTAGACCAAGATCTTGCATTAGATAATGGCTCAATCAAAAGATAAACTAGGGATAGAACCTCTCTGTACATTTCCTGTAATCTAAGAAGCTCTTTCAAATCATGTGCATGGTCCCATTGACCTCCATCACATGGTTGAGACCAAGCAACAGCCACCCACGAAGCCCATGACTATGGTCTCTGGGTCCCCTTGCCCGTGCTGGTGGAGGTGTCCATGCTAGAGGTGCACAGCGCTCTCGGGAGCCCATGCCTTACCGCGGACTTCATCCTGAGCTCAGAGCCCCCTGCCTCTCGACCGCGAAGGGGGGATGGACCCTCAGGCTCCACGGGTGCTGTGGGTTGCGTGCAGCAGAGAGGCAACCCCCATGGGCAGCCAGGAACCGCGAGCCAGCACAGGCTGCAGACAAACCAGGCACGGTGGGAGCAGCGCAGCGCCGTGAGGCCTGCGGTGACGGCCCGGCCCTGCGCTGTGCGTGTATGTACATTCCTAGAGCTCTACGAGGCATCCTTATGGTGAATAGTGAAGGAAAATTAGTAGCAATAGCTTCTGACAAAAGCCACACATGAAAAGTGGGGCGGCGGGGCGGGAGTAGCCGCCCAGTGGCGTGTGGCAGCCCAAAAACAACGCGCAAGCGGCGGCCACCGGTGGCCATAGCGGCAGTTTCCATGGCGATGCGGGAGACCACGGTGTGCCACCCTGAGCCAGAGCGGAACTGCGCAGACCCCTGACCTGTGCCAGAACGGGGCCGACTGCTGGGTGCAGAGGAGCTGCTGCGGGGGCCCCCGGCCAAAGCACAGCTGTGGCCAGTGGCGGAAGAGCCAGCAGCCACAGGGAGCAGTGGCCCAGCACAGCCTGGCCTGCGCGGCTCCGAGGGCCGCCCCGAGAATTTGGGACCCTGCAGCAAGGGTGTGCTGGCAGCGGCGGCAGCCCCAGCACGAAGGCGAGAGAAAGCCAAAGTGAAAGCAAGAACACAGAGAGACAACACAGAACAGCTGCAACACAGAGAAAAGAAAAAGTTATCATTCCTAAAGTTTTAGGAACAGTCAAATGGTAAACATGGCAAAGAACCATCATGGGTTCATAACCAAATGGGACACTAGAGAAGATGTTTTTGTGCGTCAAACTGCCATAATGAAAAATAACCCCAAGAAATATATTCCAAGCTTGGGAGACAGAGAAGTTGTAGAATTTGTCATTGTGCAAGGAAGAAAAAACCTTCAGGCAGCCTATGTGACAGGGCCTAAGTGTGTTCCAGTCAAAGGCAGCAGGTATAGGCAAAATTATAGACCCTATCCATATCAGCTACCTCCCTTTCCCACTCCTAACTTTTCCTTTTACCCTAAACCAAATATGAACCCTTTCCTAAATTCATCCCATCCCTAATTCATCCCTCATCCATTTTTCACCCTATGGCTTTCCTATGTAATTCCCTTTCCTCCCAATTCCTCTCCGATACTGAAGGGAGGATAAGTAAGAGAGAGAGAAGAAATTAACTGTTGTTGATAAGAGTTCCAACAGGTAGGAAGAAAGGAAGAAATCCTTTCCTGCCTCAGTTTCCCCATGGAAGATGCTCAGAGGGGCCAGTCTCCCTTCTGCCAGACCTAAGATGCTCCAGAGAAAAAAATCTATTTGGACATTTGGGAGCTGGGGAGACATCCATATGTCTTTTATTCCTATATTTGGGAGCTGGGGAGACATCCATATGTCCTTTGTTCCTATGTTTCCAATGTTAAGTTTCAAATCTCTTTTAGTAAAAGCAAAAGGGTGAGATGTGGAGATACCTCCCTGCCAGGAATTCCTGGGGGAGGGGACCCTGGATGAGTCAAGGAGTCTTCAGCTTCTCTTGCCCTGCCAGTGAGAAGGGTGAAGGGCCACAAGAAGCTGGGAGGAGACACAGACAGGACAGCTGACCTGCACAGGCCACGGGGATATTCCTTGCCATGGAACATCATGCCAAATATAAAATTTGAGGGGAACTGGCTGAACGTCTGTTAATGAGTGATGAATAAGTGCATTGTGCATCAATTGTTTTGTATATTTTAGTTATTTTATCATAATTATTATCATTATTTTTTTTTCTGTCCCATTAAACTGTCTTTATTCTAGAGACTTTCTAGAGTATCTCTCTACTCTGCTCAAAAGTCTTGTCACTCCTACCGTTCTGTCTTGGTTTAAGGCAATTTAATGGGTGGACACTTGAAAATTAATTACCTCCTATTTAGTTTTAACCATTCCCCTTTCACCAATAAGGAGAGATGAATGTGAGAAGATATAAATGAAAAAATAAGTTTACTAAAAAATGAAACAGCAACAAGCAAAAATTACCGTAATAATCACTTGATATACAGGTGATGAATTCTAATGGACTCCTCAGGAACAAAGGAAAACAAAATAGTGAAGGCCCTCTCCCAAGATGGCACCTCCAAAGATAACCCCACAGTCTGAGAGACAAAGGCAAAATGGAAAGCAGGCCCCCCTCTCCTGACCACATGTGGAGAGGGGAAACAAAAAGAGAAAAACAACATAGCAACTGAACTGCTATGACTGCAAAAACTCCCCTTTCCCTCAAACAACAGGGAACAAGGACAAAAAAAAAAAAAAAAGAATCCTGGAGTCCAAAACTTGTCAATTGCCTCCCCTGTGCTGTTTGCTTCACACAACCTCATAGGGTCCCTCTCTCTCCCAGCAGTGGCAGCTCTGTCAACAATGTGGCCTGGAGAACTCGGGAACTGGAGAATTTGGGAACTAGAGAACTCGGGAGCTGGGGCAGTGGTGAACATCTGCATGTCTGGTGGTGGCAGTTCCTGCTGCAGACAGGTATTGAGAAAAACATTCTGAAACAGTTGTGGATTGCAAAATGCATCTTCTCAGGTTAGATAGATGTGGAATACAATATCCCTTTTTTTTTTTAGTGGGGGAGGGTTACCCAGGACATCTATGTATTCTGTCTCCCATCCCACTGGGGCACTTGTCTACGTAGCCATCCAGTTTCAGGTCATCTGAATCTTGGCGAAAGTGCTTTCCATCCCATCATCAAGGCCATATGTGAAATGAATATGCATGGGGCCTCTGTCAAATCCTGGGAGAGCAAGATCTGGGCAGGTTGCCAATCTGATTAATAGCTTTTGAACACCATGCTCTGAAGGCAGCCTGTTAGCTTGTTTCCTATCCATTTCACAACCGTGCAATCAATCTGTATCTTGCAAGTTTTTCCAGGAGAAGGCAGTGGGAAACTGTGTTGACTGCTTTGCTGAAGTCCTTGCAAGAAACATTCACTGCTCTCCCTGTGTTAAGAGAAGTGATCAGGTTATTCTGGCATGACTTGATTTTGTTAAACCCATACTGGCTTTTCCCTTTTTATTTATTTATTTTGCCTTTTTATTTGATTTCTAATTATTTATAGGAGGACTTATTTCATTACTTTCCCAGGTATTGAAGTAAGGTTACCAAGCCTGTCACTTCCTGGTCTTCTTTTGAGTCCTTTATGTAGATGGGTGTGACATTTACCTTCTTCCAGTCATGAGGGACATCCCTTGAACTTCACAGCTTATCAAATGTTATAGGCAGTGGCCTTGAAACAGTGCCAGCCACATCCTTTGACACCTTGTGGTAGATTCTGTCTGAGTCCATAGATTTATTTGGGTTGTGCCATTGCAAGAAATCACAGCTCTGTCCTTCTTCCACCACCAGGGTGTCAATGTATGCATCATAGCCTGTTGTTTCTGTGATCTAGGGTCCAACAGCACTGTCAAAGACAGAGGCAAAGAAGATACTGACCATCTCTCTCTTGTCAGCAGTTTTAGTGAAGTTTTCCTGCCTTTTTAGTAATGGGCCTATACCTTCCCTCTTTTAAATAAACTGAAAATCCACCTCCTATTTCTTTCCTATTTCACTGAAAGTGTTTGTAGCTATTCCAGTTGTGAGCTTTCCTATCAAGTTTTTATGATTTCTATGGTATTCATAACTCATGGGTTTAGTGTAAAATTTAGTATTCTTCTTGCCCAGATTATATACACTATTATACACACATTTAAGATAGCCACACTTAGGTTTCTTGCCTTTGGAAAAGGCTGGGGAGTGTTCTTCACTATTCTCGTAGGTGTGTTTATCCACCCTGTTCCTTATGAATATGCAAATATTACAGCTTTGGTCCCTAACCAACAAGTTCATTAATTAGAGAAAAATATTTTAGAAAATTTTTGTGTATAATATCTTTTCTGACAACTGCAATTTCTGCCAAAAAACCCACCTCCACTCTTTTCTCATGTACATGGTAGTCTAAATCTTTGCTTAGAGCCCTGTTTATAATGGGTTGAACTTAATTCATACTCTGCATTTAACAGAAGTGAAGTTCAATGCTTTGCAATGGTGAGTCTTCACAAAGTAAATAATGTAAATTGAATACAAGTATTGTGATGTTTCTATGATCTTAAGTATTAGCAAGCCAAAGGAAGAATCAACACACTATGTAAACTGTGTATACAGATTTAAGCCCTTGCTTTGTAGACATTCATATAGGATTTACCAATAAACAAATTACACACCAGTAGTATTTAAATAAATGAAAATCATTAATCTTCATACTGAATGTAAACTAGATAAATTTCACTTTTTCCTATAGGGTAATGACCCTCTACGCCCTCTAAATATTCCAAACCTTAAGTAGTTAATATAAGGTGTTGATTTTTTAAGGGATACTCTTTGCAGCATTGAAGTATTTGCCTTTTTCATAATTATAGTGTCTGATGTTCTTGTCATGGTTTTATTTAACATCTAAAAAATGTTGGTGGCCTTCAAATTAGTTGTGCCTCCTTTCCTCATCTTTTCTTCCACCACTGATACATACTTATTATTTGTGACATTCATTTCAGAAATATGTTTTGAAGATTTTTTGCCTGTTTCTCACTTCAAACAGTTAAAATGGAAATGACTTTTTTTGACAAGACCACACTTTTTAATACAATGTGTTTTCTATTATCTATGGTTATAAAAAAATAAAGTACAGTGTATATTTTAAATGTTTAAGGTTGAAATTCAAGTGAACACTTTAGAAACAAGTAAAATACTACATGGTTGTTTTTAAGATCTGTATTTCTTTTATTTTTTCTCTGTTAGTTTACACTCCAAAGAAAAATTTGAAATTATTCAAGACAATTGACTCTTGTCATGAGTTGGTTATACTTTTGCATTTTATTTCAGAGAGGGAGTTCCCAACAGGGACTTAAAACCAAAGGAATAGTCTGAAGAGTGTCAGGGCAGAATTTGATTAAGTAATATAGGCACAAACAGATTGCACTGCCTGCAAGTATAGTCACCTATTTATTAGTCATGGCTGCTTTTTTTGCATGCAGAAACATCATCTTGGTAGTATGCTAGATGATTCACATGTAACAATATAGAAATGTCAGCTTCCTTCAATTCTTGTGGACATCTGGAGGTCTTCTCAATTGAAGTTAAAGCATTGCGAAATTATTGCTTTTAACTAACACTAGTAGTAAAAAAAAAAAAAAAACAGGAAAAATGCAAAACAACTCGGCATCAGACTGACTATGAGCTGCTATTGATTATCCAAGTGATTTCTTGTCATTGAAACTTTAGTTGCTTAGTCACATTAAACAGTCCATTTTTGCCAGACTGTCTTTCAAACTTATGCAAATATTGCAAGGCTAGTTTATCAACTTCAAATGAGCTTGAAACAAATTACAATTTTTTATTCTCTACCAATTAAGACAACTACAGTGAAGAGTTGAAAGAAATATAAAAAAAAAATCACTTATATGAAATGAGAATTGTCTTGGTAAAGAGGAAGCCTAAATGCCTTCTGATGTCCAGAAGGTGCTGCAGGAATTTATCCGGACATTTGAATTCTGTCCATTGATTATGTTGAAACCTTTTCATTAACTGACAAAAGCTGCATGTGAGCAGTAGGCAATCTTTCTGTCCAAGCATATCAACAGATTGTGTAAAAAAAAGCTTAAAACTCTAAAATTCCATTTATGTAACCGTAACATTTCATCTCCTAGAAGACATTTAAAAGTAGATGAACAGTGTGTGCAAAAGACTGCTTTGGAATGCAAAGGCAGCTGTCTTGAGGAGATCACCCTGCTCTTTATTCCTTAACATACAGGGTCTTGATAAGGAGGCCTTAATACTAAAGTGAAAGGTCTAGACATAGCAAGAAGAAAGGTTTGTGCTTGCTATTCTAGATCATGATAAAATGCAAACTGGTATGCTCAAATTGATGCATCTTAACTCTTACCAAGGTTCTTCTTCTGGTGTATTATACAGCTGAATCAGCTTGTTGATTTTTAAGCTGATAAAAAAATTATGCCTGTCTTTCTTTTTTTCCCTCACCCCACACCTTCCCTCTCTGTCACATCAGGGAGTGTATTAGTTTCTTTTAGTCAGACAAGCAGCAGTGCTGTTTGAGGGAACTCATATAAAAAACCTTACGGGAAATAAGGCAGTAGAGGGGCATCAGTCCTTCACAAGAGCAAAGGAGCAGCAAGCCTCTAAGTCAATCCCTTGTTTTCCCAAGAACAATTTTTACTTTGCTCAAATCACTGGTCTGTTTTGCAATTCAGCCTCAAAGAGAGGAATAGACAAAACTAAAGGTGTTAGTATTGGAAATGGATGGTTCGGTTTAGAGTTCTCCGAGGACAGCTTTGCTGTTGAGTAAAGTATATGAAACTTGCAATCAGCTTAGATATACCAAATAAAAAGATGTTAGGGTAAAAATACTGATGAGTAAACAGTGGGCCTTCTTTCTGAGATGTTCAGGAGCTTAAGATATTTCTTTGTGGTACCTAGTTTGGAACATTTAAATCTTTTCGTGTAAGCTGTGTATGTTTGCCTCTAAAACTCAGGAAAAAGAAAAGAGAAATATCAGAGTGTAGAGAAGTTAGTGGATGTGAGAGGAGGTGTGTGTTTGTAGTTTTGTACTATGGTTCAAGCCATTATTTACAGATAAATGCTTAAATGCAATGGAAGTTATGATCAAAACTTCTTTTACTCAGTCTGAGAAAAGAACATAAACAGTTTAACTAATTGGGAATTAACTCATCAATTTCCATAGTAATTACAATTTGAAAAGCTAAAAGCCAGAGGGAAAATCTAATTGAAAAACTAACAATACAAAAAGAACATCTACAGCTTCACTACCTTTTCTATATCTGAAAGATAGGTGTAAGATTTGAGCCAGCTACAGGTGATAAAATTAAGTGCACTAATGACACAGTAGGGAAATACCATGATTGCTTTATGCAAGAAAAAATTAATTTTTTTTCCACACTTTACTTCCTGAAATTTAAAAATAAGAATGTGTTTTGTTAAATGTTCTGAAACACAGATTCTTTTAATCTACTTCTTGATGCACTAGAAGTCCTTTTAGAAGACAAAATAACAATTATCAGTTAGGTTTTAGTTTTCTTTTAAAATGAGAAATGTTCATTACTATTGAAATTGTTAGTGTGACTATAACGATACGGTAAATCAAAAGATGTTCTGAAACAGCTGGAAAGAGAGCCAGTTATTCACATTTCTTTTGATATTTTCAAAACTGTCATTCATGTGCTTGAAGTCATTTTAAAGTAAAATAATTTTGAACAACAATTCCTTTAAAGTACTACATTTCAAAGATTCTTTAATTTTTTTAGAAAAGTATTTTGTAGATTTTTACATTTTTTTCCGTTTGTAATAACACCTATTTAATATAATGACGTCTGAAACCTTTGTCAGTCAAGAGAATAATTTAAACCCCATCCCTATTTTATGGATTTAGTCTTTTTCATTCAGTTTTGCTGCTTCACTTGCAGAACAAAAAAGGTTGTCCACAGGGACAGATTTTAAGGCAACTTTTGGGTTAATGTTTAATTTCTTTTTTTCTCTTTTGCTGCTCATAGATATTTTACATTTCTGAATCTTGTGTCAAAGCCTAATATTGCAATAAAAACTTTGCAAATTTCTTCCTATATGATCTTTCCTTACCAATAATCTGTTTTTCCTGTGATCATAATGGTCTCAAGAATTAGCACAGACAGCTTCTGAAAATGTTTTTTTTCTGAGCTTATAAAGAGAAAGACATTTTTGCTAAGCAGACTCACAACCTCTCAAGTAAATTATTCACAAAAGCAATGACTTCAATCTCTTAAAATTTAGTCTATTAAAATTCAACAAAAACATTTAGCATATTATGATCATAAACAGTAGTGATATGTGGGTCTTACCTTTGCTCAGTCTTCCTCTTTTTCAAGATAGTCTCTTTTTGCTTCTGTTCTAGTTTTTTAACTTATGGTCTTGAGAACTCATGAATAAAACAGTTGCAAGATTTTTCACCTATTGCAAGATAACTTTTTAAAACCTTCTGTCTTTGATATCCACTCTAATGCCTCCATCAGTGCAACTTGGGAGCATCTGAAAGAAAAAGGAAGGCCTTTTCTGGTTAGTAGCAAACCAGTGTTTATTTCAGAGAGGGATAACCTGTGTTCTTGGAGAACTAGAAAGGAAGGAAGGAAGAAATAAGATAAATCACTACGTTACCATATTCACTGAAAGAGATATTGCTGTATCTTTTACATGGTTAAGCAGAGACCCAGAAAAAGCATTAAACTGATCCATGGCACAGAGCCAATAGATTTAGTACTGTTTTAATGGTCATTCAGTGCATTGGTTCCTCTGTCTTTAAAAGGAGAATTTTTATCCTGAATAAGTATGCAACTAAAGAAAAAAAAAAAAAAACAAAAACAACAGAGATCAATGTGGACAGTCTATTCTTAAACTGTGAAACTAAATCCTAGGAGAAAGATCTGTTTGAAAGCATGAAATAAGCCCACAGATTACATCCTGTTCTTTTCATTTGTGTCTCCTTGTGAAGATGATTTTTCCCTTACAGTGATGTGTCTTCTGAGAAGGTATGAGTGGCTTGTTAGTATGACCCAAGATATATACAGAAGCACATCTGAACTACCTATTCCTGAAGGAAAAGGAGTCATAGGCTAGAAAGGACATTTAAAAGTCATCTAGTCCAAATACCCTGCTATGGGCAGGGACATCTTCAACTAGATCAGGTTGTTCAGAGCCCTGTCCTATCCGACTTTGAGTGTTTACAGAGACGGGGAATGTTTGCTGCATCCCTGAGAAACTGATTCCAGTGTTTCAACACTCTCATCATATTTTTTTTCCTCATGTTTAGTCTGAATATATGTTCTTTTAATTTTCAAATGATTGACCTTTGTCCGGTCACAGTAGCCCCTACTAAAATGTCTGTGGCCATTTTTCTTATAAGCCCCATTAAGTATTGAAAGACTATGAGGAGATGTCCCTGGAGCCTTCTCTTCTCCAGACTGAACAACCAGCTCTCTTAGCCATTCCTCATAGGATACACATTCCATCCCTCTAATATTTTTTTGGCTCTCCTCTGGACCAGCTCAAACAGGTGTATGTCTTTCCTTTGCTGAGGACACCAGCTCTGGACAGAGAACTGCAGGTGGGGTCTCCTGAGAGCAGGTGAGGGAGAATCACCTCCCGTGAGCTACTCTGTGATACTTCCATACAAGATGTAAAACCTTGTATCAAACGATAAATAAAATTATTGAGGGAAAAGGAACTGAGAGGTTCTTGAATTTACTTGTAGACATGGAGTTTAGGTTTTCTTCCATGTTGGACAAAAGAATCTTATAAACATTTGTTCTCATTATAGTTTCAAACTGAAAGCTTACAACCATGGTAATGAAAGCATGCATGTTTACTTTTCTAAAGATGTTTTGTTAAACATTAAGAGCTGCCTAAACCGTGTGTTTTATTCTAATAGGTGGTTTACCTATTCACTATTACTAGCAAATGAAAACATAGGCTAGTTGAGAGTCCCATGAAATCTGTTGAACAATGTCAGTACTTTCTCCCCTGACAGTAGAAATTTATTAAAAATAATTCAAAGGAACAAAGCAAAGCGAAGTAAAAATCCTTGACAATAATGTGTTTAATGAACAAACCCACAATCCGCAACAAAAAATTCTCAAAACCAACCAAATCAACTAACCAAAGAAAACTCACATAAAAACCCACCAAACTGATTTCTTTATAAACAAACAAATAAATATATAAATAAATAAATAGATAGATAGATAGATAGATAGATAGATAGCATTTTACAAGAGCTGAAGGATGTCTCAAGCATGTGCACAGGGTAGAAAAAGAAAATACCAGTCGAAGAAAACTGAGTCGGGATACTCGAGAAAACTGAAGTTGGTCTGACCAGATTATACACATTTGGGGGAGTGGGGTGCTGAGTTTATTGACTGAAATAATTCTGAAAGTGGTTATCATACAAACTACATATCCCTTCTTCCTTTCATCATGGAAGGAGTCACAGCCTCCTCTTCTGAAGGCCCATACTATGCCAAGTATACCAGTGTCCCTCTGGTAGCTGCCTGGGACCCAGCCACAGTGGACTGACAGCTGACCAGAACCATGACAGCAGTTGGACTGGGATTTGCAACTGGTCCATTTGCTGGTCATTATGCTTTCCACCTTTGGAAAACAATGGAGAAAGTGATTACAGAGACAGTAAAGAAGATTTGGACCTCCAGTCTTTCACTGTACAATGATTCTGCAACGTAAAACCTAAGGGTTCTGTCTGACATATTTATGACTGACTCACTGGTGGAGTTGTAACAAACCCTTTTCAAGCATGCAAATGACACCGAAATGAGATTCAACAGATCTAAAAGGCAGAGCTACTGCCAAGTGACAAGGACAGGTCACCAGGAAACTCATTGAATTCAACAAAGACAAATGCAAAGTCTTGTGAGTGGGTCAGGCTAATCCCATGCAATGGCGTAGACTGAGAACTGGCTAGCTTGGAAGCAGCTCTGCTTGAGATGACCTGGTGAACCTGGTGGACTTTTCTTCATTCAACACTCATTAGTGTTATGTGGAACACAATGGGACCACTTCCCCCATCCCTCATATAAGAAAGATATTGACAAGCTGGGTGAAGTTCAGCAAAGTGCAAGTATTGTCCAAGGTTGTAGTATGTGCCCTCTGGACAGAACCTGAGGGGAATGGACTTGTGAATTTCCCACAGAAGGAAATGCTTATAGGCACCTAAAAGCTGTCCTCCTATGCTTATAATGAGGTTACTAAAAAGCTGGAGATCATTTTTTACTGAGATGTAAAATGAGAGCATCAATGCCTATGGTCATAAATTGAAACAAGAGTTTCCCACTAGATGTAACAGGGAAAAAAAATGCTGTAAGTATAATCAAGCTTTGGAAGATATTGCCTGGATACCAGCCCTGTTCACATACTTACTTTAATCAAACAAATTCTATTTAAAAGAGTTTTGGTGTCCACTTGGAATATAATTAAGACTAATTACTGAAGAAGAAGGCTTTTCAGTGGCCTAAATTAAGAAACTCATTTCAGAATTCCACCTTTCCCTGAATGAATTCATATGTATTCCAGAAGTATAGATGGATTCCGGATTTGAATGGGGAAGAAGTTATGTCATACTGATGTGAATATGTCATCTTAAATGCAAGTACCTAGTAAGTAAGGAGCAATGAGAACCAATGCCATAAATTCTTGGTTTGGAATTGCTGGAACATGGATAAATTACTCTTATGCATCTGCCTTGTTCTGGTGGTGCTTGGCTTTTGCACTTTTCTTTATCAGCCTCAGGTAACAGCTGCACTCAGGAGACCTAATCTCCTAGTTTTCAGGTAAAAGAGGTGTAAAAGACTGGCTTGGAAAGGCAGCAGAATATTTTACCTGAAAAGATTCACCTCATTCCAAATTATGCTGATGGTTTGAAGCTCTTAATAGCTCATTAATAGTAGAAGTGAAATAATGTAACTACTCTCTTGATTTTTGCTTTGATTTGGAAACTGTAAAAGTTCTTCCTCTTCCATTCTTTATCTGCTTTCTTTCTAAAGAAGCTACATAACTTACTTGTTTTCTTCATCTGAATGAAGTTTTGTTTAAGGTGCACAGCATGTGATTGCAATCTTATTTCATGAAGAAATGTAAAATCAAATTTTAGATTGTAAGCACAAAGGGAAACAGTAAACGTTTTTGTACAGTAGGTGTTTGGTGCACTTGTTAAGAGCGTTGGTTCAAAATATCTTTTATATCAGCCTTTGAGACTGCTTTCAGAGATAAAGACAGAATTATGTCTTTCTGTGGAAAAGTTTTTACAAGCTATGGCTCATAGGAGTTAGAAGTTGTGTGAGATACTTTGAAGGGACTGAAGAAAACAGAAAGAATGGATTTTACCCATTAATTTATCGCTATATTATTTACATCAGAAATAACACTTGCTTTAGACATGTTCTAATATGTGTAGGAAAATCCTTCATATTAAAGAGCAAATTTGCCAATTAATTATTTAATATATCTAAAAAATTAGACCTAGCCAAATCCCACAGCACAGAGTTTCTCTGAGAAAGCACAACACATTCTTTTCTTGTCCTCTCACACTGTTTTGTAGAACTATGCTTCTACCCAGGGTCCTGTTTGTCATCCTTGCATTTGGTTTACATGGAAAAGCTTTGGTAACAGGGAGACTAAGGGAGTTGATCCTTGAGAAGATATCAGAAGCTGCACCCATGTCTGACTGAGCCAACATCTGCCAACTTCAAGACAGACCCACTGCTGGCCAAAACTGAGCCATCAGTGGCGGTGGTAGCACCTCTGTGACAATATTTTTAGGAAGGAAGGGGAAGCAGAGGAGTAGGGAAAGGGGAGGAGGGGAGGGGAAGGAGGGTGGGGGAACTTTTTAACCTTTTGAAAAATTCTGGAATAAAATCAAAGTCATGTATGTTTTGAAACAAGATCAGAAACTAACCAGTTTGTTGTGCAAGTCATCTGCAAGTAAGGTAAGTTCAATTCAATTTCCCTTCTATAATAATAGAAACATCATATTAAGAAAAGATTTAAAAAATTCTAATTTAGTCACTCTGATATTATTTTCTGACAAACTTCAAAATTTCTAACTACAGAAGAAGTTAGACTTGGAGGTTTTTTCCAAATGTGCTCATAGCGTGTTTATCATATATCTATTTCCTCTTAGTTGAAGAAGTTATTGCCAAATTTACTAATTAACTTATGCTATATAATTTCGGTAGAGGACACAGGTGATCAGTACATATCTATTTAAGTCATTCCAAAAAACATTATCCGAAAAAAGGTCTGTATGAGGAATCATACTAGTAATACAATGGAATGTATGCAAGTTAACTCCAAATCTACTTTTTTATTCAAAATGGAAAATATTAATAAATTACCTGCCTACAATGATCAGGTAACTTATTACTACTTGGTATACTGATTTTTTTTTTAAATATTATGTCCATTTGAAATGTGGTCAAAACCAGAGAGTTTTAATTTTTAGAAAATTTGTTCAAATATTGTGGAAAGAGAAAGTTTTACCCAGGTAACAAGAAATCTGAGCAAAGCTATGTCTGGTTCACTTGCAAGCAGTCTCAGATACAGTATGCAGAGTTCAGTGTGTAGGATTCACATTTAATCACAGAGAATGAATATAATTCTCAAAAAGGTGACTGGTAAGCGATATGTGTCATCCACAAATAGATTTCTACGATTCTTCAACAGTGCATCTGACCGGATTCCTGCTTCCATACAATTTTAATACTGTTTCTACTGTGGTTCTGTAAGAGTTCCTCACTCAAAAACTACTTCAGTCACACAGAAACCTCTGCAAGAAAGGAAACAGTTTCATACTACTGCTCTTCGCATTAAAATATTGAAGAGACAGCAAGTACCTCTTCACCACCACTCAAAATGAAGTTTTGTCCATTTCATCTTACCCAGGTTCTGCTTCAAAGATATTGACAGGAATTTTGCAGTCTAATTATCTTATTTTCTCTCTTCTCCATGTTCTTCAAGGCAGTTTTAAATATAAATACATGTGTGACCCTGAAAGCCATGTATAATTCCTATAGAAATTTTGACACAAATCTGACCTTCAGTATGAAATTAGCTCATAAAACCCCTAATATTTCCACTTTTGGAGGCTGTTTGGCTCCATTGTTTAGAGCGGAAAATATTGTAGTGAGTTCAAATATATTTTCTTCCTATGTAGAATATATTCCAATAGCTCTTAAATATCTTACCCATTTTAGAATTTCTCTTCAACTTAAGAATTTAAAAAAGAGAGAGATGCAAATTTGGTGATGCAATTTCTTTCATATTTCAATCCTAAAATATAGCTAAAAGAACATATCTAAGAATCTTCCTGTATTCACATAGTAAATACAGTTAACAAATCTTGTGTGACAAAAAAAAAGAGAGGGGCTTCTCAAAACTAAGTGCATAGGTCAAACAATGTATTCAAAATAAAGAAAAGCTATGAGAGACTATATGCAGGTATTTTAGGAAAGACTTACCTAGATTATTTTCAATGAGCCCTTGGCACAATCCAGTAATATTGTATAACATTTATATGGGTTTTTTTCACACCCTCTAAAAATCATTTTAAGCATTACATTATTCTTAAACTATTATATAGACTAAAATGGTCTTACAACTCATAATCTTTCAGTTACTTGTTAAATTTACAGAAGTACTCTGCAGCACAACTGCCTTGGCTCCACACTGGACATTCATTCACCTACATTACAGAGGATCCCAGCTGTCCAATATTTTCATATGAACATAATGAAGCATAGTGTACACCATCTTCAGGCAGGTATTCTGTGTATCCAGCAGTGCTTTTGAACTCCAGGCACAGGATCAGCTAAAACCCCACAGTGACTATAAGCATATTTCTACTGCTTCTATTTTCAACTAACTCTCATTTGAACAGACCTGATTTTAAGAACTTAGAATGCAGAAAATAGGGCTACTCCATATCCTTGACCTAATGCACTTATCAAGCATCACATATGAAATCAATACCAGGCATAGGCATAGCTGGGATTCACATCCCTGGGCAGATTCTCTTTCTGCAACAAGTTTCAGCACATATAGCTAGCAATATAATGTCTTTTCTCTCAGTAGATATCTTCTGAAAGATTCTTTCCACACCTTTATCTTTATTATACATTGGTTAGAGCATTAACCTTGCACTTGCTTTTTTTTTTTTTTTTATTTTTTTTTTTTTTTTTACAAAACACAGATTGAACTGTCTTGTCCCTGAAGAAATAGGAGATAACACTTTTGTTTTATTGTAAAGAGGCAAAAAGTAAAATGAGTATTTCATTCCTGATTTCCAGAGCACTGTGATGGAGTAGGAGAACAGAAATATCTCAAAGTAGCTCACTAGACTTTTATCAGAGGAAAAAGACTGTGGATTTGAAGGCTGTGATATTGACACATCAGTTTAACAAGTCAGTTGTAGCTTATTTCTCTAATAGATGTGCACATCAGGTCAGAGAAGACAAGACTTAGGAAGAATAGAAATTAACTTATGAACACATTCATTTTCCTTGTCTTTATATTGCATAGTACCAGCCATACTTATAAATATATACAGAAACATGTTTCCAGTGTGGCCATGCATCTCCTCCCAGACAAGAACATGTTATGCAGTAGAGAATCTGACAAAGAAAGTGCAAGAGCACTGAAATTAGCTGTATCTACTAAATAGCAAAGTATATACACATGTATGAAATGTATGCATCTCTAGGGCTGGGACATGCAGTTTTTAAGATAAGTGTACAATTTTCTGCTTGGAGTTCAAAATATGTATGCAATCTGCAGTAAAAAATTATGCTGTACAGTCATTAATACCCAGGCAATCACTATTACTTTTACACATATACACTTCTGTTCTTTCTCTAGTTTTCAATTATCACACTTCTAGTAGCAAACATTAAATCACAAAATCATAGAATGATTTGGGTTGGAAGGGATCCTAAAAATCATTTCATATCAACACTCTTGCCACGAGTAGGGACACCTTCCACTAGACCTGGCTGCTAGAGCTTCATCTCACCTGGCCTTGAACACTTCCAGGGATGGAATATCCACAACTTCTCTGGGCAACCTGTTCCACTGCCTCCCCACCCTCACAGTAAATTTCTTACCAACATCAATTCTAAACCCACCCTTTTTCAGTCTAAAACTGTCACTGTTTCCATGTCACTCTCTCCCAGTATAAAAAGTCCCTTTCCTTCCTTTTTATAAGCCGTGTTTAGGTACTAGAAGGATGCAATGAATTCTCCCTGATGCCTTGTCTTCTCCATTCTGAACAAAACAGTGCTAAAAAATCCCTGATTTCACACAACTGCCTCTAGGTATTTTCTTTCTTATCTACTGGAAGCATCATAAAGGGTATTTAAACCTATGGATAATGAATCATATCTCTTTTAGATGGCATGTAGGATAAAATTGCTGTTCATACTTATACCAAGACCGTGCTAATTGCAAATATTTCTTGCCAAGTAAAATGGAGGTCTCCAAATTTCTTAAATGGTATGCCCCATATAATAAGGCATTTTTACTGTCCTGTCATGTTTGCTGGCTTTCAAATGAGGGATAACGGGAAGATGTAGCTGTCATCTCAAGAAAATCTAGCAAATTGATGAAATCTTGCAGTATACCAGAAATATGGTAGCAATTAGATTTATATTAACAACACATAGATGCAAAAGCATTACATGCACATATATTCTCTTAATGAGCTGCTGCTCTGTAGAGATGCATTTTCATCAGACAACATGTTCAATGATCATTATTCAGTGGCCCTAGATCAAGAATAAAGTAGAATATGCTGACACTCTCACTAAGGAACATATAGAAGTAGAATCTAACAAAAATGCATGGTCTTGAAGGCAGTTAAAGGTATACAGGAACGTTGTCTTGGAAAAGCAGGCCAGTGTACTGCAGTGGTGTAATTTGCATCCTGCCATGACTGGCAATATGGACCTGACTTCAGACTGTGTATGAAAGTTGACAATGAAAATCACAGTCCTCCTTACTTTAGAATCTGGGATGTAAGATTCAGTGCAGTATTCTGTATGGCTACTGTTGTGTTAAGAGTACCACAATTTGGCAGAATAAACCCTCCAAAACCTTACTTTCCAGCTGGCCCTCAGAAATCAAAGGGGCTGGATGTGACTGAGCTTAATTCCTGAATATAACCAATTTGGGACTGCAATTCTGGTTGTGTTCCCAGGTGCAACAATAGTGTGGGTTACATAATCAGATTGGTCTCATTCATAACCACAAATTCACCAATACTGCAGTTAGCCATTTCAACACTACGTCTGGTTGAGTTCAATGAGAACTTTCACAAACACAGATTTACCAGCAGTGTCGTTTATTGGAGCAACTGATTATAGATTCTTTTATAGTGCTGGTAGTAAATTCACTAGAGCTGCAAAACATAAATGTATAGTGTTATGTACAGGTGTTCCCAGGTACACTTCAGCATGGTTGGAGGCATAAATCTCACCAAAGACTCATCCCTGCTTTGCAGAGGTGAGAGAAGTAAATCCATCCCTTTATCTCTAAGGTAGCTGTATTCTCATTCTCTACCACTGAGAATTTTAGATGCTGATTTATACTTTTGGGAGAAGTGGAGATGTGGCTCTAGTACAGTATTCTGTCATTGCCATCATAAAGGGAGTGGGGAAGGCCAATTTGTGTGTAAAAGGGGTGTATAAAGAGTAACAGATTTACGGACTGTGGGTCTTGCATGAAGAATGAACAGGACCATTACACCTTACCACCACTCCCTCTTTTCCCTGGTTGATTGCAGTGATAAAGGTCATCCAGCCTCCATCTGATAGCCTATCTCCTCTTCAGCATGACATCATGCCAACAGCTGCATACCTCATGGCCTATCTCATGGCTGTAGGATTGATTTCCTACAGCTGTCTATCAGAGTATCATTTCATTATCACATCAGGGACTACCACTGCCATCGAATCTAATGTCCTCCCTTGAGGTTTTGTGTGCAAAGGCTTTAGAACCACAGCTATAAAGGAACTGGAAGTTCACACAAGTGTGCTGCAATGGTCCATTTAATTTTACCCAGTTTAGCTGTTTATTTCTGGTGCTGAATATAAAAGTTCACATAATATTAATGGAAATAGCAAAAGAAGGTAAAAAATTATCAAAACAAGGCAACCTGCTGTGTGTATCTTATGCTTGAATACCAATTAATTGTATGTTTTGTCTTCTATTTCAATAGGAAAATGCATGTGATCTATGTTGCCTTCTAAAAATTGTATCAGTTTTCCACTACTTTTTATCTTCAATAATTTTAAAGATGCATTAATGGATATATAAAATCAATATTCCAGACATTCATTAACATCCACTCAAATTAAAACCTGAATTTGAATTTCAAATGTCCATCTTATCATTCAGGTACAGTGGGTATCAGGTAGTACATAGCTGTCAAATTACCAGCACTATCCAACTTACTTAGCATATTTTTGCATAAGACATAAAGTAATGAAAACCCTCCCTCACTTTTTTTTCAACAGGCCCTGAAGACAGAAATCCTGTATTAATTTCAGTAAGTGTTTTCTTTTCTGTCAAGCATCTCTTCAAATGAAATAGACAACATAGGCACATTTTTCTCAAAGATCACTTTCACAGTTGAAGAAGTTTTAAGAAGACTGCACATAATTGACAATACAGTCATTGCTGTTTTTATCAGTATGATTCTCTCCATTTCAATTATACCAGCTTAGAACTGAAGTGGCAAATTGCACCTGCTGGAAACTACAGAACAAACTAAAAAAAGTTTCAGTGCCATGGTTATATGAAACTATTTTCTTATTTCTGCTTCACCTACACTGACTGATTTTTGAGTAACCTCAGCTTTCTAATTTGTCAGTGAGAGGTTCAGGACCCAAGGCAAGAGAACTTAACTATTTTTTTTTATTTTCTTTTCCAACAGGGACAAACAGTCACAATAATGAAATCTGTAACTTCATTATTGTCTCTGTTTTCCTCAAGAAGTACTCAAAACCTGTATGCTACTAAGAGAGAATTATTTGAAAGATTTGGTGTTGTTTTGCTTTTTTTCCTCCTTAAGGACAGTTTCTGCCAAGAATTTCTAGTTAAATATTGTTGAAAATATCTAGCCTTATGGATATTTTACTGCATGAATGATTGTTGTCAGACTATTTTATCATTAGTTACAAATATCAGTATTATCTGATCCTATACAGACGTATCTAATTCTCTCATTCACAGCATGAGCCTCTGTAACTTACTTATCAATGATAAATGTAAGCATGAAAAGCTTGTATTCATCTTGAAAATGTCCTAAGGCACTCCTGGTTAAGCATACACACTTGGATAGAAAGAATCTGAACTATGCGTGACAGTTAATTATCTGGAAACAAGAGCCATGAATAGTTCAGAAAACCTAATAATTGCTTATTTAAATTAAGTTAGGAAAACATAATGATCTAAGTTACATATACCCATCTTGAATTACTTGAGAAATGAAATCTTGAAAAAGTAACCTATATATATCGTGACATTAGAGCTACATTTCTTTTCATATAGACTTTCTTTTCTTTTTTTGTGTTCTTCATCAAAATGGAGGATAAGTATGTTTTCAATGTAATTGGAAAATAAATCCCAACTAATGTACCAAATATAAAATCTGGCAAACTGCAGTAAATTTTCTCCCTTACACCTTTATTTTGCTTCCTTCAGAAAAGTGCAGAAAAGTTAATCATGGAAATTACAAGGTGTGGTGGAGAAAATAAATGACTGAGTTCCTTGAACGTCCAGAAACTACTTCATTTGCTCACAGGTTATTTTGGTTTTTTGGAGAGTATTATGGATGGTATCTAAATAGATTGCGCTAAGACTGACAACCTTCAGATGTAAGAAAAATATAATGGATTCTTTTTCAATATTCTGGTCCACATTTTTTTCCTATGAAATAACTACTCTTATAAACAAGAATACATACTTCACAGACAATTACCAGCTGTATTAGCTATGCCATTTTCACTCCTTAGGAAGATTAATCTATGCTTTAACAAAATATAGGTTTTTACCTGGTCTCCCACCAGGGGAGAAGACAGCTCAGGGTCTCATATCAAGGGACGCACACAACTCATACTGGTTATGTTTCTGTTTCAAAGATCCTATTGCTGTCTGCTTCAATTTACAAAAATACACCTTCAAAGTAAAATAATCCTCCAGTTTGTAAGATTTGTCATTAAGGAGTTCCACTTGTAATGAACTAACAAGGTTTCATTAAGCTTTAGCCTTCAGAGAAGAAGGCTACAGAATAATATCAAGATGCCTGGATGGATGAACTTCCCAAATTCAAAGGGATACTCTCCCACTGCAGTGACAGAATTTCTCCTGCTGAAGCTTAGAACAAACTCCTCTCTGCTCCACTGAATGGGCTTTTGCATGGCATGCAGCCATGTCACAAACATTGTGGTATTCTGCCTGCTATTTATAGACAAGCCAGTGAATTTTTTGATTTTTCCACTGACAGGGAGGCACAGCAGTGACCTTTTATCCAATGAACTCCACAGAAGGAAAAAGGGAGAAATCACACCTTACTTTTTTTTTTTTCTCAACTGTATCTCAACGGCTTTTAATATTGCAAGGGAAGTTGCTATATTTATTGTGTTAACTTCAACTGGTACAATATGCAAGGTAATATGTATTAATGTACCCTAGGGAAAATAGAATCTATCACAAGCTATCATAGAATCATAGAATGCCCTGGGTTGGAAGGTACCTTTAAGACCATCTAGTTCCAAACCTACTGCCATGGACAGGGACAACTTCCACCAGACCAGATTGCTCAAAACTCCATCCAATCTGGCCTTGAACACTTCCAGTGATGGGGCATCTCTAGATTCTCCAGCCAACCTGTTCTAGTGCCTCACCATACTCATAGTAAAGAAATTTTTTCTAATATCTCATCTAACCCTTCTGTCTTTCAATCTATAGCCATTACCCCTTGTGCTGACCATGCCCTTGTAAAAAGTCTCTCTCCATCTTTCCTGTAGGCTCCCTTCAGTTACTGGAAACCCGCAATTAGGCCGCCGTAAAGCCTTTTCCATTCCAGTCTGAACAATACCAGTTCTCTTAGCCTTTTCTCTTAGGAAAGGTGCTCCATCCCTCTAATCGACTTGGTGGTCTCCACTGTGCTCTTTCATAAAGTTCCATTCTCCACAAAGTACAATCTATTTTTATTTCCTCATAGTTCTCTTTGACTCTTCTACATGAAAGAGTAAATTTCATGTATGTAAACAGCTGTGCAAGACCCAGGGGTTTGTAACACGCTACTCTTACCTTATGCCAGACTTCCCTTTCATTCTGCCTGCCTACTCTGCAGTAGTCTGCCTGACTACTCTGACATGTGGGCAGTTTTTTTGATGCTCTGTACAAAGAGTCAGGACTGATGATTTGAATACCCATAGTTGCAGTAGGTTTCATAATGTGTTGACAAACAGTATAAAGTTTGCATCCAACATTTGTGGTTAAGTGCCAGATCTAGTTTTAGATGTTACACATTCACACATAACTGTGCAATATATCTGATCCATCCAGAAAAAATACAAAATTTACTACTTGAATGCAAAACATCCACACAAGGGAAACAATAAAATTTGAATCTTTACAAACTTTTTAGGGCCTCTGTTAAAGGATGGCTGTGCATGAAGAGTGAAGAGGCACAAAGATTTTTAGATTGCTCAGAGCCCCTCCTATGTCTTGGCCCTGAGAATCTTAAATCTTGCACAAAATTCACTGCTTTAAAAGAAATTAGGTCAGAAGGAAAAAGAGGTATGGTAAGTTAACCCATCAAATGATGAAGAAGATGGAAAATAAATCCTGAAAGAAAAACAAACCTTGGCAGTGTTTTCAGAATTCAAACTCTGACATTTTGGTTAAATCTGATGTTCAATCGAAAAGAATAAATAGAGGATTTTCACTTCCATGATATTCATAAACTTCTTTTAACACAGGATTATTTTAAACAGGAAATTTACAGGAAAAGGCCAGTATTTTAGATGAAACTTAGTTTTGAGCGTCTCCAAAGTTGAGTATTCATGTATATATTCTCTCGTAGATGTTCCTGGAGACTCCAATCTGAAACCCAGGCTAAAACTGATGTATCTTAAGAACTATTTACAAGTCTTTTGAGAAATCGTTGTGCAGTTCTCCTTTACTTTTGATTCACTCTTCTTAAAGGGTTTATTTTGACCTGCTTTTGATCTGTAACCAACACAAAAACAAGTCAAAAGACATCTTCAACAACTTTCTTCCCAGAATGAGGTACAAAATAAAACACACAACTACTTGCAGATAGCTTCTGCTACCCTTAATATTAGCAGCTCTTACTAACACTCTTGTTGTCATTATAATATTTATAACTAATATACATGATACAAATTTGTATTATATAATATATGATGCAAATAATTTAAATCAACCATAAGAACACTGCATTTTGTATGACAAATTTATTTACAAATAATTTACTATTCCACTTTTTGAAGTTTGAATAGGATTCATGCAATAAGTAAGAATTGCTTCCTGGTGCTTATAATTTTAGAAACTGAGAAAAATATATTAATGTATCATAAAAGTATAAAAAATATTTAAGTACATATAATGCTTTTATATTTTACTATACACAAAATATACATTATTTATTTTAGTATATATATAAACATTATGTAATTTATACAGCATGTCAAAATAGAGCTTATATCAAAAAGTTAAAGAGTACAAAAAAAAAATACTTCAGTATAATTCTCCTATACATTTTTTCTCACATAGAAGTGTTTACTATCAGAGTCCATCTTCTGTCTTTCATCTCCCTAAAATACTAACTTTAAGATTTTCCATTATTTTATTTTGCAGTGCTATCTGCAAAACAATAGTAAAAACCAGTTTTACCTGAATCTTCAGTCTTTTGATTTTACTTTAAAACACACTAACTGGCAACAGATGGGGGCACATGATCATAATAATTGGTGTAACAATACTAACTCATTAAAATTTATACATTTAAAATTTAAACAACTTGAAATTATCTAATTAATCTATAACTGTCAGAGAAGTGTTGTCAAAAATCTGACAGCACCAGCAACTCTGTACATCCACTGATTCAGCCCAAATTTCAGTGCAACAAAAAAAAAGGTATAATTAAAAAGAAATACCTGCATCTGGGTGTGGCAGGTGTAGACAAAACAAGTTTTTTAGATTTTTGGTTAAGGGTAAATTATGCTGAGAAATTTCCCCAAACTCATCTTCTGACCAAAATCTCTGAGGCAGAGCTGAGGGCTGAGATTGCTTAAACACACTGAACTGACAAGACCTTTCAAAGTAGCAAAAGTACAACTTGAATATTAGCAAGAACATACATGTTAATTGTCTTAACCACAGTGGCAAGGTCTGACTCAGGTAATACAGGATTACGGGTTATAAATATTTACAAAGACTCTTAACAACAGGAACATTCTGCTCCTTTTGTTGAAAGAGATATAGTCACCTGCAGCGACACTTTAATTTTGTCCTTACTGCAGCTGATGAGGTCATCTAATTGAGCAGTTCAATATATTGATCTGACAGCCACTTAAAATATCCATTTGGCTGCAGGCAGTATTAGCACTTGTGTAGGTATGCAGCATGTCTGTAGCAGACACTGTAATATCAGAATGAATTGTGTGGTAACACTTCCTTTACACAGCATTAATGTTCTTCCAACATTATTTCAGTGTGCTGTTACCTTCACAGGTATGTTTTAATCAGTTTGTTTTATTTCTTCTACCTGGTAAAGAAATTCCACTCATACAGAGGTGATATAGGAGATAAGTAAGCTACAAAACAGTTCTCTTGTCAGAAGAAACCCACAGTCAGTGAAAACCTCACTCCTTATTTAATGACATAAATGAAAAACCAATCCACCACCAACAAAGTGTGACTATTTCTCAAGAGTTACATTGCTTCTAGAAAGTGTTCCCCATCAAAGATGCAGATGGATGTCAGCTGCCAGACTTCCTCCTGAAAATCAGTGCAAGTAATGTGCCTTGGGAACTGCAGCACAATGCCACATCAGGATCCAAAGCAGATCTCAAGTTCATTCAGGAGTCTTATCAGATTGTAATTTGGCCTGAATTCCACACAAAACTATTCTTAGGGTTGTTCTGACAATAAATCAGTCGAACAAGGAGAGCTGGAGGGGTGGTGTTAAGGAAACAGCTCAAGGAACCCATGTTATCTGAATGCTTTTTGTTCATTTAAGTATACATGTGTGTTCATTAATTTCTCAATTATCTCCACCTCTTTATTTTATTCATCATAAAACAAGTCTGAGTGTTTTCACAGGTTATTATTTTACTAACCCGCAGCAAAGCTACTAAACCAGTATTTTTTATTAGTTTTAAGGCTTCTAGGTTTTATTTGCATAGCTCATTTATTTATTAGTACATTAACAAAGATTTTTTTAAAAAAACCTCATGATATTTCCATTCAATCTCTTCCCAGCTATAAATTAATCTATGAGTACTGTGAGAAGAACAATACAAATACCAATATTAAAAACTGAGGTAATTTTAATAATTGTAAGATTTATTTCATTTGGACCCTTGGCAAAATTCTTGCTGACTGATGACTTTGCCAACTTCATAATAAGAGGCACAAGACAACTGATCATCATTATTTTATGGGCTATTTTTAGAATATGCATATATAAGCAAACACTACACACATACATTATTGTCTCTTATATTATGACTTAAACTACAGTCAGCAACAAAAGATTTTAACTAGTAGAAGAGTGAGGGGACAATGGAGAGAGACAGCCTGTGGATTTACCAGAATTATTTATGAATTCAGTATAAAGCAGAGCACGATCTTGGCTTAAAGTGATCACTGAGTAAAATCATTGAGACAATTAATTTTAAAAGATATATGGAGTTTCTTTCCCCCTAGTATAATCAGAAATTCACAAGTGGAGAAATAGCTTTAAGTTAAAAACACCGCAGAGAGGCTTTTCATCTTCCAATGGTATTTCTTTATTTAATCAATTTATAACCAATCCTATTTCCCTAACTTCTGTGTATTCTTAACCAGTATGGTGTTGGATAAAATATCCTGTGGATTTTAATACCACAGGAGCAAAACAGTGATGAGCAGTTATCTGAATATTTGCTGCCCTTTATTCAATGACCTAGTAGCCACCTGAGTACTTTACAGTAATCATTAGAGAAGAGAATGCATAGACTTCAAACACTGGGAAAAAAAAATTACAAAGACAAATCCACTATGGTAAATTAATACAATGCATGAAAAGTTAAAGGTCATTTTACTGCTGTGTTCCTTCAGTTTTCTTTTCTTAAATTAACAAAGGATCTAGAAACGGAGTTGCTATGTGTGCAACTCTTCTGCTTGCAGATCTGTTTCCTATTCCACAGAAGGCACATAGATACTAAAGTATTGCCCTTTGTAAGAACTGAGAATAAACCAACAGAAAACTATGTTGAAAAGACAAGCCATTAGTATGGAACTGCTGCTAGTAACTAGAAAAGCATACAGGGCAAAAAGGAGAGTTGAAGAACATAACCTAATTGTAGGTTTGTACAACCTAATTGTACCTAAGATCTCAGCCACAATCTTTTTAAATTAATCTCACATCTACAGGCAAGAACCTCATTACAGAATCTACTCCAGAGCTACATTTTATGAGTCATGGTATCAGCTGCTAACCTGTATTCCACAAGCAGCAGTTTGTGGAAGTTCTTCCTGTCTCTCTGCTTGGGTATCTTCTAAAGCAAAATATTGACAGTTTCCCTCTTAGAAAGGTTGCAAGTAAAACTTCTCTCTCTCACTAGCATTGGGTGTAGCAGTCTTCTTACTTGGTTATGAAACTGGCTTTTTGAAAAGGTGATTTTTATCTATGCTAATAAAGTAATCTATTCAGTAGTTAGTGAGATACAGCTTTTCCTTATCAAACTCTTAAACTGGCTTTAAACCTTGTGGCAGACTAATACTTTGAGATGCAGAGAAAAAAATATCACTATCACATATTTCAAGTGATAAAATAATTTACATTCTTGTTTATGCCACAGCTTGTGTCAAAAATTTTTGCTAAGTATCACCTGTTTTTGTGAGCTATGAAGAGTAATTGATCTCTTTGCATTTGAGCACCAATCTAAATATTTCCTCTTCTCATAAAATTTTCACTCCATAACGCTTATCCCTTAGTGATAAGAAGATGGAATAAGCTCAGGATTAGGAAAATGATTTTTTCAAATGTGTTTGATTTAATTTGAGCTTACTGGGAGTTAAGTCCTTAAATGCAGTAAAACCTGACTTGGGTCAGATGAGGAAGTTCTAAACAGGAGTAGTGGTTCCTAACTTAAGGCTTTCACTTTTCTATACCTCTGGAGTGTAACACATTCCATTGTCTTGTTTTAAAGGAAAGTGATTCCAACACAATATCAACAACAGAATGCAACACCTCTTCTTTTTCTCTTTCACAAGTCATCCATAAGAATACTAATCAAAATGGAATACTGATTAGCTAATGAAATTTGACAGTTCATATTCCCACTATTTACTAAATACATCCACATAATAATCACTCTTCTCAAAAAACTGTTCTCTTAATAAACACAGCAGCTCTTAGCTGAGGAAAAGCTCCTATTATATCCCTTTCAGGAAAAAATAATGTCTATCTTATTCTGCAGGGAATGAAGCAGGGACTCATCTTAGAAGTATCTGATGTTCTTAAACTCCTCAGCATTTAAGAAAAAAGTATTTGTAATTATATTGACACCAGTAAGTCGTGATCTGAATATGCAAGGACAGAAAGAGTGATTAAATCTGCATGATTGGTCTTTGTTAACCTCTGTTTCTAACATTATCTGCCATAGAAGGAGTTCAGCATAGACTTCTCAAACATTAACTATGTACTCAACTTTCAGACAATCTCTCTACTCTTTTTATTTTTTTTTAATAATCCTTTCACCTGTTCCTCTCAGAGCAAAGACAGTGTTCCATGCTTACATGAGAGAATGAATAGAGAGGGTTCCTTTGTGTTTTTAAAATTTTTTATTATTTGTACAAATTTTGTCCTTTATCCTTTGATTTAGATTCCCTTGGAGGAATTGCAGGAGACTTAATCTTTCCAATTGCTTAACAAGTAACTGAAACATTTGTTTTGGTAATGAAAACATATTTCATTGTTTACCAATGACAAAAAATTTCCTCTGAAAACTTCACTGTTGAGAAAGAAAGTACAAAAGCATCTGATTACCTGAAGAATTACAAAATTGGAAAGGGTTCTGATATGCACCTAATTCCTTTCATTCTTCTCTTTTTTCAGCCCAAAAGAAGCTCCTTGCCTTGCCTTCTCAATGGAAACAGGGAGATGAAAAATTGTAGTACAAAAACATGTTGGTACAGATCCTACAAGTCAAGCAGCAGCTTTCCATCACCTCAACTGCACTACTTCTAGTATTTGACTAAGGATAGGCATTTTTTTTCAAGTCTCAAGAATTCCCCCAAGTAACTACAATAAGACTGAGATTTAGAGTTCAGTGGAAAAAAATCCATATATATTAAATCATACACGTCTTTTGTACTTTGCTACAGCTGGGTTCAGGCTGCTGTCCTAATCACAACCCACTTTGTCAGTTCTGTCTTTGACATTAGGCATAACTTAGAGTCTTTTACTCAGCTTTAGAATTCCAGAGAAAAATTGAGAACTAGAGTGAATGATCAGTCTTCTTCAGAGCTCTGCTTGAAACCTCAGCAATTAAACATGATAAGTGCAAAGTATGTTCCCCTGTAGAAATGACTCTTGCCTGGAAGGTTTCAAACCCATATGATGGGCAAAAAGGGAAATTGTGTGAAGTCAGTGCCATTACTAAGTCTAAGACTAAGTCTAAAGCTAACGTAAGAGGAAAACTTGATGGAGAAACAATGAAGACAAGACAATCTGATGTGATCTTTCAAAAACATTGTAGAATACCGATGGAAAGCCAAGGTTCAGCAGCCATTACTGACTGAAATCAAGAAAAGTTCTTTGGTATTTTTAGCTATCAGAAGTATCCATGGAATACAAAATGGGAATTGTACAATAAAAGTTTAAGTCTAGGAAAAATAAAACCAAATACTCTATTGTCCTTCTATCCATTGTCCCCTTTGTTTGAGCATTTTGATATCAGTTCTATTTTCTTCTGTTATGAAGCTATAGATTAACACCTGAGTTCAAATATGAAATTTGAGGAAAATCTTGAGAGCAAAAGATCATTCTGCTCAGATAAAAAAACTATGAATTTTCAAAATTTCCTAGACTACAGAAATATATTTAGCAATCCCACACCTTTCCATTCATTGGGTATTTTTGCAAGTTCTCCAGTTTCTTAGGGAGTTCTGAAAATGTTTATGTGTAGTATTTCAAATAAACTTGTTAATCTTTCCTAGGTATCTTGGGGTGACTTTATGATGCTGTATCCCCTATGCTCTATGCCTTTCTGTGTCTTTAAGGCAGACCTGAGAGAGAGGGGGAGGAAGGCAGGGGAATTCTTTGGTGGCTCTGTTCAAAAACACATATAATTTCCTCACTCTTCTCCTCAGCTCTCAGCTCTCTGCAGCATGGAAGAGGGTTGCATTCTCTTGGTTTTTAGCTAGCTTCTTGTTCTTTAGCTGAAGCAAAGAGCTTCCTGGGACTTTGGCATCTTCTTCTTCTCTTCTGGACTGTTCAGCAATACCAGAACATCACTGGGAAGCCTTACACCCTGGCCTGGGGAGGCCCAAGCCGCACCCCAGCTCCAGAGAGAGAGCAGAGCCATCACCTACAAAGAACTCTGAAAGTAGCCAGGTTTTCTTCACAGCAAGAGGTTTTATTATTTAACATTATTAATTCTTCTTTTTTTGGTGTCTGTGTGCCTCCTGCTTGTTAAATAAATAACTTTTTTCTTCACTTTCATCTGAGGAAATTTTTTTCCCGAGCCTGGTGAGGGAGGGGCAGCTGAAATCTTCTTCATAGGACGTTCATTTTGGACATTCTTCCAAATTTGTCTCAAACTAGGACTCTAGGCATGCCACACACAGAAAAAATGAGATTCATCACAGTTTGGAGACCAGATAAAAAATAGTTGTTTGAAGAGTTTTCAATATATTGTTCAATTATTTTTCACACCGTCTCTAAAGTTTAAGATTAGCATGGAAAACAAAACAAACAAGGACAGTTATTAAGCCTAGTGCTTAATATAACTTACTGTTATACTATTGAAGGAAGCTTTATTTTTTCATACTTAGTTGCTGCTGTCCATTTTATCTAAGAATTTCAACAGTTTCTATTTTCCAAATATAAACAAGCTTCCTGCTTACATGTTCAACATACATGCACCTTTCTGTTTTTTGAAAGAAGGGCAAAATTATGTAGATTCTCCTGTAATGGAGACAACCACCAAACACTGCTAATCAGTTTGCTGTCAACTAAATTCACAGTGGATTCAAATAAACAAGTGTTTTTTTGTATGTCTGTAGTTATGTATCTTTCCCTCTTCACCCTAGAAAAAAAAATAAATCGAAGCTTCCCCATTACATTCTGTTCTCATGCTGAAGTCTCATCCCCCTGTGTCTGTGCTGATCAATATGCTCTTTCACTTGCATGGACAACCAGCAAATTCTAAACAGAAGTGTCTTACTACATGAAACCTTGGCAGGCTTCACATTTCAGAAAAGAGTGTTCACTTTCTAATCAAAGTTTGAAAATAATCCACTGAAGCTGAGAGAACTACTATTCTGCTCTGACTGATGAACAGACAATATGAGGAAAATAAAGATGTTTAAAAAAGAAAGAAATTATTGTATTTGTAAAGATAATTCCTTAACAGAGCTTACATTAAAAAAAATTATTAGTATTACAATACTTATATTTGCAAGTCACAAAGCACTATGCCCATATGCATGTTTGATATATTTCTACCTGTAGTGGTATGCTTGCCAAAAAGTAATTATAGGTAAAGAACCCTGAGAAAGAAAGAATATGTATAAATAATGAAGCTACAGTGACAGCTTTTGTGTGAGAGGGAAAAACTGACAAACAAGAAACCTCTAAAATGTGAGAATATATTAGTTCAAACAATTGATGTCTGTATAATTGTAGATCGTGTCTTATCATCATGTAATATTATCTATGCAGAGAGAGATTATATGAGATTATATGCTTTCAGTTTCTCTTCTTAAATTTAGAAACTGCAAATATAACAACATGTCTTTTTTTTAGCTTGCAAACAACAGCTTTTTTTTCAAGTGCAGTGTGATGCCTTTTATTTCTGAAGGCTGCTATATAGATTTCAATAGTCATATCATTAGAATTTTGCAGTATATCAGACTTTTTTTCACCAAAGTCTCACAAACTCCTCTTTCTCCCTTTTGACATGATACACTGCTAGGCAGCACAGGAACTTGCGCAGTCACACACCAGATCACAAAGTGATAGAACTGAAAAACACCATGCAAACACAATTTTTTTCCCAAATTTTTTTCTAAGTCAGATCTATTTATCAATCTGGCTTTTCGCATGGCCACACAAAAGCCTGTGCTGGCACACACATGGAGATGCTTGAGAATGGACAGCTGACTTCCGAAAGTCGCAGCAGTGACCTTGTCATCAATCATTTTGCCCATTCTTGTCAGAATGAACTTGCTGTGGCAGCCTTCATATTATTGAGATTAAATTTTCTAATGATAAGAGACATTTCTGATCATAGGAGAACTACAGCTATTAATTGCTATTACAAAATATGTAATTTTTTGTTTCCATTCTTAACAAAGCATTTTCAAACATTCTGCGGGTTTTTCCCTGTCCAAAAGAAAAATACAAAGTTAAGAGAAAGAACTGACACTTAGAAGCCTAAGTTGTTGTGAGTTTATTTGGGGGGAGGATGAGGACTGTGTTGCCTTTTTTTTTATGACAATTTATGTTACAAATAGGTTACAACATCAGCTCTCTGATGTTAAAATCCAAAGTACAGTAAGTCTGTACTTGGAGGAAACCAGATAGGATCTCAGAAGAAAATCAAGCACTTCTCAGTCCACAACAATCAGAATGTACTGGCTTAGTCTGTCAGCTGAAGACTCGATACAGATTTTGATTTCATTTATACCAGAGGTTTCATTGGTCTCATTTAGTATAATAATCCAGTTTTACTCTGTCATTTGAGGGAATTGCTTTGTTTTGCTTCTAGGATGGAAAACATGTTTCTGCACTTCTTTTGAATTCAATCCGTATCTAAAAGAGGGCTTTACAAATAGTCATGTATGAAATGCAAACACTTGCAAATGCATATGGATCATATGACACTTTTGATTAGGAACATGGGGGAATAAGCTAGTATCCATGGAAACTCATTGCTTCAGAGATTGCAAAGATACTAAAAGGCTGCTGAGAGTAAAAAAACACTACGTTGTATCACCTGCCTAAAACAAGTTGATACACGAACAAAAATTCCATCTTCAAGTAAGCAAAAGCACAAAACAGAGTTAACCTTTTTTATTCAGTGATCACTAATCATCTGAGATTTCTCCACATGATTTATCCCATTTTCTAACTAGCTGAGGATGCCAGCAAGAATGTCAGCATATTGTGCTGAAGTTCAGCCATTACAGCCCTGTCTCATAGCAGGCATAGAACAAAAGTTCCAGTCATGCTGAAAGGGCTCAGGCAGTTTCTGTCTTACTTAATTAAATTCATTGTTATTTTACCATCCAAATATTAACTGATGTAAGCACACAGTTTCAATGCACTTATCACATTAGCAATATATGGAAGACAGATAACTTTGCACACAGTTATAACAAGTAGAAGGATTTTAGTGGAATTGATTGCTAGAATGCAAGATCAGGTGATTTTACCCAGCTAGCACAGATTTAGGAAGTGCAAGTCCTGCTCGACAAACTTGATCTCCTTTTATAACTCAGTGACTCACCCGATGGATAAGGGAAAGACTTTGGATACTGTCTACCTGAACTTCAGCAAAGCCTTTGATACAGTCTCACATAGCATTCTCCAGGAGAAGCTGGCAGCCATGGCTTGGACAGGGGCTCTCTTCATTGGGTTAAAAATTGCCCAGATGGTTAATACCCTCATCAATGATCTGGGCAAAAGGATTGAGTGCATACTCAATAAGTTCACAGAGGATATCAAGGTGTGAGTGTTGATTTTTCTGGAGGGTAGGAAGGCTCTGCAGAGGAACCTGGACAGGCTGGATTGATGGGCAGAGGCCAGTGGTATGAGGCTAAACAAGGCCAGGTGCTGGGTCCTGCGCTACAAGCTGGGGATGGAATGACTGTAGAGGTGCCTGACAGAAAAGGACCTGGGGATGATGGGCAACAGCAGCTGAACATGAGCCAGCTGTGCCCAGATGGCTGAGAAGGCCAATGGCACCTGGCCTGTATCAGCACTAATGTGGCCAGCAGGACCAGGGCAGTGATTGTCTCCCCGTACTCGGCACTGGTGAGGTTGCACCTCAAATCCTGTGCTCAGTTCTCAGCCATTCAGTTCATGAAAGACATTGGGGAGCTGAAGTGTGTCCAGAGAAGGAGAACAGAGCTAATGAATGGTTTAGAGAGTAAGTCAGAAGGGGACCAGTTGGAGGACCTGGGATTGTTTAGCCTGGAGGAAAGGAGGCTCGGGGAGGACTTTTGGATTCTCTACAACTGCCTGAAAGGAGGATGCAGCCAGGTGGGGATTAGCCTCTTCTCCCAGGAGAAAAGTGTTAAAACGAGGAAATAGCCTCAAGCTGTATGAGAGGAGGTTCAGGTTGGGCATCAGGATGAATTTCTTCATGAAAGGTTGTCAAGGATCATAAAAAGCTGCCCAGAAAGTTTGTGAAGTCACCATGTCTGCAAGTAAACAAGAAATGACTGAACATGGCACTTAGTGCCATGGCACTTAATTGAAGTGGTGGGATTTAGTCAGAGGTTGGACTTGATGATTTTGGAGATCTTTTCCAACCTTAGTGATTCTGGGAATCAATGATTCACTTGTGAATTCTTCTATTATGACTTTGTAGAGCTCTACATTAAAATTTAGGGCTTTTTTAGTTTTAGAGGAGGCATTCAAGAACCTCAGTGCCATGAACCTGAAAAGACCTCTAAGGCTACAACTAGCTTTATGCTACAAGTAGACACAAAACATTACTGCCTAATTACCCTCCAGTGAATAAATATGTCATGGATAGCAAAACAGTTCTGCAGTCATTCTCATGGTGAGACCTTCCACCAACCTCAAAGTTTTGCTCCATAAAGCAAAATTTTGTCTATTCAAAGAATAGGGAAGGGAAAAAGAAAGGAACCCCAGAGAGTGAATATAACAAAACAGAAGTAAGTTATAAGTGCTTGTTCATAGATATTTATCTAAGCTGTCTGCACCAATTAGTGGATTTTGTGATCTAATTACGGTAGAGATTGAGGTTTTTACCTCATCAGCTTTTACATGTCCAGTTAACTGAAGGAATTATTATAGGCAACACACCACAGAGGTACCTGCTGTCCAAATACACAGTCCCAAGGTATTGTTTGTACACAAACACACATAGATGATTACATACCAATACATATATACTTATGTTTAATACTACATGCAAATGTTGCCTTAACAACACACTATTGTATCACAGCAATTACATAAATCTGACTTTCTTATTGTCCCTAAGTAGAAATTATTATTTCCACTCTAAACAGTGTAGTTTGAAACCAACACCAGTCAACTGACTCACAGGAAAATCACTTTTGCTGTCTACCAAATACTTGTTTCCAGTTTACAAACATCTGAACTCTGTGTGGCTTTTGACACTGAAAATGAGTGACATGCTAACTGTATGTTTGTAACTGTTGTGGTGTGATGCCCACTGCTTTAAAAAAAATGTTCAACAAAAAGAAAATGCAGAGTTTTTACTCATGAAAAGAAAGACATTTCCTGCCTCAAAACAGACATTTTACACTGCATCTAGTGAGAGATACAAGCTAGTGTACTTATTTGACTGATCTTTTATTACAACCCCTACTGTTAAAGAGCTGTTGGCTAGAAAATGAGCTGCAAGCTGAGTGTAGCTAGGAACTTCTTCACTTGTTTGTGTGTAACCAATTATATTAAGGTCTTTTAGTAAACATTGTTCATTATAATCAATTTCCCTGAAGAAATGACATTTTCAAATTAATACTTAAATGCAGCTTTAGTTTTTGTTCCCTTTTCAAGAAGATTTTAGTGCAAAGGAGATGGAGATGTGCAAACAGGCCATTAGAAGACATGAAAATAAATAGAAGTTATTCTGCAGGATGAAGTGGTGAATTAACAAACTAATCTAATCTAACACTACTACACCTCTTATTGTCAACATTGTTATTGCAAGGCTTTACAGGTAAGTTACTTGTAATTGCATCAAATTAATTCTCACTGACCCCAGGTATGATTAATTCTGTTGACAACCTGAACATCAATAAACTCAAACTCAGCAAATTTGGCATCTGAACTAACTATCCTTTAACAAGAGATGGCTTGTACAGAGTTCAGGTATGCAGACTGTTTTCTCAAACTCAGATACCTCCATAGATACCAATGTGGCAAAAAAAAAAAAAATTCTTCCCATCCTTTATAATGCAAAACAGAGTATACTCACCATATGAGTATGCCTCAACCATTCAGTTTTTATATGCTGTAGCCTAGACCACCCATGTTCCCATATTTTCACTTCTATTGAAAGCCCACTGATGCCTTGAGAGGCCACCTAAAAATAGAGACTGGATAAGAATAAGAGAATAAAGGCAGGTATTTATCTGAAGGGCCTTCAAAGGTACACCCTGGGGAGCCAGAGGCTATTGCCAAGATGGACCCCAAGATGGACAACAGGTCACGAGTTCTTCTCACTTTTATAAATTTGGTTCATTTGCATATCAGGGTTAATTCTCTAATTAAAGCTTCAGTTAATGATGTAACTTCCCCAAGCCTGCCCTCCTTTCAGAAGCTTTTGGTTTACATACTTTGGGCCTAGGATGGCTTGAGTGTCCTTGGAGAGCAGGCCTGGAGAGGCTTTGTTACGCCTGCCTAGCATGAGAGAGCAGCCAATAACAGGCTTCATCAGAGTTACACACTAGGCAGCACAGGATTTGAGAAATTTGAAAGTTAAAACCTAAGGCATCAAAACCATATGGCTGAAGTCCAGATAGATTTCTGTGCTATTCATAATCAAGTGAGAATTCCTTGAATAGAAACTCTGCAGAAATTTTGAACTAGCTATATTTGTAGTTCACATTGCCATGTGTCCAAAGCACTTGCAAGAAACTCTACTCATCACTGCTGCGATCTCACCTCAAGTCCTGTATGCACTTTTGTGTGCCACAATATAAAAAAAGACATTGAGGTATTAGACAGTGCCCAAAGGAGAGAAACAAGTGTAGTGGAGGACCTTGAGGGGAAGCCGTATAAGAAGCAGCTGGGGTCATTTGATCTGTTCAGCCTGGAGGAGATCTCATTGCAGTTAAAATGTCCTCATGAGGGGAAGAGAATGGGCAGACACTGATGTCTTCTCTGCAGTGACCAGTGACAGGACCCAAGGGAATAGCCTGAAGTTTCAGGGGAGGTTCATGTTGGAAATGAGAAAAAGGTCTTCACCCAGAGGATGGTTGGACACTGAAACAGGCTCCCCAGGGACGTGATCACAGCACCAGCCCGACAGAGCTCAAGAAGTGCTTGGACAATGTTCTGAGGCACTTGGAGTGCCTCTTGGGGATGGTGTTATGCATGGCCAGGAATTGGACTCAATGATCCTTATGGGTCTCTTCTAACTCAGCATGTTCTGTGATTCTGTGATCTGGAGGATTACCAAAGACTGTATAAATAAAATACAAAAGTACAAAGTGTTCAAGTATTCTGATATTTGCTTTGTCTCTCACTTAGAATCTATGTTTTGTCAGAGCTTTTTCTTGCTGGCTTTGTTCATAATGCAATTGCATAATTTGGTCTTTTCAGGTTATTCTGCTCTTCTTTTTTCTTATATCAGTTATAAATATAGAAACAAAAATAAAGTGAACCTGACCACAGTAAAATTTTGACCTGACAAGCAAAAGCATAGCATCACATCTCAAGCCTAGATGGCAAAATTTTGCTAAGTACATGAATAGAGGATGACTCCAGACTACCAGTAAATTATAATCTAAAATAAATTTTTTGTGGCATGATGAAAGAGATGAAAAAAAAAACTTCAAAAAGGCCGATTGGCTCAAGGCCATGGTGATGCATGGTTGACAGTTAATGTAAACAGACATCATAAGCCAATGTGTGGAAAGGTATGTTGCTAAACAAAGGATGGAGATGGTCAATGCAGACCAGTATTAAGGACCAGTATTAAGGAGATACTCTTCAGGACCATGGAAGAGAAATCTGGTAAATAAGAAATCACCATACATTATCATTGCTACTTTATCTTCACAGCTATTTTGTGATTTTGGCCTCACAAAATATAAATTCAGCACTATAATATATGCTAAGATAATATGTTTTAATATATTTGAAGACTTCTAGAGAATAACTATAACTGAAGAACTAAGAAAAACAATGAAAGCATTCACAAATTATAGAACACTACTTGAACAGAGACAACATGGCCATGGGGAGAGATAAAGGTAGTACATATTAAATATACATGGATATTGTGTGTGTGTGTATGTATATTTATATAAATAAAATAGATATTTCTTATATACACGGACACACTCACACATTATATATATAATTAGATCTATAAATTTTTGACCTTCCAGATAACAATTACAAAGCAGACTATAGTGGAGATACATTCTACATTATTCAGAGATATTTTTAAGAACTAAAATGCTCTGTTGCTGAAATGCTGATGGCTGCTCCATCCCAGTTCCTGTAACAGTCTGGAGAAGACCTCAGGAACTATGTTTTTGGCAATTGGCCATCCTGTCTTCAACTACCCAATGTGTCAAATTGCACCATGTCTAAAACATATATAGTATGTCTGAGCACATCTACGGTAATTAAGATGGATACTGAATTTAGAAAAACATAAAATAATCACAGCTTTCATATAAAGAAACTAAGCAGATTGAATGTCGCTGTTGAGGCAGACAGTGCCTCTTTCAAGGGCCAAAAAGCCATTTATTAAACAAAGCAGCCTCTTTTATGCACCTTTTGAATGTTACCATTCATGTTACAAATTCATTGGCTCCTAAGCTACTACAATAGACTCATTGGCTGTTCATAACTACAACACACTACTGTTGGCTACCCATAGCATAAGCATTCAACCATTCAGAAAAAAACAGGTGCAGATATGTTGTTGTTTTTCTCCTTCTATTGTTTAACTTTCTTGCTTCTGTTGATACTACATTTTCGTGGATGAAACTAATTGGTTTTTTTCTCACAGACTTTTCTCACAGTCCTTCTCTAGCCAAAGTAAGAGGCTTGAGCCACAATTTTACAGAGGTAACAAGGCCTTCATTTCATAAGGTTTTACTTAAATGCCACAATTGAAAGATTGTTTGAGGTATAAAAGACATTAATAAGACCCTGATTCATTGCCTTTTTCAACTAGCATCTTGAATCATGATCTGTCACTGTGATTAGAAAACTGACAGGTTTTTTTTAAAATCAAGTCACTGATTCAAGTTGCAGAAACTGAGCTGGAGTGCAGATGCGGTCTTGCCTTGTTATTCCAGAACAATCTTACAGAAATGTATGCCAAAAAAAGAAGTATTTTTAGACCTAATGAGGTAAATATTTCTGCAGTTTTGTTCTCTCTTTACTTGAGAAAGAAAAGACATAAAATCATCAGTGAAGTCTAAAGACTTTTCCACATCACATCAAATCCTCAATGAAAATAGATGGGCTATTTTGTTCCGTAAATTGGCTGTGTATAAAATTAGTTTGGCACTGTTTTTCTTAAGGTTAATTGTTGATAAAAGCATTCACTGAGAGTATCAAAGATAATTCATAGAGGAAAGAGTAAATAAGAGATAAATTAGAATGTCAGGCCAGAATGCTGCATTGCAGGAAACTCAGTTCCCTGCTATAGACCTGGTTTATACATTTTACAATGAAAACCTCAATTCTTCCCAAATTTTCTCATCACTGACAGAGAAAACTCATTTTGTCAATGACTACCCAAACCTTCAAGCACTCAGAACATAAAAGTAAATTTACCCTCTTTCCTCAGGCCTTTGTAGATGTTTTTTGCCCTATGAGATATCAGGGGACAAGCAGGTACAAATTCCATCACATCAACAAAATACTGATTTTTCATTTGTGGGAATTGGAGACTTCCAAAATTTTTGTGATTACACAGTACAGTTGCTCTTGGATGTGAGCCCAGTTTGAAATTAGCCATAGAATTAGAGAGTGGGTCTTGATTTTTAAATCCCACAGAGGGGTATCCCCAAGAGATACACATATTAACATGCGTCAGTCAGCCAGGTTTCAAAGGCATTTTCCAGTCTCATAGTACAATTGATTAGCTTTGCACACTGGAACAAATATGAATAGGTTTGTCGAGGATGTGTGTTTACATACTTCAAAAGCTCTAAAACATGTTTCTCTCTCAACCACCTCCATATATATTTGGAAGAATTTTATAGGCGATGCTCTTGTTCCATTGGGTAATTTTATACACTGTGAAAAATTAACTTTTAACTAAAAAAATTAACATACAAAATGTAAAGACATTTGATTCTTATGCAAACACATTTTTACATCAGTCCTATGCTCTATTTTCCAGGGGAGAGATTATAGCATTGTTGTAATTTAACTAGGACTCATGAGACTATATTAAGATGTCACAGAAGCTCCATTACTTCTCCTGATTTCCGCCTTCTAGGACTTAGAAGATTAAAATGAAATTTCAGATAAGGAGGCTTGGAGGGGAAAGAGGAGAGTGTTGAGAAGCATTCAGAAAAATTATCCTCTGGGGGGAAGAGAGGCAAGATGATTAACTAGTTTTCTTTCAGCTCTTGTTGTTATGATTCTATACTCTGGAGAATGAATAATTTGAAAAAGAAAATCTCTGTCTCCCAGACAGATAACATATTCTTCACACTCAAATTACATGACCAACTCAAGTTTCTCCACCCTACAGATGCTCATGCATAATTTCTGAGCATTTAATTTCATAATTTGCTAAAATCATTAATATTAGATTTTGTCCCTAAAATTCTTTTGAAATACTTAGAAAAAAGCTGTCATACAGCAGACTACAAATCTTTATCTGTTCTGGACAGAAGCTGAATTTTAATGCTTCTCATTTGGCTTGAGGGATCAGTTAGGTATCATCTCCTGCTTAATGAGACTAATGAATGATTTTCAAACTGAACAGGAAAAAAAAAATGAGATGGGAATAATTCTCTTTCTATTTTCACAATGCATTATCTGGAAATGTATTTCCTCAAAATACACTGACAAAGGTAGCAAGTGACGGTAACTGTCGGTTCATCTACCAATTCCCTTGAAAAACATAGTGAAAAATAAAAAAGGAGTTTTTTAGGTTCTTTTGAGTATGCATGAACAGATAGACACCTGACTGGACAAAACTCTAAGCAACATGTTCTAAATTCAGCACTATGTTGTGCTTATCAGCATGAATTATTCTATGATTCTGACTTTGCACTCAGCTTCCTCCTAATAAGAAACATGGAAATGTGTTTCATGTTACGGACACAGAAAAGGACTGATCATTTAGAATTTTTCATAACTTATTTCCCCATATATGTTTTTTTTGGAACTTTCATATGTAAGAGCTTCCAAGGAAAAAAAAAAATTATTCATACGCATGGGTTTTGGTTTTTTTAACAGACCAAAAAACATCAATTCAGGAAATTCTCAAGAAAAGGTCAGTGTAAGTACTAAAAAGTATTTGCCTTGGTCACTGCTATAAGAAAACTTCTGTTCCCCCAAATCAGTTCAAATTTTCAATTTCTTCTTACACAGGTTTTCCTACCAAAGACATTGTAAAAGCAAGTTTAACTTCCTGCTTGTCAATATATTGATTTCTTTGCATTTACAGTGTGTTTCACATAGACAATCAAGTCTAATATGTAAATTATTGAAAAGGAAAATATATACTGTAGGTTTTGAAGAGTTATATGTAGCATGAGGAAGGGGAATCAATAAAATTCATTCCAATATCAACACTGTGTTTGATGTGGCAGCTGTTTCCTTTGCTGCCTCAAGAACTTTGACTAGAGCTAAGTAGCAGATGTTTATGAGCAATAAGGAGGTTGGTAAATTTATTACCTGTCTCTATGGGTAACATAAGTCTCTAAACTTGAATTTCCTTCAGAATTGCTTACTAAGATCACAAGGCTAATACCAGCCTGATACAATAAAGGTTATCTAATACGTTTTTTAAAGTAATTGTCTTTCCTGTATTACCTAATTCATATATCTAAATTTTCTGGAGTTATTGACTCTGAAGAACAGCATTCATTTTCTGTTTTTTGTATCTATAATATCACTTCCTTGAAGGCAGAAGCAAGAGGATTTTTCAAACATATATTTGAAGGCTATTTTGTTATAATACAGATGGGAAGGAGGGCAATCTGCCATCTTGTAACACAACTCATCTCTGCTCCTCTCTGGTCAAGCCTGCTGAGTTCAACTTCTCCAGTTACAGAATTCAGAACAGAAATTCTTATGGCACAGCTTGAAAATGTTGCCCTCATTTTAATCAGCTAAGCTACAGGGCAAGGAGGAAAGATGGAGACCTCTAATTGAAAGACATTTTCACAAATGTTTGAAGGGCTTGAGTGGACATTTCAGCCTCTGGGATGATGAATGTCACCTTTGGTAATGATCTGAATACCTTCACAAAGGAGGAAGAGTTTAGCTTGACCTCCACACCCCATAGAGAGGCAAAATCCATCAACATGGAGCAGGAAGGACTGGAGGAACTGAAAATTGACAAGTCCAATTGGAAGCAAAGCATGGTATTATTCCCATTTGCCTAAGTCATTTCAATTTTCCCCACCGAAAGAAATTGTCATCTAGGCAACCAAATGTAGTGAGCAATGGAACACAAAGATCTTGCAAACCAACAAACAAGTACCGGTGTAAAGCAGCGCTGACATTACATGGCAGAAGAGATTTTTGGTTGAGAGATTAGACATACTATTGAATTGACTGCATATTTTAATTGTTTTTTTCTCTGCAACTTCTCTCTGGTTTCCCTGTGTCAACTAACTGTCCATAGAAAATAACCACCACATTCCAATTATCCCTTCTCTTTTTGGAAGAATGACAAACGTAATGTAGCAAGAGCACTGGGAAAAAAACAAAAACTATGCACTGCTGTTTTCTTCCTACACTTAAGGTGTAGGAACTCCAACATATTAATGATAGCTTTCACAGCACTGCACAGGTGAAGGACTAAATTTTCCAAGGTTATTCTTCAGACCTTTATTTAGAACAAAGAGTATTCAAAATAATATTTGCTTTCATCTGATCATGACAACACACTTCTGAGTAGGCAGAATACATAAGTCTGGAAAATTTTAAATATATATTAAAAGAAATATACATAAATTAACAGATTTGTTGCTAGTTCAAATCATGAAGCTAGTTCAAGCATGAATAAAAAGTAAGAAGTATTTTGCACGTGCTTCTGTATCCTATTTAGGTAATGTGACACCCAAGAAGAGCAAAGCCAAATCTACCTGGTTTTTATTTCAAAACTGCTTTTTAAATGTCTTTTGAATGGAAGCATCTTAGAATCCAGTCAGCTAATTTTTTGTCTACTTAGATTAGCTTTCCTTTCAAAAGCAGGTATGGTATACTAACATGTTACATCATGACATAAATAAGTATCTAACTGTAGATAGTTCATTATTGTATTACAAGTCTAACACATAAAGAGTGATGACTGTTATATTCTGTACAAGAGTGATGATGATCTCTCTTTGCCTTCTTTGAGGACTTCTTCACCCTAAAGACCTCACCAGTGAGGTTACTGAAGGGTTCTGCTAGTGTCAGTGTATAAATCTAATTTAACAGAGAAAACTGAAGCCAGGGAATATTCTTACTGTGTTTTAAGTATTATTTCTTGTTTAAAGGTTAATTGTTCTACCCTAAAACTTAAAGCAAAAGCTAAACATCAAAATGAGGAGGACAGAGAAGGAAGATTTTTATTTCAGACATTCCCTGTAGGCAGCTTTTTAATCACAAAGTACTGACATTTTAATTTAAACAAAATAATTACATGCAAGAGGTGAGGGAACCTTTTTGCATGCAGTACACAATCACACTTTCCTTAGGTCTAAAGAAGAGAAATTTCAAGTATTTATAATTAATCAAGTCCATAAATACTGCTATATTTCTTTTTCTTCAGAAAAAAAAAGGCAGTTTTATTTTTAAAGAACCAGTACATTCATTAATAAAGCAGATGAATGAAAAAACCCCACCCGATGCTGAGTATCACCTTCACAATATAACCCAGCTGCATGAGGTTCAGTTGTGTGAACTCAGCCCACTTTAAATCAGGGGGAGAAAAACTGATGAAGGGGTAAAGGGCCATTACTTTGTTAATTACACAGGAGGTTCACTTATACGGCAACACAAATTTAAACTATGTCAGTTAAGAAAGATGAAATAAGCAATAAGGCCAAAATTGTTAAATTATCAGTATTAACTCAAGAGAAAATTACGAGGAATCAGGGAAACGAGCTGGAAGACTACTACTGCCAGACAAAAGACCATCCCATCTAAAGGAGCAGAAGAGACCATCATTTACCTGCCACAGAGTGAAGTGCAGAGCCATCAAAGATGTAGTTATAATGAACCTAACAGAACTTACTGAAATGCCATATTACATGATCCTTGTTGCAAACATGCACCCAGGAAAAAAATGTTCAGATCACAGCTACGAGTCCTTGTAAGATTTGCAAATGTGCTTTAGAGTATATGTATCCCAAATAAGTCTACTGAAACATTTGGTTTTTCTCAGCACCACTGCAAAAGAGGTCATAAAAATAAAATTTCCCCTCTTTTGGCTTGTCAAGCATTCTAAACATGATAGACCGTGATTTTTGTTACCAGCATGAACCCTCACAACACTGAGTATACTATCCAACTAGGATCCAAATAAAATGATAAAAAAGAGGAGAAATGGAAGAAAACAATAGTAAAAGCAGCAATTATCTTTTTTCCCTCTGGAAGGGATTTTTCCCACTGAAATTAAAGACAGAGACAATTCTCCCTGTAGATAACCAGGCAAAAATATTGTATGCTGTGTATGTAAGTGAACAGTAGCACCCCTGGCAATATGTAGCAAGTCAGTTAGTCTGCCTTTGGAATTGTAGTACCTGTTGAAGTCAGATGAATATGCTTTGGACTGAGGTTTAACTGAATTGATAGAGCATGGAAAATTCCTGGACATGACATGAGAAGTTGATGAGTGCTAAAAGTAGCATAGCAAGAAGCTCACAAAAGCTACGACAATGTCAGGAGGAATGTCCAGATTTCACAGAACATTCAATTAGGGGAAAATTATTCACAAGTTAATTGGAAGAGTGTTTAAGGAGCAGAGCCTTGCTAGTCCAACAACATCCCAGTAACCACAACAGTCTTAACAAATTTAGGTATAGATACAGAAAAACTAGGGCCAGTGGGGAAAATTTATTAAGGGTAGAGAGGCTTTGGAGCAGAGAAGAAAAAAAGAAAGTGAATGGGAGAAAAGTAATCATAGGAAATATGAGAAAAAGGGGCTGAAATGGTGCCAGTCACCCATAATCAAAGTGCTGGTCAGTATTTGTTGTTTGACTGGTATCTGACTGACCAACATAGCCTATTCTATCTTCAAATTAGAATCTACTTCAGAAAATCAGAGATGGTTACTTAACCACTCAACCACTTCCTAGGGAAGCTTTGTGCAAAACTTGACAGCCCACTCATTGAAGAACTTTTCTTAATATGCAGCCTAAGGTTCTTCTGGGAGCATGTTGAGGCTGTTTCCCCTTATCCTATCTCTTGTTACTTGGGAGAAGAGACAGCTTCCTTTCAGGCAGTTGTAAAGTGCAATGCCTCTGTCCTGGGGTGACAGGACATCTTCATGCTTTATATCCCAATCGTGGCTTCTGTTCCCGTGCCCTCAGTTTGTTTTGTCTTTAGCCTGTCCCCTCCTCCGGCTGCTGCTGCTGCTGCTTGGCTTTGCTGCTGCTTGCTACTTGCTCGCTTTGCTAGCTTTGCTTTTTTCTTGTTTTTTTTCCTTTTTCCCCTGTTTTTGTTCTTCCCCTTCTTTCCTTCCTCCCCTCCCTGAAGACATCGGACCTGCTTCGGGCAAAGGAGCTCCCCCGGAGTCTGCACTCAATAGAAGCTTCTCACCCTCCTCGGCAGAGAGAGAGACTGCTCACCCTCTTTTGGACTGGTGAAAACATCCGTTGTCATCTCGGGCTGTTTTTTTTTTTTCTCGTGCTGGGGAGTGTTGTTTTTTCTTTTGCTGTTTCTTAATAAACAATTTTTTTCCACTTCTCCTCTGAGGAAATCCCTCCCGAACCCGTTGGTGGGGGAGGGGGGAAGTTGTGGGGGATTTGTCTCCTATAAGGGACTCCTTTGGAGATTTTTCCCCTTGATTTGTCCTAAACCAGGACAGCCTCTCTCTCCTTAGATTCCTTTTCTCCAGGCTTAACACCTGCTGGGCCCTCATCTGCTTCTTATAAGGCTTGTGCTCCAGACCTTTCACCAGCTCCATTGCCTTCTCTGGACCACCCCAGCACCTCAGTGTCCTTCTTCTAGTGAGGGGACCAAAAAACTGGACACAGGACTTGAGGTGCAACTTCACCAATGCCAAGCATAGTGAGATGATCACAGCAGGTCCTGATCCTGCTGGTCAGACTATTGCTGATACAGGCCAGGATGCCCTTGGCCTTCTTGGTTACCTGGGCACAGCTGGCTCATGTTCAGCTGCTGTCAACCAGCAGCCCCAGGTCCTTTTCTGCTGGGCAGATTTCCAGCCACTCCACCCCAACCTGTAGCACTGCATGGGGTTGTTGTGACCCAGGTGAAGGACCTGGTACTTGGCCTTGTTGAACCTTATAAAATTTTTAATGTTTTTCCTGACTGTGGTCTCAATTTGTAGCGTAGATATGCAAGATCCTGGTGCACTTCAAAGTTACCTATTAGCTAGCCTGCAAACCAGACAATAGGTCCAGGCCAGCTGCCAGAGAGTACCATGAAGGTGCAAAACATAAAAAAGCTTCAAGATGGTCTTGCCAGCAAGTAGAATAAGAGTTCTGAGGACTGTATACTGAAGGAAGTAGAGGCCTAGGGACTACCTGCCTTAGGAAAACCACATAAGAGTTTGTGGATACATTTCAGTACAGATCTACTAGCAAAGTAAATGGTGAGAAAACAGGATGATCTCTTGGATTTTTAACATTTTTGTGAGTGTCATTCATATGTATGTGATGCCTGTAAAATCATAAATCTGTCTTGACATGTTAGAGGTAAACTGAGTCTGCATATTGTGCATGTGCCTACTGGGAGTATGTACCCAGACTCATTATTGTCAGGACACAGGGCTAGGAATCCACAGCTGTGAAGGACTTTCAGGGCTGTGATCTCATAGTTCTAGAGTGCATCAACTTTATATTTAGGTGACTGGGGATGAAAACTTCCCCTAGGTGCATTGAATTTACCTAAATTTAATCATAACAGATTTTAAAAGATGCTAAAACAGTGATTCCATACAGACCTGCTGTGCAGGTTTAAATTTGTGATAAAACTCCTGAGTGTGTGTTGTGGTTTAACACTGCACCAATGCCAGGCACCCATGAGAGCTGCTTGCTCACCCTCCCCTGCCACAGCTGGACAGAGGGGGGAAAAGGAAAAAAAATTAACTAAGGCTCCATGAGTAAGGTAAGGACTGGAAGAAGCACCTCAAGGGTGAAACAGGCTCAACTGAAGTTGCAAAGTGAATTGATTACTAACAGAATCAGTGGAGGAAAATGAGAAGTAAAGTAAGCCCCTAGAACACCTTCCACCCCTCAGCCCCTCCCTCCTTCCCACTGACAGCACAGGGGACAGGGCATGGGGATTTGGTCAGTCCATCACTGAGATTTCCTCCCACTGCTCTGGGAGAGGAGCCTTCCCCTGTGAGGCCGTGGGTCCCTCCCACAGGAGACAGTTCTCCTGAACTTTCCTGGCGTGGGCCCGCTCTCAGGAGCAGCAGCCACACCGTACCTGCTGCAGTGTGAGCCCCTGCTAGGGCACACAGCCCTCCCCAAACTGCTGTACCATGTCCTCTCTTTCCTCGGGGTGCAGTCCCCCAAGGACAGGCTGCTCCAGCCTAGAAGCAGGGCCCTCTCTCTCCACCGGGTCTCCCACTGGATCACAGCCTCCTCCAGGCATCCACTCCATGCCAGGCTGCAGGTGGATCTCTGCATCCCCCATGGATCCCCATGGGCTGCAGGGGCACAGCTGCTTCACCATTGTCTTCACCATGGCCTGCAGAGGAATCTTGGCTCTGGCACCTGGAGCATCTCCTGACCCTCCTTCTTCACAGACCTTGGTGTCACCAGGTTGCTTTCCCTCACATGTTCTTACCTCCTCCTCTTCTATGACTAGAAGCAAGACCTTGAGGTTTTTGTTTTGATTTTCTTCTTAAATATGTCATCACAGAGGCGTTACCAACGTCTCTCACTGGCCCAGCTTTGGCCAGCAGCATGTCCATCTTTCAGAGCCATCAGCCACTGGCTCTGCCAGACATGGTGGAAGCTTCCAGCAGCTTCCTCACAGGAGCCATCTTTGTGGCTCCCCTGCTACCTAAAACCAGCCTGTGCCAAACCAATACAGTGGGACACCTGGACACTGATATAAAGACAAACCATAATTCATCCTATCAGGAAGCACAGATTTCCCATCCCGTAAACTGGTTAATTTATGAATTTATGAAGCAGATTTTTTTTATTTCAATTTATAGCCTACAAAATTTGTTCTACCAAACATACAAAATGGTTGCAAAGAGTTGTATCTTGGGACGACAGCATTTTATACATAGCAAGATTCCACAATATATTGTGATTAACTAAATAAAACAAAACAAAAGGGGAGGGGACAGAAGTCACTCTTATTTATCTTTGCTAATTGAGAAATCCCTACACATCTCTAGGCAAGAATATTGGAAAAAATAGACAACCTTTCTGATAACCAATCTACTGTAACTGAGACAGAACTTTCAACTAGTCCCTTCTTAGACTCTGAACAATTAAATGTATTTTAAACTTTTTTTCTTTTTTTTTTACTACAGACCATAAGAAACATAATAAAATAGAAAGCATATTTAACTGAAAAATGTTACAGTAATCGGAAGAAAACTACCCATGTAAATGAAAACAAGAGAGCTATTCATGGCACATTGAGTAACATTAATAAGGTTAAATTTTATTTTCACCTTTTTCTGAACAGCCCTACATCTCAGGTAACAGCTGACAAAAGATAGGAAAAGGGCAGTGTGTTCTCCTGTCAATAGGCAGTCACTAGCTGGCATTTGCAGAGTTCATACTAGGGCACTGTCAGATGATTACATTATGCCTTCTTTCCAAATTTGCCCTTCCACAGATGTGTCACTTCTATCTGATATGACTGCTCTCTGCTCCTATGAAATACAGCCCTCATTCACATGACTTAAGAATAAAATGAAAACTTCTGTTGCCTGGATATTGATAGGAAAGCATTGTAGTTTCTGCTCATTGCACATCTGGGCTAAGTTACTTGGTCTGTCATCAGCTAGTGTACAGAAAAGATGCCATACTAGGCATGTCATAATGTGCTTTTTATTCTACTTTTTTTGAACTAGATTTTTCCTATATTCTTATTCTTCAGATGATGATTATCTTCCACAAGCTAAAATATGATTTCATCAATTTCATCCTGGGCAGCCTTACCTCCAATAGAAGTGACACAGCATGAACAGAGAAAGATCCCAGTTCAAGTAGTTGACTACTGTTACAAATGTGTTAGTAAAGTCATTGCCATGCATTATCAGGCTTCAACCTTCCTGAGAGCTCCAGGCCAAGAGGAAATCCTATCCTCCTCTGGGCTTGCACTGAGCACAAATCAACATAAAGCTACAGGAAAGGTTGCAAACATTTTTTTTAATTGGCAGGTTCTCCTACAATCATGTGACTGATATACTGATAAGTTTCAGCAATGTTACTATAGTATTGTAAGAGCTACACATTTTAGGGAAAAGAAGGGTACATAAGCAATTGTTGGTCATTTTCAAGAACTGTGATGCCCTGTTTTTTGAAAAAGTAGTGACCCATACACATTTTGAATGAGGGCATAGACAGCATACCATTTCTGGAAGATTCTCCTGTAATGTTAATATAATGACAACTTCAACTCACTTTTTCTATTTCTTCAGAAATAATGAACAGTCTTAGTGACAGGCTCATTAGCTGCACAGCAGCAATAATAACCTTTTAAAAAGTGAGGTTTTAGTCTAAATTTCATAACAGGTCAATTAACAGAGAAATGAAACTTCACTAGCTCAGGATTCCATTATTATTATTGTATACCTTCACAAATTCTATGCTTATATTTGCAAAAACTTTTAAAAGTTTTCAAAATCAGCAAAAAAGATCAAAAATTAAGGGATGAAGGATATTGTATGTGAGTAACTCTAAGTTCCTCAATTAAACACAATAAGATTTGAACTTCTTTTCATAACTATTGTAGAAAAGAAGCAGGACTGCTCATACATTTCAATTGAACTAGAATCCAGAAACATCATATTTTTTTCAAAACCAATCATTCATAATTACAACAATAATAAAAATATCCATTACTTATAATTTAGTAAATCAAAGTATAAGTCTCTAATAAATAGTTGCTAAATGTGAGTAAAAAAGAGCCATCCTTGTTACAGAGAAAAATTGAATTATGTGATAATTATTTAGGTTTCACAGGGATTATGTGAATAGTGTACTTGGATAGTTTTTCCTCCCCCTTAATATTCTTTCCCAAAAGAAATCAGTTTATTCCATGACATTTATCACATTAGCAGCCTGTATGCCTCTTCAATTCATTATGAATATGCTTGATTTAAAGCATATGTGTAAATCTTATGAGCTATTAATGATTGTAGTTATTTTCCTTATCAGAAATGGAATTGTGTGTATGTGTGTGTATATATATATGTGTGTGTATATATATATATATGTAGATAATAATCATAGTCCTTTGCTTTATTTTCTTTTAGGAAATCAACTTACTCTTTAATTGCCTCAAAGCACATTGTAAATCTCTAGTTTCCTTTTTCATTCTTCTTCTTTTTTCATTGAATGCCTGAGCACATAATTCTCAAAAACTTCTATGTTACTCAGAATTTGTTCTATGAAAGATGATTTACTCAAATTCAAGTCACATTAGTTTTCCTCTCTAGTTTGAGTTAATGTAATCTTGGGATTAGTGCTCAAGTAGGAGTCTATTTTATCTTTCTTCATTAATAATTTTTAGGTATCAGGTGCCTCTGAACTACCAGGTACTCTTAGTAACCTGATGTTTTTTGGTCTTCCTCCCATTATAAAATAAACATATTTTCCATTCCTGGATGTCCTATTTCTTCATAAGTGAATGTTTGTAATACAAATATGGGTGAATTTAACTAAACTTAGGTATTTTGCCTGTCAAGCATGAAATATGTCATTCTTTTTCCTTTTTATTTTTTAATTTATTTTGGAAACACATTTTTAAAGTACATTAAGAAATAAAATGCAAAAGAATACTTTATTCTACTTTATTTTCCTCCAGTTTTATGAACATTGTTGTTGAACTAAAAGACATTAAAGCGAATTTGTTTACTTAGAATAGTATTCTGTTGCTCTGTTTATATGGTTAATTCTATTAAATCAAACAAAAAAAAAATTCTAGAGTAAAATAGTAAGACTCTATTACTCTTTTGACTCTAGCATCCTCAGTTCAGAACTTCATGAATAAAAATCTAGTTGGTGATGGAAATATCGTATGCAGTGAATAAAGTTTCAGGAGAACTCTCTTCAGACTTAATACCTCTTTTACAGCGATTCCTCTGTGATGTTATTAAAAAAACCCTAAACCAACTGAACTTGTATGTTATTTTTTGAAGCATTAATTTCTTATTTATAAAATTAAACATCTTAATCTTCAAAACATTTAAATAGGCCACCACTGATGGGTTGGGGTAGGAAGTGGCTGTTTTAATTTTTAAGTCATTAGTCAGATTTGTTTAAAGAGGAGCAGATAAACTTGAGAGTAAGCAGCAACACTTTATCAAACCATAAATATTAGATATTTTAGGTTCTAGTGGTTCAGGAAAATATCTATTTATGGTACATATGTGCACATATATAGACAGTTATTCAGTCTAGTACAATGGAATTAAAAACAAAAGGCACAAAACATGAAAACTAATAGCCACTAAGCCCAGATAATACTATCACAGAAAACACATCAGGCATATAAACTTTATTTTTTTACTATGCACACCTATAACTATGGCATTTAATTCACATTGCTTAAGACTTCCTTGCTGTGCCCCACCACCACCCAATTATGCTTTGCCTTCCTGCTCCCTCCTTCAGTTCCTACACTCCCTTTCTCTCTTTCAGCTCAGCTGTGCTGGTGTAGTGCACTCAGCCTGTGAGTGGCCAAGGGATGTGGCAGGGTCATCCATTGGTGCCAGCCAGAGCATCTGAAGCTACAGAGAAGTAGGGAGGAGGGTCACAGTTCACAGTTGCCCCTACTGCTCCCACATAGTTGAAAACCCTCATGCTAGCTGTCTGGAAAAAAAAAAAAAAACAACAAAAACAAAAACAAAAAACCAAACAAAAACAAAAACAAAAACCACCAAAACAAAATAAACAAACAAACAAACAAAAAATAAACACAACAAACTAGAAAGAAAAATTTAGCACAAATAATTCAAGAAACCCACAACAAAAAACTAAGACCTTCCACAACAGACAAGAGAGGATGAGCAAAGAAAGTAGTGACAGATAGAGAAATTCTCACTTTCACCTAGTACTTGCAAGCCAACACAAATCATCTTATGAATGAATTAACACCATTTTAACTCTGTTCAATATTGAGATTATATTGCAAAGGCCATAACTGTTAACATGGTGGTGGTGGGGTGCAGCAGGGGTGGAATCTGCAGAAGGAGATTTTAGACAGATACCGCTGTCTGAATTAAGGTCTAAACAAAACCATTTGCCAAGGTCAGTAATATGGATTTTATTTCACAGTAAATGAGAAAAAGAGAGTGAGAGAGAGAGAAGGAAATAGAAGAAGAGGTGGGGGCAAGAAAGAAAGTGACAGAGGCAGATTAAGTAGAAAATAGCACCACTCTGTGGATCTAAACAGCATCCTGTTCATCCTCTCCATCTGGTCTTCTTGGTAATGAGAGTCCCCCAAAACACAGAGAGTCTAATGAATTAATATATGTTTGGGCCAGGGGGGAACGTCCAGGTACCTCCCTGACAGGGGGCCAGTTTGACACTGTCTTTTGCCCCAGACTCTGCATCAGCTGCATCACTTTGCATCTCATGCAGTGCTGTGGTGCAAGTCCCCAGGAATGAGTCTGGGGGGGTGCTTTAGGGTCATTTGATGGATTATGACACCCCTTAGCTACCTCTCATTTGAATGATCCATGCATGTGACCTTCCCAGGGTGGGAAGTTTTACCACTGAGCCAGTTTGTGTAAGGAAGGATGGGTGTTCATTCCCTCTGACCAGAGGTTGTGCCACACACAAACCTTTCCTTCTCTCCCCTCGGTTGTGGAGGAGTGCATGCAACAAATGAGCCTGTGGGCTATGGCCTCCCCCACCCCTAACCCAGTCAGGGATGATTTTCAGGACAGCTGCTGGGTTTGGCTTTCCTGTGGAGGCATTCCTCTCCCTCAACCTTGTTTAATTCTACAGAGACCTGAGATAATTGAACAATAGTGTTGCCTTTGTTTTATCTTCAGTTTCCTTAGGAGCTTAACACACAGTCTGAAGCTCCCCTTAGGAGGCGTCTTCAGGGAGGAGTGGACTTCAGTGGGCACAGCTCCTTTATACATAGTTTTGCCATCAGTTCTCCATAACAATATTTAAGCCATGAACCGTAGCATTTCTGTCATTTCTGTCATTCTGATGATGTCAGACACTGTTCCAGCTGGCTCCTCTATGGACAAAACAGACACACCATGCACCAAACCTTACCCAGGAAGAGGAGTTTGTGGAGCCTTTGCAGAAACATATTTTAAAAAGAGGGGAAAATGAAGAGAAAACCACCAGAGTTTGAAGAAAAAAGAGGAGACAATGTGAGGGCAGAAGGACATTCAGGAGGTGAGACAAGGATGTCACACTTAAGAAGGCAGGACATTGAGGAACGAAGGCAGCACAACCCATAGTGGCAGGACAGGAGGGGCATCCAAGCAGAAGCAAGGGAGAAAAAAGAATTACTCACAGGAAGAATGGACAAAAGACACGGAGAAATGCTGAAGCAAAACTATTGACCCAGAGAAGGGCAAAGGCCCCAAGCAGGGAAGAAAGAAATAGCTGCCCAGGCAGAGACTTGAGCCAAGGAGGCCACCATGAAGGAGGTATGACTGAGAGCAGCTTCTGGTTTGTGAGAGTCTTGGGAAGGGGCATGGGGCATGCCACTAAATTGGGCAGTGCTGTTCTTAAATCATGACAGGGATGAAGACCCAGGGATGAACTATGGTTCTTAAACCATGACAGAGAAATCAGTCCTGTAAATATTTTAATATTTTATATCATATTCACAAGACCACAGGCAGAATAAAAAAAAAGCCATACTGTCTGACAGTTACACCCCTGTTTAGATGTGAAGCAGAACTAATAGGCATAGTTTTGGAACTCATTTTTTCATTCTTTCTATATGCCATGGCTAGTACTGGTCACTTTATATACAAAAATGAAATATAAACAGATATATTTGGTATTTTCAATTATGTACACATATTACAATAAATTGTTTTCCACCCCAGAAATTGGGAAACATATTAGAAATAAGTTAAACTGTAAAGCAAATGTTCTGAAAACCCCAGTATGTAAAAATTTTTTAAAGTAAGTAATCCACCTCTTTTTTTTTTTCCCAGCTATCTAACTTCTAAATATTACTCTTGACAAGCTCTTAGATGTTCACAAAAACCAAAAATTAATAGAGCAGGGAGAAACCTCTCTGAATATTCAATATTTAAAAGGACAAATAGGATGAGCAAGGTAATAACAGGAAGGCATAAATCTCAAATAACAAGATGGCTAGTGAGAGTTTGATTCAGAATTAGATGACTCTAATATAAATAATGCCAATCAACACAGGTTTGGGGTAAAGCAGATCTTGTCAATTTAAGCAGATTTTTTTCCCTGATGGGAATACAAGCTTAACGGATAGGATAACATTGCTAATCCAGTACATTTCTACAAAGCGTTTTGACTTGCTACTGCATGACATACCAATTTAGTGCTCCCAGTGATACAGAGTTATCGGCTTATATTATCAAGACTAAACCAGATATTTCATGAATCTTAAATATGCAACTGCACATTAAAAGAAAAAAGTAATTTCCTAAGTTTCACCAGAGGTTGTTATTTGGTTCTGTACTATACAAAAATTTTCTTTACTGAAAGCATCACATGCATAGTGACTGTGATAATGAGTTAGGACAGGTAATAGACCTGAATCTCACTCTACCAACATGGTGCCAAGCTCTCCTTCAACAGAATCAGAAAGACACAATCCATTCACAAGATGGTTAAATTACTGGAAAGAATAAACTATGGGGGGAAAAAAAGCCCAAATGCAGTCGCCTAAACATTATTCCAGATAGCATATATTTTCCTGGTATATATATATTTGGAAAATAATTTTGCAGGTTATAGTATTGAGTATACAGATTATATTGAGTACTGAGTAACAGAGTACATTTTACTCTGTTGCACTGCAATTACACTGCCAGTTCTAACATTTGCAGTGCTAGAGGTAGGGTTGGGTTTTTTTAGAGGGAGAAAATTCAGAACAGAGAAAAACCATAACAGATATGAAAGCGTTCTCTGTAGTACTGTGATTAAATAACTAATCTAAAGAGATGTAAATCAAAGAACTTTATATATTTGAAATGGAATAATCTTGATTTTTTTCATTACAGATTTGTGCATATAGTGTTCCTAGAAAATTCCTTCCTCCAAGACAAAGACCATAGGCTCCCCAGGCACATTATGCATTACAAGCATTATTTCTTCTTAAAGCTGATATTAAAATATTTTCCCAGTATTTCAAATTTTTGTAAGGGTGTTTAAGTCAAAACCCCACATCTTATTTTGGCTAATAAACACACTGTTTGTTCCCTTCTTCATGGAATCAGCACATCTTGTGCATGAAGACAATCTCAATCTTTGTTCTTTAAATTCAAATTTCCTCATAAATCATTAATTTTAGAGAAAGTAACTGTCCCTGCTATTTCATTAAGCTCCTTTCAAAGCATGTGCAAGCCATACTACATGCAACATGCGAAAATAATATTTGCTGGATGAAAGATAAAGTTTACTTCATCCTGTAGTCCAAATTCCCTTTTATAAGGACCCTAGTATAGTGTTGGATTCTTCCATTTTATTGCAGCAGTCAGTACCTCATACTTAGTTCTTAATTCAAACAAACTTAGAGACATACTCTACATACCTGACCAGTTGTTCAGCATAATTTACTGGGATATCTGATTATCTCTGCTTTGGTACTCCCCTTTCTTGGAGAGTGCACCTCTTGCTCCCACACCTTTCAGTTTGTCGGGACCACTTTGACTCTGAATGTGCAGGCACTGTCTTCCTGTAGTGCAATGTTTAAATTTAATAAACATCTATCCTCTATGCCAAAAACAGATCCTGTCTACTTTTGCTTTTACATGAAAGCACAGTAGAGCACCATAGTAGTTTTGTTTTTTGAAGTGTAGCTGTCCATTAGTCCCACAATAAAAGAGGAACTAGTGTTCTAGTTTGTTCATTCAATTATTTGGAGTAATTCTGTAACTTTTTAAATTGTCTTGATGTACCTAAGATCAAGGTGCAAGTAATAAAATTTAGGAAAACAAATCCATAAAATAAGGATCAAAAAAATATAGGCTATTCATTGCTTAAATATATTTACCACCATTCTGGTAACTATTTAATAAAACAATTAATGCATTGGTAAAAAACACTTGAACTGAAACTAACCAAATATAAGGAAGTCCTAAAGGTATTACTGCATAAATTCAAATTTTAATCACACTGGTACTAGCTTTGGAATCTGTATGAAAATCAAAGACACCTAAGAGTTGTTTTAAAAATAGTGGCTAAGAACTCTGAAACAAACACGTTACCAAAGCTTAGTAATTGTTTGATGGGCATTCTAAGTCACAGACCCACATGGCAATCTTCATACTTAGGTATTCAGACAGTCAAGTTCTGGCACCACTTAAAAGTGATAGTCAAACAATTAATAAATAAATACTAAAGAAATGAATCGTTATGATATATTTGCATTAATTTGAAAACCATAAAAAATTATTTCTAGAAGTATTTTATAGAAACTGTGTAGGACACTGAATGTCTAGAATAAAGCCTACTTGCATTCATGGGACATGGAATTAAAAAAGGATTTAGAAGATCAAGCACAAAATTCCCTAAATCATGCCTTACAGTAATTCAAAAGATTATGTACAGCTGTCATTTCTCACAGTACCATTTTTGAAACAATTTAGAATTTTATTTAAAATACTTTTTTTTAATCATTTTTTAAAAGTATCATAATCATTCTACATATTCCAGTAGTCAAAGTAGAGCAGTATGAACTCCAGGAAGAAAGAATGCATGCTCACATTCCCATTGAAAGAAGTTTTTCTACAAGTTACTCCTATCCAGGTAAATTTCCACAGCTGATGTGAAATAAGATAGCAAGTATCTCAAATGAAATCAAAGATACATATGCCTGCACACGTGGAAACAGACCTGACCTATTCCAAAAAGCAATCAAATACACCAAAGAAATTTTTTACATTCAATATATTTTGTGTATATGTATATATATATACACACATACATATATATGAGATATTTTTGAGTCTTACTTAATTTAGGACATGTAGTTCCCTGAGAGGGGGAAAGGGGTGGGGGGAGGGGGGAAGAAGTAGTAAGAAATAGTAATTTCTTCCCCTAAATCCCATTTCACATTCTGCAGTGCTTTCTCAGACTCTTCTAATTTCATTTGAAGGGCGAAAATATGTCCTGTACGTCAGACTGGGTCTTCTCTATGTCCCTGAAGTCATCTCTATACTGAGTAACTGTCAGAAGAACCTCGAGCTTTTTTTCTTAAAAACTTTTTTTGCTTGTTTTTGAATAACAGCAAAAATATATCAGGTGTGACCATCTTTCCAGGAAGAGGCGCTCTCAGGATCCTAAATATCATCTCTACCTGTCTATGTTAACAGTCCTAAATCAAAGAGCAGTAAGTGATTGCTGCAGTGTTCAGTAGTCCAGCAGTTCAACAAGAGGAGGATTTGCTGAAAAAGGTCTATGGCATCAGTGCAACAACCTTCAATTTACAATCTCCTCGTCTATCTCCCTTCTGAAATATTGCCACTTACCAAAATGAAACTGTTGAAAAAAGCTTTTTCCTGGTGTTTTGAAAGGAAAGTGATATTTCAAGTCACACACATTATATCACACTACCTCAAGAAATTCCTTTAATTACAAAAATAACCATCCAAGCTGTGTTTAATGCAAAGATTTTTTTTTTTTAATTAGCACCGTGTAAAGAACTCCATCTATAAATTCAAACATGTTTTTTGATAGAAACAAATACTGTTAAATTATACTGCATCTTCTCTAAGCAAAAAAGACTGCTAAGAAGGAAACAGATAATTTACAAATGCAAAAGTCTTTTACTCAAATACTGTATCTTGGAAGCCATATGAAAATTCATTTGGAAGGATAACCCAGGGAAGCACTAAATATTTTCACAATATGTTCTTTACTCTGCTTGCAGAACAAAGGAAATCATTATCAAAGACAAAAAATAAGAATTTTCATGACCCTTGCTACAAGTTTTCCAGTCTTACCCCCAGCATCAAACCCTGGTGTCACAGAACAGAATCATACAATACCCTGAATTCAAAGGGAGTTTCAAAGATCATTGAAGTCTGACTCCTGTCCCTGCACATGACAACCTCTGAGCCTGAGAATGATATCCTAGTATTTCTTGAACTCCATGAGGAATGCTTCTGTGATCACTTCCCTGGGGAAGCTGTTCAAGTGCCCAGCCACCCCCTGTGTGAACAACCTTTTTCTGATATCAAACCTAAACCTCCTCTGGAAGAGCTTCAGGTCATTCCCTCGGGTCCTATTACTGGGCATGAGAGAAGAGATCAGTGTCTGCTCCTTCACTTCCCTTTGTGATGAAGTTGTAGACTGGAAAGAAGTCTCATGTAAGTCTCCTCCAAGCTGAACAAGTCAAGTAACCTTTATGATTCATTGGAATAATGTTAAGATCCCACTGCTGAAATAATAGTATTGTTATTAATAGTAAATAATAGTCTTGTTATTAAAAGATGTGTCTGCCTAAATTAAGGTGCAAAAAAGACCATATGACAAAGTCAATAGTACAGATTTTATTTAATAGTTAATAGTGTGGGAGAAGAGGGAGGGAGGAAGGGAAGGAGAAGAAGGAGAGAGAGGAAGAGACAGGGGGGAGAGAGAGAGGGGGAGAGAGAGGAAAAGAGAAGAGGGAGAGAGGGAGAGAGAATAGGGAGGGTACAGCCACTATCATATGGGTTCCTGTGGCATCCTGCTGGCCCTTCTTCTGTTCTTCATAGTGGTGGGTGTTCCCTGAGTGTTCTGGAGGTACCACTTTTTATACAGACCAAGTCCTGGGGTATCCAGAGACATATGTGCTGTTACCACAACTTGGAATGCAAGTATGTGTTGCAGTGCAGGGAATACTTACAAGTGTATAACCAGTTGCTTCCTTTCCCACGATTTGCTATGATGGGGAATTTTTGTCTGTATAGGTTATCCAGATTTGGCTCACCAGGCCTGGCATTCTCCATTTGTTGCATCCAGGCTTTTCTCACAGCCTGCACAGTAGAATCTTGTCTGGTGTGCTAATTCCAACGTTTTCACCTCATGCAAATCTGAAATTAACACCTTCCTATTTACCATCTGTGCCTGTTGTTGTGGCTTATCTTGTGAGAACTTCCTCCTTTGATAGTGCTTTGGAACAAAGTCCTGGTAGTGACCCTCAGTCACTCCTCATACAGCTTCCCCTCTAAACCATTCACGATTTTCAAAGCCTTCCTTTGGATGATCTCTAACAGCATTACATCCTTCATGTGGTGGTAACCAAAACTACACACAGCACTCAAGGTGCAGAGCAAAACAGGACATTCACCTCCTTTGAGGGGTGAGCAATGTTGTGGCTGGTACTACTCAACCTGGCTGCCAAGGTACTGCTGACTCATATTCACCTTGCCATCAACCAGGACCTCTAGGTATCTTTCTGTGGTGCTGTTCTCCAGCAAGTATGGATCAAATATCAGACTGAGGTATTCACAGTCCTAAAATGGATGGGGTTTCCAAGGTCCATCCTTTGAGTGACAGTTTTCTGTGAGGCTCGTCATTATTTCAGCACATTTTAAAGCAGTTCTTTCTGCTCATTACTGGCACTTGGGGAACAATGAGCATCACAAACCATTATATCTTGCTGTTATGAAGAAAGAGTGAGGCAACATAGCATAATGAAATATAGAAGCCAAATTACTATTTTTTTGTAGTAACACTGTCTCTATGACTACGCAGTGTTACAGAAGCAGAAAGGAAGATCAATATCACTTAGCTGTGATGGTGAGCAATGCCAAATTTAAGAAATATACTCCATCATCCTGCCCACTGAGACATGCATTTCACAGGTAAAATGGAACTTAACCAAGACTTCCAGAAAAAAATTTTCATAATATTACTCCCTAAAAGACTAAGCATCAGTTTTCATGCCATGGTTTTTAGAGGTCACAAAAACCTAGGTTTCAACTAGTTTTGACACTTGACTGTATACTTAGCTAAAAGCAGAGGTTTACACAAAACAAAGCAAAAGGTCTAACAAAACAAAAATGTGCAACCACCTGTGTACTAATATCCTCAAAAGCCAGACCACAGCAGCTCTACAGTACTGATAACAGTTCTGGGGATGTTACAAACACATTCAGTCTCTGAAACCTCTACCGAGAACTTGACAGCCAGTGTTCCTCTGAGTTCGAAAATGAAAATCTAATCTATCTTGGATCTACTCGGACCTGTAAACTCCCTTTACAGTGTCTCAACATTTCCAATTCATTGTCTCAAAAGGAATTTTGTGAGAAATAATAGTGAATGCTTTAAATATGGAACAGTATAAGGACATACAGTACAAGTAGTTAAATACCAGTTGTCTACTGCAGCTCTCTCTTATTCCTGCCCACCCACTGCAGGATAGGGGGAAGAGAATAGGAAGGTGTCCTGGGTAATACAAAGTGTTACTCTATTCTGTATTTATCTGTGCCCAAAATTGTTACTAAGACCCTGCAGCTGGAAACAGAATTGCAGGACTGGAGTGGGGTGCCAGTTCTTTTTAAACTTGGGGTCACTCAGGCACAGCTTTCTTGCCTCTTGGCTGTTGCTCTTCCCTTCTGTTCTTAAAGGACAAGAGCTGAGGCAGTGCAGGAGAAGGCTTCCTGTGGAGGCCAGTGCGCCTGCTGGACAAGCAACAAAAGGAGTCCTATGGTGGGACAAGTCCTTGGTCCCTTTCCAGCTTATGGTGACTGGAAAAGCTTCCCGCAGAATGCTCTGTTCTGTTATGTTAATACATCCCAGTTCTGCTTCTCTGGTTGGCTCTGTTGGCTGCCCCACCCCTTGTTACGTTGCACGCCCTCAGAGTTTCTCTTTTGGTTTCCTTCCCCAAAACCCCTGTTAGGACACTTTCTGTTACATTGCACCCCCCTTTCATTTACTTCTCTTTACCCCTTCTTCAGCCACGCAACCCCATATCCCTGTCACCACATTACCATCCCCTTTTTCCCAGGATTTTAATTAATAAAGAAAGGGGAATACAAAGAGGGAGGGAAAGGGAGCCCACTCCACCCCCAAAAAATTGCAACATTTTTTAACAATCTTTTTTGGAAACTCCAATAGAAGCAGCTAACTGAGCTCGTACCTGCGCCGAACGCTGCCATGCCCAGCGCCTGCCTCACCACTTTCTTCTGGATTCTCCTGACAGCATTGGCCGTGGATTCTTGGTTGATAGTGCAGCCAAAGGGAACATGAAGTGACCTCCTCCCAGATGAGGAGACCACCAGGCATGCTACCCTTCAAAACTGGGCAGCAATTGACTATCTGCTGCTCTCCCATGGACATGGATGCCAGGAGTTTGAAGGGTTGCTTCAACCTGACTACAACAAAAGCACCCATTCCAGCATCCAGAAGATGAAGGACTTACCTGAGTGGTTTGAGGATTTGCTGGGACACTGGGGATTCTTGGGGTGGTTGGCTTCCCTGTTGAAGGTTGTGTTATGGATTCTTTTAATCGTTTTTGTTGGTTTGTGTGTGTTCAGTTGCTTAAAACATTTGCTTTTGAGATCCCTGAGAAGGAGTTGTGAAGGCCAGTGGACCTGCTGGACAAGGAACGAACAGAGTCCTATGGTGGGACAAGTCCTAGGTTCCTTTCCAGCTTATGTTGACTGGAAAAGCTTCCCCCAGAATGCTCTGTTCTGTTGTGTTCATACACCCCAGTTCTGCTTCCCTGGTTGGCTCTGTTGGCAGCCCCACTCCTTGTTACCTCAGAGTTTCTCTTTTGGTCCCCTTACCCTGGCCCTGCCTTTATGCCGTCCCTTGCCCTGAGACCACTGGTCTCTGATGGTCTCTCCACTCCACTATATAACCCTGGACACCCCATTGTTCAGGGGCTGGTTTCTCTGGAGCCTTGCATGAGTGTGGCTGCAATAAATCTCTCCCGTGGAAACCCATGTGAAGACCCTTCCTGCTTATTCATCATTGGACTGTTTTTGCCATCTACCAGGTGTGTACATGTGTGCAAGTGTGCTGGATGCACCCAGAGGCTTTCTCCTGGAGATGCATTTTGGGAAAGTCATGGCACTATACCATCCAAAACCACTGAGACAGCTTCCCTTGGTTTTCTTACATTTTTTGTTTTGGTTTTTTTTTTTTTTTTTTTTTCCCAAGGGGGTTGCTTTGGGTGGACTTTCTGGAAGGCTGCATCTTGCATTTCTCAGCTGGTCCAAAGCAAATTCCACAGGTGCCTGTCTACAGATGCAGCATTGTGCCAGGAGAAGCAGAATAATCCCACTCCATGCCATAACCTCAGCCAGATGCTGGCCATTTCTGATGAGGAAAAGATGCAGTCCCACCACAAATTCCAGGCACCAGCTGAGTTCCAGCCACTGGAGTGTGCCGGCCACATTTGTTGATATGGATGCTGCTGACAGAGAGATGAGAGGGGCCTTTGACTAGTTTTGTACTCCACGTTTCTTTTTTGTTTTGTCCATGTTCTCCATTGCTTATTGTTTGGAGGGGGAAAAGGGTTTTATAATTATGGAGGTTTGGTTTCTGTGGGGTTTTTGCTCTATTTTTTCAGTCTCTCCACTCATAGTAGGAAGAGGTATGAGGGCAGCCACCATCTTTGTCTTAGTGTCTCCACAGGCAGAGGGTGCCACCTTGGGGGAGGGTGTTCTCCTCCACTTTTGGTTTCTCTTGGTGCCTGGGGAGCCCTTGAGATTTCAGCAAGTTTCCTTGTAACTAGTAATTCTTACTGTAATTTTTCTTTCCTGTTGTGATTTTTTTGTTGTTGTTTTTGGTTTTTTGGGGTTTTTTTTAAGTAAACTGTTGTTTTTCCTCTTCTATGTACTCATATTTGTCTTTCCGTATTGGTGGGATGGGAGTGGTTAAACATAAAGGGGAGGTAAATAATTTTTTTATGTCCATCCTCTCAACTTTTCTTACACCAAAACAGAAGGGCAAAAGTGAGGAAATTTATGGTGGAGATAAGAGCAGTTTAGTAATAGAAATATAATAATAATAGTAATAATAAAAACAATTATTATTTTTGTATACTGTAATGAAAAGGAAAATTTAAAAATTAGAGAAATAAAGTCCAGGAAAGGCAAATTATATAATGAAAACAATTGACCCTCACCAGCCAACTGATGAGCAGCCTGTCCCTGAGCAATGATCCCCTGATAACATTGCCCAGATTTTTATGTTGCATGTGAGACCTAATTTTAAGGAATATGCCTTTCATCAGTTGGGGTCAGCTGTCCTAGCTGTGTTCCTTCCCAAAACCTCGTTGAATTTCCAGACAGGTCGCTGGCAAAGGGGTATAACAAGCTGAAAAGGCCTTGGCCATGTGTACAACAATAACAGAAATATCTCTGTATTAGCAACACCTTATTCCAGAAGAAACCTAAAACACAGTTGACACCAGCTTTTATGATCTATTCCAGCCATGACCAGTTCAGAATAGAAGGCAAAGCTTTTTGATACTGTAACATTTTAGGGATATTATTCCTAATGCTGAGGGCAATACTTGTTTAATCAGGCCTGTGTTAGATTTCTAGAACACCACAGTTGTCAAAAGCTTGAGAAATTCTACTTAGATCTCTGTGACACATTCAAAATCAGCCTATTAGACTTTCAACTCCTGACAGACAGCACAAGTTGCTCTTTCTTTTGAAAGCAGGAAGACAAAAAGAGAGCATATCTCTTTAATTATCATTCTTAAGGAAAGGCCAATCGAACATTTTATTTGGGTTAGGTATATTTGTTATTCTTTAAAAATGTGATTTGAAAGGAACATTTACAGTTAATTTCCTTATTCTTACAAAGTTACAAGAACATAAATAATATACTTCATAGAGGAAACTGTGGGGAAACAGTATTAAATATAAATAAAATGCATTAACATTTTTTCTACACGTTACCTTGCCTGTATTTTAGGAATGTATTTCCTTAAGCATTCAATAGTTAAAGATCAGCAGACAGCATGCAGTGCATTCTTCAATTTCACTTAAGTGGAAGTTAAATAAACCAGTCAAAATGGAAGACTGTTTACTAAAGAGTTTCCACTACTTTAGTAGTTCTATCAGTAAAAGTAACATTAGTTACAAGTAAGTACTTGTCTGAAAACAGTTCATCAATGTACAATGTCTCTGGAAATTTGAGGGCTAGTTCCCAGTTCAGACAATGAAGTTGACAGAGATAAAAGTGCTGAATTACACACCATATTACTGTGTGACTTCCTGCTGCCTTAAAAAAGAAATGTAACATTGGCATATCTAATATCAAGGGTTTTTTAATTTATGCATCTCCCAGTACCTCTAACAGTTGCTGATGTCTATTTTTCTAGCATTGACTGAAAAGTAATCTGTAGAACATTTATTTAAGCCTATTTCTTCCCTAACTGCCATTTCAGGCTTTTCTTTCCACTGGCTGTTCAGTAAGTCACAGAGTTCTGATTTTTCCACGCTCCTCTTAAGCAAATAAGATAATTTAGAACAAAATTTAAACACAGCAGCATAAGATCAAAACACGGAATTCCTTATGCAAAAGTATAATTCTAGTTAACTTAAGAAAAACAGCCTGGAAAAGGCTATGAAAGAAGGTCAGATGGAGTGACAGTTTCCCACTCAATCAAAACAGTGAACAAGTGTCTTCATGGTCTTTCTTGGTAACATTATAGCTCCTGTGAGTATTCTAAGTCAGATCAGATGTTCAAATGGCTTGGCATCCCACAGAACAGATAGTTGTCTTCAGAAAGCAAAGTATAAGGTAAGTATACTATTTCCCAGGACTCTAGTCTTGAACTGATTTTGAGCTTAGGTCAGAAGTGCAAGTTTAGCAGCTCTTCACTACCGTCAATCAGTCCAGTTACTTTATTCTAGCCAAGCTCTTCATATTCCCTTTTTATTACAAATACTCCCAAAGTTTTCTGGTGTTTTCTGAGAAGGGCAGTCTTTATCTACAGAAGGCACAAGGTAAACTGAGTATGGATCTTCAGGCACTTGATGTAAGTAGTAGTACACTTGCAGACTGGTTCAAAGAGCAGCTCGACAAAGCTAAGGAAGGAAAAACTGCTAGATACAAAAGATATTCTTCACATCCACTCTCACACCCTGTCAAGCACAGGAGAGTGACCTAGATACAGGTAACTATTGCTATTTATATTAATTACAGCTTCATATTCATACATCTAGGTCTGACTAAAACATGATAATTAACTGAGACCTAGATTATATTTTTTCCCACAGAACAAAATGAGGGTGCCTAAGTATTTCTCAGACAAGAAGTATAACACATAATCCCTCAAAATATCAACCCAAAGTCAAAGAAACTCTTGGCTGAATATATATAGATATAGATATAGATAGTCATAAAAAATACATGTTAAAATAGTTCATTTGGGATGAAACTTTCCATAAAATGTATTCTGTGTTTCTAAGGTTTGTGATTTCAGCTTCATGCTAGAATCACCTATAGAAAAACTTCTGGAGATGAAGGATAGTTGTCAATCATGTCATTAAAAACCTCTCTCACACAATGTATACAAATTTGAGAAGTTTGGAGAAATGGAGTCTACTTCAGTAATAAACCAAATGATACAGTTCATCAAACTTAACTAGATATTTTCACTTTCATTGTGAATATTCCTTACAGTCTACTCAAGGCATTTGCCATGACAAGAGCAGCACATTGTCCTTCTCCATAACTTGATGAGTTGCACGGGATACATTAGTCACTAACATGTTGCCAAAGTGTAAAAAAACTGTACAAGTTAGGTAAATTTGTATTCAAAGCAGTTATCTGACAACATATTCATCTGTCATTTTTTTGCCAAAAATATGACACAGTATAAAACAAGGAAACAGAATAAATACTGGAAACCATGCCATTAATTTAAAGCAATGTTTATTACACTGTTATCAATGGTTTAGTAATGGTAAAATGACTGCTGCTAGGAGACCACACACAAAAGAAAATAAATTTATTCCCAGGTATCTATTCTTTAATTGTGTGGGAGATAATTTTGAATCATGGAAATCTTGAGTAGAAAGCTGTATAAATCACAGGTCTTCATAAAACTTCAGTGAGCCCAGAGCAGAGAAAGCAGATCATCTGTTGTGTGGTGTCTTCCTTGCTCTGCCAACAGTTTCACTTTTGGAGACACACCTGGAGTACTGCATTCAACTCCAGGGCCATCAGCATAAAAAGGACCTGAACCTGTTGAAGGAGCTCCAGGGGAGGGCCACAGAGATGATCCCAGGGCTGGAACATCTCTCTTATGAAGTCAGGGTGAGAGATTGTTGTTGTTCAGCCCAGAGAAGAAAAGACTGCAGAGACTTTGTAGCAGCCTTGCAGTACCTAGAGGGGCACTGCAAGAAGGCTGGAGAGGGACTTTTTACAAGGGCATGGAGTGATAGGGTAAGGGGGAATGGCTTTAAGCTGAAGGAGGGTAGGTTTAAGTTAGATACTAGGAAGAAATTCTTTACTGTGAGGATGAGGAGACAATGGAACAGGCTGTCCAGAGGAAGTTGTGGATGCCTCATCCCTGAAAGTGTTCAAGACCAGGTTGGAATGAATCTTTGAGCAACCTGGTCTAGTGGGTGGCATCCTTGCCCGTGGCATGGGGGGTTGGACTAGATGATGTTTAAATTCCCTTCCAAACAAACCATTCAGTGGTTCTAATAATGCAGACAGAGATACAAGCAAGTAATCATGAAGGAGAGGAAAATGAAAACCTAACAGAAATCTTGGCTCTTCAGTCACAGATGAACATGACAAGCAGACAATTTGGACACAACAAAGCATCAGCACCTGGAACATCTGAGAAAGAACAGCAACATTAGCATTGTAGTTAGACTTACCCTTCTCCTCCAGTCTCAGTGTAGCCATTAGAAAAGGTTATTTCTGCTTGCCAAGGTCTAATATGCATTTCATGGTTTAACACTCAGCTCTTTTGACAGACTTTAGCTCAACAGCTTTATGAAGCTCTCTTGTTCTGTAGCAGCTGCAGAATTTCAAGAGCTGGGGTAATTCTACATATCTGATCTAATAGCACCACTTCACAAAAACAAGCTGAATGTCCCTATAATCATGAAGTGTATACTGCATACAGGTGGAAACTTCTTCAGCTGCAATCTGTTCTGTTCAGCAGTATTTGCACCCCATCAGTATAATTTCACATTCAAGTAATGAAGGCAAGTAAGCAGTACAGCTATGCCTGAGATTTAGCTAACTGCTAACTTAGCTAATGATGAACAACAGAACATGATGTGAGAAATTACTGAATGTAAAAAAAAGGTGATTGAGAAGCTGAGAGGGCTTACAGAGAGCAGCATGAGAAGTGAATGGATTTCCCAGATGATTAAGGGGAATTAAATAAAAATATGTGGGGGCTTTTAGAGGACAGAAACAAGAAGTGCTTGTGCTCCAGAATCATTTGACCCAAATTTGCCACACATTTCCATTTCAGTGCAAAATGTTTGGGCTGGGTGCCACAGCAGCCAGGCTGAACACTGTCTTAAAAAAGCAAATGCTTTTTATCTCCCTAAATGCACCGGCTTGTTCAGGAACGAAATAACCTTGTTTTATTTAAAAGACCTTTGAGGAAGATAGATAGATAGATAGATAGATAGATAGATAGATAGATAGATAGATAGATAGATAGATAGATAGATAGATAGACAGATAGATAGACTGACATAGATTCTGAAGCTTCTGGCCAGAGGGCTATAGAGTTGGTTCACTATAGTCAACCTATGCACCACTTCTCGTGCATAATTGTGCAGATGAAATTTAACAATTGAAATCAATTTTTTGGGAAAATTTTCAAGTTTACAGTCTCTAAGACAAGTTCTTACACACATCTAAGCCACATTCTGAATTGCAGTAAGCCTGCACCACCATTCTTCACTCTCATGAACCTCAATTGACATCTACATATATAGTTCATCCCAGAATCCTCACATTGTGGTACAGCATCAAGAGCCAGTCTTTGAAATGATGTTAAGGTGCTGACTTCAATTTGTTTGCTCTAACAGTGAGGAATTGCAAGACCTAAGAGAAAGCTAAAGATTCCTGAGAGAGACTAAAAAAAAAGTCTCTTCAATGTAGGTAATTCTTACATATCTGATTATTTCAAATGTTATTGTACCAAGTAAAGCTTTACAATTTTTATGCTTTGAGAGCGGGATCATTTTCACTAATATTATCATCTAACACTAGAGGAGCAGTTCTGTGAACAGAATGAATATCCCAAAGTTCATCCTTTGCTAGGAATGCTTTCCAAGCACTGTTCACACCATAAGCGAATCACATTTGATATTCTTTTTAATGAAGCAAGCACATGACGCTGAACATACGAAAATATTCACGAATGAGACAGTCTTTTGGCAGTCAGCCTGAGCTACCATCTGGTCTTATAACAGCACTGGAATAAAGTTTATATACTACTCTACTAAAAAACCTTAAGCAGGGATATACTGTACATTACTGATGGTCTTTAATGGAAATGTCTGAAATGTACATGTAGGTGAAGGAGATTGATGTATTTTTCTTCTTTCCTGCAGTATGGATCTATGCATTCTAGCAAAGAAGCCATTCATTTGAGCAAGTAAGGATAATCAGTTTTGAAAATAGGGTATAAACAATATCATGTAATTTTAAAGTATTAACTTCTGCAAGTATCTCTTTTTATTTTGTTGTCAATACTAAGATATTTTGTATGAAGCTCATTCCTTGTATTAGTATTGTAAGGCTGTCAGTAGATATATCCAAGAAGAACAGTGATATTCACTGAAGTATTGAACATATGATATTAAATTAATTATTCATTAAATGATGTGACCTCAGAGTTCCTTTTTCTTAAGAAATAAAAATAAATGACAGATCACAAATCTTCCTCCTATTTGGCTCCCTCTGCACTGCCATAGAAGTGCAATCTGATTGCTGTGCAATCAGATATTTTTTAACTGATCATTTTCAGTCACTATACCAAATCTGAGAGCTGCGTGATTAGAATAAAATGGAAATATCATAGATCAGCTGAAGGATTTCTTACATATGTCCTTCAATTTTAAATGGGATTCAGTCTTTTTAAACTCTCTTATTTCAACAACAGTGGGATATCCTAAACCAAGAGTTTTTGTTTTAAAGCAGTCACATCTTAGTCTCCCTTACCAGAAGTAACTAAGCATTAGCTCAAGCTGCAGTACTTTGCAAAAGGCTAAAAAATGCACCAGCCCTAGCAAAACAAATATTTATTAGACCCGAACGTATATTTTATGCTTACATATTTTACATTGATTAAGGGGAGAGACTTTTAGGAGATGTATATCCAGGGACACCTAGTTGCATTCCCTTCTTAAAATTTTACCTCCAAGCCAGTATCCTGACTTGTTCAGAGTTGTTGTAAGAGCTCCCATCACAGAAAAACACCTTATTACAGCTGCAGCAATTCAATATCAATAACATGTCCATAACGAAAGCACAAGCACAGAACAAACAGAGAGGATCTTACTTTCTTTTCTCACAGAGAGAGAGACAGAGACAGCATTCTTTATTTATTTTGCTACCTCAAGACTCCAGTTGTGCTATGTGGAATTCAAAGACACATGCACAAGACCAACTCTGCTGTGTAATTTTATCTGTAAACACCATAACTCCCAGTGAACCTTTGTGATACATCTCCTGGCATTTTCAAGACACAGATTTAAATTAAATCCCCTCTGTCCTACACAGGAAAAAGGAGAGCAGATGTTACTTAGACTGAAGCTCACCCTAGACAAAGACTGATGGCCCCATTGCACCTCCAGCTCCCTCTTTCAATTATTGTCCTAGCTGACACATTTGACAATCTTTTCTGCATCTATGTCCACAAGCTAGAACATAAGTCCTCCTTAATGCCCCCTTCCATTTAATCTCTTTTTTAAACATGTCACAAGTGCTTCATGAAACTCTTCCATCATCATCTGAATAAAATTTTCAAATTTAACTCAGCTCCATCATACCTGAATGTGAGATTTTAATGACTTGAAGTCTCCCTGTTTTCTCTTCTTTCAGGACATCAGTCCACCATATCCATTTCCTGAGAACATCTGCTTGGTAAATTAGGCCCAATGCTTCTCTTAATTTGACTATGTCAGCAATGTGATGGTTTTCATTTCACCTTTGTTACAATAGTCCTCAAGGCATTACCCACCTGTCATCCAATGCAGCCACAGGAAACTGCCTGAACATCACTAATCCCTTCAATCCCAAACTAATGTTTCCTCATAAGATGAGGAAAAAACAGTATCAGTTTCCAAGGAGGTAGTCCAGGAGGCTACAGTGAAACAGTGATTACTGGACAGCGTTAAATGAAATGGTGAGAATGTTTTTCTGCACGAGATCTTGAGTAGGGATACAACTCTTAGTACACCTTTACAGTCAATTTAAAGCAAATAAAGTGAGTGTGCCTTAGTTTTTAGTATCACCAAGCTGACAGTTAAGAATAGAAGTAAACAAGAACTGGGAGTCACTTAAAAACACCCTAAGCATTTTAGCTGACAATAGTACTTAGGGTGGTCACATTTAGTGTTTACTGGCCTATTATATTACATTTCTTAACTTTTCTGTTCTGCTTATATTTACAGGTTTAACATGGTATTTTATGAACTCTTAAATTTATAAGTAGATACAATTATGTTTATTTACATTATTTAAAAGCAATTTAAAAGGTGCCAAAATATAGCTGCATCAACATTTTAACAGCTATACACTTCTAGAATATACTTGTATTAAACATGAAAAATGCTTATTTTTTCATATCAAGAAAAACATACTACATTGATTTGCAAAGTAAAATAGATGCATATTTGCATACATGGAAAAAACAGAGAAGAATCCAGTATTCTCTTATGGCTACATGAATTAGACAAGGTTGAATGTTTCCTCTTGAAGCTGGCATAAAAAATTAGTTTATGTGAATGACATCCCTTACTTATTCTATTTTCTTTTTCTAGTTATGCATTGTCATTAGAAATGTAATGTGTATACTACTGAGACCATTGCTTTCAGTAAGTCTAGTTTGAAACACACAACATTTTTGCACTTTTTTCTGCAAAGTTATGAACAGGAGAATTTGAAAATGAAAATAAATATATACAGCATACATAAATAAAACTATGTCCAGCTGAATCATAATTATGTACCTGAAATTATTGGTTTAATTACCACATACCACTGCATGTCAAATGAATATAGTTTTCCAAGTAAATTAAATAAATCACTGTACAAAACCAGACTGAGACCATTCTTGAAGAACCACTAGGTTATGCAAAAATATTCATAAGCCTATGGTCGTTCAGAGACTTATTTTGACTGAGAAGAAGAGGTCATTTTCTTTGCTTTGAAGACAGGAGACTTTCTTTGATAAATGATGACAATAATACAGACAGGTCATATTTATATGTATAAATTAGAAGTTCATACACATGCATAAATGGACTCACAAATACGTAGTGTGAGTATAACCATACACACAATTTAATGTTATGGTTCAAATAGGACTCCCTTGAACAGAACTCCTGAGGATCAGTTGGTCTGAACTATTTTTTCTGCAGTGGTTGTATTGGGTCTGACTGGGATGGAGTTAACCCCTCCCATGGTGCCTCATAGTGCTGTCCATTTGCATTGCTAGCTAAAAGGGTTGATAACACACCAGATTTTGGGGTACTGATAAGCAGGTTGTCTCTCCATCCCTCCCCCCTCATCAGCACACTGTAGGTGGATAAGGCCTTGATGTCACTGAAAACTGGGAAACAAACTCCCCAATGAATTTACTAGGTTAGAAAGCTGACAGTACTAATGATGATGGCTGTATGAGGAATTTTCCTCAAAGCGTGCATGCCCAGTAATCTAACAGACCAGGTTATATTCTTGAAACTAACTCACATTCATCTCATTTCTTGAATACATGCATATATGATGACAATTTCCATGGACTTATTTGTATATGGTTTCAGATCTTCTGATCTTTTCTCCTTGAGAGTATTTCAAAGATGTAGCCAGGTCTACTCTGATATGTGGTTCTCTTATCAATCTTTATTCTGACTTGTTCTCAAAATCAGAAATCAAAACCAAAAAATCAAAATCAAAAATCCTTGTTCTTAAAACTAAGTTATCTACTATTACATATTGATCACTAAGTTGATAAGGAAGCATTAACTGTCTCAAGATTTGGTAGCAACAAATGTAGGGACTTAACATTAATCTCTGGTAATAAGCACTGTATGATACAAAACTAAGCATTAACCACAAATATCAGGAATATAGGTTTTTGTGCTAAAGTAAAAAGAATTTTCCAACATCTTTCTCCATTGCTGCATAGGTTTCTTCTCAAAGAAATATAAGTTATTCAGTACCATTGGCACAGTCTTGACTGCTGAGCTAAACTGACCAAAGTGTTTTTCCCTGTCATATGGCATCAGCCCAAACATGAAAGCTCACAGGAGTGGGGAAGAGCATTAATTTTTATGATATTTAACTTCTGGGGCAACCATCATGTGTGCTGAAGCCTTGTTTCCAAGAAAGTTGCTGAGTGTTTCATACTGATGGGAAACAGAGAATAAATATTTTGTCTTTCTTTGTTTCCACATGTAGCTTTGGCTTTTTCTTTATTTCACACCTTTATTTTGACCCATGAGCCTTCTCCCATCCTATTTTTTCCTCCTCCTGTCTTGCTGGGGAGGGGAGTGATAGAGTGGCTTGGTGGGCACCTAGCATCCAGCCAATGTCACACCACTACCGCAATGGTGTGGTCTTTACCTGTATATCAGAATTTGAATGGTCAGGAAAGGCAGTGATGAAGATCTGATGTGCTCATGCTCTAACTTGATCTATTGGCTCAGCATATTTTACCAATCTTCACTCTGCAGAACATAAAAACTTATTTAAAGTACTTTACAAAATTTTAAATTGTTGGAAAATAATTTGAAGAACAATAAAGTTCAGCAGATCAATCTGATTCAGGAGGACAGTCACAGCTGATAAAAAGAAAAATATGTCAAAAAGATGTGTCAAGGACAGTGAATGTCAATAGGGAAATATAAGCAGATTCTGTAAGAATAAACTTTGGACAGATAATTCACACCTCTAATATTATCACATTAAAAGTCCAAAATATTTGGTATCTGACTTACAGTACTTCACTTCCTGCCAGATCTTCCGACTCAAAGTGAGAATTACTTGTTTCCATATCAAATGCTATCTTTTTGAAGGAAAGTTAAATTTCAGTTTTCTGTCTACCTCTAATTAGTGAATGGATGCACATGTTAGTGTTATTCACTAGACTCCCATCTGTTCTAACTACGAATTGAAGGTATTGGTTTTAGCCTGGTGTATACAGAAAAAAGCCCCATTATTTTGTAAGAATGTTCTTCACCATGTCAAGTGAAGGAAATAGTGTGAACAAAAAGAAAGAGGAAGTGATGCAATTTATTTGGGAGAGAGTGACCCGTTGCTTTTGAATGACTTTATTTTGTAATGCATTTAGATTGCCAAAGGTGTTGATCCTTTTTTCTCCATAACTGAAATGTTTGCAATACTTGTTTGTGTGGCAGTGTAACTCTGGGGCATTTTCAAATGTGCCACTGACATCTCAGGTGTGTCACAGGTACTATTGAATCTAGAAGAATCTCTAGATGAAACAAGAATTTTCTTTGTTGGTTCATTTTAAGGAATTTCATGGAAGTTAGCAAACTTATTTAGTGTGCACTGAACTCCCATGTTTAAGTAACTTATAACACTGAAAAGAACTGGCCCTAAAATTGAGACCTCACAAATACCTTCCACTGGAGATTGTCTGTCAATCTAATACCTCAGGCCAAGGTTTGGTCTGTTACCCTGCTGCTCACTAATATGTGTTTTATAATGGCAACAGGAGAGAAAAAAGCCTCCACAGGCTTTGTGATGTTATAACCTCTATTGGTGGTCCCAGTTTTAAACAAACCCCAGATAATCTGAGGAAATATTCTTATTTCTCAAGCTGTTTTAATATTATCAGTGCCTGTTTGTCCATATTCCTGACATCATGTAAGATTAACTGTTGGAATATGCCCAGATAGTAGATACAAAGATTGCTTCTTATCTGTGGGAACATGGACTGGCACAGGTTTCTAACAGTCTTATTTTCTTGAATGACAATCATCTTATAGACTTCTATCAAGTGAATGATCATTCTGAATAAGACATATGAATTTCAAAGTCTGAAGATTTGTAAGAATGAAGAGAATGAAGAATGTAAGAATGATGTACAACTTCATATATGCCAAAACATAAACACCAACAGCCCTCATATAATCTCTTAATATCCTTTGTACAGAGTGGTGAGACAAATTTAGGGTTTGAGTTTTTATTTGCAGTGCAAGCATGTTTGTGCTACTCAACTGAGTAGATTTTTATAAGCTAGTTTAAGAGCCTACTGTAGTTTTAAATTTTGAGTTTAATAATATAGAACAAAATCACTGTCATACAGTTGTGCATTTTAGTCACAGTAAGCCAGTCTCTTATCAGCACACTAAAACATTTCTCTGAATCTACAACACTCCCATCATGATGAGAAAACAGCATAACCTTTAATACATAATGATCTTTAAGGTGACAAGAAAATTTGATAGATGGGAATATCAAGGAGTACTCATCAAAGTAACATTTCAAATTTTCAGTTTACTACACTTTTACAATTTTCATGAAGCAGAAAATCCTTTGTGGGATCCTATTTGAACTTGGGTGGATAGGCAATTAAAAGGACTTTAGATTTGACTGAACAAAAGATGAGATGATGAAGACTGTCAGATAGGTGAGAATTATAATAGCTTACAAATTAGGGGGTTTTCCACTTCTTTATAGATTTACAAATATACACATATTTTCTAAATCACAAAAAGAAAATTTGTTTTAAATCAATGTTGAAGAAAGATTGATAGTTTACAAAGACAGGTCTTATATCCCATGTATTTGTAGTGGATACCAAGAATGCTTACCATCAGTGAAGTGCAGAACCAGTCAAAGCAATAAAAAAATAGTCTGTAAAGCTTCTAACAAGTTTCTCTAAAATACTAAGCAGAGGCTATGGAACTGCTCTCTGTTCTGTTTCAATTGAGCAGGATTTTATCCCCCCAGACTCCTATCATTACCCAATATGACAACTAAAGCAGCAGGAGAAGGGAGGTTTAAAAAAAACTATCTTTTTAAAGTAAAAACTTACCTGGAAAATAACTCATGGTCCTAATTAATGGTGTGACATCCTGATATTCTACCAGTAACTATTACCTCAGAAAAAGAAGACAATTCCAAAGTACAGCTATACTCACCCATTACTTTTTTCTCCCGTGAAAATCAAACATTTGTAATTATAAAGAAAACCCTACCCTCCAATATCATTCATGTTCTAAGTGAACAATAGAGAAAAGGAACATTCAGGGAGGCTTTTGTCATTATTATGAAGTATGGCTTCAGAAATAAATTCTTGCCTAATTTAAAACTGTAAAGATCTTTCCAAAGAATAAGAAGACAACATAAGTTATTGCCAGCTTGGGAGAAAATTTAAAGAGTGATTAATCTGAGGAGTTTTCTTTATGGATACAGTTCTTAAAGTGAAGGAAAAAATCCCTACCCAATTACAGCAAGATCACTTTCTTGCAAAATATTTTCATTGCTGGAATCTCGGTCAACATAGGAAACTATTTTCCTCTAAAGAGAATACAGACTTTATTAACTTGTTTTTTGCAGTTCTGCTTTTTATACTGAATGCTTTTCAACTACTGGAGGCATAAAACTCCCAAATACTGAACTTCATCACAAGCTGGAAACGGGGAAAATAAATCAGCTACGGCAGAGAAATTTCTGTTGCTGGCAGTCTTTTATCTGAACTTCAAGCACAAGATGTCAGGCACTGTCTTACTACCTGCAAAATAACTTATACTATTGCAGTTTCAATAAACAGAATCTTTAATGGCTAGAAGATGAGTTAGAAGACATTACAATTTTTATCACCTGGGTTCTGTCTGGCTTTCACAGAGCTTAAATCACAGAAATTCAGTCAATCAAGCAGGCAATAATACATATGTAGTACTAACATATACATTTACCATTATGTAAAATAGGCATTTTTCAGCTTTATATTATCAGAAGCCTCCCTTCGTAATTAATCTAGGTAGGCTTTTTACCAGTTGGTAAATTCAAATGGGTTCCTGTGTGAAGACAGTCCTATGCTCATTGGATGTGAAAGGAAATATAGTAGCAAAGGATGAGGAAAAGACTGAGGTAATTTACACATTTCTCACCTCCATCTTTTATAGCAAGGCCAGTTATTGTTGGGGCAGCCAGCCTCTTGAAGTCGTAGACAGGAATGGGAAGCAGAATTAATCCAGTGGAAAATGGGTGGTGACTTACTACATAATTTAGACGTTTGCGACTCTTTGGGGACACATGGGATCTGCCTAAAAGTACTGAGGGAGCTGGCTGAAGAGTTCATAAAGCCACTGTTCTGGTCTGTCCAGGACAGAGTTAATTTTTGCAGTAGCCAGGAGGGAGCAGGGCCAGGACGCAGATATTTTTGTATACTAACTCATGTCACTTCTGGATTCAGGGCTCCTTTCCAGGTCATGTAGCAGCAGGAGGGATTGGGTATTGTCAAGAGTTTCCATGAGATTAGCAATCCCATGTGAATTGTTCATCTCTTTCTTGTATGGTCTGTCATTAACATTGTTGCAGTTACTGTTAATTTTCTTATCTCATTGCTGTTTCCAGTAAATAGTTCTTATCTCAAAGCATGATCTCTACCTTCAGTGCCTCCAGTTCTCCTCTCCAGCCTGCCACATGGGGAAGGAGGAAGGGAAAGAAGAGAGGGAGTGAGCAAATGTGACATCCATCTACAAGACAGTTTGTAAGGAGGATCTGGAAAACTACAGGCCTGTCCTGGAAAGTCATGGAGCAGATAATATTGAATGCCATTACATGGCATGTTTGGAATAATCAGAGGATCAGGCCCAGCCAGCATAGGTTTGTAAAATGCAGATTCTGCTTGATCAGCCTAATCTCCTTCCATGTCAAGGTGATCCACCTAGTGGATGAGTAAAAGGTTAAACATGTTACCTACTTAAATTTTAGTAAAGCCTTTGCTACTGCTGCCCAATGTATTGTCCAGGAGAAACTGCCTGCTTGTGGCTTGGATGAGTGTATTCTCCACTGAGCAAACTGGCTGGATTGTTGGGCACACAGGGTGATAGTGATTGGAGAAGAGTCCAATTGATGGCTGCTCCACAGGTTTTAATGCTGGGGACAATTCTGTTCAGTAAATTATCTGGATGAGGGACTGAGTGCACTCTTGGGCAGTTTGACACCAAGATGAGTGAGAATATCAGTCTGTAGGTTCTACAGAGGGATATGCATAGGCTGGATCAATGGGCTGAGGCCAAACATATGACTGCTGGCTCCTGCCTTTGGGCCACCACAGCCTCAGGCAGTGCTACCAGCTTGGGGAAGAGTGGCTGGAAAGTGGCTCAGTCGAAAAGAACCTGGGGGTGCTGGTAGAAAATGGCATCCTGGCCTGTATCAGCAATAGTATCAGGCCAGCAGGACTAGGGCAGTGATTGCTCCCCCATACTCAATCACACCTTACATCACTTGCCACCCCTCAAAACCTGTGTTCCGTTCTGGGTACCTCACAACAAGAAAGACATTGAGGGGCTGGAGCATGTCCAGAGAAGGGCAACAGAAGGGTCTAGAGTACAAGTCTTATGAGCTGGGGTTGTTCAGCCTGAAGAAAAGGAGGCTCAGGGGTGACATTATCACTCTCTACAACCACCTGAAAGGAGGGTGTAGCTGGGTGGGGGTCGGTCTCTTGTCCCAGGCAACAAAGTGACAGGACAAGTGAACATAACCTTGTGCTATGCCAGAGGAGGTTTAGGTCAGGCATTAAGAAGAATTTCTTCACAGAAGGGGTGACTAGACATTGGAATGGGTTGATGTAGGTGGTGGAGTCAGTATCCCTGGAGGTGTTTAAGGAAAGACTGGATGTGGCACTTATTGCCATGCTCTAGTTGACATGGTGGCATTCAAGTCACATTGGAGTTGATAATCTCAGAAGTCTTTTCCAACCTGATTGATTCTGTGATTCTGTGATTCTGTAATAATAATTGCATTGCATATTTGTAAATCATGCTATCTATAGATTTCAAAACATTCTACCATTAACATTCCTATTAAGAGTCTGTCACCTGAGGCATAAAACTATCTATTCCAAAGTACTGCAAAGGCCTATGTGTTTTTTACAACTGTAACACATTTATTTTATAAAGACCTGGGAGTCTTGCTGAATCAGAAGTTGTCCATGAATTGGCAGTGCCCTTGAGGACCAGAGAGCCAGTAATATCCTAGGGTGCATTGGGAAGAGTGTAGCCATCTGGTTGAGAGAGGTGATCCTCCCCTTTTCTTGGCACTCATGAGGCACATCTGGAGTGCTGTGTCCAGTTCTGGGCTTCTCAGTACAAGAAAGACAAGCAGCTACTGGAGAGGGTCTAGTCAGGGGTTCAAAAGACAATTTGGAGCCTGGACCTTTAATCTAGAAAAGAGAAGACTGAGAGGGGGTCTGAATAATGCATATGAATATCTTCAAGGCAGATGCCAATAGGATGGTGCCAGGCTCTTTTAATGGTACCCAGTGACAGGACAAGGAGTTATGGTCACAAACTAAATGAGAAGTTTCATCTCAACATAAGGAAGAAATTCTTTTCATTGAGGGTGGCAGAGCATTGGAAAAGGTTTCACAGGCAGGTCATGGAGTCTCTCTCTCTGGAAACATTCTAAATGACCCCAAATGAGTTCCTATGTCACCTGCTCTAGGTGACCCTGCCATGGTAGGGTGATTGGACTACAGGATCTCCAGAGTCCCTTCCAAATCTAACAATTTTCTGATTTTTTTTTTTTTAATAAAGTTTGCATTGAACAAAAACTGCCCATTTCTAAAATTAGTGTCAAACTGGTCAACACAAACTAAATCCATCCATAATGAAGCACTGGCCACAGAATCATGTAACTAAGTAATGGATGTGGAACTAAGAAATTTAAATTATATATATGTAGACTGCACTCACAGAACTGAGTGCAGAATCACATCAAAGTGAACCTTTAATTAGATAGTTGTTCTCCTTTCAGAAGTATCAGATTGATCATTATCAAACCTCAGAATAAGTTGCAAATTTATTTCCCTCCTGTAATTTCTCTTGCTATATCTCTTCTACTAAAGCTGTTGAAATACTGTCATTTGATCCTGCAGAAATTTAATGTTCAGATTCTCACAGGGTCTTTTCACTTTTACTGAGTAATTTGGCCTCTTTTGTGCAAGTTTACATAGACCTGGAATTTGCATGTCTCTGGTTTTGCAACTGGCATTTAGTACAGAGTTCTAAAAATGTAAATCCTTTGTTTTTCGAACAGAGTTTTGTACTCTTTAGAGATAACAATGTTACAAAAGTCCATAGATCAGCTTTTTGCAGGATGCAGTCAGGAAGAAAGAAGATATCCAAAACATCTGTAGCAGTGCTAGTAAAAACGTTTACCCCACATAAAGAGATTGTTTTAGAGCATGGTAAAAGGACTTAATTTCCAAAATTTTCTGTGCTCTTCTTTATTTTATTCATCCATTATCTTGTACTCACATACTGGGAACACCTTTTTTAAGTGGTTCTTATAGATGTGTTGGCATCTGCCACAGATTTCTAAAACACTGAGGAAGAGAAAACCAAACAATAATCCAAAAATTAATTTGAGATTTCTTAATTACTATAAATTATGAATAGTAGAGTAGTCTATATAGAGTAGTCATATATCTATGTCTATATATAGACGATATATACATTTAAAAGTATTTTTTGAACTACAGTAAATAATATTAACATTTAGAATATATTTTCAGGTTTGGTTATTTATTTGTTTTTTTGGTTGGTCAAGACTTTATGCAAGATCTCATACACTTTCCATTTAGCAAAAAAAGAGTCTAATAAGCACAATATTATCTAACAAATTGCTCTATAATCAGGATTTTTTTATTACAAAGCTGTAAGTTCAAACATTACATTCTGATCAAGATTTAAAATAAATTTTAGAAAATGTAAAATAGAGATAGTCTTGAGCATGGTTTCAGATTTGTCTTATATTTTGGCTGTGGTTAGCCACAAAGCTTGTGTTAAGTCATCTTCAAGATACCAATAGAATACAAGATGTGGACAATTCTTTGTAAAAATAACCTATCTGATTTTGGAATGACTCAGGGTACTCCTAGGAACCACTTAATGCCTGAAGTCAAATGTGTAAATCTGTGATTTTCTTATGGACTAGAGTTCAGTTCTAATAAAGTCTGTGTAATAAGGGGAGAGCAGTAGCAGTTTCCTTGCTTTAGCTGGAGTTTAAAACAGGGTCCAGGCTGCCATTTATCTTGGCTGCAGATTTCAGTGACTTGCTATAAATAATGAAGTTGCTGGAAAGCTGATAGAGACAGCTGAAATATAAAAGTACTATAAAGGTAAAATTGACTTTAACAGTCTCCTATAATCTTCACATAATAATCTTGAAGTTTCCCTAAACTTTTGAATGAGAAATGTTGCTCAAATGCTAAATTTATATAATATTCCTTTAAAAACTCAGGAAGGTGTCCTGTTTTGCACCCTTTAAAAGGCAATACTCTTTTACTAATTCAAAAAATTAACTAAGATTATACTTAAGGCTGGCAAATTTTGGTGTAGTTTAAAATAAATTCAGAAAATTCTGTACAGATTTTAAATATTCATGGCTGATATTTTAGAAAATTTAAAATGTGGTTTCTGTATGGATTCTGGCAACAACATACAAATTTTAAAATTTTGCCTGGAATTTTCAGAGCTAATAAAAACTTCTGGACTTCACTGGAGATGTGGAGGAAACCTCACCTAAGCAACAGCATTGTAAAGATGAACGATCACTGAACACGTGTTTTAATTTCACTCCTATCACATTCTTGATAGAAACATAGAATCACAGAGTCATAGAATGATTTAAATCATCTGTAAGACCATCAAGTCCAGCCATAAACCTAGCACTGTCAAGTCCACCATGACACTATGTCAAACCATTCTTTTAAGTGTCATATCTACATATCTCCTAAACACCTTCAGGGATGGTGAATCCACCACTTCCCTAGGCAACCTGTTCCAGTGCCTGACAACACTTTCAGTGAACAATTTTTTTCTAGCAGTCTGTGCAGCTTGATGAAGTTTCTTCTCCTATAGCTATCCTATCACTTATCCTATCACCTGGGAGAAGAGAGCAACATCCCCTTGCTATAACCTCCTTTCAGACAGTTGTAGGAAGCAATAAGGTCACTTCCTACAATTGTTAAATCCTATTCCTCTTATGTGAAATAGCCTCCTGAATGAAAGAAACATAGCATTTCAAAGACATAACGACAGTGGCATAATAGAGTCAATGATTACCTTGTGCCTTTATAAGAAGGTGAATTTATTATACTTGAACCAAGAGAAATGAAGCTTCAACATGCCCCACAGACTGAATACTGCATGGATTTTTTAATGTAGAGTCATTCTTTTGATATAAAAAAATGAAATTTAAACTGACAATTATTAGTGTCTGCTAAAGTAAAAATGAGATCTATGAAGACCCAGGATATACTGACTCTCTCCCTTCAATTACTATTGACCCTTTGGGTTTTGCCCAAATTTAGAGTTAAAATGTCTGTTTCTTCCTCCTTTCCTTCACCATATTTCTAAAATTCAGTTTTGAAAGAAATGTTAATATGTCTCAAAGCCGTCATGTACATTAGTTCTGTAATCAGTATTTATTAATCTTAAATCTAGTTCTAAAGAGATACAAAGGGTTAGGGTCTATTTCCAAAGACTCATTTGTTCATATACCAAACTTCCTCAAACAAGAGGTAGAAAGCATTTAAGGAGTTCATTCTAAGCAAGAAAAAAACTCAGCATACCTAAATGACAATAATTGAATTTGAGTATAATAGTAAAAGTGTTCATAAGTCATAAAAAATCCAATACAAAACCAAGGAAATTAAAATTGTATTGTATTTTTATAGAGGTTTATTGAGTGAATCTTGAAGAGTAAGTGTATCTACATTATATTTCCCCCTTATTTAACTAATTGCACATAGAACTCAACTGTTGCACAGACATCTTCACAGAACTACAAGTGCAACTCCATTACTGATGCAAATTTTATAGTCCCCAAAGTGGAGTTAGCTTTTCTTTTGGTATATTTCTTGACTTCCAGATTTTAATAATTCAGTGAATTGATAGAAATTTTGATTGAAGACATTAGAATTGCTGTGAAAAAATATTCTGACTCATAAAATTTTTACATACTAATTAAAGTGCTCAGTAGCTGACTAATTTCTAAATACAGACGGGAAAAACAGAAGATACAATCTGTTCTTTTTTTTTCTGCAAATAAAAGTTATATAAGTGACGCAAGTTTACTTCAATTAGTTACTTAAATGACATGACATTTACTACAATGCTTATGAATACTCTAGTGGGAAATATACTGAGGTCGGTGGAAATAACCTTGCATCCATTATAAAAATAAATTAAAAATAAGTTTTCAAATGCAAGAACTTTCATTCTTTTGCAAAAATAACATTGGAGGTCAAAAATACTCTAGGGAAAGAATGATTTCATAAGTTGAAATCATACATAAATAATCCAGTAGCATGAAATTGCAATATTATTCTTGGAAACCAAATCGGGGTTGTTTGTATACTGGCTTTTAACATCTTTAGGTAGCAATTCATTGATCATGATTCATATAAATATCCCTCAACATCTCCAGCTACTCAGAGATCTTTTTCCAGAGTGACAAATAATACTTTGCTTTGTTCATCAGTTTTTCTTCTTTGTGAAATAAAAGTCAGAAATGCAGGGAGTATGATGAAATACATTGAACAATACAATTCCTTCTTCTATAATCAATGAGCCAACATGAAAAAAAATTTAAGCTCTGAATGTATCACCTCAGGCAGTAAATTTTTAGAATGTTTTTTGGAGTTATATATAGGATAGATTTTAGTTAGCTATAGAAATATTTAGACCACTGCAAGTGAAGCAATGGTAACCATGAAGATGTATTAAACATACTGCGAGGCATTTGTAAAATACTGTAGGTCAGATTCAACTAAATTTGAAAGTCTACTTTCTAACCTCACCTAGTCATCTAAGCTTCCCTTTTCAATCAATAGGCACTTAATGGGAGTGATCCCTCTTACCTTTATAAATACATCTGAAAGTAGGCTAAAGTATTTCAGACATCTGCTTTAGGATGAACTGCACTCTAATAATGACTTCTCTTCTACGTTGTTTACAATGGAAACCTCAGGTGTCTTGGTCAGATTTGATGTATGCATTATAGATATTCAGAGTTATAGAATTGAAATTCAGTTGATACACTTCTATTTACTCTGTTATTAGCATTTATTACTATATTCAATTGTTGAACAATTGAACCTCAAGAATTTACAGGATTCCTCTGAGGACTGATGATCCATTTATTGCTATGACATGTATTATCAAGACAATATGTTTTCACTGCATTTGTGATACACTTCACTTAGAGATTTAACCCGTGAAAATGAGTAACTAGAAAGAATTGTTCCAAATATAGTTGATATCATTGCAATCACTGCCAGCACAATCAATTTCCTAAGCTAGATAAGGAAATATTAATTTAGGTATCAAGGAGACATAGTAGAAATATTTTTTAAACTTGAATTAATCCTCTAAACTTCATGCAGATTAACCACAATTATGAGGTGCCTCCACTGTTTCTTGCATAGAAACCTCTGCTAAGACATCACGTTGTCTAAAATGGCTACTCATTGTACATCAGTGTTAGTGAGAGCTAGTAAGCAGATTGGCACATCAAAATTGTTGGTGCTGACCACCCAGTGGTTATCTCAGATGTTTTTTGTGGCACATTGCTGGGTCATGTCCAGCCTCTCACCCACCAGCACCCCCAAGGCCTTCTCCCCAGGGCTGCTCTCCATCTGTTCATCCCTCAGTGTGGATATTGATACAGGGGTTGCCCTGACCCAGGTGCATCACCTTGTACTTGGTCTTGTTAAACCTCAGGAGATTTGTGTGGGTTCACTCCTTGAACTTGCCCAAGTCCCTCAGGAAGGCATGCTATCCTTCAGATGCACCACTCACCTTGGTGTCATCTGCAAATTTGCTGAGTATGTACTTGATCCCTTTATCTATGTAATTAATGAAAATGTTAAATAACACTGAGGGATCCAGTGTTAATAACACAGACCCCTGAGGGACACCACCTGTCACTGATGTCCATTGGGACTCTGAGCTGTGGACCACTACCCTTTGGATGTCACCATCCAAGCAATTCCTTAACCACCTAGCAGCCCACCCATCAAATCTATTTCTTTCCACTTTAGAGAGAAGTATCTTGTAGGGGACCATGTCAAAGCTTTCCAGGAATCCAGATAAATGACATCCCTTCTCTTGTTCACTGATGAAGTCACTCCATCATAGAAGTCCACTATTCTGATCAGGGAGGACTTGCCCTTGGTGAAGCTGTCCTGGCTGTTCTGAACCCCTCCTCTGTCCTCCATGTGCCTTAGCATGGCTTCTAGGTGGATCTGTTCCATGATCTTCCCAGGCAAAGAGGTGAGGCTCACAGGTCAGTAGTTCTCAGGGTCCTTCTTTACATTCTTTTAAAAGATGGGTAGAGTTTTTCCTGTTTTTCCAGTCACCTGGGACTTCACCTGACTGCCATGACTTTTCAAATACCATTCAGAGTGTATTGGAAACTACACTTGAGCCAATTCCCTCAGGACCCTGGTGTGCATCTCATGGGGTCCCATAATCTTATGCACATTCAGGTTCCTCAGGTGGTCATGAACCTGATTTTTAATTTCAGTAGGAGGGACTTTGCTTCCCCTATCCTCATCCTGCTGTCCATCTACTCAAAAAGTGTGGGAAGAAAGATTTCCCTTGAAGACAGTCAAAAATGTGGTTTAGTACCTCAGCCTTCTCCTCGTCCCTTGCTACCAGTTTTCCTGCATTGTTGACCAGGAATTTCAACCTTCTTTGACCTTCCTTGTTCACCTGTCCTTGTTTCCACCACTTGTGTATTTGTTTCTTTCCCTTTAATTATACCAGTAGGTCCCTCCTCAGTCATGCTGGTCTCTTGCCTTCCTTGCCTGTTTTCTTTCTCCAAGGAATTGCCAGCTCTTGTGCTCTGTGGAAGACTTCCTTAAAGATCTGCCAGCTCTGTTCTGCTTCCTTGTCCTTTATCTTCTGTCTTAGAAGACCCTATTGCCTATCTCCTTGAAGAGCTGGAAGTTTGCTTTCTTAAAGTTTAGGGGCCTAATTTTACTCCTTACTGACCCATATCCATCAGGACTACAAACCACCAATGCATGTTCACTACCTTAACATCTGTTAACATCAGCTTTCAACCTTGACTTAAACATTCAAATACCTTCGTTAAAATAAACCTACAAAAATTGTATATACATATGATAAATATATCTATTTGAATCTGCACAAAAATTGAGGGGGTTATAAAATTGTCCATTTGTATAGTTTCCTCATAAAACCTTTTATTCCTAGCCTTTCTTGCATTGATAGCACAATCACTTTCAGAATTTCAGTGATTTTTTAAACAAATATAAGTAGATTTTGAAATGCAGCATTGTTTTATTTGACAATATTTAGAGTCAATAATTTGAATTTCATATTACACATACTTGTATTTTCCACTCTATGTATAAAAAAATAATGCTGCTATAATCATGACAGCAATGATGAGGATACTATGGTAAATCCTTTATGCAGCATAATGCTGATAGGCATCTGAATAAAGTTTAAAGTCTTTAAACAGCATTTCATTTTTACCTTATCCTCTTGGATATACAATCCTCCTTCTTATATACAATCTTCTGGGACTGGAATTTCATTAGAATCTGTCTCAGTGCCTTCCTGGAAGTCTCTCCCTTATCAAAAGCATCTGATTCTGCTTTTTTGATAAAAGACCTTCAAAAGTGTATTTTTAGCACGGATTTTTTTTTCTTGTTCTTTCCTTCTATGTGGCATTTCCAACAATATTATATCTCATCTATTTCAGCCTTCTCTGCTTTTGGCAACATCTAGAAATGAAATTATATCTATATTCATGACAATTTAAATCCTGGAAATGTTTCATACTTTTATTTGCATTTATATGTTGAAAATAGCTGTTGAATGATTAGTCAGAAATTGTTATGTGCCATTATTTACTCTTTTTTCCTCTAAATATTACTGAAAAATTTCAAATAAAAGAAATTTTAGAAAAAATATACTAGCAGACACATAGTAAACAAAAGTTGAAATGACCACTTTTTAAGCAAAAATTATTTGTCACTAAACTCTGTAAAAATTCCAAAGTTCACAACAATTTGCTTGACTGTCCAGCTAGACAGCGCATGCTTTGAGTAACATAAGCTAATAAATCACCACCTGGATTTTTTAACATTTACCCTTGTAAAAAGATGGGGGCAGAGAAAAAAGTTTCTTAATTTCTGTTCCTCAATTTCTGTTTTAACATCACCCTAGAAATTACTGTTATTTTTCCTTTTCTCAGCCCAGCACCAAACCTTTGGATTAAGTTTGTTTGTGACTAAATGTACAAAACCTTCAGTCTTCACATTTGAACAGTAAATTCTTACCTTTCCATGATTCATCATTGAAAGACACATTGCAAAAATAAAGCTTCTCAGCTTATTTTTACAATAAGTGAACAAATACTTCAGGAAACTGTCCACTGTACCATATATTCTCACCTCTCTATAGCAAAATCTTTGGTTTTTTTTTTTCTTTGGACTCTAGAGTGCTCTTGAGGAATCAAAACTTCATGAAGTTATTTTTTCCCAAGAGAGAATGGAATCCTAGAACACACCTTTTTTCATTATTCTTAGAATCTGATTAAAGGTTTACTGAATTTTCTAGTGAATTTTATACTGAATGTAATAGGTCTTTAAATAAACTCTTTGTGAAATATTTCATAAATGCTTTTTTTTTTGCTTACTATGTATCATAAAAAGGTTTTGCTTAAGCTCAAGTATCTTATTAGTATTTTATTGTATTTTTAAATCTGCCATAAGTGCTTATTTTCTCAGGATTATGGGTTGTTTTTTTTTTTTATTCTGGTTGGTTGGTAAGAGGTTGTGTGTGTGTGTGTGTGTGTGTGTGTGTGTGTGGTTTTGGTTGCAGGATGGTTGGGTTTGGGTTGGTTTTTTGTTTCTTTAATTTATTTGCAAGTCAAACTTTTTGAGGACAGGTTTGCTCCTGAAACTCGTTTCAAGGTCCATTTGCTCTTAGGGGACAAGTAGATTCTTCCTCACCCTTCAGAAGAGGACTGTAAGTGGATGGAAGTCAGAAAAATCACAGGCTTAACTCAAGTATGCGATCTACTTCATTTATATTTATGTAAATGTATCTTGAGGTGCTTATGGAAGTAGCAAGTATTCATCAGCCTATCACAGTGAGAAAAGTTTCAGGTACTCCTCTGACCCAACATCCCAACATAGATCCAATTAAAATTAAATGGAATTTTTTTCACTGTTCCAGTTAGAAAAGGTTTCCAACTAGACAATTCTGACTGTTTTTATTAGTGTAATGGTGTTCATTAAAATATAGGTATTCTCCAGTGAATCAATAAAATATTATTCTGCTGGTTTACAGTCAATGATTTTTCTGTATAGTTTTACTTCTGCTCTCATATATTGTGTGAACAAATACGTACCTAAGTAGAATAATGTTACAGAAGATGTACAGCATAAAATTTCTCAAACCTTTTCAGTTCCAGTCTTCTCCCTACAATTAACAGATCATTATGGGGAACAAATTCAAACAAATATCAGAATTTGAGTAAAATTCATGGATTCAGACAGCAGTGGAAATCCTGTCTTCTTTTCCCCTTGCTTCTATTACTTTATTTGAAGTAAGTGAAACTAATTCTACACTACTATTTGCTTTTGATAAAATGATTTTTTTTAAAGTTATTGTCTCATGCTGATTGTGTCCTGTGTCTGTATTAAATCAAAATGCTATAAACGAAGCATTACGGATATTTAGGCTTGGAAATTGACAAAATTAAAATATCCAATTTTGGTCAAGATTGTAAAATGGCATTTTAATGACCTGTTCCCAATAATATGAACAGAATTAGCCTGAGGAGAAAAGCTAGTACTCTTTTGGAAGTGTCTTAGATAACTAAATTATTCAAATGGCAAAAACACAGAAGTTGTGAATCAACTTGTTCTCTTTAAGTGAAATGCTATTTTTCAAGAGAGACATATAAATTTAGATCATGACAAGAAACACTGACATTTTTTTCTCTACAACATCTAAGATCTTAAATTTGATTTTTATAATTGTTTTTACTTAAAGCACAGTGCTATATTGGATGAGATTAACATTTCCAGAGGGATTATTGTGGTGTTTGTTCCAAATACAATGACTTTGGTCCTAGTATCTTCATGAAAACAACTAGAATATATCAATAAAAAGAATATACTGAAAAGGCAACCTGCTGATTGTAAGATATATTATAATTTAAGTGCTCATTACATCACCTGTTCAGTATATATAGTGGACTGTACAACAGAGTTTTTTGGTACATGTGAGGCCTACACATGCTTTTGTATATTTGTAGTTGCTGCAACTCACTACTAATATTGCAAAAAGTTTATAACTATCTAGAAAGGACATATGCAAGAAATAATTACCATTTAGACCCCTTGTATAAACATTAGGCCTCTTTTTTTATATGGTGAAGTATATAAATACTGATTTCTATATTAGGATTTTGTATCCAATCGCAGACTCAGGAAGTTTATCTTTTCACTGCTGTTTTGTTTTTCTTCTTCATTATTTACCCTTAGAACAAGCCAGATCTATTTAGACTCCTGTCTTTCAGTCTTCACTCTTTTAAAAGAATAAAAACATCCACTGTAAGGAAATCACACAGCAAATTACACTCCAAAGAGCCCCCTCACTAGGTCAGGCTCAAATACCCAGGGGATCTACATTATATCTTCAATGTAACAGAAAGTTTTTGTTCATGATTGCTTGCACCATGTCAATAGGACTTAATTGCTAACAATCTGATTGCTACAAGATCCTCCGAAATCCAGACTGTTTGCTCAAACCTGCGTCTCTAGAAATCCATCTGTTTGCCAGTTCTAAATTAAATGTGAACATACTTATGTCAGCAATCTTTTGGTAAGTTAAGGACAAAGTGCTACTTTTTAGCTACCACCACCAAAAATTACATTAAGGCTTGGATTTTTTTTCCACTCGGCATTATTACACTTTTCCTGATAATCTCAGGAAGCAAATCAGTGAAAAAGTTCACTGTCTGCAGGAATCAGAATTCAAGTGACAGTATAAGGACAATTAGAATTGTCCAAAAAAAAGCCTAATTGCTGAAAGTACGTGTTACTAGATATGAGACAGAAAAAGGAGTATCCTGTCAATAAATATATCAGAAACAAAACAACAAGCTAAATGTGTCTTTTAGAAAAGTTGGAGCTTTGTTGCATAGGGTGATTAATTTTACATTCAAATTGTATCTGCTTGTGTCCTGGGCTGACTGTATGATATGGTACTCCCTATTGTCTGCCCTATGCCAGAATCCTGTGCCTTCCTGTGTCTTTAAGCTCTTTCTCCTGAGAGGAGGCAGACAAGCCACGTGAATCTTTCAGAGCAGTTTGTGCTCAAGGACACACACGCACTCCCTGTGTTCCTGCTGCTACAGAGCCCAGGAAAGCACCTTCCTGCTTTTTAGTCCCAGCTCTTGGCTTTTCTTCTTGGGAGACAGACACAGAGTTAAAACTCTTGGCTTTTTAGCTAGCCTGCTGGCTGAGGCAAGAACTTTTCTTGGCGCTGTTCTGCTCTGGTCCAGACCAACATCACCAGGAGGCCCCACATTGTGGCCTGGAGGGGCTGAACCTCCAGAGAGGGCAAAGCCACACCCACAGAAAGGACTCTGAAATCCACCCAGGTTTCTTCTCCACAGCGAGAGGTTTAATTATTTAACATTATTCATTTTGTGTGTGTGTGTGTGCCTACATGCACTTTTCTTGTTAAATAAATAGGTTTTGTTAACTTTCCTCTGAGGAATTTCTTTCCAAACCTTGTGGGGGAGGGTCTGCTGAAATCTGCCTTCTAACAGACGGACTTCCATTTCAGACTTTTTCTTCCAAATCTGTCTCAAACCAAGACAGCTTGTCAGACACATCTCTCCAGAATACATAATTCATGCTGATGTAGCGCAGTAGTCTACACTATGTGCTTTAATTTGCTAAAAGATGTTCAAATCATTCTTAATCATTCCACAGATTTTCTTTCCTCCTCATATTGGAAACTAAAGCAAATTCAAAATACTGAAAAAGTTAATTCCTGAATAAAAAAATACACTGAAATCTGTGCATAAACTATTTGCTGCATTTAACACCCACTTTCAGATATTGCTATATTTCTTTACTATGGGCTAGGAACACTTTTCATGAAGTAAAATTAAGCAAAAACTATTACATCTCCCCCTCTTACTCAGTGTTTGACTAAAATTTAAAAGTTGATCAGGTGATGCATTTGCAACAAATTCAAAGGTGCATTTCATGCAATCCAGGGAATATAAAACATATTCAACACAAATAAAGTAGCAATTATTAGCTGAGCATTAGTAAGCAGATTTTTCCACAAGAGTTTCTTCTGAGTAACTCAAGAATTTCAAAGGAATAATTCATCAATTACATATTTGCTCTAAAACACTGTACTTCAGAATTATAAGCCAATAAAAATCAGACCCTTGTATGAAAATATGAAATCTGATCAACTCTTAAATCAAAAAAAAACAAAGGCAAGCAATACGATGATGAAAATATAAGTTTTAGGTATCTAATTTAGCAATATAATAGAGTTATTGTAGAACCACAAAAAAAATAAACAACCTGAAATGTTCAGAACAAAGGAAGAATGTGCCATCATAAGCCAAGAAATTCTGATGATCTACTAGGTTGGAAAACCCAAGAGGGGATCATACTGTCATCATCCAAATAAGCCTACAGGAATGAGGTAAGAATGAGCTGATTTAACTATTTACTGGGCCCTCAGCTCTGTCTGCAACTCTATAATGATCATGGTGTAACATCACGATTCTGTCACTAGCATGCTATGTTTTTTCTTCTTCATAACAGTGGATTTATGCCAAATTCTAAACAAACAACAGAAAAAGGTTATTGTTTTTTAAAACTGTGAGTTTTTTATTCCTTTAAATCTGTTTTTCTTTCTGTACCATTCTATTTTTCCGCATTTATTTTCCCTTACCTAAAAAAGGAAAAATATTTTCTATGTATAGTACCATTAAACTTTTACAAACTCACTCTCACTGACCTGTATCAGCTAATTGTCAGAAACAAGAAGTTGAAGAAACTTTATTACTTTAGCTGGTGCTTTGACAATAGTAGAAAAGTGTATATTGCCATATAGGAAGGTTTTACTGATACTTTTTTGACCCCAAAATGGACAAAGCAACTTCATAATACCCTTGCTCAGATTTATTTAAGGGAAATAAGTTCCTGCATGAAAGACTATCTTCCAGCTCCTTGCAAAATTCAAGGCCACTGTCCTTCCTTTGACCAACAGATCTAAAGTCCTTTTACATGTATACAGGAGCCACTGAAGACCTTCATGATGAAAAGTTCCCTTTCCTGGGCCCAGCTGAATAAAGTTCTTCATGTATCCCATCCAACCAAACTTAAAGAAAACCATTAAAATGCAAAATAAGACCATTTGGTAAGCAGTGGATATCACAGCTCTCAGAGATTTATCATGGTGCATGGACACAGTAGGAAGCAACAGTGAGGACAAAATATAACCTGTCTGAATAAAAGGGAGTTTCAAGGGTAGTCTCAGAAAAGCTATTACTAATATTTCAAGCATTAATGATTTCCTTTTTCAAGGCCAGTTCTTGTTGAAAGAGCCAAGTTTGTAGGGCTTTTTTCACAAGTCCGAAAGGGTATAATTTTCTCAGGTACATATAAATTGGCCTAGTCAAAAATCTGGAATTAAGCATGGTCAGGAAAAGTTGAAGAAGGCCAAGACCATGCTCACTTATGGTAAGGGATGGAATGGAGAATTTCCTATATCAAATGTGATTGCTTTGAGCACTGGGTTGAAAAAACCCAAAGCCAGGTCTTTAGAATTATGTAGAATCTTTTAGAATGACTTAACACTATTTTAAGATTTAGAGTGACCTAGAAACTTTGTCAGACAAAGTTGAAAAACATCAAATACAGGTTCCAAAAACCATTCCCCTCCCTACTTTGTCAACATATTTCAGTGTGAAATACAGTTCTTTTCCCCAGTAAAGTGAGTTTTTAAAAACATCTCTTACAGAGTTACATTTTCAATAGAAACAGCTCTAAAAATTATAATTTTTTTTAAGCTTATTTAGATAAAATTAAAAATAAGTGATTATAATAAGAAAAGCTCTGAAGTATCCAGTATCTTCCAAACTTCCATCACCATCCAATTTACCTTTCTCGGAATTTCCTTCCTATCCTTTCTAGCCTGAGATTTCTTCCAATGCTATAAATGTCCTACATTCCCCTATGGGAATTCTTTTCCTTGCTTGACACCAACGTAATCAGATAAGTAGATTTTTTGGGTTTATGTGGAAACCATAGAAAATTCATAATGGAATGAAGAATATGAAGTGATTTGAAGTGTTTGATGTTTTCAAAGCCAATTTTGATGGAGATTTGAGTGATCTGACATATTAGAAGGTATCCCTGCCCATGGCAAGGAGGTGTCTGTAATAGATGATCTTTGATGGTTCTTTCCAATCCAAACTACTTTATGGTTCTGTGATTCTAGTATTTTTAAATACTAGATAATACATTGAATTCTTTTCCAGCATGATTTAAGTCTCAGCACATTAAAACAGTCATATTACTGATCAGTCTTCCCAACAGCTAGACAGTCATTTGTGGAAAATTCCAGATCTGAATTAAAACACTTGAAACTTGTGTTTTAGTATCAGAATTAAAATTGTTTGGATGATTTTTTGGGCATCATTAGATCATTCAAAGCGAACTTACTTGTTGTATGACAAAGACAGAGAAACTTTGACAATACTGTGGTTTTTCTCCATGTGTCTGGTGCTTTGTCCAGAGCTGCATATAGCAATTCTATTTTATGCATGTGACTTTTGCTAGGATTCTTTTAATTAAGAATGTATGTCTGTGATTTTATGGCCTACTGACTGTAGAATCAATGTATTGATGTCAAAGACTTCCACAGTTATACTATTAATCATCTATTTGTTTATCCTTTTTATTTTGGCATGAGTGCCTGGGGCAATCTCAAAATCTTAACAAAAGAGCTGTTGTTTGTCTGCATAGGCAAACAGTAGGTCACATCTGTATCATAGCTTGGTACCTGTATCTTGGCAAGGGAAAAAGATGGATACATCTACAGAAGTGTATAACACTAGTTAAGAATTTGCAGAATATAAACTAATAAATCAGAAATAAGCAAGAACCCTAAAAGCTAGACTCAGTTATTTTCTCATGGATGAAGTTCCAGCAGTTAATTCTCTTTGGTAGCCTTTCTTTCATCTACAAGTTATCTAATTTAAGTATTGTTGACTAACATATTTAAATGCTTTTTAACTTACCAGAAATATTTCAAGATTCTTCTCATATAATTTGGTTTATCAGTTGCTCTCAGAGGGCTCTCAATTAGCAAATCTAAGCTCCTACTAAATTGTTACTTTATGAACTGACTGATAAGAAGTTTGTGGGTTGTTTTCTTGCTCACCTTGTTATTAGCTCCACTCAGTATAGTAATTCTTATAAACATCATGCTTATGGACTTCCTTTTTCCAAGGAAGAAGCTTAAAATTCTGAGTTTACAACAACAGAGAAATACAATCAGAACTTATGAATTCACATGTATATCTTTTCACTAGGCTGAAATTGAGATTGCATCTTCTGTTTCAATGGTAACTCAGTAGCCTCCTAAAAGAAGATTCTTCAGGTTCACCAGAATTTGTAAATTTTATTCTCCCTTTCCTTAAGTGTTATAAAACTACTAACATGAACAAAAATATACTTACTGCCTCTGCTACTGACTTTCACTGGGGAGAAAGATAGTTGCATTATATTTACTTCAGTTAGAGCATATTTGTGACTGTAACAAAATAAAACTTACATGACTAATTTTACTGCTGCCAGTAGGATTAGTTTCACTGCAGTTCAGTTAATTATGCCAGTTTTACTCATCTACTGCTAAAACTTATTTGTCTAGCTTAAATTCCACGCTTGCTACTAGGACTTTTTATTAGACCTGTTTTACATGTAGCTAAATAGAGGGTCAGAGAGGATTAGTGATTTGCCTAAGGTTGAACAACTCTTACTAGTACACATTTCAGCAAAAATAACAAAATTTACATATCATTCTCTTCTCTTGGAATAGTCACAGAGAGAAACCTCAAATTTTTGGAGCATTTTGAAAGTCCTGGGAACTCAGAAAGTTTGAAATAGACTAAAAAAAAAGAGTGAGGAAAGAAACACTACCTCATGACAAAGGAAAACTTAGTAATTGGTTAGGACTTAGGCTGTTTCCATGTTGCTCTGAAAATCAAAACCAGAATTCCATATGCTGTAATTATCATTCCTGCATTAGAACTGACTTTTTTTTTCAAAATACGGTTTGTCTAAATTATTCAATTAGATATTTTTTAATAATGTTCATCCAGTAAAGTTACTTTACTGGTAAAGTACTTTACTGGTACTGATATTAAAATTTTACAATTCAGTGGTAATATTAACAACACTTGACTCATTCTGGTTCCTTCCAAGCTGCTTCAAAATTCAGGCTTTCAAGAACATCTGGCAAGAATATGATTATTTGCTTTTATTATCAGAGCATTAAATTATCCATTAAATTACTCTCTTCCTCCTTTAGCAATGTCATTATTTAACTTAGAGAAATTTTCTTTGTGATTTATCATGCAAACTCATGATTGGTATCTTTTCTTGTAGAATGCTGTTACCTTACCAGGTCTTCTCTCCTACTCCAGATTCCCACCCAGATTTACACTAATGGCAGTTTGAATTGTTTTGATTCTCTCACACTTGAGGTTACGTGTCAGAATCAGAGGGTAATTCAAAGTGAAAATAATCCTAACAATAAACTGATCTTCAGTTTCTCTTTTTGATAGTCACCGAGTTACCTGTCATTGTTTATACTCAAAATACTTATCTCTTCCATACCTCCTTCATTAAATTTGTATTCCTCAAAAATTCAATGTTTTATCCACAGTTAATCCCCTTTTCAGGTGACAAATTATGCACACTATTTGTGCAAAGTGTGATCTGACTTTCTAGTCGGTTTCCTTTTGACTTTTCATTTTCTACATATTGTTCAATTGGATTGAATAAACTAATATTCAATCTGACTGATTTCAGCACCATCTCAGGACAGCTTTGGAGGACTGAGAAACTGCTAACCCAAATCATACCTTAACTGTAACTGGAGTAATTATTTTTATTTAAATCTCACAAGATATTGATAAGCATGGGCTCTGATGAGTAATTTAATTTCTGATCCTCTCTTTGTCTCGCTTTTTTTCTAGCAGGTGTTTGTCTACCATTAAGCTGTGTTGTAAGATTTCCAGTCACAGTAAATCACAGAGGAAAGCTTTGGTGTTTTACTTTGAAAAACACTTACTCAAGTCCTTCAGTGGGACTCTGAGCACAGGGGTGCTGGTCAGGAGAAACTGGACAAGCTCAAGAAGTGGGCCTGTTCCTGGGTTGGACCAACCCTTGTCTCAGTACAGTTTGTGGGGTGAAGGAATTGAAAGCCCTCTGGAGGAAGACCAGAAAAGAACTTGAGTGTCCTTGTGAATGAAAAGCTGGACACAAGCCCACAAAGTGCACTCACAACCCAGAAAACCAATGATATCCCTGCCTCCATCAAAACCAGCATCACCAGCAGGTCAAGGGAGGTGATTCTCCCCCACTACTGTGCTCCCATGTGTCCCCAGCTAAAGTATTGTACCTGACTCTACAGCTTCTAGTGCAGGAAAGACACAGACGTGTTAGAATGCATCCAGAGGAGGGCCTGCAGAATCACTGGAAGAGGGAAATAAACTCCCTTGCAAGGAAAGACTGAGAGGGCTGCAGTTGCTCGGCCTGGAAAAGGCTCTGTGAGACCTTATTCTGTCCTTTTAATACTTCATGAGGATGTATAAGTAAGATGGAAAGAGACTTTTTAGTATGTCCTACTGTGATAGGACAAAGTGATGCCATGATGATTTTTTACCTTTTCTTTTAAACCCCTGTTATATTTTTTTTACAACTTCTGTATTCTTAGTGTTTTTTGTCTACATTCTTGGCCTTGTTTGTTCAGCTAGAAGACAACCATTTTAGAAGCTTTTTAGTTAGGGATCACTGTGCCCCAGACATCAAGGTCCTCTCCTGAACACATTCTGTAAACTAAGATAGAACCATCCAGGGGAAGATTCCTTGGAGAGGGGGCTCATTCAAGCCTCTCATTGGGGAATTTTTGATAGATCTGCTAATTAGTAAGATCTATAATGTTATAACAGATCTTTTAGGGGAGGCATTGTGGTGTGCATTTTGGTGCATTTGACCTGGATGTGTGCACCTGAGGATCCTTAAAATAAATACCAAGGTAAAATCCCTTTTTCCCTTCTAACCATGTTTGACTCTTGATTTTAAGACCAGGAACAGGCATCAAATGGATAATGGTTTTAAACTAGGAGAGGGTAGATTAAACTAGATACAAGGAATAAGCTCTTTGTGATGAAGATGGTGAAATACCAAAAGAAATTGTCCAGAGAACTGGTAGATGTGCTGTCTCTAGAAACCATCAAGGTCAAGTAGACCAGGTTTCTGGGCTACCTGCTGCAGTGGAAGATGTTGTTGCTTATTGGATTGCTTACCACGTGACCTTTAAAGGTTCCTTCCAAACTGAAGTATTCTAGGATTGTACAAGATTCCTACAGAGGTGGTAGATGACCCTTTCATTGTTGGGTTGGAAAGGGCTCTGAGCAGCCTGATCTAGTTGAAGACATTCCTATTTCTTCCAGGGAGGGTTGTACTACATAACCAGCCCAAACTGTTCTATGATTGCATTATTCTAACTTCATATAATAGCTCTCCACCTGGAGTTCTGAGGAAGAGTTGGGTAGGGGGATTATGTAAATCACACTTTTTAGCTGGGAAATGTATTTACAGATCTGGATTTTTTCTTAATCTTGTCATAGTGTCAAAATGATTCTGGCCCAGCAAAATTGTACAGGTATTAAAAAAATCTAGGCTCCAATGAGTCAGCTAGCTTTTCAGCCTTTGTGCCAATGAAATGTGAGTGTTCAGCAGCAGAAAAATTCCAGCTTTAGTGTTTTTTAAGCAATTTGGGAGAAAGTGCTGAGTTGTTTTATTATCATGCTCTGAGGAACATTCTGCAACTTTATTGTTCACCATCAATTGTTTAATCTGAGATGGAAAACTAGTGAGGGGCAAATGTTTGGTGATCTTGCCAAAACCAAAAATAAACCCTGAAGTATTGTCGCAAGCATAGTAAGCAGAGAAAAATGTCAGTAAACAAGGATACAAAAATTAGGTTGATTAGTTTCTGGTGTTTCATTTAAGGCAAAATGAATAGAATTGTATGATAGAGGATTTTATTTGGTTTCACAAGCATTGGCAGCATAATCAGAGAATTTTAATCCATGGATAATGTAAATTTTCTGATTTTTTTCAATGGGTGTATGTAAACTAATATTTAATGAAAATGTCAGAGACTCATATACAGACTCTGTGCTTGCAGCAATAGAAACATATATTTATACTTTTTTTTCAGACAAATTTTGCTTCATGCTCTGGACTCTACATTTAATTTGAATGAGTTTTTATTGTGATTTTTAGTGCTATAAACTCTCCTCTCTAACACATATTTAGGCTATAAAAGATTTGGAGGGGGTTTAATACCTTTTTCCTTTGAAGAAGAGAAACCGATATAGGGTCAAAAGTGATGGTGCAGCCCCTGATAAAAGTTGCCCCTAAAAAGACTTAAATAGACACCCTTTCTAAGGGAAATCTAATCCATCGAAAAAAAGTCAAGAACTGATTAAAGGTCATCTGTGAGAAGAACAGAGGATTGAACAATTGATCATAGACAGCCTGTCCTGGGGTGGTGTTGTGAAGCCCCGTTATTCCTTACCCGCCTGCTCAAATCCCAGGGACGCTGTGCCTTTAGGATGGACCCGGGGGCTGGAGCCACGGACCTGGGGGTGGGTCGGTTCAAGGCTCAGCCCACCGGCTCAGGGCTCTGGGGCTCGGCAGGGCTAGGGAGGGAGTGTCCCGGGAGCGCTGTGCTGATCTTTGGAGTTCTTTTGTGTTCCAGATAGCTGGGAAAGGGTTCTGTTGTTTTTTTTTTTCCTTGTTCTTTTTTCCCTTCCCTTCTCCTTGCCTCACCGCCTCCCTCGCCTCCTCTCCAGTCCGGGGAGCCTGCGGGTGGCCCTGGCTGATCCAAGCCTGGACATCTGTTCCTTCTTCAGGAATTTGTTGTATTTTGAGGGTTTCTTCCCCCTGTTATACCCTGTTTTGTTTGTGTGCTAATAAACAGTTTGGTTTTTTTTTCCACTTTCACTTGCTGTGACCCATTTGTCTCATTGATGGAGGGAAAGGAGAGGCCCTTTCCCTGTCAGAGGAGACACTCTGGAGTGTTTCCTCCTGAAGTTTTGTCTCCAAAACTGAGATACTGCTTTTTCTGTATAATCTAAGTTTCCAAGTAGGAAATTAGAAAGTGCGGTGTAAAAGAAATTGTGTCTTTGTATTGTTAAGGGGAAAGCTACATACAGGTCAAGTACAGAAGGACCTTTTGTTCAGAAAAATGACTGCAACTCACGCATGAATAACTCTCAAATTGACATTCCTGTGACTGGTGATCCAGCTGAGGATTTTGATCCACTTATATATCTTTCCCAAATGCCAAGACTTTTATCTGAGGTGGTGGCCTATGGTTAAAGAACAAATTATTGATGTATTACTCACTGTATTTTTCCTGAGCTGGAACTACAAGGAGAATCCGGTCAGACAGTATTGCATGTGAACTTATTTAATGAGTTACACTTCTTTGAATGAAGGATTATGAGAAAACCTTCCTTTTTACTTGAAATTCTCTTTGTTAAGGGAGGGTGTTATTGTACATTTAGGAGCTCATTCTGGAGCTGTGTCAGCACTGCTGAACCCATGCTGAATCAGCAAAAAAAAAGTTGTTTTCTTTTCTTTTTCTATGTGGTGCCAACTGATAGGAGTTAAAATGTAAAGAAAATACGATTTCCTACACAGAACACTTTCTGAGTCTTTATAATTAGTTTTCCTGAAGTATGGTTTGCAACCCGTTTCACCCTGTCCTCCAAAAATATGTGTATACATTCAATGTGTATACATAGACATAAGTGAAAGTTAGTTTTAAAATATATTTTCCAATCACTGTGTTTTGACATGGAAAAAATTTTCTAATTAAGGTTTTATTAAGCAATTGAACAAAGTATTTTACTCTATTATTTTAGTTCACTTAGGACATTTAGATGGATGACTGGCCAAAACTCAAACAGGACACCAAAGATGATTACTATTTTCCTTCAAATTATTTTTCACCATCTTTAAGAAATAACTTCCATAAAAAGACTCCATGTCTAGGTTGCTGTTACTTAGAGCAATGTCTTCCAAACACTGGAGGACAAAAATAATCCCCCACTTTTGGAGGTCATCACATATATTTATTCCTTTGTTTTTTTAAATGTAATGGTTTTATGGTTTTTGTTTTATGATTCTATAAACCACTAAGGACCATTCTACTATGCCTACGACTTTAATACTATTGCTCAGAATAATAATACTACTTACAGAATTCAAGAAACCATTCTGAACATTTTTCATTCAGTTTTCAGAGCAGAACAATTTGCTTTCCACACAGCAGACAATCTACTGCAACACTAAGTGGCCTGATACACTTTGCAATCTCTATTTTAATCAAAAAGATAGCAGAGTAGGATATACACAATGCAGTCATTATCTTCAGCGTCCATGCAAGCTCACGTAGGAAAACAAGAACACTTGATATAATGAGGGAATCCTTACAACAAGTATAAGACAGCAATGAACTTGGAAGGAAAGATGGAACGATTTTTCTTTAGATGTTTAAGGATGATTTATTCCTCCAGCCACATGGCTGGAGTTCCCAGGCAGACCCAGTCATGGGACCCTGCTCTCTTCACAGGCCCCGGGCACCCAAACCAACTAATCAGGAACAGGTGTGGGGCAGATGTGACATGGGGACAGGGACAGGGACAGACCCGTACCCTGCAGGGTCCCTCCCCCCTGGACTTTAGGGGAGAGGCATCTCCACAATTCACCCTTTCTTTTTAAATAAAGAACATTGGAAACAGTTGGATAAACAACAAAACAATTTCAAAGGAGAGCAAGCCATCATCTTGAGTCCCCAGATGTCCAGATTTTCTTTGGAGCATCGGAAGGGAGACAGGACTTGAGCCTACTTCAGATGGAAACTGAGTTAGGCGAGGGTTTTTTCCTTTCTGTACCTGTTGGAATCTTAGAAAATGACAGTTAATTTCTTCCCTCCCTCCTTTTCATCCTGCCCATCGGCATTGCAAAGGGATTCATGGCAAATGGAAAAGCCTGGTTTTGTGAGGGGAACCAGAAAGGGAGATTTGGGCTGGACAAATATGGGGGACAAAGGGGCATGGGTTAAATGGGGAAGGTGGGATAGGGGAAAGGATAGGGATTATGGGGATATTGTCTAGCATATCTACTGCCTTGCACAGGGGCACCTCCAGGGCCTGTAACACATGCTGCCTGTGGGCCTTTTCTTCCCTTCACAACTTCAAATTCTACTCTTTCTCCTTCTTCTAAGCTTGGAACATCACTTTTGGGGTTCTTTTTCACAATAGCAGATTTATGGACAAAAATACTTTCTCCTGTATCAATTCTCAACAAGAAACCATAGTTTTTCTTTACATTATACCATTTTTCAGTTCCAAAAACCCTAGCTGTGATAGCCTTTTCATTTTTCTGAGTTCCTTTGTTCTTGCTTTCACTTTTGGTTTTGCTTGCTCTCCTGCTGGAGATGCCACAGCCGGGGACTGCCAGGGCCAGGGCCGCCAGCGTGTTCCTGCCGTGGGTTTTGACTCCTTGGGATCGCGTGTGAGGCCATGTGGGTCCAGTCTGGCTGTGCTGTTGCACACTGACCCTGCCGGCTGCTCCGCCTTCGGCCACCTCTGCACCGCTGTTTGGAGCCATGCTCGCTTCTCCTCTGGAGCTCTGTGTGACTGCTCCACGCTTTCCGGGTGTTCGAGCGGCTGCACGGCCGCACCCTGTGAGGCGTTCTGTTCCAGCCTGTGTGCGCGGCTTTGTACCGCCGGGGCTGCCGCTGCTGCTGCTTTTGCTGTGGCTGGGCGTTAGCGCAGTTCCTTTCTTGCCACCCCCAAGCCGCTCCAGCTCTGCTCGGCGTGGCTCACTGCTGTCGCCATAGCAACTGCCACAATCACCCCTGCCTTTCCTGGGGGCTCAGACTTGGACCATCACACATCACACAGCATGGGGTGGCCATTGCCAGGTCACGCCTCTGCTGCCGCTGCCCTCACTGCTGCCTCAGGGCTCACACCACTGGCTCCTGGCTCCACTCCTGCCGCCACTGCTCTCACCGCAGGCCCCGCTCCTGCCATGCCTGGCTTCCCTAGCTCTCCTACGCACGGGAACTCCCTCTCCATCGACTGGAGTGCACTGGGTGCCTGCGGCCAGGGCCACACAGTCACCGGGGCAACCGAGGAGCCCACTGCAACGCGGGCACTGCTTGACCACGTGTTCATTGCTGAAACAGCAGCGGGACGCAGATGATATTGCTCAACAGTCTCTGAAATCAGGCAATATTCACAGAAATAGTCTTGCATCAGCACATTTTTTGATTTGGAAATTAACCGTGTCCAAACATTCTTCCAAAAGTCCTTGGTAAGAATCAAATCCCATGAAACATAGAAGAAGGTTTTAAACAGCCATGCCAAAAAGTGTCTTAGTTCTTTCAGAGATTGAATTAAGCTGAAATCTACCCATTGCTGTTCAAGAACCTTTTTAAGTTTAAGGTAAATGTCTCTTTGTGGTTTGGACAGCCATGAGTCTTTCCATGAGTCTTCCATTGTTCAGAGATGGGACAGCAAAACAAAAGCAAGAAGAGATATCCAGAGTTTACTCACGAATCACTGAATTATCTTCTCCAGGGATCGTTTGCCAGCATTTCTCTACCATTTGTTGTAATGAGGGAATCCTTACAACAAGTATAAGACAGCGATGAACTTGGAAGGAAAGATGGAACGATTTTTCTTTAGATGTTTAAGGATGATTTATTCCTCCAGCCACATGGCTGGAGTTCCCAGGCAGACCCCAGTCATGGGACCCTGCTCTCTTCACAGACCCCGGGCACCCAAACCAACTAATCAGGAACAGGTATGGGGCACACATGACATGGGGACAGGGACAGGGACAGACCCGTACCCTGCAGGGTCCCTCCCCTCGGGATTTCAGGGGAGAGGCACCTCCACTTATCATTTGACTTCAACAATAACAACATATCCGTGTTACTCCATCATGTATTCAGCTTCCTGTTGATGTTCAAATGACATCTGTTACTATGAGACAAATTTTAAGGAAAATTAACTCTACATGCAACACACCTGGTTTATTTTCAACTCAGAACCTCCCCCAAATGGTTCCTCATCCTCTACCTCCAAAAAGAACAAACCACCACCATCCCCCCAAAAAATAACCACCAACTACTTGTTCAGACCAGAAGAGACAAGTGCTTTGAAGAAATAATTATGGCAATAGTCTTCAACATACCTTCATGGTGTGATTCTTGGAGTATTATGCACAGGGCCAGGACTTGGACTAAACGATCCTGATGGGCTCTTTCTAACTCAGCACAGTCTATAATACTACAATTCTACATTTTTAAAAGCACACTTTCTCCCAAAATCTTCAGAAACGAGGTATAAAATCTTCAGATTTATAACAAACTGTAACTCTCAGCTGCAACTGGATACTAAACTGTTCTTTTTTCCCCTGTCTCTGAGACGCTTCTAGATCCTGTTCATTTCCAAAGAAATTTGCTCTAATACCCATAGCTACTAATTAAAGATGGAAACAATCCAGAGAACCTAGACAGTACAAAACAGGGCACAGTTTACACTGCCATTTCCACTGCAGGATGTACTCTTTTAGTATTGTCACAGTAACCTCTTGTCTGTTAACTATAGGCTTGTTTGAAGGTACATATGGAAAACATTTAAACTATTAATGATCTCTCTCAGTCTAGATAGTAATTAATATTTTATTCCAGCTTTCACAAAACAGGAGTGATTCTCTGCAGTAACTCAAAGTGCAAGAACCATCATCTTAATCTATAAAGCAGAAAATATGAAAGCCCAAAGGGTCTGACCGTTACCAAAAGCACTCAGTAGCACCTAAATTAAACATCTCTTTCATTCAGTGTTTGGGGGTTACAGTCTCACAGATTTGAAATGCTAACAGGGGTTGAAGCATGCATAGGAACAGGTGCTGACACCATCCTCAGAGCAGAGAGCAGCAGAGCAGACATGCTTCAAGAGAATGCCTAGGTGAAGGGTCCACGTCCTCACTGGGACTACACAGCCATGGTAGAACAACTCTTATGGATGGAGTGCTGCTACAAAGACGTAGAGAGTATTTAGGGAAAGACAAGGTGGGCAGGCATGGAAAAGACTAGACCAGACAGACATTGAAGATCCTTTCCCACTGAAATTTTGAACATGTCATTCTTCAGTCTGTACTATTTACAATTTTTTGTTGTTGTTTTCTAAAAATTTGGTTTAAATGCTATTAGTAAGTGAAAATTTAAAGTAGGTATTAACAGAGAAAGAATGGGAATTCCTGGTTGTGGAAGCATGAAAAGCAGATGAAGGAATCTAAGTAGAGAATGTGCCAAATGCAACTGGTTTAACAGATCATCAAGAGCACAGCACATCTGCAAGGAGTTTCTAATGTTGTGGGAGCTTTGATAGTGGGAATACAAAGTACAGGCTAAAATAAGAATCAAGCTATACCCAGGCTAAAACATAGGACTGAGTAAAACCAAAATCCATTAAGACAAAGGTCAGATTTAGAGCTATAATATACCCACAAGGAAGATGAAAGACATCAAGTCAATAAAAAAGGAAAGAAATTATACTATGATAAAACTCATTTACATCTTCATGGCAACAAAAGGGCTAAGATTCAGTACACAGTTTTCCTATGAACACCTGCATACAAGTTGTCATAAATTGTCTAGCAGAATATATACATGACAGTACATGTATGGCATTAGTAATTGGTAAACAAATTTTAATTCAGGAGAAGTCAAATTGTTTTGGAGTGAGAGTATTTTTGGGGATTAGAGTTCTAACCTATCCTAAGGGGGATGATGACACAGACAAAAAGATAAGGATTAGTGTCTATGGTAATATAGCAGGAGGGCTAAATAAATGGGTAAATAATAACTGAGAACAATATGGGTGACCATAAACAAAGAGGAATTTGTGCTAAGCTTGGATTCCAATGCCACACTCACAACTAGAGAAGAGTCTAATATTTTATATTGTCTCCAAAAGCAAAAGTTCTGTACAGAGAGACATTCCTGAGAGGTTGACAATAGTCAAGTTTTATTTTAGGTCTGAATTTGGAACAACATGGAAAGATGAGTTTAAATTGTTAATTATTTAAAATCTCTCTCATACAGTAGTATTTTCAGCATTTTCTGTGATTGTGAACCAAACTCAATAGGTAAAGCCTTTGACTGTTATATTTTGTGCCTAGTTCTAGTCTGGTTTAGAATGAGTTTTGTGAATTATTCAGAGTTTACAAAACATTATTCAGTGATGAAAACAATATAATTGAGACATGTTTAAGACTAAAGATCTCTATAATTTTATAATATTGCAAATCCATAGGGTAAATATCTCTACACAACTAAACTCTCCATTTTTACTTTTTCATTCAACAAAATATCCACACTTCAGTTGTGCTAGAATTGTGTAACTAGAAACACATTATCAACACACCATCTGTGTACTGTTCAACATGGGTCTATGAAGACAATCAGTAACATGAGATTGGGATGCATAAAAAAGACACAATATTAGAAAATAAAGTAGTAGAAAAATTTCTCGAGGGGAGACCATTTAAAGTTGTTATAATTAATAAACACACCTGATAATCTGCAAGAAAAAGGAGAACGAACTGTTCTGGTTTCCTTTTTTCCCCCCATTCTCTTCTTAATCCATTTGATTTAAGATAAATATTTCTATAACATCATTTCCTTCAAATTTTCTTATTGCCATTCATTCATAAGCTAACTCTATTTTATTTTCAGTGCTAACTGTTGTGTTTACTACTGGTTTTGGCTTCTTCCCATTTTTTGGGTTTTAATTGAAATAGTTTTCCAACATTTTTTCATAATGCACGAGAACTACTAAAATAACATACTTGTATAAGGACATAAGACAAAAGTATAAGAGTATCCTTCACAATTTAAGTGAAGAGAATTTTGACATTTTCCTGACAATATTCTAGGTATTGCACTCTCAATGATTAGGGTATATTTTTACCCTTGATCATGGAAAAACTAACACACAGCAGGATTGAGTTGTTCTCATTCTCTTTTGAGTGTATTTAAGACACAACATTGTTTATTATCTGTGACATCTTGCCTTGACATTTCTAATGTAATTTCCACCAACTTAAACCTGAGTTTTGAACATTCTGGAACTCCTCTGCTACTTCTAAAAGATTCACAGGAAATGAAGTTCTAAAAAATGTTATTATTTCTCTTGGGTTTGTAATACTTTTCATACATTTTAATAAACACTCAACTGAGATATTCTGGAAGAAAATAATTTATAATATGAATGCCTACAATAGTTTTACATTCAATATCAAAATTCAAATAAGAACAAACAAAAATGCATTGCAGAGGTAACAGCATGGGGTTTTTTCTACAAGTACTAGAAAATTGTTATTAAAAAGCATGGATGGCATACACACACTATCTTTAATAATGAGATAAACATGAAGTTGTACCTTGTGAATTATTCATGAAGCTAAATTTGACAGGATTAGGTTTTCTTACCAAGCTATTGTATTAATTTTATTCTGAGCAGGAACAGTGCTTTTAGCAAGGTGCTAATTCTACAAGGAGAAAATGTGGCATGTAACATACTTTTAAACCTGCAAGTTCTACAGGTTTATAAAAACATGACCTATGCTGCAAAGAAACTTGAGAAAGCTCAGAGATTATTTCTTCTTTCGTGGAAAAGGATCCACAGTTTCACAGAGAAAATGGAGGAAGAGTTAAAAAAACCCTTAGATTTGATTCTTGAGCGAGCTAAAGAGAAACCAGACACAATCACTGTTTTAAAGCCATATTTTATGAAAAAAAGAAAGAGATTGCAAAGAACTTGGATTCCAACCAGATGTACTGGCACACAACTGTTGATGCAATTAAATATTGTTTTCAAACAGAAATGTTTAATAAAAGGTAAATTTAAGAGCATTTTCTGGAAAATGATCTCCTACCTTACTTCCATGCACAATGCTTAAAAGAAAAAAAGATCAACTGTCCTTTAGAGCTACTGAAACAGACCTTTTTGTCACATTTTTGTAACGTGAAAAGCATTTTGGGGCATCAGGTGTGCTATTCAAGCATAGATTTGTTGAAATATCTAAGAAAATGGGAATGCCTATTTTTTCTTCCCTTAAGGCACAACTAGTCATTTTTTAATATAGTAACTGGCAGCACTTAAAATTGGACTTAATTTTAAATAAATCCAACTCTAAATTCTGTAGTAAATAGCGGCAACATTTTTATAAGCAGAAGATGAGGAATGCTAAACAAAATCTTTTCAGCCACTGGAGTTCTACTGAAATTCTTTGAGCAACATAAATTTAACTTACAAGGCACATTCATCAGAAGAAATAAAAAGATCTGGGAAAATAGGACTCCTCTTCTAGAAATCTTTCAAAAAATAGGCACTATTTACAAAAGTGGACAAAAGAGTAAAAATATGAAAGAGGGTAGGGGGAATCTAACACAAAACATATATATATTTTCACTTTGGCAATTTTTTAAATTCCAGGGTAAATCCTGTAGGTATAAAATAAATTTTAGAAGATATTCAACAAGAAATGTCCTCCCTTTAAAATACTGTTTTTACTCAAGCTTCAAGAGAAATTTAGTGTAGCCTTTCTCCAATAATGGAGTGTAAGAGAACAAAATTTCCTTAGAAAATGTCCTATTAAAGCAATCTACAAATACCTGAGATGTTGAAACTGCTAAAGACTGATTAGATGTATTCAGGAGAACATTCCTCTCTGTATGGAGGAACCACACCACTTGACTAGAACAGTGCAAAAATGGTTCTCTGCATTCTCTCACAGCTCTGAAGCAGTGAATGAGGTCATGGTCAGCATAATGGGCAAAAAGCCAGACATCCACAGCTGCCAGTATAGGAAGGGAATATATGAAAAGGGCCCAACCAGCTCTGAGGAACACCAGGCATGTGAGCAAACTCAAAAGCTCATACTCTTAAGTTTTGATATGCAGGGTGATGCTGTCTGGCTCTGAATAAATAACTAAAGTCCTACGGTACTCGTTTTCACACATCTGCTTCTTGGATACTTGAAACCATCAAGCAGCTACTGGCCTTTCCAGGAGGCAGGCGTAATCATTACCATATGCCAAAAAGCACACTTTTCTGGTATTCTAAAACATTTAAAATACACTGTTGAACTGTAAAGTGTTCTGTTGCTGTTCACAAACGTCAAGAAATGTACTTTTCAAAGTACCTTTAAAAGTTTAGTGCAGCAGTCTCAAAAGTCAAGTCCTTGTTAAGTTCAAATTTGCAGACAATTCTTTTTTTGCCAGCTCAGATTTATTATTTAAATTAGTTTATATGTATACGATCACATCATTTTTTAAAGATCATTAGAAAGACTTGTCAGAACACTTTGTAAGACAAAAGAGGGAGGGGAATAGCCTAGCATTTGCCATATGGACAGAATTATATATGAAGGTATAAGATTTGGATATAGATGTAGCACACACTTGGTCCCACAGGTTGAGCACAGCTGCCTAAGGCCAGGTCCATACTGAGGTACCCGCTTCTGCTCCGAAAACATGACACCTTGGAGTGCAGGCATCTGACCTGCACAGCTTTGTATAACTTCACATTTTTCATCAAGCTTTCTATCATCTTATTTAGCACATTGGAAACACGTCATATTGCATTCTTTATGATTATTAGCACTCATCTCCTGATTATTTCTCTAATATGGTTTTCATAGACTCTCAAGGATTTCATAGGATCCTGCACCCTGAATTAAACCATTTGCAAGAACCAAGATAATTTTCTGGCCATTTGCATTTACTTGAGCCACATCTGTACTTACAGATTTTACTTCACAAAAAGTCCAAGGTTACAATCATATTGACCTGTTGGAAAAACATTTCTTAATAAGTCTAAATCAGTATAATGAATCAGATAAGGTATATAGCACAAGAAAATTAAATCTCTCTTCCAGATAAGGAAAACCTATAGCCTAGGTTTCAGAACTGGGATATAGAATTATTGTTTCTATCTTCCCCAAACATATAATTGCATTTGTCATGTATGTTCCAGGTTTCAAGAGTTAGATGTATTATTATTTGCTTACAGTTCAGCAATTCGGTAAAAAATTCAAGTGTGAAATATGACCAAATTTCCAAGTGATCCATTGTCATTTTTAACATGATACCTAGAAACCTCCCCAAAATATACCTGATTATTTTGACAAAGAAGCAAAATACCAAATTACATTGTTCATGATAGAAACCTTGGCTAAGGCAAAAATAGATTTTATTAGAGACAGAAATTATCTACAAGCACCTTAGTAAAACCTGAATAGATGTATTGCACTGGGTAAATGGATAAAAGCATATTGGTTAAATTATTGTTTTCATCTTATTTCAAACAAGTATTTTCTTTCCTTGTGAAACTACTCTCTTATTTAAAGCCATTCCAATTACCTAACATCATGATTACTCTTCAGTGTTGAATTTTGACATTTTGTTAAATAGTTCAAATTGCTGAATCAAAGAATAAAAAATTAAATTGCGAAGACATCTTGCAGGTCACGCTGACCAACACTTCTGCCTAAAAGAGGACCGCCTTCTCCTTCTGCTCTCAAGTTCAGAGAACCTCTCCAGACTTTATCAGGGCAACCCAGTATAGCACTTTTATGGTGGAATTTCTTATCCTTACCTAAGCATAGTATCTAATATTGTGCTCATAAACAACTATTGGAAAGCTAAACTGAGTCCCAAAATTTTGCCATCAGGCCACTTCTCTTTCAGTTCATATCATTCTGGGGTCACACTGTGCATCCTCATCTTACTCTCATGTATTATGTGCTCCAGCTCTCAAATCATTATGATGGCCCTATATTACAGTTGCTTTGGTTTATCAAGGTTTTCCTTCTACTGGGGAGTCACACTGTAGTTAAGATGCCCCCCCACAAGAGCTGAGTCCCACAGAATCATGTATTCGTGTTGTGTGTTCACTCTAGTGCATGTTTGTGTGTATAATGTATCTATGTGCAGGTGTATATGTATATAAATAGACACACATGCTAAATAATATAAATGCATACATTCACACATACACACGTGCACCTATAAGGATGTCAGTGTTCCAAGGCGACTTTCCAGTGAATAATTATTCAGAGGACCTTCATATTAATGTTCAGATTGTGTTACTGATGGTATTGTGAACTATCATTGAGAAGTGAAGAAAACAAGGGTAATGGCCTTAGAAAGGAGTGATATATTGCCAAAGAGATTATCAAAATCTAGACAGAGGAAGACTCACCACGCAGGATTTTTAGTTAAGTAAAAAACATATCAAGAATTGGACTCTGCACACTTCTTTGACAAGATATGTGTGTGCTTAAGGACCAGGAGGAATAGATGGATGTGTTTGAAAATATAAACAATTTTAGAGGATTGGAATTATTCCAAGAGGGTCTGATTCTGAGCCCAAATATTTTCAAGGCCTTCTGTTTCGGAATGGTAATCATAGAATCATACAATGGTTTGGCTTGCAAGGGACCTTAAAAATCATCCACTTCCAACCTCCAAGCTGAAGGTAGGCAAACTAAGACTGATCAGGCTAGCAGTAGCATCTAGGGGAACTGAATGTCTGAGAGTAGCCACAGGATTCTCCTTAGTTTAAGAAAGAACACCCGTTGGATTCCTTTCACTGAAGTGGGTGAGGAAAGGAATCCAACAGGTATTCTTAGCAGGGTTAGCAGGGTTTCCTTCTGTTTCTCCAAAAGTGGAAAATAAAATAAATTTATAAATTCTAAGTCTGTATTGTAAGTCTGTATTGTTCATTGACCTGACTAGCAGGAGGCACTGGTGTCATGCATACAGATACCAAGACTTTACTGATCTTCTCTCTGATCTCTTCCCACTGTTACTATTAATGAAATACATTACTTCTACTGGAGTCTCAAAACAGACTGACCACAGGCCTCAAATGAAGTATTCTTGTAATGGACCCCTCAAAGTTATTCTAGCCCTTTAAAAGCAGATTTATAAAGTCATGAATCTCTGAAACAGCCCCCAGTCAATACATTTCAAGACTCAGTTTTGGATCCAAAAGATAACACATCAAACAGGACACTCAAGTGATATTTTTCTCCTGAAAATACACAATATTGCTATTACCTGTTTGTATATTTGCATTTTTCTGAGACTCTGATGTCCCTCTAAGTGGATGCAACACTATGTTGAAAGAATTACAGCAATGAACACAAAATTTCTTTGGACGTATGAGAGAAACTCATCAGTGGCACTTAGGAAATCAATTAGCAGATTAAACTTAATTTTCAGTAAAGAGATTTGACTACAACACGAGTTTATCTTCTCTATTAGACATAATTTTTTAGTGTTTCTCATAACAATAAAGACGGGTAAAAGCTAGACATATTTTTCATGCTTCTCCATTGTCAAATTCTGGAGAAAATAATATTTATGCACAATACATTATCTTTGAAAGAGAAAGGAAGGATATGTTAAGATGTTGTTTCAAATTATATTACTGCAGCTGCAAAAGTTGATTCAAAACTATTTATGTGATTTGTAAGGTCTTAAATTGAGTGACTTTATTACAAATCTATGATTAACATGATTTTAATTTCTGCATAGCCTCATATAGCTTACATACAACATAGAATTTAACTTCCATGTTGTAACATGGTTTGCAGAAAACTATTGCACTGTTCTGAGATTTACATTTGTTTCCACATCTTTAATATCAGGAGGCCTTAGCTACATTAACATGAAAATGAATGTTTTAACTTTCTAAGATTTCCTTAGCAGCACAAGTTTCTTGTATATCTTCTATTTGAGAAGATCTCTGCTTGCATACTACTTGTGGTCTCTCTAAATAGAGGTTTTATAAAATGTATTTATTAATCAATAGCATTGATGACATATATTTATCCTTTTTTATTATACATTTTTGCAATTGTGGAGAAGAAAAACTGTAATCACTAGCTGCATTTATTTTTCTGTTTTCAAAACCAAAGATTTAGATTTAAAAACTGCAAACTCTCCTAAGGTTTTTTCTCCTTCCCTGATCTTCAGTCCTGCCCATCTGACACCCCCTCAAGAAATGAAGAACACCTTGATGTTTGTACTTTATCCAGTCAAATATTTCAAACATTTAACACCTTAATGATGAATGCATTCAATAATTTTGGAAACAGAATAAATTAACAGAAAACATGAAATATGAATTTGTTTTACATCTTCACTGTGCTTGCTTTTAGCACAGAAGTTAATAAGTCATCCCCAAAATTAGTATTATTTTCACCAAGAAGATATTTGTAATTTTAGGTTAACAACAAATTGTTATTGATTAAAGAAAGAAAAGTAAGATATTCTACCTCTTTCTCAGACCCATACTGGCAATTTTTTATTCACTTGTTTTATATTCCAGAAAAAATAAGAGTCTCTGTAGCACACACTTTATGCAGCAATGCCAGTTCTGTATCAAATAATGACTATAAAATTGTGTGAAGCTCCATTGACTCTGACAGAATCTGCAGGGGTGGACACATCTGCCCAGTCAGATCGGATTAAACTAGCTCTGCTAAAGCAAAAATGTCAACGACTTAAGAAAGGACAATTTGCAGTATATTCCACCCAATTTATCTGGCAACTGAATGAAAATTACAGAAGGTACTTATCACAGAAGTGACTGTGTTTTATTACCAATAGAAAATTTTCTAAGCATACCAATTATATTTGATAGATCTACTGATTTTGTTAAATTTATGAGATTAAGGTAATGACTAAATTTATTTCAGAATGCTGATATAAAGAAGTTTTAAAACATGTTGAAAATCTGTTAAGAGGTGACTCTGATAACTTTGTATTTCTGGTTCTTTAAGGCATTAATAATTCATTTATTTTCACAATATGCTGGTATGCCTGTCCCAAAGCCTGACCATCACAATGAAGCAGATAAGTGCATCCATCTGTATCTTAATATGTAAATTAAACAATTGCATTTTTACAGACAGCTAACAATGATGAAAATGGAAAGGAAGTTAGATTCTTTTATTTAGTGGTGTATTCCAACATAGGATATTTTCTGATTATTCAGGTTATAAGGGAATTATAATTCTGTTCAGATCATGCAGATTATTTGTACAGGGAAGTAATGTACACAGAAACAACCTGATACATGTATGTACTTAATCCTTCCATACAGAGAGTAAATAAAAGCAATCTAAGCATGCTTTTGTTCCTTCTCCTTGATGTCAGATTAAATATTTTAGTACTACAAGAGACAAGGAATATAAAGAACAAGTATTTTCTAGACAATCTAAATGGCATCAAATCCTTCTCTCCAATGAAAAATAAAAGAAAGTGACCTAGGAGTCTTTGAGAGTGTTCGTACTAATACTTCTGAGTCTGCAGACTGCTCTGATGACAGGATTTGCCTCCAGGCAGACAGTTCTTCAGGTACTTCCCATCACATTAATGACTGTTGTAACTAATGAAGGTAACTTTCAAGATCTTCTGTTTATTATGGAACCATTTAGCTCCTTAATTAGTTTAACAGCATTCAAATTGCTTTTTGGAACCTGACTACTTTCAGCTACCATTAAACACCCAAATAGGACAAATAGGTTAATACAGCTATTTCTATTACCAGTAGAAAAAGGCAAATATCTATCAGTCGTGTCATTCTGATATGATCAACCTAAATGGATAAGCATTAACCAAGTGGGATCCAGAAAATGTAAAAAAATTTAGAAATTTAAATAAACATTTTCTTCCAATATAAAAAAACCCCAAACTGTCGGAATTTTTCCTGAATCAGCAAAGCAAAATATAAAGAGCAGGCAATATTTGGATGAGATTACTAGGAAAGCTTCTTTCTTAATGTATTTCATCAAAAACTGTCTTTCAAATTGAAGTTATTTAGAAAGAATTCCAAATATATGCATATGCTCCTCCCTCAAATTCAGCAGAATGCACCATCATTATTTTTCCAAATCAAGGTGTTTTTGACAAATTACTCTCTTTAATTAGCATTATGAACAAACTCCTACAATTGGAATCAGAAAGAAAATCAAAATAATTATACAATAACTAATGAAATATTAACAACAACTTTATTAATTCTTCTTTGAATCAGTTTTGCCTCTTCTGTACGTGAGATTCACAGAGCAGATCATAAAAATGTGCCCTTATTAAAGGTTTTAATATTGAAGTATCTCATATTTTAATTCCTAGGGATTCATAGTTCACATCAGAAAATAAAAATGTGCCCTTACTAAAGGTTTTAATAATGAGGTATTTCATATTTTAATTCCTAAGGCAATGGTATTTTCCTTGCAGAATAAAGAAAATCCATAAAATCATATTTTAACATTTCTGTTGAAACCATTTCTCCTTATGTCTCCTTATGTGACATCACTCCAAAGAGAAAGACACAGACTGTGGAATTGTGAAGGACAGTGTTCAAGAGCTGTATTACCTCCTCTGGGGAATGTGAAAATATATTGATTCCAGAAAGCACCAGAGGAAATCCCAAAAGAACCCTAGTATCTCCAGCTGGTCTAAGGAAATAGAAGTGCAAATGTAATATAAAATAATTAATTCCAAATTTCTATTAAATTCCCATTTGTTTCCAAGGTGAAGTACAAGGCTTTACCAGAGTTCACAAATAGGAAGTAAATGTGTGACTGAAACATACTTATCACTCCACAGAAAAACATTTATCTCCTTCAAATTTGTATTACGTGCAGCAGATCTCATCCCAGGTTTAGAGTTGTCCTTAGCAGAGAGGTGCATACACTAAGTCCATTTCCAGTATCTGGTAACAGTGTTCATTGCCAGAGATCACAGAGAGCATTATGTGCTACCCTCTAACCTTCAACCCATCTGGCAATTTAGTTGAATGCATAGAGAGTAAATACTAACATTATTTTAACACCAAAGTGCACTTTGCAGCTGTCCAATTATCCTACCTTCTAATTAGTTACACATAATGACCTCTAATCCTTCTGTTAATTAACTCTGTCTTCATATGAAAAATGTATTTACTTTGATGAAGTGGAACTATTTTCTTAGTTCTATTTCCTCCTGTCCATTTGTGTGTCCTTTTCAACAGCTACATGTATATTTCATATTACCAACTTTCTGCTTATGTCTCTGTGTTAGTATGGTGTTATCTGAGTAAATAATTTCTTGAGTGAAACAGAAAATTGATATTTAGAACTCAAGAGCCTTTTTTTAAAATTTAATCTTCAAACTAGAATTTCCTGGGTTAAGTCGGTGATTATGTAATAATTTATAGTGCTGTTAAATAGGTATTAGTTTAATGTAGACAGAAAATATAAAATTTAAGACATGTTTAATACTCAGGCCAAAACTCCCTTGGTGGAACTGGGTTTTACAAAGAGGAGAAAGTCTCCCACATTCTCTTAGAAATTTAGTAATATCCTTAAATGACTCTCAGTTTTTTTCAAGTAGCAATAATTACAGCTATTGCATCAGCAGTTGATTAAAACAACACCAGTACATATGCCCTAACTGATGACTGGCTACAAGCATATTTGGCGTGGTGTTTTAGATCCCTACAAATGTGTATTAGACCCATAAATATCACATAAATTCAATACAACTCACATATCACCAAGTATAATACTGCAATGCTACCCCAGTCTACATTACTTCACTGCTGCCTCTTGGAGTGGGGGCAAGTTAACATTTGCCTCTGACTCTCATTCAGCTGTGAGATACAGAATATTTTGATGCTGCCTGGCAGATTATGTCACCTGTGATATTTTTGATATTTTGATGTTTCCAGGACAGTATAATTTAGAACATCTAATGCCCAGCACTAATCAATAATCAATATGTTTATCACTGTCCCTGCAAGACTGCTTCCAGAAACTTCACAGGGATGAGACTTCAAATAGCATGTTTTCTAATGAAAGAAAGTAATCACATTTTGGGCTTTGCATTTTTAAAGAAGCTGATTAAAAATGATTAGGAACTCTTAGTTAACTCTCTGGGAAAAAGAAATCTGAGTATCTCTCAAAATCAAGGTGAAATGAAATAAACCACCAGAGATGATGGCTGCAAACAGCAGTCACCACTACAGCTACATAATGGATAGGGGAAGAGGCCTTATTAGTGAAATATTACATAGTCATATTCTGTTGAAACACATTTTCTATACTGTAACTCCCTGCCCCTGAGCAAACTTCCAGTCAGAACTGAGTGTCAAACAAGGCCTAAGTGAGATGGCAAGGTCCATCAGCAAACAGAACTGACCTTTCCCCTAACTTACCCTCACACAGCACCGATATTCCTAATGTCATATTCTTTGGAAGCAGACGTCCTCAGCCACTGATAATTCAACAGAGATCTGCAGATTCTTTTCCTACCCTCCACCAGCTCCCTGCACTCCCAACTAGATATTTGCTGCAAACTTCACAGATTTGTAGGTTAAGCTTCTTTTCCAAAACGCATTCCTCTAACTGCCATATCACATGGGAGCTGGAGCTGCTGCTCAGTCTGCTATTAGACATATTTCCCCAGTGGATATATTTTATTGGCATTTCCTGTTCTTCCATCAGGTACCAATAAAATATTTATAGATCCCGTCACTTGAAGTAGACTAAGTGAGAAAAGGAAACCTCATAATAAAATGCTTTTTATAAAACAAAAAAGGAAGGTATTTCTTTCCTATACTTGAAAGCACAATGTAACTTCTCAAAATATAAGCAGCTTAATCTAGGATATGGGGTCACTGTTGCATTTTGACTTATTAGAAGTTATTCTAGTCATCGACCCTTTTGAAATATAGTCAGTTGAATTTCCTGTTTATTTGTTCAGTCTACCACTATAACTGGTGAAAACACTGCAAACTGGCATAATGTGAACAATTATTGGTAATTAATAGTACTGTAAGAAAAAATATAGGTACTAATTTGGCAAATGTAATTTGTATATTCATAGTTTATGAAGTTTGCCTCCTTTGAGGAAAAAAGATTTTTTGAATGAGTTTCCCACTTCAGATGGTGTGTTTCAATGAATGCTGATATTTTTATACGTCACTATTCCTTGTTTTGATGAGGATAATACCAGCGTTTAATTATAAAAACTATTCTAATCAATATTTGGTGTTTTTCCTCTTAAGCTTAGTATCAGTTTGGCACAACAACCATGTAAGACAAATACTACCATCTTACTTATTTGGACTATACTGAAGAGAAAAGGGGAAGCTAACAGCCACATTGGGAAATAATTGCACATTTTTTCAAGAACATCTGTGTTGCATTTGAATTTTCAATATTTCTTATTTCTACATGTTTTTGCTAAGAGACCTGATTCTCACTCACTTAAAATCCAGATCAGCATCAGAATAACAATGCTTCCCTGGAACTTGGATGACTATTTATCTTTCCTGCAGTTTAGTCACACTGCATCTGGAGCAAAAGAATTTGATGTATTCCTTATTTACATGTTATACAGGAAAGTGGAATGGTATGGCTCTACAGGGCACAATGTCAGCAACCCTGGGACAGGTGTGTGTGCCATATCCCTGCCAGTGCAAGCTGAAGATCTACCACACTTAGCTGTTGTGCCAGTTGGTTATACAAAGCAAACCAATATTTCATAAACATCAATAGCAGTTTCTCTCCGCTTAATAAAGCTGCTCATGGGAGTATGTATGGGGGCAGTGCTGCATTAGCAGATTTTCAGATGCTTGTTTTATTCATAGAAGGCCTGGGGCTTCCTTTTGTAAAAGCAAGGCTAGTCTAAATGGATTTTGAATTGGGGTAAAGCATTGGAGATTTCACTGAGATTTTTACAAACGGTGAGAGAAAACAGTGGTAACAAACATCCAGCCAATGTTTGAATTGTGTGCCAGGCTGATAAGACAGTTTTGTCAATAAGGTAGTTCTCTCACGCTATCATTATCTACTTAAAGATTCCACTTTCTAATTTATTTAAGTGCAGCATTAATTTTATTTTTTTTTTGAACTTTCCATTCTTTTTCCTTTACTTAACACTGTTGGTAAGCACACCTTATATTGTGCTTTGAGGATTTTTTAAAATCAGGATTTTTTAAATTTTCTAATTAAATTGCTAGTGTTATCAGTGAAATTCAATGTTTATAAATATTAATTGTAAGGTTGAATGTTAGGATGGAATGATAAATAAATAATTAAATAAAAGGAAAACTGAAAAAAAAAAAGCTTGTGGTGCTGAAGAAAATTATTCAAACATTAGTTTTGATTTTACATTTTGATAAAAATTTAAACACTCCTAAATCTTACGTGTATTATGACTGTTCAGTGAATTATTTTAACTAATAAATAATATCAAATTTGTTCATAGTAATTTTTTGAAAAAGAGTACTTCTGCAATGTTATTTTACCCACTCTGTAACTACAATTAAGCTATAAATACAGTCTTAAACAGATTTGGTATGAGCGGTTTCTATATAAAGTATGAGTTTTAAAGGTCATGGGTAAATAAAATGAAAAAATTATTTTTTTTCCTAGAATCCTGCCATAAAGCATTAGCATTAAATCTGGCTCAGACTCAAATTTCTGTTACTCTAGCATTGAAAGAATGTCTTAACTGGTATGGCAATTTCAGCCAAGTGTTATATTTAATGTAATTCTGAGGCTATTATCACCGTGACCTAATTCACTTTTTTCCCAGTAAGATAAAAAAGTCAAATTACATTATAAAACCAGTAACTTTTTTCCCTTCAATCTACAGTGCCAACCTCCCAATTGTATCCTCTCTGTTTTTGCATTTTTATGCTTTTCTCGCTCACTTGCAGGAAAGGAAGTGTCATCTTTGTGCAGCTGCTCCCTCAGCAGAGCTCCCTTGGGTACATTTGGGTGCTCACTGCAGAACAACGAGCGAGCGCGGGGAACTCCTGCCCCCTGTAGATTATCTGCAGTGATAGAACCTCGTTTCAAGCACTCAGTGTCCTCCAACTAGCATCAAACTCTGCTTGCTTCATCTCCTTTTGCCTTGCTATCACTGTATGTATTAAATTGTCATCTAGCAAGTTGTGTCAAGAGATTGTCCTTACTGCAGTGCTTATGCTTTCTGTCTGTTTCTATACAAGTAATAACATGCACTATTATAGTCTCATTTTACTGTTAAATTTTCTGAATTATTTCAATAAACTAAAGGCTACTGAATAATTTTGGAAGTAATTTACATTGCTATATAATTCTGTATTAAGTCTGCTGCATAAATTAGAAAGTAATGCTTTCTAATATAAGATTAACTCTGATTAAATCTACTGTGTTTTACAGTATGAGGAGTTTTGGTATTACTTGGTTAATATCACAAGCAGATAATATTTTACCCTTCACCTAGCAGTGTGTGTAGGATTCAGCTGAACTAGATGTCAGCAAGTTGAAAGTTAGTTTCTGCTAAATGTCTACAAATATGGTCTCAAAGTGGATGTGGATACATTCTAAATCTCCAGTGTCATCCAGAAAACAATTTTGTATACACGTCTCCCACTCTCATTCCTATGACAGAGTGATAGACAGTTGACCTGTTGAAGCCTTCACCTTAATAAAGACTCTCTACTTCTCTTAAGGACAAAAGGTGCTGAAAAGGTAACAAGGAAATTTTGAATCTATATTTTTCAGTATCATCTGTGAAGTCACAACTACCAAGTTATAAGTCAAAAATTAATGTGGGTGTAGACCACAGCTTCCAGGATAAAAATTCACAAGATTTGCCTATTTGTCCTTTCCAACAGAAGAAACAGTTAAAACATTACTTATCTGTCTTAATAATACAAAAATGTAAAAGAATATCTTGTAGTTTCAAAAAAGCTAAACCACACTGTGGTAGTTAATTGGTTTACAAAACTCATTATTTTGTAGTATAGATGTCTTGATAATTTATTCTTTCTTCACAGTGACTAGGCTCTCAGTATATGGGGGGGGGGAAAGAAAAGGGAAAAAAAGCAGACAAAGGATACAGACTAAGAAATTAGAAGAATGATAATGTGAAAACAACTGGTCTAGAATTATTACAAGGTGAAAATAAAGTGGGAGATATCTACTTCCTGGGCTGTTGGAAAACCAGAAATATTTTACAAAGCTCCAAAGAATTAAAAGGAAATAAATTAGTCCTCAAGGTATTTTTTCCCACTGAGATACAAGCTAGCTAGTTCAGCTAATGACAGTCAGCAATCTTAGAACTGTAGTAACTTCCCTTCTCTCTAAGAAAAAGGCAATCAAACTGAAAATGCCTGTATTGTCAGAACAATTAACTTTATGACTCTCTTTGGTCTCCTGGTTCAAAGTCCCAGTTTCTAGCCACAGACCCAGCTCAGCTAAAATTTTACACCTGCCCCTTGTCCGAGCACCCCAGCCTATTCCCATCTTTCTCCTCAAGCCCCTCCGAGTTGTCTCTGCACATCCCAGGGGAGCTGGACTCAAACAAACTCTTTTGGGAATAGAAACTAGGTAGGAAAATGTCTTTTTTCCCCAGTTTGTTACTACTTTGCCCTTTTGTGTTTCAGGTCAGTGTTTTATTCTCTGCATTCAAGGCTTTCCCTGCAATATTTCTAACACCAAGAAGAGGAATAAACTATTTCATTTCCACAGAAGAAAGACCCTTTGTTCTGTCTTCATTAGGAGCATGCAGGGTTATAGTTGTGCTGAAATTATTCTTCTGCTCCAGATCAAATACACTTAACAGGAAACAGCTGTGTGGAAAATTCAAAACCTACAATTCTAAGAGGTCGTTTTTTAATATCCATGAACTCTCCTGTTTCCAAGGCACATAATTTAGCCTAGCTGGGTACATTTTCACAGAAAAGGACATGAGGAAGAAAGAGAATATGCTCCTTACAAAAATTTATTTCTTCCTGCTCTAGAATATGGAAGGAGTAGCATTCAGCCAGAAATGAAGAACAGCTTAATGTTTTTAATCATACAATACCTATGTATTTTCTTAACCTTACTTTTGATTTTGTGGACCGAAATTTCATCAAAACAGAGCATGCCTAGAGTCAAAATCTTCTATACAACTAATAGAACATAAAACAATTTCTCTTTAGTAAATAATTTCAACGATCCGCTGTGATAGGCAATACTATCATGGTTCCCTGTAGAATACACTGTGAATTGATAAAATTTTATTTTATAAAGTCTTCTAATTCCATCAAATTACACAAGATTTGCACCAGAATTCTCAAAGGTATTTATTAATGAAAATTGTTTAACCACTTTGAAATACGTCTTAATGTTAAAATCTTTCTGAGGAATTCTTAGATGAAAAACTATGAAATTCAAAACAAATTATTAATTCAATCAAGACTTAACACTATTTTTAACTTTGTTATCAAACAATCTAGTTTATAAACCCTTAGAATATGATCCACTTTGATATGTCTAATTACACTATGACCAGTTCTATAGTGTATTCAAAAACTTCTAAACATTATTACATTTACCAGGGCAAACTTTGTCTAAAGAAAAAAAAGTTTTCTACAAGTCATTCTGTCAGACAGAGTGAGTATAGAATGTCACACTAAAAACTCAGATACTGAGAAATATCACTGATGACCTGAAGGGATCAGGCCTTTATCAGAAAGAAAAATAATTTGTGCTTTCTCTAACTTGAACTTCTTGCTGAGCTTCACTTCACAATATGTTCCTGACAATTTATCCATTCTTTATTGATCTCTTAGAATTGAAGAAGCCAGAGGTGAACCTTTTCTGGGTTGCTTGTTTGTTTTTGTTATACTGAGCTCTTTTACCATCATTAAATGTCAGCAATGCAGCTAAACAAGCTGCTTGTTACCGACAGCAACTCACAGATATTTCTTGGATTGCAACTGTGCAGCCCAGGTCCCCAAATTCAAACACAGCTGTCTTGAATACTCATTACTTACAACTTGTTCCACAGACATGGCAGGCATGCTGGAAAGGACAGAAAGTATTGTGGTAGTGCAGCAGGTATTTGTGGATTACAAGTTTTCACTATTGTGACCTACTAAGATAATATTGTGAATTACTAAGATAATATTACACTTTCATAGGCACTACACAGAGTCACAGAGAAATAAGTGTCTTCTAAAAAAAGTACCTTGTATCTTTAAGGTTCTTAGCATTTTTTATTATTACAGTACTTTAAAGTACTGAAAATAGCTCTTCTAAAATTATTTCTTCCTTCTTAGTTACTTCAAATCTACCTTTGTTTCAGATGATGAAAATCTCTAAAACTTTATGAATCATTTAAAGCATTTCATTGACCTACTTTAAAAAAAGCTTATATTAACAGGAAAAAGTGACTTCTTTTTTCAGCTGAAGTCTAGTTACAATGAAAACCCAAGGTAATTATTTCAGTCATCAACATAATCCCAAAAGGTGGTATTTTATGTGGCGATCAGACCTCTCTGATATTTTTGCCTCATTAAGTTTTATAATGCTGCTATTCTTGTAAGCACTTTGTCCTATAAATGCAAAACCACAGCAACTAGAAGCAGCCAACAGAGACCAAGGGGACTCAAGAGACACAAACAAATTATTCTACTGTTTTTAGTTTTGGGGGTAGTCCAAATCATTTCAAGAATAAAAGATAGTGAAGTTCAACTAAACAACATTAATGATAAATTTATATTAAGAATCTGAGACCCAAAATCTGGAGCAGGTTTTTGATTCCCATCAAGTTTCAAGTGTCCTCAGACTTAAGGCTCTGAACAGAATCCATTGATGGAAAAAAAATTGCAAGTTAACACAAATACCACAAAGCAAAACATGACAAAAATCTATACCAAGATGCAATAGCATGTATGGGTGAAAAGCACAGCAGCACAGATGGACCAAGTTCTGTTCAACTGCAGGAGGTTAGGCCTTATTTGGATTTTGGTTTATTTTAAGTAGAATAATCAAGATATTAATCCCTAATAGGACTCCTCTGCTTTCAATGCAATAAAACTACAGATTAAATCTGTATTAAAGTATTTGACATATAATATTCAAGAGTAATATTTTGGGAAAATTTGGAATAAATCCACTCTCAAAAAAAAAGGTGAAAGAAATCTTGTATAAACTTAACAGAATCTTCTTCTTGGTGGATTTAGAGAAAAAATTATTTCTATGAGAGGCAAGAACATTTCAGAGCCATCATGAAACTCCCAGGGTTCAATGGAAAAAACCCCAGCAATCCCTTGACTATGGAAGAAAAGTGTTCAATTCTGAAACTATTGTGGTGAAGCCTTTTTATTTTTGAAGGGGAAAATACATTTTTCTGCTGAACTTCTTAATAAATTTTAAATGAATTTAAATACAAAGTGCTTAATTCTATATTGTAGTTGTACAAGCTCTAGTAGGCTTGGACCTATCCAACAACAACCATCTTCTGTTTTTCTATGATCTCTCTACATATCATTAGGAAAGAGATTATGAGGAGATTCTTCAAAAGTTACCAGTTTCTAGGAAAGGGAGTGATGAAGAAAGAAAGCAGTTTTCCAAATAGTGAAAAATTACACTAGTAATGACAAAAAGCAGAAAAGATTGCACTAAAAGTTCAGAAGTCTTGAACAGAAGCAGAAAAACCCCTAAAGCATTATGCTATAGGAATATAAATTATATCTCAATTTCAACACTCCTAAAAATATGATAGAAAATTTAATCACGTTATTGAAATACAAATATTATTCAAAAAGGGATTCATGATTCTGCTCTAAAAAAAAATCCCAAACCTCAACAATTTATTTAAAACAAAAAAAGCTATGATGGTATCTCGTTTAGAGAGAATAATAGAAATGATGAAAAAATTCGAAGCACACATTTCATTTTTTGATGAATGAAAGTGAATTTTAATCCCCCTGCATTAGTTCTACTGTTCAACCAGTCCTAATATTGGAGATAGAAGAGAGTTCTTTGTGTAGCATATTAAATAACTTGAACAGGTTTTATACATTTAATTTGAATGCAGAATAAATCAGAAAAAATAGCACAGATTCCTACCACATTTACACTGGTAAAAGTGTTAACTAACTTGCTCTTTTGAGTTTTGCTCTCTTTAACACCAGACCAAGATGGATGTAATTTGGGGTTATACCAGCATAACAAAGCATATCCTATTTGATACAAATCTGCTTACTCTTTCACTTCAACAATCTTGCAACAATCCCATCCATTCTGTTCCTGAACATCTCAAAGATTATCTGTAAAGTGTGTTGTGCTTTGTAATGTGGTGAGCTAGCCAGCAACTGCTTAGAGACCTTATTCATTCTGCAGATGAGCCTTAATAAATCAGATTGGAAAGCAGGCGATTTCCAGAGCTGACAAACTAATGTATTATCACTGTGTAACCTTAGCTGACACAAGAATGTAATTTAGTTTTTAAAATTATTAATATCTGTATCTGGAAATTCATAATAATTTTCATGCTAAATGGGTCTTTTGGGCACTCACTCCTCCTTGTTATTTTATATTAAAATACTTTATAAAATTTTGAAAGTTAATGAAATAATAACTCCTCTGCTTAAAATAATTCTCTATTATTTTAGAAGAAAATATACCAACAATAAGTACACTTATACTCTGCATTAATGCAGAGTTATTAAAGAGTTAAAATGTTGTACATAGATGATCAACTATAAAGTTACAAGTAAAATAAACCTAATCTGCAAGAGATCAACCAGGTCAGATTATGAAGATTTTATAACTTAATGGGATGTTCTTCCCCATCTGTCCCATCCCACCTATGAGAAGGGGAGAGCAACGAAGATTCAGAAATATCCTTGATGTGCATTAGGGTGAAATAACTCTCAAGGTCTGTACATTAATGCCAACTTTATTGGAACAAATGTTCTGCAAATGTTGACCCTCTCACAATTATGTCTACCTAAAGTATGAAGCTTTATGAGAAGTCAAGGTAGGTCTTATGTTACTTAACAACTTAAAGAGAAAAAGAGAGAGGGGGAGGCCCAGTGGAGGAGGCAGGGAGAGAGAGAGGTCACCAGTCCTGGATTCATCATCAGACTTGCCAACAGAGGGGTTTGGTGGAGACAGAGAGAGACACACAGAGAAAAATTCTGGAAGACTCCCTTGGTATGTTTTTCAGGCACATGATAAAGTCTCTTGGGCCTCGTCACTGACACCATCTGAATGAAAAACAAGGAAAATCAACCAGGTATAAAGCACAAAGACAAATTCAGCTTTATTGATTTAAAATATGGTAGTAAGGGAGGGATAGAAATCAAGCTGAAAAGGGTTAAAGGGCCTCCTAACAATATTACATATAAACCCAAAAGAGATCATCATTCAGATACTCGCGTCTTTCTTTTTACATTTTCAAATACTGTGCAAACCAGACAAATAATTCAAGAAATACTTTGGAGCAAAGACAGTCAAAATCCATCACCCAATATTCTGGTGACAGTTATAACATCAGCATCTTTATCACCTGAGCCATGTATTTACCATGATTTACTAACACATATAGTGTGTTTGTACAAAAAAAATTATATCACAGTTCTAATGTTATATAGTTTAGCAGTCTCAGTTTTCTCTTATGTTAAAAGCATCTCAGGTAGCAAATCTACATAATAGTTCAAAATATTTTATAGGTAAGTGCAGAAAAGCAATAAGAAGAAATTTGCTGCTTAAAAGCTGAAGCGGGAAGGAGTGTTTTCTGCCTGTATTCAAAGTTCTTCAGTAGTCTATTGACCTCTTATCTGAAAGATTAATCATAGAATTATAGAGTAATAGAATGGTTTGGGTTGGAAGGGATGTTAAAGATCATCTAGTCCCACTCCCTTTGCCATGGGCAGATACCATTTCCATCAGACCAAGTTGCTCAAATCCTACCCATTCTGGTCTTAAACACTTCCAGAGATGATGCATCCTCAACTTCTCCAGAAAACCTGTTCCAGGGTCTCACCTCCCTCTAAAGAATTTCTTCCTAGCATCTAATATAAATCTCTACTCTTTCAGTTTAAAGCCATTCCTTCTTGTTCTATTATTATCTGTGTGTGCAAAACGTTCAGCCTATTTGTAAGCCTGCTTTAAGCACTGGAAGGCCACAGTAAATTCTCTGTGGAGACTTTTCATAAGTTGGAACAGCTGGTGGTATCCCACTTTTCTTCCTATTAGCATTATGGAAGAAAAGACCATCATTAGCTTCTGATCCATTTGATTATAAAATTTATTTAAATTTAAATATGTACAAAGAAGATTGAAGTTATCTTTTTATGTGTATCTGTTGAAATATAGATCTCTAGAAAACTATAAAACATATCACTTCCTGAATACTAAATTTGGGGTAATTAAGTGAAATCCTATCATGAGGAGTTCCATTCATTATTTGAGATCCTTATGCATGAAAAAAAAAAAATTGGCCCAAGGTAGTACCTAGAAAGGAACATTTAAATCATTCTGCCAAAAGCTCTTTTGGAGATTCTCATGTTAAACTGACAAGTTCTTCATGAAGGAGCCTGTCTCAAAGACATTTAGGTAGGGATCAGTGGTCTTTACAAATTAGATGAAAAAGAATTTGGCCCTTTGAGGACTAAAATACAACAAAAGGCTGAGAGATTCTGGAAAATATTCTATAAAATATCATTAACCTTTTCAGTTGAATTTCAAAAAAATTAATTTTAATAAATTCTCTGTTTTACTACAGGCAATTATCTTGATTTTGCTTTAATTATCTTGACAAATGCTATTCACAATGGTTATTGAAATGAGGTAACCTTTGGTCTTCTATTTCATACGTGAAAGACTTTTTCTGAAGAAATAGCATTTTTTGGTGCGCTCCTGCTTTGTTATATTGAATTATAACTTACTTTAAAGCTGATCAAAACAAGTATATGTAAATGAAGTTTAATTCACTGACCTACTTCCCATCTAATTCAGCTTGACCTCATCCTCTCATGTTTCCTGACCTGCAGCGCTCTCTTTCTCACTTTCTTTTTATCATTAATCTTTATCCCTCCTTAGCTTCTTCCTCTGCGTTCATTGATCTTTCTTCTTATTATAAACGCTTTCTTACTTGATTGTAATTCTCTTTCTATCCCTCTTCACAACTCCTACTGTGAGTTCCTTGAAAACGGATATGAGTACTAATCCATATCTATTTCCTCACTTCCTTGTTTTCGTTTCACATGTCTGTCCTGTTCCAACTGCCCTCACAAAAGGACAGGATAACCTCTTTTGTTGATCCTTATGACACTCAGGAAATCATGATTTCTATGATAACCTGTTGTCCTTGTACAACAATCCACCTTGGGGTTTTTTTTTCCTCTCTCCTTTTTCTTTTTGTCTTCAGGAAAATCTTTCTTCCTCATTTTACCACCTGATATTTTTTTCAGTGGAAATTATTAACCTCAGTTAATAGGAAAACCTATATGAAAAAGAAAAAGCCAAACCAAAAAATGTACCTTATTAGGAGACTGGATTTCAATTTGTCATCTGCTTTTCATTCAGGAGAGATCACAAACAAATTTGTAGCTTTTAAATGATGAGTCACATTCCTTGGGTGAGCTATATGCTGTAGGTTTCTCTCTATTGATTTGCCCCAAGCCAGGCCAGGAGACACTTCAGAGACAGTCAGAGAAGTGGGTATTTGCTTTATTCGGCGCTGGGTGTGTGGGGGATCGCTCCTCCAAACACACACCCCGGTACCTTCTACAATACAGTACTTATGGGTTAAATCATGAATATTCATTACATTCATTGAGACAGGTGTGGTTATACAAATTATGTCCCGTAAGCCATTAGCATACGGGTCACGCATGCGTTGTGTGTCCTGGTGGTCGCACTGAGGAAGGCTTCCCCTCTTCCTCGGGGGTCTCTGTGATGAAGATCAGCAGTCTTCCTCATAGTGCCCTTTTCACCTTTCTCCCTGGGACATGCGTAGTCCTTTGAGGAATGATTCAGCAGTTTTTGGGATGATCCTTGTCCCTTCTATCTTGACAAGATCAGAGCGAATCCTACTTCCAAGGTTTTGTGATTAACATTTGCTGTCTGAATTAACATTTGCTGTCTTCTCTTGTCCCCCCTATCTTGACAAGATTAGGGTAAATTCAGCTCCTTAGGTTTTGTACTTAACATTTGCGTCTCCTAATAGTTAACTGTGCTTGCATGAGTTAGCCATTGACTACTCTTTACTCACTATGAACAGTAACTAATTACTTGAAGAAAAGTCCTTCCATAGGAATGTCCCTATTCATTAGGAAAGTAATCAAAAATAAAGAACTGGAACTTCTAGGAATTTCCTGTAATCCAGAGTCTTGTTTATCAGTGCACTAGAATACTGTAAGAGTCGTGCTCATCAAAACTGCCTGAGAACACATTTTCATTTAGCATAACAGAGTGATTCTTCGACATTTCCTCATGCTTGGTGTCCCATGAAGAGTTTTCAGCTACCTTGTCAGTAGAGAATTCATGCAATACAAATGTGTCCTTTCCCAAGAAACAGGTTGGTGAGGTTGGGTCAAACTCCCTTCTGAGCTTGTATCAATGTATGTGTAAAATGTTTTCTACTAGGCTTACTCATTATTAAAAGATTTTGGTGGAAAGAAATATATCAGTATTTATCTTAGCTATTTAAAATAAAAATGGTGAGTGTGAAGAGTAAGATTTCCTATTTCTCATCTGTCAAAGTAACAAAAATCTATGTGAGAAAATATACTCACTAAAAACTGAATAAAAAAATTCAAAAAACCCCTCAGTAAAACCAGAACTTTTTAGTCCCTATTGCTATATTAAGCCAATAGGCATTAGTTTTGTATAACACATACAAATTAAAGGAAGATTACACTTGTAAGAAAGACTTCAAATGGTGCTACTTTGTACTTTGGTACAAGTAGGACTGTGGCAAAGAATGCCATTCCTGCAGGAAATAAAAATGGTCCTTATTAACTGCTAAGAGATGAAAACCCAAAACTTCTGTCTTCCCACATAATCCTCCATAGAACACTACTATCAACATGATATACAGTACTCATTGCCCCTGCACAGCAAGGTTAAGCACCCAACTGAGGTTAAGGGTCATAATATCTTTTTTATTTTAATTTTTTCCTTTAAGATCTCTTTTGTGTTCATTATTTGAATATGCTCCTGCATTTTCTGAAGAACGTTCACTGATTTCTTCCCAGGTAGACAAAAGGGCTGGGAAGTTCATTGTGGTCAGCTGCCTACACTCCAACAGGATCGGGATTACAGAGACAAATAATTTTTGTAATCACTGTTCACAGTTACAGTGATTTAAAGATTTGCTCATAACCACAGCAGATGCTAGTCTAGAGCAGCAGCAAAATCAATGTGATACAATTAATTCTGATATTCATCCTGACACTCTCAGTGATTTATGATTTTCAACATTACACACACTGTGGAAAATAAATACAACAGGAGGAATTTGATTTAAAAGTATTTTCTGTCACTGTAAATTTACTAGCCTCTTATAACTATTTGTTGAACTGTGGGGACATTCTGAAAAGTATTTCTCAATCAAGTTATACGTGACCCTCAAGCATGTTCTCAAGGCATTGTAAGATATCATATGTTAAAATACTACATTTTCATTGCCTGATGTTTTAATCCATCAAATATAGTAGAGAACTTCAGTGTTAAAAATATTATTATTATTAAAAAGTGTAATCCTTTCTTTCTCAATAATATTTAAGCCTCACTATATTACAGTTTATTATAACTGATAAACCTCAAATACCATTTTAAGGGGACATAGAAATTGTAGATGCCTGTGTGTGAATACATTCCATTTTTAAACAGGGGATTTTCACCCACTCAGCATAGAAAATAAAATAAAATACAAAAATGTTCTGTGTTTTGACTTACTAGTATTCTTATGTTAAGAGTAACTTATTCTGAATGCATCAAGCTTACACGAATATTGTTGGAGCTCAAGTCAGGCAGAGGTTTTATAGTTGCAATGATGGAATATAAACCACTGTCTAAATACAACTCTATCCATGCTAGTCCTTCTGCCAGAAGAGAAAAAGAGGCATAAGACAGAAGGGTGAAAAACAATGTGCATTCTCTTGAGGATTGCCACTACTGTTTTATTTGCTGATGGGTGATCATCATTGTAAACAGCAATTGAATAGACAGTATGTATCCGTTCATTCCAGAAACAAAAAGCACATTTGGAAGGCACCTCTCAGGTACCTGAAAGTTAAAGACAGAACATATGGAACACCAAAGACCAGAACAGCAAGTGCAGGTGGAATTTGTATTTATCCAACCAGGACAACCCTAAAATTAAGTACTGGTAAAGAGTTCAGGATATTTGAAGCTGAAGAACACTATCAGAAAGTAATGAAAGAAATAAGGAAGTAGTAGAATATTGGTAAAATAGTAGAGCTATAATTTATTAATTAGCCATCAGGAAAAATTTATCTTCCAGGATTGTCTGTTGTTATATTAAATGCAGAGAAAGGATCATTATTATAAGAGAAAAGTGACAAGCTTTGTTCTTCTTTTGGTTTGGTCTGAGTTTTTTTGTTAGGTTACTTGTTTTTCTAGTTTGGTTACTTTTTAATTCCCAGGTCTCATTTTTTACTTTTAAAGTCTTTCTACCAACAGTTTTCTAATTGCATCAAGGAAAAGATTCTTCCTCCTTTTATTGGAAGAAATCTTGAGAGGAAACTCTGCGTCTGTGAGTCTTGGCACCTTTGACATTGTAAAACCCACCAGCAGCAAAATCTCATACTGGATAAAAACAAACTCCCTGGAGAACATCTGCAGTCACCCTGCAGCTCGCCAGGGAAGTCAACTGTCTTTATCAGCAAAACAGTCAGGTAATACAAGGTATATTTTCCTAGAATCCAAGTGTAAAACAACCCGACTGAGAAAGTAGAATAATAGGCAGACATGATTAACAAATCCTGCTGGTTTCAGTTCAAAGTGTGTTTGGCATTTTGGTACTAAGAATAAGACTTAAAAATATTCTGACAATCCAAACAAATTTCTTCAATATTTTTTTGATAGTGAAGCATTTAGCAACAGTAAACTATGACTAGCAACCCCCTTGCTGTTCTCAGAAAAAGGGGAAAAATTTCCTTTTAGCTTAGACCATTATCCTCCAAAACCTGACTTATTTGATCATTGAAACCTTCAAATCACCTTTATGATTACCCCTGAGTTTTACCCATAACACTTTAACTATGTCCTCATTTTGATGCCTCCCTCTTTGTCAAAGTCGGTCAAGATTTTATTCTTTAATATTACCTCTGGCAGTTAATTGCAGAGCTGGACTGTAATTTTTTCAATTCTTAAATTTCCTTGCATTACAAGTAAATATTTTTTTTTTCAGACTCCTTACACACAGGATTTCTTTCCACTGTAATATGTAGATAGTTGATTTTTCATAGAATCATAAAACCATATGTCAGAGACTGAAATATTATAGTTTATGACAAATATTTTCATGAAGGATTTTTAAAACTGTGTTACAAAAGCTGCAGAGAAGACTACCACACCCTGAATGGGGCTCTGAGAGCTCCTGACCCCTTGGTAATGAAGATAAGTAACAACTCAGGGCTAGGGACATTCACAAAGCACAAGCTTAACACCTTCAGGGTGGAGGAGCAGCTCAAACGGACCCTCGAACCAAAGGGTGGGGGGAGGAGAGGATTTGGGTGTTTTGAAAAAGCCTCTGGTCAGAAGTGCAGTGACTGCTCATCCTCCGCTGTGCAGGGGAGCCCAGCTGAGGGGCTCTGACCCAAGGAGAAGCTGCATCCATGTGAAGGACAGAGGGGCTGACCTGGCCTATCGAGGGAGCCCCAAAGTGATGCCTAGACCCTGCACCAGAGAGACAGAGATGATGCAACAGACCCTCAGTGTTGCAAGGGACAGGGCCAAGGGTGACACATGGGCACTCCCACCTAGCCCAAAGCATGTATTAATCCACTCTTCAGCATGTGGTGGCATGGTGCAGCATGTGGTAGCGTGTGGCAGCGTGTGGCAGCGTGTGGCAGCGTGTGGCAGCACGTGGCAGCGTGTGGCAGCGTGTGGCAGCGTGTGGCAGCGCGTGGCAGCGTGTGGCAGCGTGTGGCAGCATGTGGCAGCGTGTGGCAGCGTGTGGCAGCGTGTGGCAGCACGTGGCAGCACGTGGCAGCGTGTGGCAGCGTGTGGCAGCGTGTGGCAGCACGTGGCAGCACGTGGCAGCGTGTGACAGCGTGTGGCAGCGTGTGGCAGCACGTGGCAGCGTGTGGCAGCGTGTGGCAGCGTGTGGCAGCACGTGGCAGCACGTGGCAGCGTGTGGCAGCGTGTGGCAGCGTGTGGCAGTGTGTGGCAGCGTGTGGCAGCACGTGGCAGTGTGTGGCAGCGTGTGGCAGCGTGTGGCAGCGTGTGGCAGCACGTGGCAGCGTGTGGCAGCGTGTGGCAGCGTGTGGCAGCACGTGGCAGCGTGTGGCAGCGTGTGGCAGCATGTGGCAGCGTGTGGCAGCGTGTGGCAGCATGTGGCAGCACGTGGCAGCATGTGGCAGCGTGTGGCAGCGTGTGGCAGCACATGGCAGCACGTGGCAGCGTGTGGCAGCGTGTGGCAGCACGTGGCAGTGTGTGGCAGCGTGTGGCAGCGTGTGGCAGCGTGTGGCAGCGCGTGGCAGCGTGTGGCAGCGTGTGGCAGCGTGGCCACAGCAGTGATGGGGGTCCCTCACCACCAGCAGACCAGATGGAGGGGAACAACGAGACATCATCGGGACCCACGGATGGGTGATCTGCTTCCACCTAACCCCTGTCACCTCTCCCTGTTCCCCCACTCCCCACACACACTTCTTTTGTCCTTTCCTTTCTTTCTCTCTTTTCTCTTTATCTTTGCCTCCTTTACTATTAAATAAAACATAGTAATTTTTTGGCACTGACATCTAACCTCATTTTATTTTAGTCTTGTTTTTGGGTATACTTTGGACCTTCTAAGTTCTTTCCAGTTTATACGCAAAGACTTAATTTTCTTTGCTCTTCTGGGTTTACACCGTATTGCAATGCCATAAAACAGCTTGAGTTGGAAGAGACCCTTAAGATCATCTAGCTCCAAAATCTTTCACTAGATCAGCCCATTCTTCAACACTTGCAGGGATGGGGAGTCCACAGCCTGTCTAGGCAACCTGTTCCACAGCCTCAGCACCTTCACAGAAAAGAATTTCTTCCCAATACCTAATCTAAACCTTAATCTAAACCTACCTTCCTTTAGCCCAAGGCCATTATCACTACAAGTCCTTTTAAAAAGTTCCTCCCCAACCTTCTTGCAGGTCCTGTCTAGGTACCGAAAGGCTTCTGTAAGGTCTCTCCAGAGCCTTCTCTTTTTCAGGGAGAACAATCTCAACTCTCTCAGCCTGTCTTCACAGGAGAAGTGTTCCAGCCCTGGGATCATCTTTGTGATAAATTACCCTATTCACTGTTTCACAGACTCACAGTTTATACCTAGGCAAAACAGTTAAGAGTCATAGAAAAGTTGAAGAGAAAGAAGGAAAGCAGGGTTACCAAAATACTCAATTACTTTCTGGAGTCCATCCTCATCTGGCAAGAATGGTTTAGACAGGTTTATCTTTTTTATACAATGCAATCCCTACAAAATCCTAGTTACTTCTTTCCTCTATTCAGCCTCAACCCTTTTTAAGGAAATTACACATTATAAAGCTCTTCAAAAACAGCATTCATGTTGATTTATAACTAGTAGTTAATAAAACAAGTACTGCATAGAAATATTTATATACATACTTAATTATGACTGTGTCCCACATTATCTGTGAATCTAGAATCTGAGAATTCCTGCACATTGGTCACCTGATTTGGAAAGGTGTGTTGGGATATTTAACTGCAAAAAAAAAGCTCAATACTAAAGAAACAGTTCAGATAACATAGTGAATCAGAGATTACTGATATAATTTCTCTTACATAATAGGTTTTGTGCATAGGTATTAATAAAAATATATACGTGTATATACATTTGAAATGAATATAAGATTGAGAATACCTAAACGACATTAGGCGAATCATATGATAGCAACTTAACCAAATGTGTTGTTGTTATACTAGGTTTCAAAGCTAAGATCATTCTGTAGCAAAATCCAATCACTTTTTGAGGAATAGACTCGTGTAAGTAAGAATATTTCACAATAATTCAGTTACAGTTTTGGAAACTGACAATAGTCTTAGATAAAACATCAACAGGGTTTCAAATGCCTTTTTTTTTCCTTAACCTGGTTACACACTTTGGAGTTTACATGGTTTGTAGCAAGTGACTGGGACAGTTACAAACAGGAAACACCAAAGTTGCATCATGGCAGACACAGCAGGGATCCTACTAGTAGCAGCCACAGGAGAAGCCACATCAGTGGCAACATTCACTTTACTAACTGGTAAAGCTTTTTAAATGCTACAGAGCAGAGTGATGAGGCTGGTTACTCTTGTTGACAGAAGTACTTGATCTATGGTGGCAGTCAATTGGTATTACAGAAGGAAAATATGTACATACTGAAAAAAAAAGAAAATATAGGATATGAGATACTATCACACTCATTTGGAAAAGATGATCTTTTAGCCTCCTTCAGTTCCTCTAACATGATAATCATCAATCATGATTATGATTTTGTGAATGCAATTCCATTTCTCTGGAAAAGATTTTCTTACCTGTGAAATAATATTTTCCCCTGTGCAGGTACAAAACGTGCATATCTTGGTGTTTAGTGAAGTCAGAAGTCCTCAACTGACCAGGCCCTTCTGTGCCCTCAATGTTGTCTAGGAAAAGAGGTATTAATATTCTTAAGAAAGACAAGTCAATAAATGTCAGCTTAACCTGAAGTTTTAAAATAGAGAAATAATAACTTTACTGCTCTTCTTTACTGCTCTTCTACTTCTTCTTCTTCTGGAAAGTTTTACATGCTTGGGTAGCAGAGTAATGGCAGAATCAGGTTCCTGTTACTAGATTGTAGGTTGTTTCTGCAAAGAGGAATAAAACTATAACAATCTTTATCAAGTGCTCAGTCTAGAGGAAGAGGAGAAAGAATTCAATGATACTCCTACAGAAGCACAGACTTAGTGCCACATAAGCAGTTCGTGATTTAACAGAGGAAGAAACACTTCTCAGATGAGTACTGGTAGTTTTCAGAAACAATTCCTTATGAATAACAGATCTTGACAACCATTTAGAAAAGTTACTATAAAACAGTTTATTTTGGGCAAGATCTGAGAATTGTGTATAAGCCACTACTTCTACGCTAAACAGAGAAGTGCAATCATGAGGCTGTATTAAGCAGGAGAACACTTGAGGCATATTACAAATGCTCCTTTTGCGTAAACTGAAAAAGCTTAACGAGCTTTTTGGAAATCGGTAGTTGCTGAAGACAAAAAAATGTTGATAACATTTATTTAGACAATCAAAGTGAAAGTCTGTCACCTTTCCCATTCAACATTGACTTGTTCACTTTCATACTCCTTTCCCCTCCTGACATTATTCTACAAACATAATTCTACAAACCTGGGGACCAACCCAAAAAACCCAAAGTTTAAAAGCAGTTTTGGTAACAAAACTTTTGTCTGTCTAGCCCAGAGACACTTCTTTCTTCATTATCTATTCAATCACCAAAAATTTTAGAGATTTTACTAAATTATGCTGACATAGATTCAACTGGAAGAAACAGGCTTATCTCCACAGTGTTTTGCCCTGTGTCCAACCTTCTCATACAGCTAACTCCAGAATTAATGAGTACTATGATAAGATAAATAAATCCATTTTCAAGGCAAGTCTCTTATACTTCTGGTACCCTACCTAAGACTGCATAGCTCTTCTTTCATTTATAAATGTATTCAATTGTGCAATGAAGCAGCTGTAATTCCAACAACTGTTCCCTCACTGAGCTCTGGCCCGCTGGGATAAACATGATGGATTCTTTTCTCCTCCTAGTTAAGAGGGGTTGAAAACTGCAAGAATAAATTCTCTAAAGGAAATGCTGACCAATGAGCACAAAATGGAGCAATGTGCTTACCTTGAACTGTTTAAGCCAAATTGACTTGCAATGAGAACAACATGTCCCCAAGGAGTCAAGTGCAGAAAAGCAGCAACTGGTGTCACAGAAGCTTCAGATCTGCAAGCAAAGCAATGGTAAATCACCTAAAGCTGGTCAAGGAAGGTGCATGTCATAGGGGGCCCACTTCTAGAACAGAGTTATTGAGAACTGTTTACCTCTGGGAAAAACTGGAGAAGAAAAAACTTTCAGATGGACTGTCCCCACTAGAAACCCCTAAACTAAACTACTGCTTAATATTTGAATGAAACATGGAAAATCTTATATTTTAAAGTGTTTACAACTCTTCCTTTTTGGTCATTTCCAAAATATTTATTTGTTAGGTCTACATTCTAATTCAGCATTAACATCCATCAACTCTAAAGCCTATCCAACAGATTCTTGAAAACCATGATGGGTTGCACGGATATTTGGAATGCACCCAACCCTCAGAATATAAGGCCCTTAGAATATAATATAAAAATCTGCATGCACACAGACATTAAGCAACCTGATCAAAAGGTTGTTTTTTGACCCATCTGTGAACAATTATTATGACCAGATAGTCACAGAATCATAGAATCATTAAGGCAGAAAAAGATCTGTGATATCACCAAGTCCAAACCTTCCCAGTACTTATGTGTTCACCATTACATCATGTCCCTAAGTGCCACATTTACACATTTTTTCTGAACACTTCCAGGAATGGTGATTCTGCCACCGCCCTCAAGAGCCTGCTGCAACACTTGACCACACTTTTAGTGAAGAAACTTTTCCTAATCTCTAATTTAAGCTTTCTCTGGCATAACTATAGGCTATTTCCTCTCATCCTGTCACTTGTTTCCTGTGAGAAGAAACCCACACAGCAGCTTTCAATAATCTTATTTCAGGTAGTTGTGGAGAGCAAGTGTTGCCCCAAGCCTCCTTTTCTCAAGGCTAATCCCTTTTTTAGTCCTGCTGACATCACTATTCATGACACAAGGCAGGATGCCACTGGCCTTCCTGGCCACCTAGGCACAGGTGGCTCACGTTCAGCCACTGTTGACCAGCACCCCCAGGTCCTTTTCCACCAAGCAGACTTCCTGCCACTCTTCCCACAGCCTGTAAAGCCTGGGGTTGTTGTGACCCAAGGGCAGGACTTGACACTTTGCCTTGTTGAATTCATACCACTGGCCTCAGCCCACTGATCCAGCCTGTCCAAATCCCTCTACAGAGCCTTCCTAGCCTCCAGCAGGTCAACACTCCCACACAACATAGTGCTGCCTGAAAATTTTCTGATGATATCCATAAGTCCCTTTCAACAAAAAACTATTCTATGATTCTCTCATGTGAACATTGTACATACATATTGTGATAAATGCAAAAGCTTTGTCTTTTAGAATTTAAAAGGTGACACGTTATAATAATGGTCACACTGTAAGTAGGTAGATTTTCAGATATGGCAGAAGCAGAGATGATGAGAGCAAATTCAGTTATCAAGGTTGCAATGTACCTAGATTTTTCCAACCTCCAAATAATATTTGAAAGAATTAACAAGATTAGAAAAAAGGAGACTGTAAGAATTTGGAAGTGCACCATACAGAACTGAAATCTATCTGTCTGGGGTAAGACACGAGTTATTGTGTATTTAAAGAGAACAAATTTGTGAACCTCAACCTGAGTAAAGGTCTAATTGCTAACATGGAGAAATCTTGCTCTATTGGCTGCAAAACCACAAAATGAAGAAGTATTCACAAAGGTTATCCAATTACCTGCTTTTCTTTGTCCTTTGATATAAAAGCTGCAGAACTACTTGTTATGCATTAAAGACTTGCACCCCATCATGCTTCAGTGTCCTGTATCCATAAAGCTGACTGCTATGCTGCAGGTATTGTAAACTGCCAGATTGGCATGGTCACTCACACTCTCAAAATAGCCTTCCTTCCCCATAAAGTGCTTATCAAATTGAAAAATCCAGAAATTCTTCTGTAATAATTCTACTAGATATTTCTGTGAGTACAGTAGTTTTTGCTTAACTGAAGGGGCTAGGAGAAAAAAATGGAGATTAAATAAAGCAATCTGAAGCTGAAATCCTATTATGAATCTATATAGGTATAGAATTAGAGTTTTGTGTATGTCCAGTAAATTTCTGCTGCTCTAGCTTAAAAGTGAACTTCAGCAGGACAGTACTCATCAGTATAGAAACAGTGCAGCTGGATCTATTTCAGAGAACACTTTACACAGAGAATAAAGTACATTTTAAAATAATATTCAAGCTATATAAGACAATCCTCCAGCTACTACTCACTAACTGTGCCATTTCTATTAATAGTTTTGAGTGGGAAATTTGGCAAATGTTCTTTATTTGCTTTAGCATCCTAAGAGGATTTAAAGTAAATCTGAAATTATAAAAATGCTGTCAGCAGAGAAACACACACTAGAGGAGAATTCAGTGATCTGCTTAAAACCTAGTTTTAAATCCTTTTATTGTGCTTTTTTCATTCCTGATCTGACCAACAAGGATTTGAAATAGAACCATGAAAACAGCATATGGATAAATGTAGGAATTCTGAGCTTACATCAAGGTAGTAGCAATTCCTTTGATCTCCCCTCAGGAGTTCAGGTTAAAAACAAAGTTTGTTTTCCATTCCAAATCCCAGTTATACCAAAGAAGAGTCAAAGTGTTTGCATTTCATTTGTTCCTTTGTTCATCCATCCCTTTTCTCACTTTTACTATTTTTCTTGTTGCTGCTTTTTCTTCAGGAGAATGCAGCTAGCTATGCTGGTTTCTCTGCTACTTTCCATTAATGAAGATACAACGTTTTAGTCAGTTCAGCATTATCTTATAAATCTTAGTTTGATTTTTGTGACAGAGTGTAGATTGTCTCTAAGCAAAATGCCAGGAATACCTTCATCCACTGCCAAATGGAGGTCAGAGCTGTCTCATTTCATTCAGGCCAAAAAAGCTGTAGCAGCTCAAAGGTGAAGCACACTTCTTGAAAAGAGCTGAGATACACATGGCTATAATTCTTTATCTAGACAATGTTAACAAGCCTAAGGATTGCTTACAGAGCTAAAGATTCAAAACATTTGGGTTGGGTAAAGAAAATTTCAGATTACTTCTGTAGAGTCTTAAAAAATTTTCTGTTTTTAACCCATTACCTTATGAGAAGAGTCAGAAAAAAAATACAGTAATAATAAAAAAAAAAACCATTCCTGGTATTAAAGGAAAATTTATGATATTGTCATTTATATATTTTGTAATTAACTTCTATTTGCAGCTGCTTCACATAGCACAGAAAAAAACATTTTACAAATTAGCAATTTGATTGGACCAATATTACCTAAGAGAATAGTTCATGTATATTCTAAAAATTATCTGTGTTTTATGTACTAATCAAAATTAAACATTATTTTATTTGCTAAGAATGGGAAAAAAAAGAAGAAGAATAGATAAAAATAGGATAGATGTCTTCTCCTCAGATGAAATCAGGTAATTTCAGTTTGGCTCAACTGTCTTCACCAGACAGTTAAATGAAACCACCTTATTTTGTCTGGAAAACATCAGAAAATACTCACATTTTTCATTTGTCTGCCAAAGGAAGATGGCAGCATTCTAAATCATTACAGCATTTCACACGCTCTGTGGTTAAAAGCTTTTCTGAAGATAATGTTGAGCTGCAAAAATCTACTTGTAAGTTTCAGACATCTGCTAAGACCAGATCCAGACTTTTGAGTCAGATCTATATCAGTGTAGGAGAGCTTAAGGTTTTGCTTTCCTTAGCAATAAGTGCATAAATCATAATTTACATGCTCAAATGAATGAGTCATCTGCATCTGGAAAAGATCAAGTAGCTATATCTTTGTCTACTGTTCATTTGGGCAAGTGCAGGTAAATATAACCTGCCATCAATATATGCTTCTTAATCAAACGTTGTTCAAACACTGTTTAATTGTTATCTCTGAAAATCTGCATTGTAAAGAGTCATCTATGTCAAAAAAATGTTATAGCATTAAAGAAAAAAGACAAACATTCTTCCTGAAAAACACAGGGAAACAGATTGTCACAGCTTTGATAGTACAGCAGGCATATAAAAGCTTAATTCAGTCTGAATTTTTGGCTTAATTAGATCATTTTATATGCTGTCTTGAAATTTTCTCATTTTGAAGTAAAAAAGCACCTTAGATGGTCTGTTATTCATATATGGCCAGAGTTCTCAGTTAGAGTACTAGGATAGGAAACAGAGGCCACATCTAAGTGATATTAAATAGGAATAAATATTTGGAAACAAAACCATGAAGAACACTGTTGTAATGGGGAATCCCTACAACAAGTATAAGACAGCGATGAACTTGGAAGGAAAGATGAAGAGATGTTTCTTTAGATGTTCAGAGATGATTTATTCCTCCAGCCGCACGGCTGGGGTTCCCAGGCAGACCCCAGTCATGGGACCCTGCTCTCTTCCCTGGCCCAGGCACACAAACCAAACAGTCAGGAACAGGTATGGGGCACAGGTGACAAGGGGACAGGGACAGGGACAGACCCGTACCCTGCAGGGTCCCTATCCCCAGGATTTCAAGGGAGGCACCTCCACAATTCACCCTTGCTTTTTAAATAAAGAACATTGGAAACAGTTGGATAAACAACAAAACATTTTCAAAGGAAAGGAAGCCACCATCTTGAGTCCCCAAATGTCCAAACAGATTTTCTTTGGAGCATCAGAAGGGAGACAGGACTTGAGCCTGCTTCAGATGGAATCTGAGTTAGGCGAGGGTTTTTTTCCTTTCTGTACCTGTTGGAATCTTAGAAAATGACAGTTAATTTCTTCCCTCCCTCCTTATCATCCCCCCCCCCATTGGCATTGCAAAGGGATTCATGGCAAATGGAAAGCCTGCTTTTGTGAGGGGTACCAGAAAGGGAAATTTGGGCTGGGCAAATATGGGGGATAAAGGGGCATGGGATAAAAGGAGAACATGGGATAGGGGAAAGGATAGGGGTTATGGGGATATTGTCCAGCATATCTACTGCCTTTGACAGGGACACCCCCAGGGTCTGTAACACATGCGGCCTGTGGGCCCTTCCTCCCTTGCACAATTTTGAATTCTACTCTTTCTCCTTCTTCTAAGCTTGGAACATCACTTTTGGGGTTATTTTTCACAATAGCAGATTTATGGACAAAAATACTTTCTCCTGTATCAATTCTCGACAAGAAACTGTATTTTTTCTTTACATTATACCATTTTTCAGTTCCAAAAACCCTAGCTGCGATAACCTTTTCATTTTTCTGCATTCTTTTTTTCTTGCTTTCACTTTTGGTTTTTCTCACTCTCACACCGGAGCTGCCGCAGCTGGGACTGCCAGGGCCAGGGCCACCAGTGCGTTCCTGTCGCGGGGTCTGGACTCCCCGGGATCGTGTTTCGGGCTGTGCGGGTCTGGTCTGGCCATGCTGTTGCACGCTGACCCTGCCTGCTGCTCCGCCTTCAGCCCCCTCTGCACCGCCGTTTGGTGCCATGCTCGCTTCTCCTCTGGAGCTCTGTGTGACTGTTCCATGCTTTCCGGGCGTTAGGGTGGCGGCACAGCCACACTCTTTAAGGCATTCACGTGTGCGCGGCTTTGTACCACTGGCGCTGCCGCCGCCGCTGCTGCTGTCGGCTGTGGGCTAGCACGGTTTCCTTCTCGCCACCATGCCGCTCCAGCTCTACTCGGTGTGCCTCAGTGCAGTCGCCATAGCGACTGCCACAATCGCCGCTGCCTTTCTTGGCGCGGGGCTTGGGCTCAGACTGTCGCTCGCCAAGCGGCGTGGGGCGGCCCTCACTGGGACGTGCCTCTGCCGCTGCTGCCCTCACTGCTGCCTCAGAGCAAACACCACTGGGCCTGCATTGTCACATCGCTCCTGGCTCCATTCCTGCCACCCCGCTCTCTCTGCCGCCCCTGCTCCAGCTGTGCCTGGCCTCACAGGCTCTCCCACTCACAGGACCTCCTTCACCGCCACCCACAATGCACTCGGTGCCCGTGGCCGGGGGGTCTCCAGGGCGATGGAGAAGCCCCCAGCAACGCGCGCGCTGCTCGACCACGTGTTCACCGCTAAAACAGCAGTGGGACACAGCCGATACTGCTCAACACTCTCTGTAATTAGGCAATATTCAAGGAAATAGTCCTGCATCGGCACATTTTTTGATTCAGAAATTAACCGTGTCCAAACATTCTTCCAAAAGTCCTTGGTAAGAATCAAATCCCAAGAAATATAGAAGAAGGTTTTAAACAGCCGTGCCAAAAAGTGTCTTAGTTCTGTCTGAGCTTGAATTAAGCTGAAATCTACATCTTGCTGTTCAAGAACCTTTTTAAGTTAAATGTCTCTTTGTGGTTTGGACAGCCATGAGTCCTTCCATGAGTCCTCTGTCGTTTAGAGATGGGACAGCAAAATGAAAGCAAGAAGAGATATCGAGAGTTACTCACAAATTATCTTCCTCAGGGATCGTTTGCCAGCATTTCTCCACCATTTGTTGTAGTGCAGGGAATCCTTACAACAACATATAAGACAGCGATGGAGTTGGAAGGAAAGATGAAGCGATATTTTTGTAGATGTTCAGAGATGATTTTATTCCTACAGCAGCATGGCTGGAGTTCCCAGGCAGACCAGTCATGGGACCCTGCTCTCTTCCCAGGCCCTGGGCACCCAAGCCAAACAATCAGGAACAGGTATGGGGCACACGTGACATGGGAGCAGGGACAGGGACAGACCCATACCTGCAGGGTCCCTCCCCCTGTGATTTCAGGAAGAGGCACCTCCACAGAATACTGAGTTTTGAGTGGTTAAAACTTTACACAAATATGAAATAATATGAAAATAAGGTAGTTTTCTGCTGTGAAAGAGTAAACCAGTTTCTTAGGGAAAGAAAACTGCCTGGAAACAGTCGTGTCTTAAGTTATTTTTACTTTAACCTTTAGGAAAGAGAGTTTGGCCTTGATTCTGTCTGACCCTAAGGAAAGTAAATATACAAAGATTTATTTTGTGTTAACTTTGAGACACTGAACTTCAGAAAATGATTTTTGGAGACTTTGAAAGGAAAAAAATCTTAAAGAAGGGATAGTTTGACACCAGAGATGAAAACACAGTTATAAGAGTAAGTCTAAATTCTGAATAGACTGTTAAATTTTCCTCTGAAGCTTCAAAATAAATTTTTGGGTTTATGTTGTTTTCTTCATTTGCTTCAGTTCTCTATGGTTGGCAGACCATCTGTTCTCAATGTCTGTATCCTTTACACTATGGGTTTGTATGCTAGGAACTTTTTTCTTCAAACAGTGTCTGTTGCAATTTCATGTTTACTGTTTGTACTAAACTGATATTCTACCAACAAAGAGAATTAAAAACATAGCTGGTAATTCTACACATGCATAATTAAAAATTACCTTTTTTGATGGGTAAACTATTTTTCAATTTCTTCCTTCTGCTTTACATCATACATTGTATAACTATTTAATAGAAGACTATATTCATACACAGTGTCCAAAAAAATCCCACAGCACACTTTGGAAGAAGTGGAAGGATCTTGCATTAACATACTTTTACTGTGTAAATTAAACACAATATTTCAAAGCATATAAGAAAAACTGTATTTGCTTAGAAAAAGAGAATGTTCCTAGTCAGGTCTTATTAATTAGAGAAAGCCCTAGCCTTCTGCCCCCACCGGTTGCTTGGTTAAAAGAGTAGCTTAAAAAAAAAGAAGATGAAATTGAGGTGAAAAAAGTTTCAAGGGAAGCCAAAGGAAGGGCAAATCAGCTGCAGGTACACCTCAAGAAGGACTCAGAGCTTTTTGTTTGTACCAGGCTAATAACAATACATGTGGGAAAAGTACATGAAAAAAATACTCATATGAAAATCCCTGAAGCATCAATGCTAACACACTGCTCAACTGATTCTTGACTTTAACTTTCCTTCATAACTAACCAGCAAAACTATTTTCTGTCTTACTTTTTAAAAACTGTGTGAACTTGTCCTTCTAACTCTGAATCTCCTCCTTTATTCCTCTTCCCCCATTTTTTTCCTGTTGAGCGTGATGCCATGTGGTATGGAATATCTCTCTGGTCATCTAGAGCCAGCTTTCCAAACTGCCTCCCTTCCCACCAAGCTCTATTCCCTCAGCATATTTGCCAGTGGAAGCAGAAAAGTTCTTGGCTCTGTCTCAGCAGTGTTCAGCAATAATGAAACTATTGCTATATTTTCAGCAGAAATCCAAAACATGGTCCCTTACTAGCCACTATGAAGAAAATTTGCTCTATCACTGACAAAGACAGCACAGTATTTTTTAATGTTTGTAGGGGATTTGTGAGGAAGTCTCAAAGATTGACCATGACTTTTGAACATGTCTGCATTTGAAACAAACAGATTGAGACAATCATGAATGCCTGTGTGGAGCAACCACCTTTGCTGGCAGTGTAGCTTGGCTGCAGCAGGCAACTACGTGCCATGCAGATACCCTCTCACTCCCTGTCCTGGTGGGACAGGGAGGAGAACTAGAAGCAGGTAAAAGTTGTGGGCTTTGATAAGAACAGTTTAAAAATAATAAAGTAAAATACAATAACAACAATTATAGTAACAATAATAACAGTAATAGTTGTAATAAAAGGGGACACAACAAAAAGAGACAGAGAAATAAAACTCAAGAAAAAATCTCAAACTCACCACTGACTGTCAAATGCCCAGCCTGTCCCCCAGCAGCAACTGGCCCCTCTCAGCAAACTCCCTTCAGTTTATATATAGGGCATGATATTCTATAGTATGGAATAACCCCTTGGACAGTTCAGGTCAGCCATCCTGGCTGTGCTCCCTCTTGACATCTTCCACAAGTCATCTCTCTCAGAACATGGGAAACTCAAAACTACCTCGACTTAGCATAAACTCTTCTTAGCAGTATTGTCCACAAATGGAAAGTCACTGTTCCAGCAGTTGTGGCCTGCTGTCTCAGGGAACCAGGCAGCCCAATGTGTATCAGTATTATTAAAGATTGAGGAGAAAAAAAGGATTAAATATGTCACTTTTTCTGAATTCCTATTTGGCAACTGACAATCTCCATCAAGTATAGTTCCAATCTTTTCCTTGGCCCTCCTTTTGCTACTAACATAATACAAAAATTCCTTCTTGTTATTTGACACAACACTAGCCAGTGTCAGCTCCAGCTGAGCTTTGGTCTTTTGTATTTTTACCCTGAATATGTGAATAAGGACGCTATGGTCTGTCTGTGAAGCCTGATCTTGCTTCTAGAGATCATACAATTTCTTTTTTTTCCTTACAAGTTCCAAGAGGAGTTCCCTGTTGAGCCAACCTAGTCTTTGGCTCCCTTTTGCTTGACCTGTGACACAAGGGTATGTCCATCTCATTGCGTCACAATTTTAAAATCTGCTCCTCTGCTTTTAAATGGTGTTTTTTCAAAACTGACATGTACTCATTTATCCTCAAACCCTCAAAGCAGATTCCCCGGAGACACTGCTAAGTACCTGAACAGCTTAAAGTTACCGCTCTTGAAACTCAGTGTAACAATTCTGCTTACCCTTTTATATTTAACCAAAAATTTTACACTAAACTATTTCCTGATCACTGTGGACAATACATTACATATCTCTTCTGAGTCCTTTACTATTTATACATAAAAATGTAGGAGAGTACCTTTCATAGTTGGCTCACTTAGTACTTGTGATAGGAAATTACCTTCAAACATTTGAGAATTTCTCAGAGTGACTTCTCACAACAGTATGGCATTTCTAGTTGATATCTAGGAAGTTGAAATCTCCCATAAGGACAAGGGCTACCAATCCAGAGAGGTTTTTTCCTAATTGCCTACAGAGTAATTCCGCTGTATTATCCTGGTCTGGTGATTGGCAGTAGACACCCACTGAAACATAACCTTTGCTTTCCTTCCCTCCAATCTCCACCAAGAGCTTTTTCCATAACTGTAAGGGCTTTAGAGCCAAGATTCTCCTTTACCTATAGTGCTATATTTGCATGTTGCCTGCACAGCCTGACCTACCTGTAGCCCTTCAGGATTCCAATCATGGGACTCATTCCACCAAGTCTCACTGATATTAAAGACATCATAGGGAAATGATCAATGGTTCCAGTTCATCCTCCTTGTTTCTCATACTTCATGGATTGATGTACACACATCTCAGATGGGTTCCTAAACCTACAGTGCTCCCTGGAGCAGCCTGAATGTTCACATTGTTATTGCCACTGTCAAACAGCATTATGCTATCCCCTACCTTCCCAGTTCGTAGTATCATATCCTTCACCCACTGATCCTAATTTAAAGCTCACACAAGAAATCTTGCCAGCTTGTAAACAAAGAACTGTTTCCTCTGGTTTGGATATGCTGTCAGGTCCCAGCATAAGCTGCTTGTCTCAAAGGCTCTTCCTTTTTTTTAATAAAAAAACAGATTTTTTTTTTTTGCATGGGAAGGCAAATCCCACACTTCAAATTCACTATAATTTATATATAAATTATAATATCTGAGAGACATTAGGAATCTCCAAAAATCATATAGTCCTGTATTATTTTTCAGTACATTATCTTTGGTCCTGGTGTCTTTATATGTTCTGTCTATTTTAAACCATCTCAAAATCTCATTGCTGGAGACCTGGCTCCTCAGCTCCACAGACACTCATAGTAATTACACAATATCTCTTCTTGATAGTTTTCATTTTCAATCTTACTTGTGTTCAAACAAATCAAAACATGAATCTCAAGGATATATAACCATGTAAAGATAGGTCCATAGGTTTCAAAGGGCTAAAATACTCTTTTATAAATGAGGTATTTAGGCAGTGAGCTGGCAACACCAGCCCTCTTTGCACCTTTCTTTTTCTCTGCTGATAGAGTTTATCTATTCTCGCATACCCTGTTAAGTATTTGTGAGAAAAACTAACATCTAACTGCTACTTAAAATGTTTGTTTTATTAAAATTAAAGGTATTAACAACAACCATTCCGCTTATTATTATTCCTGCACCTGCTGAAACTAGTTTGGTTTTAGCATTATTTAAACTATAATTACACATTATAAATTTTATGTCTTCATAAGACGGGTTCAGATTATTTACTTGGCATACTTAAAGGTAAGGGAAATACAAATTAGTATTTAGTACACGTTGTTAGCATCAAAACTTTTAAACTATCAAGCCAAAATAGTAAAAAGCTATTCCACTGTTCCATTATGTTGTGGGCTTAGTTGCAATTTTGCATGGGCTACTGTAATGTAAACCTGAAGTAGCCCTTCAGATTGAGAATGTACCTATTCCAAACAAACACAACATCCTTAGATTCCAAGTCAGGTTATTTACATGGATTAAGAAGTCATCTGTTAATACTCAGTAAAAGAATGTAATCCTTTGAATGAAATAATTCCAAAAAAATTATGCAATCTAGTCAACCCATACATATCATCAAATCTATGGAGTAGTATAAAAAAAGAAATCAGCTCAATACTTTTTAAATGTTCCCTGAAGTAAAGAAATACACTCATTAACACCAATTCCAAGGTAAAATACTTAAGATGGTAGCCAGAAGAGAATTTCTTGTAATTATTGTAATTAAGGGGAAAGCACTGAATTCTAATGCCAGAAATATAAAAGGGTTAAGAAAAGGCAAAGCCAACTTCAGTAAGACCCTTATTCTACAAATCATATACTTAGCTCCTGGTACATAGATTTTCCAGTTTATTTGCAGGTTTTACAGATTTCCATAATCTCTTGATTCCAGGCAATTAGATCTATTCTTAAGACTGTACATTCTTAAAACCATACTCCTACAGAGAGATGTTTGACTCCCAATCTATTCTGAATTTACAGTAATACATCTGTCCTCAAAGCTGCAACTAACCATTTTAGCACTGTTCAAGTGATGGGGAAAAATTTTAGACAAGATAATACACTGGAATCTGGTAATTGAATAGCTTTGTACACTGCTTAATTTCAGTGGTAAGCTTGCCTCTTTATGCCTTGGAATATCTTAAACCATTTACAAACAGCCTAAATATTCCTCCACTGTGCAGCCCCACTTAAGCCAGTGCCTGTCGCTAGCTACTCACCAGAAGCAGAAGTAGAGAAGAGAAATATTGCTCAAACACCCATTATGGTGTTGAGACATTTATTCCCTCTGTCCTGAGAGACAGAGCACCGACCTGAGCAAGAACCGGCAGGGGTAAGAGAGCGAGGCTTTGTGTCCAGTTGGTTTTGTCACAGAGAGGGAGAAATGGGATACCAGGGGCGGAGCTGGGATAAACAACCAGCCAGATCAGAGCCCGGGCTGCTGGAACATTAGACAGACCCAGAGTCACATGGCAGAGACCTGGCCAGGGGGGTCAGGGGGGTCCACCACAACACTGGAAGAACCAGATAAACTCTTAAAATCAAGGCAGAAAGAATATAACATGCATCACATCCCACAGCAGTATATTCACATTGCTGTATGCTTTACACATCTCAAATTGTATTATAATGCAACGCCACTAAAATCAAAGGCAAGTATAGTAGGAAAGGCTAGAATTAAGATCACTCTGATACACATGGGAAACAAAAAAGGGACTTCAAATGCTACTGAAAACCAACCTAATGAACAGAAATGGTTAGGTGTCAGAGTCTCCTGGTCCCAGGCAATATTACTGGAGTGTAGTGAAGGAAAAAGTTGCAAGAAAACCTATGTCAAAAGAAATAAAGCAATGTGTTAAAGACAACTTGAGAGAAGAACTGCCTTCTGGCAAGGATATATATAGTTGCAAATAGATTTTGATGTGCAATAAAAGTTAAAGGTGGACAGACAAGGGTTACAAAGAAATGAAGATGCACTGGTTCTATTAGGGGTAAAGTTTGGTACATAATAAAATCCAATCACGAGCACACTAGGAAGTGAATAAAATCACTGAAAGAATGTTTTTGCAGTTCAGCATCAGTGAATTTTATATTTAACAGGTAAAACATTTCATTATACAGAGGGTTTTTTTCCATAAAATATTCAAGTAATATTGGAATGTTATGGGCATTTTTACCACCCTTTACTTGAAAGTTGAAAACACGGCATAGGAAATTAAGATGTAGAAATGATTGTGCCCTTTATTATGTTCATATATTTGAGAAGAAAGCACAGGATTTGTTGCCAAAATAAATATAAGTAGATTGGCATCCAATCGAATGTTCCTAACACAGAATATTTAATCTGCAACACATAGAATGATTATCAGAAGTAAAAATCTTTGCAAAGTAGCTAACTAATACAGTTTCTCCAAGAGTAACTGATTTTTGAGAGGATATCAAATCACCTGGAAAGTGTTTAGAACTTAATGGCTTAAAAAAAAAAAAAAAAAAAAAACACAATAAAAGAGATTAAAAAAAAAATCAGAATACTTCTTAAGTTAGCTAATTGTGGATATAGTAAACTTATTTCAACTACAAATACTGAAAATTTTCTCCATTCTGAATTACTCCCCATGTTAGTATTAGTACTTGTATTCATGCTCTGCCCCAGAAAAGATAATTGTCTTAATGGATGACAAAGACATGAACAGGTATTCAATATTTATTTTCATTAGAGCAGAGGATTGGTTAATAAATTCCATTTCTAAGCTAGTTAACTTTCATGATAGGTTTGCCAGGTTGAATTTTATCCTGAGTAGATCATCTTCTTTGTTTTTTTAAACGAATTTTTATTCAGTACACTTTCTGGAAGGATTTTGTGTGTCTTGTTTTTGAAGTACTTTAAGATACAAGAGGTGTTTGTTTTCATTGCAAAATGTGTTGCAGATCTTCAGTTCGAGAAAAAGCAGAACACTGCTCATTGGTGCAAGGAGAATACATGTTCTGTTGTGGGCTTACCCATGGCCACACACTTTGAGATGCTGCACCATGATCTCAAGCAAAGCTGCAGATACTTCAAGGTGCACCTGCAGTATGAACTCAATATGAACTGATGCTTTGAGGGGTAACTTCTCCAGTGGAGACTTATGATTGGGCCAAAATCCCTTCAGAGGTACACCTGCTGCAGCACAGACATAACCATGGCCACAGACATGTCAAGTGCAACTACTCTGCTCTTGACTTATTCACAGCCACAAATGTTTTGAGTGTCCTGCTCCCACATGAACTGTGGGCTATCCTGGTATAGTGTCAGTAGGCAACTAAGAAGCACAGACATTTGCTTACTCACACTCAGTGAGACTCAGGAGACAATCAGAAGATTAATTGTGAGAACATGTGTGTGTTTGGATAAAGGGAGTTTACTAGGTAAAGCAAAATCCATTCACATCAGCAAATAAACCAAGGAATTAATTCACTTCTTCCCATGAGCAGGCAAGTGTTCAGCCATCTCCAGGAAGACAGGGCTCCACCACATATAACAGTGATTTGGGAAGATAAACACCATCACTCTGAATGTGTTCCCCCACACACACATCCCACACTCCCCCCTGCTTCTTCTTTCCCCAGCTTTTTACACTGAGCATGACATCATATGGTATAGAATATCTCTTTGGTCAGCTGGGGTCAGATATCCCCAGCGTGTCCCCTCACAGGTCTCATGCACCCACAGCAAACTTGCTGGTGGGGTGGTGTGAGTAACACAAAAGATTTTGACTGTGTGTGAAGTATATCTCAGCAATAGTGAAAACATCCTTGCATATCAATGTTGTTTCCAGCACAAATCCAAAGCACAGCCTCCAGCTAACTAGTGACTCGGGAACAAGTGACCCTACATCAGCCACAACCAGCACAGATACATTTTCAATTTAGCTTTTCAATGCATTTAAAAGAATGTTTCAACTGTTATGCAGTTGTGTATCTGCATGCTACAATGTCTAATTCTATGCAAACCTGTACTGAAGAAGCAGTGAGGTTGGCAGACTGATAAGAGCCCTCAAATGTACAGGATGAACCTTTTTCTTCTTGAGGAAACTCATATCAAAATAAATTTATATTCTTTATCTTGTCTAGTACATGATAAGATTATGAAGCTCACATTTTAGCTATCCACAAAGTGACAAATGGATGTTACTTGTGACTGAGGTGTACTTTTTCCTGAGATTGCAACATTATTCAACAGAAGACTCAAATTAAGGCTTTGAGAAAACAGAGAAGAATTTTCCCAGCATTTCCTTTTAGCTTATGAAATAGAAATCAAAAGGAAGACTGTGCTAGAGGGTACAAAAAGGTAAGCGACAGTGCCACACGCAGTCAAACTGCCAGATCTTAAGACCTCCTAAAAGAGATGGGGCATATCCCTTCCCTGGTACATTGCTGTGCAAATGGGATCAAGGGCCTTGGGAAGGCAACATAATTGATATTTATTTGATATAATTAACTATGTCAAATAAATTAGGAGCCTTTAGTCTAATTGCTAAAGGTAAGGAGAGGAAGCACTATATTTCCTAATAATGCAGCCATCTGTCTTCCTATTTTACTATTGTGACCTGGTTGTTTTACAATGTTTTGTGTGGAGAATATCAGGTGAAATTTTTCCACTGACTTTGGGGCATGTCTTCATCCCCCACAGGTCTTTACACAGACATTTCTCCTGACAGTAACCTGAAGATTTCCAACAAGTTTTGCTGCTTTAAACTCAGACTATCCAAAAATCTCTGACAGAAACTTCAGCTTACCTGACAACCACTGAACTATACTTTGTTACCTGCCTGCAGTGATTTCTGTCATACACTCAGATTTGCAGTTCAGTGGTTCTTTCCAATCTTTTTTCTTGCCTTAAAATTTACATGTTCAGAATCCATTCTCATTTGTGTTTTAGACTCCTATGGAAATAATGCAAAACATTTTTCTTTGGTTTATAAAGATTTCTTTGAGCCACAATTAGAACTTGTGTTGTCAGTGTATCTGTTTCTATTGTTACTGTGTACATCCTCAGATGTAATTGGCTTTCATTACTGTCCTGGGCTGACTGTATGATATGGTACTCCCTATTGTCTGCCCTATGCCAGAATCCTGTGCCTTCCTGTGTCTTTAAGCTCTTTCTCCTGAGAGGAGGCAGACAAGCCAGGTGAATCTTTCAGAGCAGTTTGTGCTCAAGGACACACACGCACTCCCTGTGTTCCTGCTGCTGCAGAGCCCAGGAAAGCACCTTCCTGCTTTTTAGTCCCAGCTCTTGGCTTTTCTTCTTGGGAGACACACACAGAGTTAAAACTCTTGGCTTTTTAGCTAGCCTGCTGGCTGAGGCAAGAACTTTTCTTGGCGCTGTTCTGCTCTGGTCCAGACCAACATCACCAGGAGGCCCCACACTGTGGCCTGGAGGGGCTGAACCTCCAGAGAGGGCAAAGCCACACCCACAGAAAGGACTCTGAAATCCACCCAGGTTTCTTCTCCACAGCGAGAGGTTTAATTATTTAACATTATTCATTTTGTGTGTGTGTGTGTGCCTACATGCACTTTTCTTGTTAAATAAATAGGTTTTGTTAACTTTCCTCTGAGGAATTTCTTTCCAAACCTTGTGGGGGAGGGTCTGCTGAAATCTGCCTTCTAACAGATGGACTTCCATTTCAGACTTTTTCTTCCAAATCTGTCTCAGACCAAGACAATTACTATCAAGAATCTCTAGTATGATTAGAAGGTTATTCAGATTTCCTACCCTGTTATATTCAGTAAAACAGTACCTCCTTGTCTTTTATACTACCTTCTCTTCATTTGTGAATTTTCTGTTCTTCCCATTGAAAAGCTTCTCACCTACATATTTGGATGACATTTTAGATTTTTTCTTTCTTCATCATTCTTACTGTGCCAATTATGCCTAACTAATCCGTGCTATGTGTGAGATGGATTTCTTGATCAGCCACTTTGTTCTTGCTCCACTGCTCAGTCTTTCAGAAAAACTCGCTGTTTCGCCCTCCTGTTTTTATGTATTCTCCATCTTTGTCTGCTCATGGTCCTTAGAGATTTGATTGAATAATTTTGTTTGCTTTCTTCCACTTTCTTCATTTTTTCTTCTCCTGCAGTAGCATCCAGTTGGGATCGGTACTGTAGTGAGTATCAGCATCTAAGTTACGTTGCCAGAGGCATACAGAATCATGTATATTACAAAAATAAAACTGTTTTCTAAAAAAAATCTCAAATTTGACAAATAGAAATCAGTACTACTTCCATATGTAGCTGTTGACTTAAAATGCTCTCCTAGTTAATTTTCACTATTTGAGGAAAGGGAGTCTTGAGTGTTAAACATTGAAAAAAGCAAAAAAACAAGACTTGTAGAAGTTTCTACACTAGTATGCAAGATATTTCCCATAACTGACTGCTGTGTGCCAATCCAGTAATAATCCTTCACACATACATAGTGTTTTTTCTCTGAGGAGTTCACAGTATTTTTAAACCTTCAGCAAAATCAAAAAACCACACTGTAGAATAAGTTAATCCCATTTTGTTCCACATTAGAAATGACTTTCACTTCCAAGCCCGTGACAAAACAATTCTGAGAAGAATCTTCTCCCCTAATACCTTTACAAAACAGTAAACTCAATTTCTGGGGGGTTCATTGAACTTATTTTCACTCCCCTTTCCCCTAGAGGTGTCCTGAGACAAATATTTCTCTTGACCTCCGTGTCACTATCCTATTCAAACAATCCTTAGATGGCTATTTAGATGACTATTCCTGTTGTCTAGAAGTCACAGTGGTTCTCTGCACCAAGTAACTTCCTGTCTGAGTAGAGGAAAAAAGAAATTAGACCCTTTATTGGAAAAAGAAATTAAATCCTTTATTGGAAAAAAAACAGGCTCAAAATTTTTAATTATATACCCAGAGTTCCAATAACTTATTTTGCAGTGCTGTTTATCAGTTTAACATTATATTTTTAAGCAGCAGATCCTTAAAAAAAAGCATAAGTTTACTCAACATGTTGAAGCAGAGATAAATATTTTTATAGTAAACCCAAGTAGTTTGTCATACGGCAGTTGTCTGATCTGATTAAAAGACATAAGTTATATGCAAATTTAAACACTGGTTTGCTACAATGCTGTCCCGGGCTAGCACGAGGTCCTGGCACCAAGCAAACATCTTCCTGTCCCAAGCAGGAGAGATGGAGACCGATCCCAGCGCGTGGGGGAATAGGTGAATCACCAGCATGGGTTTGTCTCGCTCTCCGACATCTCGTGTGTGCAAAGGAGGTAGGATAAAGTGGAGGGAGTCCTCGTGGGGGAAGAGGGTTTATTGGAGCATAGCAAAATCCACGAGGAAAGACAAGCCATGCAGCCTGTGGGGCGGTTTCATACCCCAACAGAACGGGCCTGGAAAACAAACAGTAATCAATGATACATCAGCCAGGGGGTGTTACCGGGATGGGGAGAAGGGGTTACAGCAAATGGTGGAAGGGGTAGGTGGGGAGGAGCAACAGAGACCATTCAGCTGCGGAATAACCTAGAAAAGAAGCTAGATCACTCTGGAAAAGCAGCTAGATATGAGAAATATGGGGAAGGGAGATAGGCATCTAAAGGTAAGGCACAGATTTATGTATTTTTCACAGCCTTATGAAGGCTCAAGGCTTTTGGGGCTGGCCTTGGGGTTGGTCATGGTTCATTGTACACTGGTTTTATGAAATAAAGTTACTGAGCAATAACTGAGGTAAAGATAATTCCAGCAGTGGGAGATCATGACCACTGACTCATTGGCCACCTATTCAAAACTGACCACTGACTATAATAGAGAGAAGAATTGTGCATGTAGATTAATTAGGATGAGAAGCTAGAGATATAACTAGCAATTATGGGGTTGAGTTCGAATTAATGAAAAGGTTATGCAATTTGTAACCAAGGAATGCTGATACCTTCCTTTGTTAAAATTTATAAACAGTGTAAAGTTTTGATGACTGGGGAGCCAGGCTTTTGTGGGCTACTTACCCAGCTCCCTACTTTGCACAAACTAGAATAAAAATTAGAAATACCTTGCCTCAGTGTGTGAATTGTCACTGTACACTGGATAACTGTTCAGGACAACAATTTTTTGCAATCTGGATAGGACAACCTTAGTGCCTTATCTGGATAAATGGGTCACTCTAAGCAAAAAGTCATGACTGGACGAATTCCAGTGAGCTCTCATGCTTTAAATGGGGACTTTGGGCAAACAATCCCAAAGTCAGGATGACCAGTGACTCATTAGCACAACACTTTAGAAAGCTGTTTTCTTGGAATTTTGCGAGCTCACTAGGAGTATATGGGATGGATTTCCAATGTATTTTCTTTGCTCTATCATCCATAACTGCAGTGGTCTCTGTTGTAATCACGTCTGAGTAGGTTCTTTACCTCATGTTCTGATTCTTCCTCTGTGTTCTCAGAGTTATTCCAAATGCCTCTGTCCCAGTCTTCAGGTAAGAATACCAATGTTATAGCTTGAAAATTTGAAGGCTCTGAATGTGCTATCTCAACTTCTATTTTTTCTTTTAACTTCCTTATTCTGTCTTTCAATTGACTTTTCTCTGCTATGACCCCTTTTTTTTCTTAATTTCTGTCTCAGCCTCTGCCTTTGGTAAGTCTCTGGCACTTTTAAAAGCCACAGTTAGATGTGCTTCAAGCACTTTACATATCACACTCCTTCCTTTTCCATCTTTCACTACAGTTGATTAGATTTATTGTTAATACAATATCTAAATATTGTCAATGCAGTATATAATATAAGCAGGTCTAAAGGGCTAGAAACATACAGGTTTACAGATTTTGGCCTTATAGAATGCCCAATTACAAACAAAAGAAGCACTAATATAGCTAACTTATGATTTTCTTTCCATATCTGACTATTTCTTAATGCTTTAACTCACCCATTCAAAAGTGAGTGCTCCCCATCTTTGGGCAGGACACACATAGTAAATGTTCCTGCCAAGGAGGGATCCACCCAGAAGTGGCCTGCAACCTCAAGACCAATTTGCCCAGCTGGCCTAGCTGGCCCGGTTTCCAGCAGATTTTTATACCCTTTTGCAGGACAATGTGTACCAAAGTCAATCGCAAATATCACAGCTCCTGCATCTCTGGAATTTATCAATTATTCAAGCATTAAGATAGTTTTTGCCATTCTCACCTGGCTTTCTTGTCTTATAACAATTCATACTGCCCATCAGAGAAAATGGAAAGAGAGAGGGGGGTTGTGTGAGGGAGGAGGCCTCATTCAAAGACCCAAATATCTTTCATCATAGTCACAATGTCTTTTGTCTTCCCAAGTCACTGGTGCATGTGGTGAAACCCTACTTTTCTGGAGATGATTGAATGCCTGCCTGCCCATGGGGCCTACTGAATGAATTCTTTGCTTTGTTTTGCTTTTGCTTTTGCTTTGCTTTGCGCACTTTGCACTACGCTTCGCTTTGCTTACACACCCATCTTTACCTTCTCTATTACATTGTCTTTATCTCAAGACACAAGTTCTGCCAATTTTTCTCTTCTAATTCTCTTCTTCATTCCTCATGGAGAGAATGAATGAGCTGCTTTGTGGTTTCAGTTGCCACCTGGGTTTAAACCATAAGGTCTTCAAACACCCACTCTGTCCTACCTGTGTCTCATCCCCCATTGCTCATAATTTTACTGCCTAAAGGACAAATTTAAATATGGCCCAAAATTAGGTATAACTGATACACTTGGATGCATAAGGTATCCATTTCCCAGTTCCATCTTCTTCTCTCAAGAAAGCTGGAAAATTTTCTGTAAGAAGTAATTAACTCTTTATTTTCAAGATTAGGACTAACCATGAAGGAGATGTCAATTTTTTTTTAAGGTATCTAAGGATGGTATTTATTCTTAAGATTGTCTTTTTGTTTCATAAGACAGACAGTTTAGCATTTTTAATGCATTAACCCAAGCAACTGTATTATGATCACTTTGGTACATGTCCCCTAACTTTATACTGTGCCTGTTTCAAAGTAAAAAAGTAATTTTTATGCAGGCTCCCTCATTAAATGGTTTTCAGACACTTACTGCTGTATGTCAATGACCTGTTCATCCTTTATGCCCTCGTGATAAAGGCAAACATAAACTTTCAAAGCATGCATCAATACTTTGAATGACTGGCTGACAGTGTAATTAGCAGGTGCTAGGTGAGGAGGTTAGACTTTTTTACTGCACTAGGAGACAGGCTTTCAAACACAAATTCTCAGAAGTGAGGTATCAGTTTAATGCCTGCTAATTTGCAGTAAATGACCAAAATTTGTTGAGCAATTAGATCCCACTAAAAAATATATAAAATTTTCATTTAATCTTACAGTTCTCCAACAACTTTTCTACTTCATTCTGACAAAATATCTTCATCTACCTTAGCAATTAAAGTGTAACTGCAGAAGATCTAACACTCAGAAAGAAACTGAATTCCCATTATTTTCCCATGTTCTGAATATTCCTTACAGCCTTGTTTTCTTTTTCTGTTGACAGTCTGAGTTTAGCCTTTTAGCCAACATTTCAGAAGCACAACGTCAGGCCTGAATTTACAGGAAATTTTAAGTACAGGCAAATTGTAGCATAAGACAAGTAACATAATACATTTGAACTACAACAGAATTCTTTTGTCATTTGTGACATTTCAATATAGAGGTGGTCTTTCAGGTAGTTCCTTTTCACTTCATAGATCTGCTGCTCTTTTCCTTCACATACATATGCAGTAGTGAAAATTAGGGAGACTATACGTAAGGTTAACGTTCTTGTCTGTTAGATGTTTGCAATGTAGTCACAATTTTGATCTTCTGTAGAAGAAAATGTTTCTGATTCCATCTGTGTGACATTTCCTTAGAAAAAGCAATGACAAGAACAAGGAACAGAAAGACAAGCAGCATCTCTCCATGTGTGACTTTTTTGTATGACTGTTCACAACCTACAGAACTTACAATTATTTTTCAGTTCTTAGAGTAGCCTACATTATTTTATAAGACTTCATACAGAATCATAGAGTTGTTGAAAAATAGCTTTAAGATCATCAAGTCCAAACCATTAAACTAACCAAGTCCACTACTAAACCACATTCCAAGTGCCACATGTATACGTCTTTTAATTACCTCCAGGGATGGTGACTGTACCACTGCCCTGGGAAGCCTGTTTCAAAACCTGACAACCCTTTCTGTGATTTTTTTACTCAATATCCAATCTAAACCTCCCCTGGTGCAACCTGAGGCCTTTTTCTCTCGTCCTATTGCTTGTTACTTTGAAGAGATTGAAGCCCACCTTGCTACAACCTCCTTTCAGATAGTTATAGAGTGACAAGGTTTTCCCTCATCTTCCTTTTCTCCAGGTAAATATACATTCCCCTTTAATCGAATAAATCACCAATCAAATGGATTGCCAATCACATTTGAGAAGTTTTTCATACCTGTACACTTAGTTCAGCTTCCCAGGTCTGCATTTTACTTCATGGGCAGTTGTTGACTTTTAAAACCCAGTACATATCTTGAACTTTCACTTCATTTAGACCCACTTAGTGTTTAAGACTTCTAGGACTATGTCTTTTAAGCTGGTTTCTAAATGCATGATTTAGCCTTTTTTTATCTAAAACCAACCCACAGATAGAAAGATATAAAAGAAATATTAATCTTTTCTGTATATCATTGTTTCAGTGTCCTTCTGCTACTATTAACCAGAGCAGCAGTGTGAGATTTCTTCCTCTAATGATTGTAAGTGCTTTCTAGGAAGAAGACTGGATTGCAAGAGTTTGATCTGAAGAGGGAAGGACTAGAAATTGAAGGTGACAGAGAAGAATTTAAAAAACATACTTAATGTTTTTCATCACATTTTTCTATGATGCTACAAATCTGAGGCCTTATGTCATGTGACCAAAAGTAAAATTATTCTGCATTACAAAAGCAAGAATGCAGTGAGCAAGTAAACATTTCACTGCAGCAGCAGTGTGAAAATTCATGTGTTCTTGCAGCTTCTGTTAGAGTTCTACTGTGCTAGGTACCAGGTAGGTAGAAAGGATTTTGCTATCATACCTTGAAAAGCATGTAGAGATCTACTGTGGGATATTGAAAAGAAAAAAAAAAAAACACCACAACATTTCTTTTAGTACAGAGTAACAGCTTTGATTTTCTGCTTTAGCAATAACTTTCTTTGTCTAAAATCTCATATATTAAATATCTTTCTTCTACAAATCCTAACACTGCTTTCTATGTGTATCCCTTATTAATCATTCTCCAAAAATTTCTTTTTAATGATCCATTTCAAAAGCTGATTGAGTTTGCAATGAGATGAAATGACATGCTGTTTTGGAATTTTTTTTTCTAGTGGCCTAGCTCTTTGTTAAGTATTCACCATTGAAAGAGAAAAGAAGCAGCACCTTAATGATAGAACTTGTGCTGACAGCTGTTGTGTTAGTGGTTTGTGGATTTAGTTTAAATAAAACAAATGTTGAACCTTACTTTTAATAATTACTTTGGGATTTCTGGAATTTTAATTATGCCAGTTAATTGAGCAAGTTAGCTAAATTGATGAATAATGATCTATGCACACATCATTTTACAGATGCAGCAACGGAAGTTTAGCAGATCATGAAATAAATTAAAAATAAACAGAAAAGCTAGAAAGTCAGTATCAGTATACTTGCAAGGTAAATATTTGAAATAAAGAGAAAATCTAAAAATGTAACAATAAGTAGAACTTTCAGAAGATGAAGACTAAAAGTGGTATTTCAAGTGTACAGAAAAATTATACCCTAAGTAGTCAATGTAACGTTAATCACAGAACTAAAAATCAGAGCCATAATCACCTTGTGTCACAAGAATGAGAAACAGAAATGACAGAGCTGGAGGTCAAAATCACTTTTGATCATAATCAACAGGAGTTTTTATATGCACCTAAAATCCAATGTAAGTTTTGAGTACACAAAGAATAAAAGAAAAATTATAGTAATCACTGAGGTATGAAAGGGCTATCTAGAAAAAAATCTAATAGTGTTTTCTGACTTTCTGAATTTTGTAAGTACTTTTCAATTTAGAAGTACTTTTTTTTAAAAACATACTTTAGTTTCCAAAATATTCAATTATAGATATGAAAATTTAAATGAAATTATTCCATGGAAATGAAAAAAAGAAATAAATTTTCATTGTATGACTGTGGATATGAGGCAAATGGGGAGTTATCAGAATTAAGGAAAGCTTTCTATCCACAAAGATCCCAAAACTTACTTCATAAATTTATATATGAGACAGCAACAATACATAACTGTCTATGACAAGAAAAACAAGCCAAAGAATGTAGCAAAATAACTGGGGCTAGAGACTGCGAGAAATTGTCAGTGATCACCTGAGCTCTTGTAATGTATAGAAAAGATCTCAAAAATAAGAAAGTTTTACTCTAATCAAGAATATTAATGAAAACTGAAAAAATATTCAGTTAATGGGCTTCAAACTGTTATATGACCTCATTACTACAGGTATCATAATAAAGCTTCTGTTGCCGAAACATCTTTTGTTTCATTCTAATAGCAAGTATAAGAGGTGAACAAGAGTGCTTTGAACCCCACATACTTTCTGAATTGTTAGCACAGCTTTCTAAGATACCTTTCCACTCACGCTGATATTGCAAAAATACCCCAGATAATAGAACATATTTTCATCCTCTTTTGTGTTTCCCCTCCCAACTTCAGCTCCTGGCACAACCTATTACACACATGAAGACACACATCTCTCCAATTGTTTCATATCCACCCAATCAATCATTTTCTTGCCTTAGAGCAACACTTTTCAGTTCAATTTTTTTTTTTTTTCACTCAGGGAAAGCTAACTGTCTAAACAAAAAATATGCATCATTTTAATATCATGTTGGTGCACAACCAAGTAGAGGCAATGGACATCTCAACATTATTATCAATCACCAGTGACAGAAGGATATAACAGCATACTCCTGTGGTCACGAAGATAAAGGGAAAATGCTTGAAAGGAACATTTTTGTAAATTGCTCAGACATATGTTAAAAGAAAAGTGCAAAAGAAAGGGTTTAACTATGGCAAAACACTTAAACCCTTAATGAGAAAGTATGAAAACAGAGGAATAGGAGGTAGTTCATGCCAGAGTAAACTGATTTATCTGCATATATATATAACTGAATTCTTGCTTCACATGATTTGGTATTTGACAATTTTTTTCAGTCTTTTTAACAGGAAAAGGCTGGCAAAAAGAAAGGCCAGAAGTGTATATCTGAAAGCATCTTATTAGTATAGACTCCTATCTAATTTCACAGGAAATTCAAAATTTCAAAGAACAATGGAGCTTTGGAGCAGACCCAAATTCAATATAGTCAGAGGGAAAAAAATATTGAACATAGACTCTGACCAATTTACTAAAAGAGGTCTAAGCCAGGAGCTTTGTGGCAGAAAAGGGGTATACTCTGTAATGTGGCCCTTATATTTTGTTCCATGTTTCTTCACATGCATACAAAGACAAAAAACATGGAAGAGTGCATATTCTGTGATATCTGCATTCTTTTCTCAGCAGGATGCAGGGACACAGCTTGAGTCAGCACCCAGAACAAGAAAATGAAAATTGCTCAGAGTTCCACAGTTCATATGTAGTCTTAGATGTTAATGGTTCCCTAATAGAATTTTTTTAAAGCAATCTCAGAGCAACTTTCCTCCCTAGTTACATTCTTCCTTCTCTGATATGATGTCTTGGACCTTGAGCATTATATAGTCCATTTTCCCCTTAGTCCTCAAGTTTGCATTAATTAGAAAGGAAATTACTTCTATCCAGAGAAAGAAAAGAAGCTTCTGCAGAGCTGCAGAAGCATTCTGCACATTTTTTTGATACATAATAGTCTTGTGACAAATAGCACTTTTTTTCTCTCCAAAAAAGCCTCGGATACTTGCAGTTAGACAGATGAATCACCTTTCAGTAACTCTAGTTTCATAATTATATATCTAAATGTGCATTTTAAGCAAATTTGCAAAAAGATAAAAACTAAAATTAAAGGTTTAGTAAATTCTTAAAGTCATGTTAATGTAAACAATTTCAGCTGCCTTTCAAGTATTGGTGAGAGTAAATTAATATGTACGCAATTCAATAAATCTTGAAGGTTTGTCCTCAAAATAGTTTGAAAGCACAGCTCAGAACAGGGCTACATTGAAGGGAATAACAATTAAATGTAGAAAATGAAGTGGTTCAAAGAAGGGAAGATAGTAAATAAGCTTTTTAGAGTGACCTTTCCTTCTTTTCTCTCTCAAGAACCTCATTTGCTGGCAGCAGACTTCCTGTTTGGTGTTTTTGCACAAAGGGACAAAGAAAGAAGCTAAAGAGGCCAAAGTTCCATAGAGGGGGAGAAGGAGGATAAAAAAACCAAAAAAACCCCCAAAACAACAAACCCCAAACTTTGGAAAAACTGTGCTCTTAGGGAAGGCTTAAAATTATAGGAAAAAGAAGAGAAAATATTTGTGACCCATGTAAAGCCCCATAACAGAAGAGGAAAGTGTGTACAGAGGAGCAATAACATTAGAGAACGATATCTCCTGGTGGAACAGGGCTCTTCAGCTTTTAAAGGACAGTGGCTGTGAGTAATGCAATTAAAGAATGTCCTCATAATCTGTGTAAGGAGCTCAACCCTGTGTAAGGAGCAGACACAGGGAGCACTGCAGGCTGAAGAAGATAACAAAAAGGAATGGGTGGGAAGGGCTACCAAAGGTGTGAGGAGTTTAGATGGAGGAAGAGAAGCCAAATGTATTTTTTGATTACTGGAGCTTGAAGGCATGGTGGATTACTGCTTGTGTTCGCAGGCACTTTGATGGAAAGAGAGTTGAACCAGATGGGCACAGATGGCTTAGTGCACTTCTCCACTTTCAGTAAGGGCAGGAGCTGAAGAGTCTAACCTTCTTGTGGCCACTCTGCCTAGAACCACCTCCCCATGCCTTCACAGTCTGTACAAGGCACATCAAGTGATGATCAACACAAATCGTACTGCTGTTCTAAGCTGTGTGGTTTGATCAGGTTTGCCACCTCTCAGCAGGAGAGCTGAAGGTGAAACCCATGATAATCTGCAGAGCCTCAAAAAAGAAGCATATGGTACCTGAAATGGGTAAAAAGCATCTGCCAAGAGGCAGAGACAGACAGACCTGAGCAGAACTGAGAATTGTGGATGCTTTCCTGACGTAAATCCTGGATGGAAGAAAACTCAAATTCTTTGGTGTCATGAGGGCTGTGGGCATATTCTGTTGCAGTGTCTATGAAGCTTATCCAGGACCTGAAAAGCTTCTAGGGCTAAAAAGTAGTAACTTAGGGTTCATAAGCTGATAAAAGATTTGTAGATAAGACCAAATATTTCCATATACCTCTAGGAGGGTCCTATGCACTTTGTGGCTGCTGTCCTGGGAGAAGGCTCACACATCATCCTCAACTTTCTGATGAAACCTGGTCATGGATGATTGACTTCACTCTTCACACTTTGGACACAGAGTGTCAGTATCATGCTTCTCGCTGGCTTTTCAGGTCCATTTCTGTGGGGGACAGCAAGCCAAGGGGGCCATGAGTATCATACAATCTTAGAACATCCTGAGGTGGAAAAGATCCACATGGATCATCAAAGTTCTATTTCTAACCCTGCACAAAATACCTAAATAATCCCACTTTGTGACTGTGAGCGTTGGCCATGTGCTTCTTGAACTTGGTCAGGCTGGTGCTGTGACCACTCCCCTGGAGAGCCTGTTCCAGTGCCAAACCACCCCCCAGATAAAGAAGCTTTTCCTGATATCCAACCTGAACCTCCCTTGACATAACTTCAGGACATCTGCTCAGGTCCTGTCATTGAGCACCTTGTGAGGAAGGTGTAGACTGCTACAAGATCTCCCCTCAGCTTCCTCTTCTCCAATACCTTCTTGTCTACCCTCTTCTCCAATGCTCCAATGGTTAAATTGCAGGTGATTAAAAATTATCTGGTTTTGGTGGACAATACATTCTATATAGGACATTGTCCCAGATAGCTCCAAGACAAATACATAAAGTACCTTTTTTCCTCCCCTTCCATCTTTCCACAAAATGGTATAATACATCAACAAGAGATTGCTAGTGAAAATGGTGTCTGACTTCATGGAAGAGATGATGACATTTAGAATTCATCTCTCTTATTTGCCATGCATTTGAAGTAATAAAATGCCCTACATTCTAGAAATTACTCTCTTTAGTCTTTGATACTTTCTGTGGAAACATAATTTCCAAATTACATAGCAGTTTTGAACCTAGATACATGTCTTGAGTGAGAAGAGGTTGTTAGAGTCTAGCTGGATCCCCTGCTTTATATATCTTACATATATTTTGCAATTTGTTTGGGTTTTGGAGGGTGGTTTCTTCCATCTTCTCCCTCCCCTCAGTATTCATCCTATGGGATCCATTTGGAACTTAGGATGTCTTTTAAGGAATTCACCCAATACAGATCTAAAGTATTCAAATCATAGAATCCCATTGCATTCCTAATGAAAGCTATTCATCTGTTAATCAATTAAAAACTTTGCAGTCTATTTCTATAAAAAGGTTTATTTTTTTCTCTCAAAAATGGATCCTGTTTTGTTTGGTTTGTTTAGTTTTTTTTCTATAAGATAAAAGTAGTCTTTAAACTGAAAAAAATCTTCTGCATGTAGTTACAGAGTGACCATTAACTTACTTTTTGGTAAACAAAACAAATTGAAGTATCTTGAGTCTCTCATTATAAGACACTTTTTCCTGACCTCAAATAATTGTCTTAGCTCTGTTCTGGATATTTTGTTATCATCCTTTTTTGACAATAGTGCAATTTTGTGATAAGGATCTCATTATTCTCATATGTATTACAGTTTTACTCAATATTACTTTTCCTATATTATTGCATGATTCCTTATGGTAGCAGAACTCAGCCAGAGATCTGAATAGTGCAGAAACTAGATATTCTTTGACATAAACAGCACCTCTGTCCCTAAAAATATCTGATCTGTTATTTTGAGGCTAAATATTTAGTTCTTTTTAGTTTTAAAAAAAATCAATAAATATAGAAGTAGGAAAACAAGAGAGGATGTCAAGTCTTCTTTGCCTTTCTACCTCTAAAAGCACAATATGACTGAAGTAAAAACATTCTTTCAACACACAGGCATTGAACCTTCTCTTATAAAAAGATATACTAAAATTTTAAATCACATTCCTTTCACCTATCTTTAGTCTTATCAACGGGCAGTACTCTCACCACAGCAGCCCTGCACTGGTAGCAGAAATTTTGAACAAGTAAAGGCTACTATCTTTCAAAGTCACTTTCAGATTTTCTATGTCATCGCAGAAAAATGAATGAAACATCATTAGTAAAATAAGGCAGAGGAGCGCAGTGACCAAAATAAAGTGCTTTCCTTGAGCAACAGTGCATATACTGGCAAAAACCATTTAACTGCTTTTTGTGCAAAGAGAACTAAAGTGGGATTTTTTGCTTTATATCAAGAATGTCAAAAAGATTAAAAACCTGATTTGACCCAAGACCTTGAGCAAAAAAAGAGTCTCATTTATTCTTTCTTGTCTGCTCTTTCTCTGCTCTTATGTTCTGCCTTTGGGCACTGAGCAAAAATAAAAGAGATTTGTCCACCTGTGTGTCAGTGCTGGCACACAGATGACAAGACTGAGAAAATCATGACCAGAGAGCACACAAGAATATCTGGATTGCTCCTTCTTTTAAAGAGTCACGTGATTTTCACCAAGGAATAGAGGACATGTATATTGGTATAAATCAGAGGAGGATATGTACAATGGGCTTTAATGTTTAGTTGTTTGCTATTTTAGTTTTTTAGGAAGCAAAACACCTTTCACTTACTCTTCTGGCTGAAGCTCTTCTGTATGACCTGAGCTTTTGCTTAGAAGGAGCTCAGGTATGCAAAAGCTTTCTACTACTTACTGATAGATAAACAGTAATTATACAAGATCGTATACAACTAATCAATGTAGTCTCACTCCAGAATAAGCTTCAGATTTTTCACATAGATAGTCAGACCTATCAGCTAATTAAAAGACAAAAATGTTCAGACTGCTGAGACAGATAAACTACAAACATATTTATTTGTGTTTTAGAAAAGGACATCGATAGCCTGACTGAAAGGTGAGAAAATATGATTCGCCAGCTAAGTGAGTATCTCGCTACACCTTTGTGAGCCATTTACACTTTGGATTATATTTATAGCTAATACCATTTCAGTGGGGAAATCATAAGTCCTTCATAGACCTTGGCTATCTCACAGCATGTATCCAACTCCAACTATCATGAGATCCCAGAGTAATTTACAATTTCCATTTTTCATGGAAATCCTTTAAAATGTCAGAGATATTTATGTAGATAAACACACACATATACACACACACACATCTCTGTAAATCTAAAGAAGACTCTATTGTTTGACTCTTATTTTAACTGTTTAACTGTATACAACTGTTATTGTATACATTTCTAGCACTTTCCATTAGTGACAACAATGAAAATAAAATAACAATAATATATATAAATATGCTTATCTGCAATATATAATAGGTAATTCTATAAAGCATAAAATGATAACTAATAACTGGAAAACAATAAAATAAGGTAAAATTCAATTCTGAATTCTGAAGTCCTAATTTTTAAGGTATTTTATTATTTTGCAGCATATAACACAGTACATGAGAATTCTTAATTGCTTCTATATTGTTCGAGTAATTTAAAAGAATGCAAATAAATTGGTGAAAAGGAATATTTTCATGAATCTTACATTGTTTCTTTATTTCATTTGGCTTATTTCAGCCTCTTTAGTGATGGAAGGCTGTGGTGGTTTTAGCAGTTTAGAAACGGCACACAGCCCATAGCTGATATACAGGTTGCCTGACCAATTAAACAAGCTGGCAACGCCTCTGTGGAGACATATTTAATGTAGGAGGAAACACAGAAATTCCTTTTCCCGTTCCCCTCCCGGAGGGTGGTGAAGGGGAGGGCCCCAGGCCCAACCCAGAGCAGACCCGGCTGTGGCGGTGTGGGCCGGGCCACCAGGGGAAAGCCATCCTGGAATGATGAGCAGCCACGCGGTCGGAAAGCCGTCCCCCAGCTGAGGTCTCCTTCCGTCCCCCATGTTATAAATAAGGGACCAGATTATCAATTTAACAATTATCCATTTATTTTGTACTCCATTGTAGCTTTGTTTGAATGTAATTTTGTGCTTTGTTGTAGCTTTGTAAGTTAGGATCTCTCTTGCAGTTTAAGAAAGAAACCCACACGTCGTTGTGAAGAAACCAGCTTCTTATCAGGCCTTGCATTCCAATGCAGGAATTTACGACCCCCTCCTTACCCCTTTTGAAGCTGGCCTGCCTGGAGAGTAGTAGATAAGGAAAAGACAGAAAGAAAAAAAAAAAGAGAAGAAAAGGGGCTGAATATGCAAACTAGAGCTGAAAAGACCCTTGGGAGTAAAAAATCCCTAGAAAATAATAATTTAAAACGAGCCAACAAACTTTTAAGAAAAATGAACCAGGTTGCTCTATAGGCAACTACTACCTGGCCAGCTTTTGAGTTCTCCAAGAAGTCACCATAACAAAAAAGTCTACTGGAGCCACTGCCCTGAGGACGGCGTATTACCACCATCGCCTTCGTATACCCTTTGGTATACAGCCACGCCTCGTGAGGAACACTTGAAGGCCCCGCTCTATCACAGGGAGTGATAGAGCCGAAGTTCCTCCTCCTCCAAGTCGAAGTTGGGGGCAACGAAGCTGGCTGGAGCCCCCACCCGAGCTGATCACTTTTAATAAAGGCTTAAAAAGGACCATCAGCCCTGCCCTTTTTTATCTCACCCCAGCTGAGGTCTCCTTGGCCTGGCAGCCGAGATCCATCTGAGGCCACTGCGGCCTGCATGGTGCCGGCAGGCCCCTGCGGCACCCAGGCCCTTCCGCGCAGCCGGCACGGCTTGCCAAACTGAGAAAAACACCATGCAGCCAGCAATGAAAGACAAGGAGGATCTTTCCCCACTGCAGAGCCTGAAAAAAGATCAAATTCTCAGCTGCAAACTTACAGATACCAACTTTCTTAAAAGTTAGATGAAAGGGAAAGTGATGTCACATGAGGAAGCTAACATGGCAGCACCACAGTCAGTGGAGGAAGGGAGAGAGAGGAGGTGCTCTCAGCGCTGGAGCTGAAATTCTCCTGCAAGCCATGGTGAGGTCTATAACACAGCAAATTGTTTTCCCTGTAGTTCATGAGATGAGGCACATGAGGGGGTGCAGAAATCCACATGCAGCCCGTGAAGGAAAAGTGCTCACATAAGGGCCTGTAGATGCTGTGAGAGAGGCTTTTAGAGATTGAAGAAGAGAGCCTTTGTTTTCAGGCTGGAATAGCTCATCCTTAAAAGACTAAAGCCCCATGACTATTATGACCCATGATGGCAGTTGTGGGAAGACTGCAAGATTTAGTGGGAGGGGGTTTTCATTGCAGCAGATTTGGGAGGACTGTTGTTTGTGAAGTTTGAAACCACATTAGAGAAGTTTGTGGAGAGCTATCTTCATGAGAAGAATCCCATGGCACAGCAGGATAAACTCTTTTCCTTAAGCATACTGAAGAAAGATTCATAAGAAATGAAACACTGATCAAAACCCCATGTTTGTTTCCCTTGTGCGGGTTGGGGAAAAGAGGGAGGTACTGGAGGAGAAGGGTGTTCTGGAAGTTTGCTTTGGTTTCTCATTATTCTTTTTAATTTTAATTCTGTTAATAATAAATCTTCTGTATACTGTTAAGTGTGGACCTGTTTGGACTTGAAGTTTTTCCATTTTCCTCAATAATCCTTATTTTACCTCATGAAAACGAAGTTTTAATTTCTCCTTCTCTGCTCATCTATAGCAGAGGTAAGTAAATAGTTTTTCCATGGTGCTTGGCACCTAACCAGCATCAAACTGCCACAAAGGCTTATCCTTGAAAGGTGGCCACTGCATGTGGATGTATGACTGCAAATAACTCCATAAGTTAGGAGAAGGGCCAATAAACATTATTTAGCACAAAACTATTGTGTTACCCAACAGATCTAGAATGACAGTAGGATTGTCTAGCTAGTGTTATGCTATAAGAGGGAAGAGCTGAGAGACAGTAGCAGTTTTATCATCTTATCCCTGCATGTTGTGGGGCAAATGCAAGAACTTAGAGAGCACAACTCTCTCAGAACACTGACAAATAAGGTTTCCATAAGCCACCAGAACAGGAGCTTTAGATAAGCACAGATGTCTAAAAAGAAGATTCTAATTCCAGGCCCAACAGAGGTGAAGGAGGCATTTTGTTTAATAATTGGGTCGTAACAACAAGGTAAGGTGAAGTGAAAAAAGAAAACATTAAATCACTTCCCATGTCATTCAGTGAGTTTTGTGATCAACAGTATCTCTATGAATGAACCACAGGTTTTAAAATTCTCTGTGAAAAGTGTTGTGCAACACTTCAGTTTCATAAGTAAAATTTCAGGTTGCATTTCATGAAGTTCTTCCAAAGTATTTCGTGCTCAGAATGGCAAATGTTAACTACTGTTTTTAGATATTTTATGAGGAAATTCTGGCAGTGTTCAAATAAGCAGGAATTCAGTCACTGATTTCAATTGGGAGTGGACAAACGTTTTTATTATTTCAAGGTAAAAAGAAGGCAGTGCAGTCCCTGAAAATTAGTAGTTACAAAATGTCTTCTAATAGACCACTATTAAGATTCAGCTGCTTAATTGACTAGAGGTTCTTAACTACAAGCAGAATTGATAGTATAGAATAATGAGAACAGATTAGTAAAGTAACTGTCAAATACAGGGAAGACATTAAGGAATTAGCAGAAGGCTCAGAAATCACCATGGGTGAGGCAGAATGCTAGAAAAGACAAGGCTCTTTGAAATAGTGCAGGAGAGACTATTTTTTCATCTGTTGTCAAAGGTGAAAAAACCAAAGGAGGGGTTCTATTTTAGCTCACCTTTGCATGAACAAATATTAAAAGGTCACAAGGCATGTGTGTAAAAGAGGACTCATAAATTAAATTGCAACTAAAAAATATACATTTCTAAAAATAAATAATCTAAATAAAAAGATGAAAATTCTTTATAACTTGTTTAGTTACAGTAAAGGAATTTCTGCCATTTACCTTTGCTTTGTGGAAGTATTAGGAAACCTTGATTTAAGGGGGAAAGAACAGAGTACCACTTCAAGATTCATTTGCAAGTCTTATTGCTTGCCACATTAGTCAATACATTAAATTCCTAGTTACACCCATAAGAAGTAAAATTAAAGCATAATCGAAAGAAGTAAAATTATCATAATTTCATTACCTTACAGAATTTTGTGGATGGCATTCCCTGATGCTTTAAACATTTGATCTTGCCTTTAGTTAAAAATGAGGTTGTAGTCTCATACATTTCCATGTAATTCTGATTTTCATTAGATCATTAGGTAAGTCTGAAGTAAGGTGCGCCATCACGTTTTCTTCAGTGCCAGTCTACTTTACGTGGGACTTTGTTGCAGAAATCCAGCACAGACTCGAACAGAAGGCTCCAGACAGAAAAACAACCCTACACAGAAAGGTATATTACATATAGGTATATATGTATTACATAATACACAATAAAAGTAAAAGAGAGAAATCATATGATACCTTAAAATATGTATTGTTTACATGTTCCACCTACCCCCTATATATGCACACATGCACATACCACAAATTGGAGAGCAGCTGTCAGTGAATGCAACTTATTGGGAAAACAGAAAAAAATGTGATATTGACAGATGTCACCAACAAACCTGGAAAGCAGGATTTAGCACCAGTTACCAGATTTTTTGGGATACAGGCATGCTGCTGGACTTACTCCAGACTCTTTTACAAAATACTTTCTTTCTGTTTCTTTCTGCATCTGAACTTCATTGTGTTTTTTTCTGTTTAGAAATTCAAATGCATATATCTTAACCTTGGCTGGTCCAGTATAATTTCAAGGACTGGCTCATTAAGGAGAGTAAGAATATGCCTGCTCTCACATAGCAGATTCTCACATACTGAATGCTCATCTGTATGAGTATGTCTTTCTATGCATTAGCACATTAACATGAGTGAATATCCACAGTAGATTTGGTATATTAAAAGGAGTCTTTGAATACTATAAAGGAGGAATAGTGATAGTCTTTTCAGTAGACTTTGAGGAAATAATTTTTTTCCAGATCACATATTACACTCAGGAAGCCAGGAGGAAAATATGAAACATCTGAAAAGGCAACAGTACCTTTAAATAGTGTTGGAATCAAGATGATACCACACAGTAGCTCTGAGAAAAATTGTTGATTTTCCTTAGAAGCAATATAATCTGAAAGAAAACATTCAGACATCCTTATAAAGCTGAAAAAAAAAAAAAAAAAGAAATTGCAGCATACAACAATGAAGAACTCTTGAGGCAGAGAAATGTGTCCTCACAGTAGATTCCAATGTTTTAAAATGAAAAAAGAAAAGCTATCAGCAAGGAATGCTGTCTTAATTATCTTTAGAAGATAGGTTCTATAGAATTACATAGAATTACTTTAATACCTCATAGTCTCTGACATCTCCGTGTCCTCTACTACTTTTTAAATCTTATCTACATGCTAAAAAAGGTGTCTTATCTCCACAAAACACCAGTGATGGAAACAGAAGAGACTACCAGAAACAGAGACATTTCAAGGAACTGTGTGAACATAGAAAAGGAGAAAGGGCTGCTGAGTATTTTAGAAAATTAGCTAAAAATCTTATTTTCACTGCAGTATTCAAAAGTGAAAATAAGTTAACATTTGGCAGTTAATTCAGATATCAGAAGTAATTCAAGAAAAGCTCAGTATTTTTATTTGCTTAGACAATGATTCATATGCAGAATTAAATCCCCTCTCCATTAAGTAATCTTCTTGTAACTTCAGTAGTGCTTGGAATGAATACCCCATCAAATCTAGTGATTTCTTGTGCAAGGCTGTGTGCACTTCCATGATACATACTTCTTGTAGTTTGGATCAAAATACCTGTGTACTTTTAAGTTATTACAGTTATTCAAGCATAAATCCTCATAGTAGTTTTTGATGAAAACATATTTTTTAATGTATTTTAAATTATATATGTATATAATACCTTTTATTTGGTCCATTTTTCAGTTTCATTACTTTTGTTCTGGTTTGCCAATCTGTCTTTTGTTTGAGTACAAACCAGTCTCAGCACCTTATTGCACAGTTGGCTAAAGTGTGGCTCATGAGCAGAACATGCAGCTTCCTCTGGTTCATCTTTCAAAGTAAAATTCAGAGCAAAATTTATTTAGCTTACCTTAATCACCAGCTCCCCATTATAAAACACGCTAACACTTTATTGGGTTTAGATGAGACATTTAGTCTGGATTTCAAGAACTATGGGGCCTGGATGCTCAGTTAGGCAGGGCTGTCAAGCCTTTCAGCTTTATAGTCAGGACTTATAAGCCTATAAAGATTGGCCTGGGGAAAGAGTAATGTCTCTGTCATAGGGGACTATTCACATACTGGGGTTTTTTGTGTGTACAATATTGCACTGGAGAACTTGCTCGTAAGACACTAAGGCCAGCAAAATAGGTAACATTAAGGCCACATCACTTTCTATTTTCAGTGCAGTGCACCACATGAGTGGCAATTATTTATTCCACAGCTACTCTTGTAATATTTGGATGTCATTCTATTATAAGCCCATGCTCTTCAACAGAACTATATTGTTCAAGCCAATTTATCATGCTGCATACATAAGAACAGGGTGCCCACTTCGTAGACTCCATGTAAACACCTTTCCAGCGAAAACTGGTGCCCTGATATTCATCCATAGGATAATTCAAGTGTCAGACATGTGGCAGAATCAGGTTCTATGACTAAAATTGCATTCTTTAGCATTACTGTTAATATGTTATACTAAGCACTGAACTAATTCATCATGTGACATCTGCCTTTTCGGTCTAAGCTGGTAATTTAGACCAACTAAATGAAACTTCCTGGGTGAGAGGAAGGATGCTGTAGAAGAAATTGCCTCACACATCATATGGTTTCTAGAGACTAGCTGATATATTATCAACAAAATATAAAGTCAATATAAATCAGTGCATGGTGTTCTGTAAACTGCAGTTATTTTCTTGCTGCCATCTATATTATATTTCAGAAGATCAAATTCTAAACTTATAAAATTATAGACCAGTCATAAAGTATCAATATATATTCACATCTTTATTGATGTATAATATTTTAATTTTATGCAGTAACTCTTTTAGCCAGTATCCCACATTTCTTTCGGGTCACAGAATAATAAGGATGTTACAGAAGAGAAGAATTTTTCTATGATTTCTTGAAAGAAATTAAAATAAGAACTTGCACATTTTTGTAAGCATGTGCCAACGAGATGAAATTTTAACTAATAGTAACCATTTTATTTCCTTTAAAATTATGATTTGTCACAAAACCTGGTAGCTGGCAGAGGGAATCAGCAGAGGAAATATTTTTGAAATTGTAAAGAAAACTAGTGAATATTTTGGTAGCCATGCCAACACATATTCAAAAAAGTGTATTGTCAAGGCAGATAATATTGAGATAAAATTGAGTTGTTCATCTGTACTCTCAATTTCAGCTTCATCACTTCCAATTAATTCTTCTATTCTATAATCCTTCTTTAAACTGTGAAATATTTCTTAACTCTTTTAAGTCTTTTTATGTGTATGTGGTTCCACGTACCTAGTGATCTGGGTTTCTTCCAGGCTGCATTTTATGATCAGTTGTCTTCAACTCCTTCATAAATAACTTGGATGCAGGACTCAAAGATATACTAGATATGTTTGCTGATTATACTAAATTAGAAGGAGCTCTTGACTCCCTTGAAGGTTGAGAGACCTTATAGAGAGACCTACAAATATTAGAAGGGTGAGTAATTACCCACTACAGTATCACAGAATAATTAAGATTGGAAAAGACCTCCAGGGTCATTGCATGCAACTTTTGACTGATCAACACCCTGTCAAATAACCATAGCACTAAAGTGCCATGTTCAGTCATTTCATGTCAGGGACTCCACCCTCTCTGGACAGTCCATTCCTGCACTTGACAGCCATTTCAGTGAAGAAATTCTTCATGTCCAACCTGAATAACCATATGAAGTTTAAAAAGGGCAAGTACCGGATTCTGCACCTTGCACAAGACAACCCTGGACAGACTGAGGAATGAGATGATGGAGAGCAGCACTGCAGGAAGGGACCTGGAGGTCCTGGTCGTGGCAAGTTGAATCTGAGTCAGCAGTGCCCTGGCAGCCAGGGGGAACAAACGTATCCTGGAGGGCATCAGGCACAGCATTGTCAGCCAGGCAAGGAAGGTTATTGTCCTACTCTGCTCTGCACTGGTGTAGCCTTGGGTGCTGGGGCCTGTTTTGGGGTCACAATATTGAAAAAAGACATTAAGAGTGTCAAAAGAAGGGCAACAAAGATGCTCAAGGGCCTTGAGGGGAAGCTGTGCATGGAGCTGCTGAGGTCACCTGGTTTGTTTGCCTGGAGAAGAGGAGGTAGAGGGGAGACTTCATGGTAGTCCACAACTTCCTTGTGAAGGGAAGAGGAGAGGTAGTCACTGATCACTTTTCTCTGGTGACCAGTCACAGGACCCAAGGATGTGGCATGAAGTATGGGGACCAGTGGGCCTATGGACCAAAGGAGAAATGGAGTCCATTGGTGGGACCATCCCTAAGTCCTGAGATCCTCCCAAAGTTAGGGTGACTGAAAAGGCGTCCCCCAGGATGCTTTGTGCCATTATGTTAATATACCCCGGTTTTGGTTCCTTGATTGGCCCGTTGGCCTCCCTGCCCCTTTCTACCCTGTATGTCCTCAATCTAGAAGATTCTCCCTTTTCCATTCCCCCATTGGCCCCTGTGCCTTTGCCTTTCCCTCAGATCTTCCCTATTGTTTCCCTTGCCCTAGCCCCACCTTTGTACCACCCTTGCGCCCTCAGATCATTGGCCTCCCGTGCTCTCTCCTCTCCTACTGGCCCCATTTAAACCCTGCACCCTCCCTGCTTTTTCTGTGTTTGTCCCTGGACCCCTTTGGGTGGCTGGAATAAACTTCTCCCATGGAGCCCCATATGAAGACCCTTCCTGCCTCTTTTGTCATCAGTGTGCTTGGAGCTATCCAGTGTGTGTGCATATGTATGGTGACTTTGCCGAGCAGCTTCCTGAGAGATGCTTTTGGGAAGGTCATAGCACCTTACCACCTCACACCACCAGCCACGACAATGAAACTCTGTCTGGGCTGGTGTAGGCTTGATATCGGGAACAGGTTCTTCACCCAGAGTGTGATAGGGCACTGGAACAGGCTCCCCAGGGAAGTGATCATAGCACCAACCTGGCAAAGTTCACTAAGAACTTGGACAATACTGTTAGGCATATAATGTGATTTTTGGGGTTGTTCTGTGAAGGGCCAGGCGTTGCGGTCTGTGATGTTTGTTGGTTTCTTCCAATGCAGGATATTTTGTGACATTACATACAATATAATGTAATTTTTCTTAATATTTTCCTAAGAGATTACTTACAAGGAACTGTTAGAAACATACAAACCCGTAACATATCATCATGAAAGAGCACTTCTGACCCAGATATGGGAGAGAAAGGAAAGAGAAGAAAGGAAGACGATACCTATAAAATACATGTGGAAATTAAAAGCAACTATGAAAAAAATACTCTTTATTGTTGTTTTCAATAGATAAAGCCCATGTTATCATCATCTAATAAATATGTATATTTCGTGAATATACCGTTCTTATCTAAAAATCTGCTTCCTGCCCTTCAGTTCTTGAAAGATGACTCTAGCTTCATATCCGTTAACACCCAAAACTGTCTCTTAAATGGTACTTCATGCTTATTCCAGGCCATTTACACATTTATGATACTATCAGTGAGCTTCGACAGCTCTTCTTCTAGAACTCAGACAATTGTCTCTCCTATCTTTTGAGAGATGAGATCAAATCCACATAATTTGCTAAGCAACATTCATTTCCAAACAAAAGTTAATTAAAGTCCTTCAGAGACTGTCGTTCACAGGTAAGGACAACACAACCTACAAAGGGAGTTTGAACCTCCCTTCTGCTTAATATTTCAGTAAAATATTCTTTGAGAAATGCAAACATAATGAGGCACATTTGTCTTTTACTGGCACTATTTATCCTTCAACTGGATTTATCTAATCTATTTTGATACAAAGATTGCACCATGTCCTCATCCAAAATCAATCGAAACACCAGCCCCAGTGCACAGACAGACTTACATCCTTAAAACTTCTTTTGTGCAGATATAGCATTTTAGTCAATAAGAATTTAAGACATAGCCTGCAATTTTTGGAAGCACCTGTGCCCTGTCCCAGCTGTGGTTCCACCTGCATCAAGTGATGGCATGACTTGTGACATGATAATATCCAACCAGAACTAGATATTCTTCACATCAACTGAGTTTCTGCTTCCATGAACCTTACTGTCATGTATATCAAGACAAGGTATTTCTCAAGAATTTTACTTTCCTACTTTTCCTTTTCTAGTAATAAACCTTACAAAGAAGTAGGGCATTGTTTTGCAATACATGTCAGAAAATTCTACTTGTCTTTCTGTATGTTGCCATGTAAGCAGTAGAAACTAACAGAACATATTCTCACTCACGTTTTGTGCTTCTCTAGTCCTCTGTGATTTACAATACATTAACATTTACACTGAGATGTGAGGAAAACACACCTTGATAATGATGTTACTTTGAAAACCGGGAGTTTGTTTGACCTCTAAGTTTATAGTCCCAGATTACATCTGGAAAAGAGGATAGCTCCTGTGACTGTGGCACACTTTACTTACAAAAGACCTAAACCCGAGTGGTTTTATGTTACCCGTCTAAATGGTTATTTCACTTACAGTCTATAACATTGACATTTGGGTTTGAGAAACACATTATAATCTGTCTCTTACTGGTTTAGAAGTCTTTTTCATATATTGAGACACATTTCTATTTTGCTTGAACAGAAGATAGTTAGAACTTGGAAATTTACCTAATCTCCTCCACAAGTCTTGGAATATCTAATTTTTTTCATAATACTCCAACTCCAGAAGTCAGTAGAAACACATCTAAAATGATACTGCAAATCATTAGAGATTAGGTGAAAATTTAAAAATGTGACCTAAAATAGAGAATGCTAATAAAAAGCATTCAATACTTAGTTTTTCTTGGACTGTTTTTTAAACTTTCAATATTTTCTTTGTCTTGATCAATGCTTTTTGAAACTTTAGAACTGGGAAATGTACTACTTTACAGCATTACAAATATTTTGAAAATGGGCTCTGTATAATTAGCCAACATAAGTATTTATCCTTTTTTTTTAAGCAAAACGTGAGCCTTACACTGAAAAAAATCTCAGTTATGATGTGCAACTCTTGGTGATATTAAGTTTTGTTTCAGAAAAACCCAAGGCTACCTCCACAACTTATTTTGATCATAAGATTATTGGACTAGAGTAGAAACGTGAATTATTAATTGCAATCATAATGACTCAATGTAGAGGGTAGTTAGGGAGACTGTCTGATCACTTTATGGTATTTTGGGACATAACCTGTTCTATGCCACTTGTTCTTATCATCTATGATTAAGATAGTGTCCTGAAAGCTGGAGGGTTCTAATTAAAGTGAATTGTGCTTAGCAGTTTGGTGGCATGTATTCCCCTACGGTTATTGCAAATTGCTGCACTAATTTCATTGTATCCCTCAAGGCTGTCCAGCTAAACAAGCAAGTTCCTCTCTCAGCTGCAGAAGTAAACCGCTCATTTGCATGTTAAAAGTCAAAGGGATTAAATCCTATCCCACAGAAAAAACATTAGAGAAGAAACAAAAGAAATGTTCGTGTGCTGTAGGGCACTGGACTTTGGCAGCTACTTCAGGCAGTGGAAGCAGGATGAAAGCTACAGCTTGTGTTACTGGCAGGGGTGGGCAGTTTCTCCCAGAGCCTTTACTGTGAATGGTTACAAATGCCTCTACAGTCAAAATATCTTAGGGTATGTTCATGGCAGTAGGATGCTGGTGCAAAAAAAGATGGAATGCAGAATAGATAAACATTACATACGCACACTTCTGTTTACTCAGCAAAGTTACACAGAATTCACTACCTCGAAACTGAGACACAACTTCAAAATAGAAAGATGTATGTGATTTAAAAAGAAATAAAATGGAAGAAATGAAAATGAAATTTATTACTCTACTAATAATGCATAAAACATTAATCTTTTGATGTGCCATAATACCACCTCCTCCACATATTTTATGTTTATAAATAAATCAAACACTGAACAAATGAATTACAAACATACTTGAAATAATACATTTACTATCCTAATGGCTGTGAGCTCAAGAAATTTAATTACTTTCCTATAAAGTTTGATAATCAGGTTGTGAGCGCCTCAATTCTTAATTCCCATTACAGCTCTGGTTTACCATGTAATGAACACTTTTAATTTTGAATCATCAGTGTAGATTTTCCGCACAAATCCTTTCCTTATACACTCTTCTTTCAGAGATGCAACTTAGAGGCTAAAACAATTAAATGAGAAAGATGTTGATTTTTATGGTTGAAAACAGGGAAGGTCAGAATTATGAGTGCTACAGACATCAAGACCTCTGATCTTTCCTTTTTATTAGCTGTTTCAGTTGACAGAAAGAGAACATTAGTTATATAATAAAAGACAATATTTATGGTCTAAACCCATAAAAATTGCGGTCAAAAGTAAAATTGAAAGAAATGTTAAGATTGGGGGGGGGTTGTATTTAGCTTGAATTTTAGCTGATTAATTTTGTATGTTTGATCACATATGCTTTTTACATTTAATTGCAAAAACATGCAAGCTAATGTAGTGCTGCCCATATTACAGTAGGTATAAAACTACTGTTTATTCTCCTGCCATTGGACCAGCACCAGAGCTCATTACTGTCAGAGGCTGGCAGAAGATTATAGAAGCTGAGGCCCTCACTGTCCATCACTGACAATGAAGAGAACATTTAATCTTGAACTACTATCAATATAAGTACCGCAATGTTAGCTGCAGTACTGCAGCATCTTAGGTGGGGAAAAAGGTTTATACTGTCTAATCTGTCCATCGCAACACATCTGACAGAAAAGCCTAGAAGAAATCTTATTCATTGTGTTAAGTGGTTCTGTTTCTGTATCACAGAAGCTAAACATGAATGAAAATTACGATAACATGGAGCATTTTAAATTTGATATTGCATAAAATTACAAATGAAGTAATCTTCTAAATTAAAGTATCTTACTTGCAACCTTAGCTGAAGTTTACAATGAACACTTAGCTGGAATAGAGAAACAAGGAAATAGAGAAATGCTTTCCTGACCTCCTTGTTATCCTAGCAGAAAAAATTATTATCCATTGTACTCTCTTGTGGAATGCAATATTTCATCTTGTGTGGTCAACTAAATAAATAAATACATACCAGCATGCTGTGATGCTTGCCAAAGGACTAGTTCAGCTGGACTCGAGCACTGGGCGATCTTCACCCATGGCTGGGGAAGAGGACAGAGACCGATCAGTCGCAGGATGGGCGAGGTCCCTAATGGGGCTCACCTCAACAACTGCTGAATAAGGGGTGCAGGGAGAAGAAAGAGGCGAGGGGTTCTTCTTGAGGGAACTGGAGCGGGTTTACTGGTACCAGGGAGAGGGACCAAAAAGGGCACAGAAAAGCCTCTGACGGGGGGTTTTATATCCCAACAGCCAGGGCGGAGCAAACATCTGATAACTAATAACACAGCAGTCGAGGGGTGGTACCCAGACAGGGAACAATACATGGTAACCAATAGGGAGGAGGGTTGGCAGGGAGGGTGAAGGTGGACCAATCCAAACTGATTACCTAACAAGAGGGAGGAGGGTGCATTGGCCATGGCCTATGAGCAGGATGGCACATCTTTCCTGCCAAGACCAACAGCTTTTCCCGCCAAGCTGTCTCAGGGCAACCATGTTGGGGCAGGCAGCCATTTTATGGCTCCTGGGCCCCTGAGGGGTCAAACCATTGGACCTTTTGTCCGACAGGGGTCTAAGATACCATGGCGAGAACCTTGGCTCACTGCAACACCAACCTACCATTTTTGTGTAGAATTACTGAATTTTCATCTGCAGTACAAAACACAGTATAAAATCAACTGCTCTGTGCTGGGTACAAAGTTGCTTTAATAAATGCTGCTGGTCAGACCAGTAGGTGAAGCAAGGGGAGAGCCTTTTGTACTTTGTGGCTTCTATTTCCAAATATCCTGCATTAGTATGAGTTCTTTTGTAGCCACAAAAAGTCTAATATGATTCCTTCGGATGCTACTCAGCTTTGCTCTTGTAGAAGGAGTCACTTTATTCCTCACACAAGAGGACTAAAAATCACAATATTCGCTGGAAACCTTACTGTACTGTGTCTTTACTGCATTACAAGACAGTTTTGTTCTTGTAAAAAAGAACATGGGTGTGCTGGTTTAGCCAAATTCAGAAATATATCCTCCAAGAGAAGGCAGGTTACAAACCACCCCTCCCCCACCAGGTTCAGGAAAAATAATTTTTTTCCTCAAGAAAAAGTGAAAGAGATAAAAATTATTTATTTAAAAAGCACACAGAAAAGGATAATAATGCTAAATAATAAACCCCCTCGCCAAAGAGAGAAAACCTGGAAAAAATCCAAAGTCCTTCTGTAAGTAGCCTCTCTCCTCCTTGGAGCGGGGACATGGTGGGCCCTCCCCCAGGGCCTCCACTGTAACTCTCCACCTCAGTGGAAGAAGTCCTGATGTTTCTGATGTGAAGCAGTCCAGGAAAGAAGAAGAAGAAATCCAGATTTCCAGGAAAACAAATTCAACTGTCTGAAGAAACCGAGATGGGAAAAAAAAAAAAAAAACCTGGCTGAAAAAAAAAGAAGCAGCAGTTTTCCTCTGCTCCTCTCCCCCCAGCCACAAGCTGCCGACAAAAACAATTGTCGAGCGAGAGTCTGTGTTGTCTCTGTCTGTCCTTGGAAATACAGAACTGTTTTGAAAAAGTCTTGCTCAGGTTTTTTTTCTCTCAGGCCACTTTAAAGGCATGGAAAGGCATAAACCTAATTTCTGGGCAGGGGCAATGATAGGGAATATTCAAGTCACCCCAAGACAATGGGTCCTTAACTAAATTCTAGGGTTTTTCTCTTGGACAGTCATATGACCTTGTGAATTCCATCTGTATTACCAATAGTAAGATTTGCTTTACTAGAAGACCTCTATTTAATCAAATTATCCACTCTCTGCATTAGTGGGTCTGACATACTATAACATCATAATTACTTTTAATGAATTTTCTATTTCATGGAGGAAGGATGAGGAGTTTGAGTTTAAAAATCCATTTCATGTTTTATCTCATACTACTAATTCCTATTCAGGAAAGAAATGTGATAAGATGATTCATTGATGGAAAGAAACATTGAAAAATTAGGCAACATCAATTTGTACAGTAAAAAGCAAATGTCATGAAAGAAATTAGAATACAAATCTTACATCTACCTAGTTGCATCAGGAGTCATTATCACAATATGAAGATGGCTTTATTTTGTTAAATATGAGGAATCTGCATAAATTATCCAAGAACAGGAGATTACATAAAGCTATCACTGTGGTAGAATGTCCTTTTTAAGCTTAAAAATGTAAGTTTCTGTCACAGAATGATACACTATGAAATTAAAATCTTGAACCATAAGTAATAGAAACAAACTAGAAGCAAATTCACAAGTAAGACAAAATTATAAACTGAGTGATTGGACACACATACAAAAGTTGCACCAATATTATTTCTGGATTTACTAGCCCATCTGCCTCTTAAGATTTGTTTCTTCAGCTCAATTGCATTAATGTGAATGAGGCTTTAGAAAAGGAATTGGTATAAGCTGCCAAGAAAGATTCAAAACAAACAAAATGATTGCAGAAACCTAGGTATATGTGAAATAAAAGTCTAATCAACAATAAAATATATGTCACTAAGATCCTAGAACACTGTTTCTTTCAAGTATTACGTTCAGGTTTTAGTACCCTGAAAGAAACAGATGGTCTTCTTATCATGTTAAAGAAGCACATTCTTTAAGCCTGAAAAGGTTACTATACTCTTCTGATCTTTTGCCACCTTTATGTTCTATGTATTGCAAAGTCTGTGTTCGTTCACTGGATGATTCTATGGTGTGATAGGTCGGGACTTAGGAGCCAAACCAAGCTAACACTCCCATCAAAATTCTGTGAGTTCTCTGCATGTTAAAGCTGACATATCCTTGCGGGTTTTGAGATGTGTTTTATCAAAAATGTTAGGAGGATGGACTGGATTTTATACAGAGCAGGGGACTGCCTCCAAATGTCTTCCAACTTGTTTTTCTCCTTGTTCAGCTATTAGATATTTATTACACAGCTAAAATAACTGGTGTACAATTTGGAATCTGCAAGTATAAACTGAGCATCAAATGAACACCCCAAAGTCTAGGAAGGTTTTTGGTGCCTAGAAAAGTTGTGGTATTAACTTCTCCTCTGAGAGGCAGAAAAGGAAGAGGCATTTTTTCCCAAAGTCTAGGAAGGTCTTCGGTGCCTAGAAAAGTTGTGGTATTAACTTCTCCTCTGAGAGGCAGAAAAGGAAGAGGCATTTTGTTGGGTTTGGGGAATGTTTTTTAAGAGATAACAAAACCAGGAAAATAGCCTTGCAATATTTTTCTGATGTTGATATCTGATATATGCAGATCATAATGTTCTCATGTGTTGAAGTTCCTGAGATATTTTAAATTCCAGCATGGTTCTCAGACCATGAAAAAGAAAAATCCCAGTAGATGGAGGACAGACAAGACAGACTGTTTCTCTGGACGGACAGAAAAGGAGAAAAGTTGTACTGCTTTCCAAGAGAGCTTTAAAGACTCTTTGTTTGCATTCTGATTTATATGGCTTGTAGCTGTCTGTACAGTTTGTGTAGTTTTTCCCCATGGTTAGTAGGTTCACAAACGCTTTTTTTTCTAAAACTACAGGCAGAAGAACTGTGAGAACACTTCTTAAATGTGCAGCTCTCATAGAGTACTTACCCCTGTAAATTGACTTAGCTCTGCATAAATACTGTCAAGTCACACCAAGTGCTCAGATTTTGAAATAAGGCTTTTGATAAAGCATGTGGTTTCCAGTTAATTCTCTTAACTGGCTGGTATTTTAAATTAACATACTTTAATTTTTCAGGAGAATATTGGCACAGAATAAAATATGAATTACTTTTCATTTGGATGCATTCCTAAGGTCATCCTTTCTAATTCCATAAATAAGGGCAAGATAAAGACAGAAAACCAAATAGAAAAAAAAAAAAGGACACTCACATTAGTACATTAAGGCAATAAATACAGTTTTTCAGTGAAAGAAAGAAAGACCTTATTTCTATCCTTAATGATGCCTAGCACCTCTGGAGAACCTTTATGAAGTCTGGTTCAACAGACAGAGAAACACACATTAAGTCTCGGAGAGCAAACCCTTGTACAAATCGTAATTCACTGTGAGCTCTTCAGATAAAGTAATTCATCCATAAAAATTTATAGCAGTTTTAGGAAATGTATTAGTGTGCAGAAACCACTTGAAATCAAAGTTTCCTGTAGTAAAAGTAAAGTAATAAACTCAATTAATGTGCTCTGCATCCAGTCCTTGCATCTTGCCATTATTCATTTAGTGTGATGAATGACACTGCTTTTTGCTGAAGATGGTGATGCAGAAGCTTTTCTCCCTGAAGAACAATGGCTGGTTAGCACATGTTAGTCAAAGCTACATCCAGCCTATTTAATGTGATTCATACCAATACTGTATTGTCTTGTCATGGTTATTACAGTAGTAAACATGATCTCTGTGTTTATTACCCATATCTCCTAGATAAAACTACAATGGCTGTTACGCAGCTCTTGCTCAGTACTCTAAACTTAAAATAAGTAAATAAATATATCTGTTAAATACACTGATAAAGTCCTTCATCTCCTAGGAATTTTATCTATGACACTGACTTGTTTCTGTGGGTAACTCCAACCTAAATTGTACATTTTTCTCTTGAGCCATGTGTGGTACATGCAGCCAGTGGCAGCCAGCTCAAAGCAAGAGAATAATCCAGCTCAACACAGCACAACACAATACAAAGCTCTGCTGGGTTTCCCAGAAGTAGCCTGACAATCTGATTATATTGTTCCAATACCAAAACTAGTTCATTTTTCACTAACTTAGCTGTCTTTGAATTGTTTCACTTTGCTCATTACAGACTGTGCAAGTTCTTCACAAAAATCAATGCATATGTAGAGATGAATAATAATCAGATGCAGTGGAAATTGGTTTGCCTCTTAAGAATTCCTGACTAAACAGGTTCAGTTGGCAGGGCATTTAACCTCATTTTTTGAGTTTCCTGTACAGAGCAGGGATAATGATAGAGTCACTGTATAGTTTTCTTTCATTAATGATGCCAGAATGTTTTAAAATCTCAAAGCGAAAAATTTGTTAGCAATATAACATATAACAATTATGACTCATTTCAGGGTCAGTTTAGGCTGTATGAAGATTCCTCATGATTTTATGATCCATCTGTAGCAAATTAATGGTGAGTGAAAGGAAAAAATATTATTAGGATGAGCACCTTTTTTTGCCTCAATGTGAGAAAGCTGAGTACTCTATTCTGTAATTACTCTTAAAGAAAAATCTATTAAGGAACTCTTCTGGTGTCATATTTTTTGCAGAATTTCATCAAGCTGATTTACAATCTACCTTTCAGCAACACTTATGGTATTATTTTATATCCAAACAGTAATCCAGATCTATCAATTTTAATGGACATTCAGCTCAGACTATAAAGTTAATTAACTTTTACAATATTTAGAAATGAGTTTAGACATTCTCAAGACCTTAGAATCAGAGACATTAGCCAAGTCAAATGATTTTACAGGCAGTTTGGTTAATGGGGCTATAATCTAGCCATAACAGCCTCTCTGGGTTTGGGCCAAGGTAAGCATTTTAAATATGCCTCCTTCCTCTGTCAATAGCTGACTCAGAACTTTAGAAGAAAAAAGTATTGCTCAAACTTAGAGCTCTAAGCAAAGACACAACGGTGAAAATCTGAATTGATTTAGCAATGTCCTTGTACTTCTCTGTGACCTGGCAGGAAAATCTTACATTAAGAAACTTCTATGAATTTGAGAGAAAGCCTCATTTTCTGAATTAAAATCTTATTAAATATTTGACAGTAACTCCTAAATTACTTAAGATTTCTGCTTCATTAGTTGCTTATTTCAGGTGTTAAATGTAGGTATGATAAATTATAAGGACAAGAAGTAGTGGGCACAAATTAAAACACCATGAAATTCCATATGAAAAGAAAAAAAAAAAAAACAGTTTTACTGTGGGGGTGGTCAGATATGGCACAGCTTGTCCAGAGAGATTGTGGTGTCTCCATCCTTGGAGATATTCAAAGCCTGATTCTATACATTCCTTGGCAAACTGGTATAGCTGTCCCTGCCTGAGCAGATCATTTGACTAGGTAACCTCAAGAGATTCCTTCTAACTTCAAATGATCCTGGGATTGGACTGCTTTTATTAAAAAAAAAAAAAAAAAAAAATCAATCTGAAACTGTATTTTCAAATAACCTTCTAACAGGATAGGGGAGAATTAAGACTGAAACACAGAAGAAACACAGAAAGTCTCTGTGTACCTATAGTCCCTGCTTTTAATTCAGGGCTGTATTTTTCAAGGAACACAAACTCCACTATGAAGCAGGCATAGCCACCAGGAGTGGCCCTTGGATTGGACATAGCTCTTTCTAGCTGTCTCCAAAATAGACCCACCACTGTCTCGAGCTGAGCCCATCAGCAACTCCAGTGGTATTTCTATAAGATATTTAAGAAAGTGTACAAACTGCTGCATAGAACTGTGAGACAGTGAAGAAACACATAAGGGAAACAGCAGAGAGAAGAAATACTGAAGGGAAACAGCTCTGCAAGACATCAAGATCACTGGAAAAGAAGGAGAGGAAGTGCTCCAGACACCGGAAGAGAGATTCCCCTTCAGACCATGGTGAAGTAGGCTATTCCCCTGAGGCAAGAGGAGGACCCCACCCTGCAGCAGATGGACCTACCCTAAATGAAGTTGCAGTCTGTGGTGAGCCCACACTGGAGTTCCTAGCAGGAACTGCAGCCCTTTGAGGGCAGCCCATGTAGAAGGTTTTCTCACAGGAGCTGTTATCTGTGGGAAGGCTGGGAGCAATGCATTCCTGAAGGACTGCAAGCTGTGGGAAAAGATTTGTGATAGAGCAGTTCTTGAAAAACTGCAGCATGTGGGAAGGACACACACTGGAGAAGTTTGTGAAGAATTTTATCCCATGGGATTAATTTTATTCATACACATGCAGCCCACCACCACCTATCCTGTAACACAGATGATGGAGTCTAAATGCATATAGGCCTTCCCACTCCCTCTTTCTGAACTTCTGTGGCATTGCAAAAGCAGTTCTGGCACTCCATAGAGTCAAGCAGCAGAAACTTTTTAGTTGCCCATAAAAAGAAAAAGCTCCAAAAAAAACCACTCTTCGTGCATGGTTTTGGATTTTTTAAATACAAATACATTTTACTTGAAAATGGAACCAGAGGAAGCATTTTCACAAGCCACCAAAACAGGTACTGCATGAGGAATTTGCCATTGCTGCAGACCTAATCAACTTGATGCAACTTCACTTTGTTCAGATGGCCCTAGGTAACCTTGAAAACACTGATATCAAATGTTTATCAACAATGAAGGTCACTCTTATTTAATGGAACAGGTTTCTTAGGATTAACGTCATCATTACCTTTAAATGTGTAATCTAATGTGTAATCTAATAAATTTGACTAAATAGACATTATTATTCTGAATTAATATATCTTTTTTATGTTCTTATAAAATTTCTCTCAAGATAGTTGCATCTAAAGTGCCTTAATTTTCCATGTATTTGAAGAACATGTCTTTGCAAATACTTCCGCTTTTTAGTAAAACAAATTGTTATCAGCTGATGGTTTTGAACATTCCCATATCCTTACAAAGTATTGTAAAAAAATTGAGAACTTACCTTTTTTCTTCCATCTCAAATTTCAGGAAAAACAGGTCCATTTATGCTATGACTTCCAGACTGAAATTATATATGACAAGCTGCAGGCCAGAGTGATTTCTTTTAAAGTTTTTTATATGAAGTAGAAATTCAGGATTTGGGGGTTTTGCTGCTTTTTTGCTTTTTCCACCCTGAAAATCTCTGAATTAGAAAATTACCAAAAACAAATACAGAACAAGTGTCTGGGGTTTTTTGTTCTTTAAGGAAAAAAAAGAACTCACCACTTTTTAAAATTTGAATCTGTCTGAATTTACTTGGAATTATTGTCTAAAATGCAACTGTGTTAAAAATACCAGGCAGACTTAGGACTGAGGTGTTAGGTGATATCCCAAAATGATAGAGAAATTTGTGAAATTACCAATATTTCCATTTCAAGCAGAGATAAGTAAGTTGAGTCTGTTTATGCATCTCTTACGCTCTCCTGCCTTTTGAATTTGTATAGCCATAATGTCACTCATATGAATTTTCACAGGAAGCAGGTATTAAAAGATAAACAATTAATTGATGAACAACATTGTAATATAATACATTTATGTATAACCAGTTCACCTTTGAAAGAGGACAAATTCTAAATGGAAATGTTGTTTTAATTGGCAATATCCAGCTGAGAATTAATCTGAACAGCTATGAGTTCTTTATTCCATTAGATCTTTAAAATTAGTCATAATGTCTTTCTGAAAGGTGTTCTATATCTCAAGCAGTATAGGGAATCCATTTTGCCAGGGTCCTATTGAGCAGAATGTCTCATAAGAGTGACTCATTTATTTGTGGGTGTTGTGGGTAACCCAAAATGTTACTGTGTTCCAAACTAAATCTATCTAAATTGTTACTGTCTCTCTAAGCCAGGACCTTGGGTCCTTGAGAAGCTGGAAGCACCAGAGATGAACTCTCTCTGTAGCTTGATCTTTGCTCAAGGAAGAGACTTCTCTGCTCTTTTTCCCCCTTCTCTTTTGTTCCTTCCTTGCGTCTTTGACTGCCTTGGGGTGAATCCACAGGTGCATGTCTTCAGTTGTGGTGCCATGCAGGGGGAAGATGGGATGGTCCCACTCTGGTCCAAGTCACCTGCAGCTCACCAGCAGCGCCCAGCCAAGGAGAGGAGGCACCAACTGCCCGAGGCCAGCTTCTTCGCCTTGCTTTGTCTGCCATTTGCTTCCTCAGGAAGGCAAAGTACCTCCACAAATTCTAGCCCTTGACAGCACAAGCTGCCTTTGGAGCTCCAGCTGCCAGAGAGATAAGAGAGGAGGAGGAAGGCATGTCTTTAGAACCATGCACTCAGCTGCAGAGCACCATCTTCTGTGGAGAAGGGGCTTTCCCACCATTTTGGGTCTTTCTTTATTCCCACTGGGTTCATGAGATTTGGCAATTTTGTTTGTAGAAGTTATTTAATATTATTTCTTGCCTGTTGCTGTTTGGCTTGTTAGTAAACTGTTATTTTTTAACTCATATCTACTTGTATCTTTTCCTTATTGGTAGAATTCTTATTTGGATTAGTTAATATCATAGGGGAGGACAACTCATTCCAGAATGCCTACTGATTAACTTGTCTCAAACTAGGACACAGGTTAAAAATATACAGATACTAATTTTAAATTTGCACAGGAATTGATTGCTTAGTTATCTTTTGGGGAAAAGAAGAAAAAAATATTTCATTGAGTCATGGAGTGCATTCATCCTCATCTCTTGGTCAGCTGTGGCACTGTCTGAACTTATGCCCTACATCAAAATAGTGCAGCCAGCAAGTAAAGGGAAGTGATTCTTGCTCTCTGCTCTGCTCTTGTGACACCCCACCTGGAGCATTCTGTGCAGCTCTGGTGCACACAAGTTAAGGACATGGAACTGTTGGAGCAAGTCCAGGAGAGGCCACGAAGTTGCTTCATGGGGAGCACCTTCCCTGTGAAGGCAGGCTGAGGAAGATGGGGCTGTTCACCTTGGAGAAGAGACGGTAACATGGAGACCTCATAGCAACATTCCAGTATCTGAAGGGGGTCTACAGGGAAGCTGGAGGGGGTCTCTTCATCAGGAACTGTAGTGACAGGACGAGGGGGAATGGCTTCTAACTGAAAGACAGTAGGTATAGATTAGATGTTAAGGAGAAATTCTTTATCATGAGGGTGATGAGGAACAGGTTGCCCAGAGGCTATGGATGCTCCATCCCTGGAAGTGTTCAAGGCCAGACTGGACAAGCCTTTGAGAAACCTGATCTAGTGTGAGCTGTGCCTACCTGTGACAATAGGTTTAGAACTAGATTATCTATAAGGTCCCTTCCAAACCAAACCATTCCACGATACTATGATCCTCCATCACTTTTCTGACACAGTTGGATGTGGTTGAAGTGTTTCTCACCAAGAATTCATCCATTCTGACCCTATTTTGGATATGGCAATATAATTTGGAATAACAGATTTAGGGAAAGAGCAGGAAAACATAAGGAAAGTACAGTCTGAGTGGTTAATATTATATTGAAAAGGACCACTACTGGTTGTTTTTGTTGTATATGACTGGGCACAGCCCTGTTGCTGGTTGGTTTGTTCTACAAAACAAAGAAACAATGAAATTTTAGATGCAGTAAGTAAGAGAGGCTTTGCATTTCTCTTAACTGTAGGGTAGCCTAAAATTTCAGCAGTAAGTCTTTTGTTCAAACATGTTTGTCCTCTGGGATCAAAGACTGCAAATCGCAAACATGAGGCTGCCAGGCAAGCTGAAGTGAAGAACATAAACAAAACGAAGAAAATAAACAAAACACCTTAGTCAGATTTCAAAGATAGACTTTAGGATAAAGTCACAAGGTAAATGGATAAAGAAATAGAAAAAAACCACTTTTCCCTAAAAGCATAGCATTTTTAAACTTTAAACTGTCAAAAGTACAAACACAGAGATTATGCTACAGTGGTTTTGCAGGGTTACATGGCTGCAATTTAAAATTTGTATGCTTTGAAAACTTAGCTTTGAACTTTTTTAGATGAATCATGGATTACAGGATTTCCATGTGTTTTTAAGTTTGTATATTTCCTTTGAAAAAATGAGCATTCCAGTTTCTCATATGATATAACTGCTGTAGTCTTACTTCAGTTCTTTTATATCACTTGCTCAATCCTGTCAAGAAATATTCATTATTTGTTCTTCATTGTGGATCATCGCGACAACACTCGTCTCTAAACAAATCCAAATTATTGTGCAAGAGACCGTGATTTACGATGAAGATTTTCCTTCTTACATGATCACAGTTATGTTTTAAATGAGTTATCCATGTACAGCACTTTTTAGTAATAGTCAATTCAAAATGCTCTTTCAGTTTTACAGTTTGCAAATTTATGCTCCTATTTTCCTGTTCCTTGTTGCTTTATATCACCAAATGCCTTTCAGATTTACTACGCTTCATCAATAAGAGATGTCTTATAACATGTCTTAGAACTGCTTGCTCAATATTACTACTCGTAAAGATTATGCTGGTCTGAGAGTGATAGCTTTTTCATTCTACTAACAACTTCCTCTGAACAAGAAAAGACAAAGGTTTTATTTTTTTTTCCTATGGCAGTAAGAACAACAAGATTTAATTACATCTCCATGACTTTCAGCTAATCTTTTTAAGAAAAATAGTATCTTACATGCTTTTTTCAAAATTAATGAGTAGGCTTCCCCACAAAATATCCATACTGGAAAATATTAATTTATATTTGCACAATGGAAAATGTTGAGATTATTTTGCATAAAATTTGTTCATCAGTTTAAAAAGTCCTAAGTTGCAGGAGAAAAATACAGAACAGCTCTGCTTGATGGCAAAAAGTTATACTGTAATTCCACTGTAATTCAGAAAAAAACTTTGTTATGGAAAATAATGAGCCCTTTACTACAACACAGCTCATTATGATTGATAAAGAAGTGGTGAAATCCTTCAGGTATGCTACTTAAAAGTCTTTTCTCTAAAGACATCTTTCAGATTTTGAAATAGAAAATAAGCTGGCAGTGAGACTCTCCGAAGTCTGTTGACTTATATCTATGTCAGCCCATGGGAAACTCACAATGTAGTGTAATTTGACCACTCCTTATTAAAAATGTGAGTACTGCTATAAAATTTTAGCAGATTGGATCTGCAGTGGGTTATTTTTTAAATAGTAATTTACTTTCTATTAATTTTCACAGCCACCAGGAACTAGATTTACTTTAAAGAGAGCAAGCTAATCAAGAATTTCCTCCAAACCTCTTCTCAATGAAAAAATGCATGCCTATGTACTGCTGTCATCTCCAGAACATAAATGTATACCTACTGAGTTTGGAATTTAATATGAGTATTATAAAAGCTGTTATTTTGGCATGTTTTTCCTGGACATTGCAATAACCGGAAAAGAGGAGCAAGAATGCAATATAAAATTTCTGGGTTTGAATATCAAGGTACAGCAATGATTACTTGATAATAAATTTATTAAATAATAAGATTCCCCCAACTACTATCAGCAAAGCTGAAGAGAGAAGTTTCTTTTTACCTGTACTGTCACATAGAATTCCTTCAAACTGAAATCTGAAAATCCTATGCAATGTTGCTTTCATCACTCCAAAAATCATAAAAAACAACCTAACCCTTTGTGCTGGTTACCTTTCTTCTCAGTAGCTATATTTTGGGTTTGTGCTGAACATATAAATAATATAGAGTTGGGTTTTTTTTAATTGCTGAGCACTACTTGCACAACATCAAGGCCTTGTCTGCCTCTCACACTGCCCCACCAAAGAGTCTGCTGAGGGTGCTGGGAAATTGTGAGGAGTCACAGCAAGGACAGCTGGCCCCAAATGACCAAAGCAATATTCCAGACCATATGACATCATACTCAATAGATAAAGAGGAAAGAGAAATTGGGGATGTTCAGTGTGATGGTGTTGGTCTCCTCAAGCAGCAGTTACATGTGATGGGGCCCCACTCTTTTGGAGGTGGCTGAACTTCCTATTGTCAGGAAAATTAATCCACAAACACCAGAGGTTTATGTCCAAAAAGGAGACAGAGGAGTTCTGTAACTTTGTTCAAATAAAGGGAGAGGCCATGGGCATTTCCCATGGGGTCTTTCAAATTGTTGGGGGATGCAACCCCCTCTTTATCTTTTGTTCCCAGCTGCATCTCCGTCTTCCTTTTCACCATTGGCTGAGATAGTCAGAAGGTACAGACTTCCTGAATTCCCTGCCCTATGCCCCCCTCTAATATGCACCCCCACCCACCTTTTGTTATATAAAAGAAAGTAAAACCTATTCATAATTCTATTAAGTCTTTGTTCTTTTTCTCTAGGTTCAGGAATTTAACATGGCCTTGCCTGAGCAACAGTCCTTGTTGATTAGTAACATTTTTCTAGAACTGAGAGTTTTCTTCTGTTGCTTTCTTATCTATAAGTTCCTCACCCTATCTACAAGCAGACTCATACAGTCTGTTTGTAAAGACAAATTCTTCTTATTCCTTTCACTATGGAAAGTGGTAAATGAATTCCATGTTTAACTTTGCCTCTATACGTGTTTTTTGCTTTATCTATTAGACTGTCTTTATCTCAACCCACAAGTTTTCTTATTTTCAGCCTTCTGATTCTCTCCTACATCATGGCAGAGGGGGAGAGGGGGCAGGGGATACTGAGAGGGGGAGGAGTGAGAGAGTATCTGCATAGGGTTTAAGTGCTGTCTGGGGTTAAACCATGACAAACCTCCAAAAAATGAAAAGTTTATATTGAGATGGAAGACAAGACATGGTTCTTTGTTTTAGTTTTTGTAACAGCTAGCTCCCTTAGACATCTGTTAAGAGAATTATTAACTAGTTCTCTTATACCATATTTAGCACTTTCTATCTCTTCCATGGCTTTTCAATAGGTTAGCAGGTAAGTTTATCAACATGAAAAAAACAGCAGTTTAAAGAGGACAATGAATCCTCACAGTTATTCTTGATTCAAAGGGAAGCTTTCTAAAATACTCATAAACTTTATGATTTGGCCTCTGAATCTCAGTTTAGAACCAGCCAATGCTTTCTTTGTACACAATGTGCAATTTAAGTTGTCTACATTTTCAGATATTTCAGTAATTTTAAAATAAAGCTTCATATATGCTTGTTTTGAGGGAAGACTTTAATAGAACAAGTTTGTTTTAAAACATGCTTTCCACCCATTCGTTAAATCTGGTCCTTCTGTCTATTTATTGGATATTTCAGGGCATGCACAGTATAACTCAAGTCACTGATATTTAGATGCTGAATTATAAAAGACATTTTGTATCTAAGCCCAGGGATGTTCTAGAAATAAAGACTTAGAAAAATTAAATAAAAACAACAACAATAACAAAAACACAAAAAACCAAGCAAAACCAAGCGGACATTCATCTGACACCACAGGCTTGAAAATCCCAACAGTAACACAGTGAGGTTTCCTAGCCAAGATCTTTGCCATTCATACTGCATTGTGTGAAACATAATTTAGTGTTTGTGCATTATTATAAGGCTTGTTGCATTTCTTTTGTTCCTTAAATTATGTATAATAATCATGAACATAGATAATAAAGTAAAAATGACAAGCTTGAGTATGGTATTTTATATAGTGTTCAGTTTCATTTGGATGAGGGTGGCAGTGACAACAAATTAAGCAAATATTGGCCAACAGCAGTCTTTCAGCTGAGTATAAATTGGCACTGCCGTCACGCCCATCTGTCCAGTCAGGCAGTGGGAGCATTGATTTTGTCCTGCTACAACCTTTTTTTCAAAAGGTCAAATGCAATCCTTTATTAGACTCTGAAAACAGCATTTTAGAATTCTGTTTAAAAATGAGAGAAAAATGCTTCATACATATACTGCAGTATAAAGTAAATGTTTTTATCAATTAAGAACAACTGTCCTTGGGTAGTTAATTATCATTACAGGTCTGCCAGTAAAGCTGTGCTTCTCTATGTACAAACACTACTAGTAGATTATCTACATTCTTAATGCTCCCCTTTTTTTGCTAACTTAGGGAGGAGGGATCTTTCAAGTATAATTCCAAACACTCCTTTTTTTCAAATTCAAAATCAAGCTGGTAGGTATAGCTGGAAGATACTTCTACCACAAAGGCAGTCAGAACAGAATCATGGATATACTTTTTCAGTAACCTAGGAGAATGGTAGAGAGGTTGCAGGAGCAGCATGTTTAACCAGAATTTTCTGCAATTAAGGAAGGATGGTCTTTGTCAATGGGGTAGCATCTAGAAAATACCCTGACTGCCTTTTTATTTCCACCTCTGAGTAGGTGAGTTGATCCTCATCACTCAGGTTCTTCAGAAGTTTTTACATGAAGTAGAGGACAATATAGGCATACATGTATAGAAGAACAGGCCATCTCAACAGTGTCTTCTCTGAAGTGTTAGAACATAATTTAACATTTGGTTTTCTGTTAAAGAGAATTAACATAATCCACACCTAGATTTGTATTTATGAGGATGTTTAATTAAGTTGAAAGGATACTTGCAGTAGAAATAATGAATTGAAGCACAAGTAATATAGATATAAAAATCCTGGCAATTTAAGCTCTTTCTTAAAAATTCTTCAGTCTTTTACAGCTGTTTCTCTTCTGTACTTAAGAAACTTTGGTAGAAGCTATACTTTTCTTATGGATTTAACGATAATGATACTGATAATATAGTGTTCTACTGTCCTTGAATCTCATAATTAATTTGCCACACTTCTTTTACTGGAAGTTTGTTCTGTTCCTTATTATCTACAGAATTTCCCCTCTACCAGCAAACACTCCCATTTCAAAGTTAATATTAAACAAGGAAATTAATATGTATATGCATTAAGATATTTCTCATGCATTTTAATAACAAAAATTATAATAAAAAGATCAAAGTAGCCATATTAACACAAATTCTAGGTTCATCCTGCATCTTAGTCCTTCTGGCAGTCAAGATGATTTTGATTGCAGAATCTCTTCATACCGGTGCCATATTTAGCCTAGATGCATGTCATAGTCAAACACACTGGAAGATAAGAAACTGCGAGTTGCCAAGCTTTTAAAAAAAACATGTTGAATACAAGATATTGAATTCACTTTTCATCAGTGGGTGCAACCCATTCAGTAAAGTAAAAGCATGTAGCTGTGCAAGACCAGACCTGGCTATGACTTCTTTCTTTTTCAGGGGAGTATGTTAAAACACAGGAACCAGGACCAAAAATGTGTTACAAAGTTCCAGCTAATTACAGTTTTGCCATTTTTCTCTATGCTGTTTTTTTTTTCTTTTAATCTTTTTCCATTCCTAGTTAGTGAAATATCTGCTGTTAAATGAGAATACAAGATAACCTTTTTATTGGTTCATTAATTAGTAATGAGTGGGTGAGACAGGTGAGAAATTCTTGTAGTATTTTCCCCAACTTATATTTTTAATTCTTCATCTTTCTTTCTCTACTGTTTTTTTATTTTTCCTTTTCATCATAGAAAGTGAAAAAAGTTTAAAGAAAGTTATCATCTACTTTTGCAAAGAGAGTTTTTGCACACCCACTGCTCTACAATAGAAATGAGAAATTATTTTCCTGAATTTTCACTGCAGCTACTGAAATCCTTCTTGCAACATGAAAGCGTATTCCTTTATTTTGGTTTTCAATCAGTTGTTTGTAGTTCGTAGTTAGTCCCTTTGCAGGTGGTCACACATTAAATCTTTTTGTCTTTTAGTGATGCCAGATCTGTCTCCATTTCGTCCATTGTCCTCAAAGTACTGACACTTTGCTTTCTGCAGTATTTCACAGACAAGAAAAGAGAACACCACAGGCCCATTATAGGAAACTGTGGTTCCTGGGAGGCAGATGGAATAAAGGAGAAAAGCTTACAAAAAACATAGATCAAGCTCTGTGTAAAGGAAGGTCTCTCTTTCTGACATGATTTTACTTTTCTGTAAAACAAATTGGTTAATTAGGACCATCCTCTCTCAAAACTATGCTCTATCACCACAGGACTTTTTGTTAATGGAGCTCCTGGACATCTATATCAGATTTGTTCAGCTGTAGTTCTCCTTTTTAATTGAAACTAGACTAAAATGAAGTAAAAAGCATATTGAAGTCGCTGCTTCCTTTCTGCTGTTTCTGTGTGATAGTCATCAAAATATTCAGAATTACTTTCTTCTCCCTAATCTTTTTTCTCACACAGTGTCACTAATGTGTCAATACTCACAGCGATCTGCATTCAACCAGCAGAAAGAATCTCTGATCCTCATGAAGTGTGGGAAAGCAGCTCTCCTTTGACAATACAAATGCAGTCCCACTGATTGTTTTGGTCTTTTGATTATGGGTTTTTTTCCCTGGAGTAGGTGAAGAAAAGAAAAATCATGACTAGGCAGTCATGGCTCCAACATCAAACAAAACTCCCCAGTTTTCAACAGGATAATGAATGTCACATTGATAGGGACTTGAAAAACTGGGGGAACAACATAAGCCAGCATTTATTCCCACTACGCAGTTGTAGCTATTCACTTAAATCACTGGCATCGTAGCAATAACTGGTGATCTGTTTGTTTCTAGAACATTGAAATTTTAAAGTCTTTCAGGAGATCAGAAAAATGTGCATGGGACAGACTTTGCTACTGTCAACAGAATTTCATGCAGTGTTAATTTGTTGTAGTAGAGCTCACCTGTTGTTTTCAGAATGCCAAAAACAAATTGAGAGTTTTCAACAGCATAATAGCAAGAAAAATAAAGTTCATAAACACACACTGCAGTATTTCAATTAAACCTAGTCAGAGTACTAAATAGCTAGAATCAAACAAATTACCCAAATTTATTTATTGTAATTATTGTAATTTAGAAAGACTGAACCAGATGATGATTTCTGGATAAAACTTGACAGCACCAAACACAAATAACCATTTAATTCCAGCTGCACTCCGAGACAATTTCAAACACTTTGAGTAACTGTACTGTGACTGATATTTTATCACAGCTTGTGTCCTGGTGTGTACTTCTGTTTGCTTTTCAATAAAAATATCTTGTTCTTGACATCCCGGTCATTGTGTATTGCAGTCCAAAGAAAGGTTCCCCTTGGGATTTTTTAAGCACTATGATCCAGAAATTCAGTATGTGAACTATGAAAGCCGACAGTTTCTATTTCTGATCTTTCATTCCTTATATGCTTTGTAAGCAACATCTAAAAGTTCCTCCGTGTCTATTCTTGAGTTCTTGTTTTGTCCTGACTACCAGGAAAATGTGTCCTGTTTTCACTTTGAAAAGACTGTCACTGTTCAAAGGTTCCTGCTGGTTTTGGAGAACACCAGAAGATTTAGAGACATTCCTGCTCATTTGTCCATAGGACACCATAGGTTTTTCTTGCAGATATGTTTGTTTTAATTGTTAACAAGCACTACCTTTTTAAAAAACCTTATTTTCTGATTAACTGTTTCATTTATGTCTTCCTTGCCACCATTTTACCTGTTATTATTTTGCTTGATTTCTCATTCACATTACTGTTGCACTATGCTTTTGATTATAGTTTGTTAACTCAATAGTTATCTACAGCTATGTCTTTTAATGGTCACATTCCTGCAAGTGTGTTTGTGCTTCAAATCATTCTGATTTCTATTGTTTCTTCTAAATCATTTTAACTTCTTAGTTGTAGCTTGAACAATAATCAGCTGAAAACATTTGCAGACATCTAGGAAAGGTTTATTTCAATAATACACAGTGTTTTCTATCGTACATACAGAATTTCTACTTCCCTGAAGCCTCCTTTTCCTATACTTTGTTCCTGGAAATTAAAATAGGTATCCATTAATATTCAGTCATCTCTGTTGCTGTTGCCTGGATCCTGCCTTCCCCTTATTTCCCATGACAGTTAAGTCTTTCCACACACATGCACAGTGAATTTCAGTAACAACATCAATTTTAGAAGAAAAAGTATCTGTGATTTTCTTACTTAGATCAGACTTGTCCTCATAGCAATCTACTCTTTGCCTTTTGTCTTTGTCTTAGGTTTCAAGTCAAAGAAAGAGGAGTAGCTATTCCTCCTTGATACTTGTCATGAAGCACTGAGGGCTGGCTCCTCTCCACCATTGGGGACACTCAGATCCAGAGGGATGGGAGTGGGCTCAGGGGTGCTGTCCTAAGATCTACCTGGAAATGTGTGTGGCACATAGCTCACAAAATATTGCCCTTTCTTCAAGGGCAGATGGTGAGTCCTCACAAACTCAGTGAGGAACTCAGGATTAGCCTTAACCAAAACGTAATCTGAACACAGGACTCACATCCGTCTGATCACCTCTGCTTGAACAACCAGCTGCAGGCAGCCTCCTGGTGATGCATCTTGCAGGAGACAGCTGGGCACAACAGATCCTGAGCTTTCCACACACAGAGTTCACAGGCAAGCTGTACAAGTGTCAGGCACACAATAGCCATACAAAGATGTTCTGCACAATTTTACAGCACACTTCATTCAGCTACTTATTTAGAGCTTTTTTTCATGTAATGGTAAGATTTCCAAAAGCGGCTAGTGGTGTAGCTATTTCTGGGGCATTTCTTGTCCTATGCCACTTAATTGTCTTGGAAATCCAATCCTAAGAATTTCGTGGCTTATCTCATTTGCTTACAAATCTTAATTATTTATCTTTTTCCAAAAAAATTATTACTATTTTATTTTGTATTTTGAATAGATTGAAAAGTACAGGTAATTTTATACAGCAAAAACCACACAAAGAAAGATTTTCCTGCTGAAAAGATTGAGGCAAGGAGCATAACAAAAGGGTAAATTTACATCAAAGGCCAGAAGAGAAGTTAGTCTGTGGAACAAGACTACATATATTTCATATATGTATATTACAACATCTCTGTAGCTCGTATAAATTTCTGTATCTCCAAGAACACCAGCTTAGATGGGCTAATTTACATCAGTATAGGAGCTGGCCCATCTGACAGCTGCTTCCTCTCATCATATACAAAAAGGGAGATGCTATAACACTTTCTACTGAAGTTTCACAATTGTTCTAATTGGAATTTTGAGCCCTTTGCTTGCTCAGCAGTCTTTTGTGTCTCCCATTTGCTGGATCCAGGGGTTGGATGTTAGGGGTGCATTTTGTGGTGCTGAAGCAAAGTTACTGAAATTCATTGAACTGTTTTCATTAGGCAAACAAATTTTACTCACTTCTGTACCGAACATATACAATGCATACTTTTGGATTTTTTGTTAATCTTTTAAAATCAAGTATTTTAATTAGCAGGTAATTAATATTCAGTAGTCATTCAGTAACTCAAAAATTTAGGCTCCTTTTAAAGACATACCTAATTAGAAACAATAATGTTGTAATCTAAGGCATTCTATAATCTAAATTACCCCCAACAGAGCTCATTACTTTAGAAATACAAGCATCTTACTAGAAAAGATATTCCATCCCAAGAGTCCTTTTAACGGTGCTCAAGATTTTTACCTAACTTTGCCAGGCCCTCAAACAGAGAATATTAAGAATCACATTGCAACTATTATATAGTAAAAGCTCCCTTTTCTAGGGAATGTTTATTCTACAGTGTCGTTTATTAATTTTGAAATGTAGTTAGAATATTGTAAGGCACTCTCGAACCCTGAGGGTGCCCCAGCCAAACTATCTTCAGCTACCCTTATCAGAGCCCTCAGGAATTTGTCAAGGTTACCAGAAAGTAAGCAGTGCTAGATTGGGAAGAGAAGTCATTGAGAAATGGAATAACAAGGCAGCAAGAAAAGTAAATCAAGAAGGACTGTACTATCCTGGACTAGAACCAATCAGCTTTTTTGAAAGGTGCATGCAGGGTGCGTGGACAAGATAGAGGGACCAGTCAAGTAGTGCGTGATCGCGTGAACACTGGTTGCAAAAAGGCATAAATTTGGTGTAATGTAAACAATAAATGGCTTTTGCATAATCATATTGGTTCATTGCCCAAAAGTCCTGAGCTCCTGCATTAGAACATTTGTAAATTGGTCCCCAATGCAATGGGACATGTAGGGGAGGCAACGTGTATGCACAAATTCATTGAAGATAGTGTCTTTGTGACTTTCTTATCAAATAATAGAGGCAAACAAACATGAAAATACATGCTAGGATGTATTCATATAAATGTAAGACATGGGTTGGTGTTGAGGTACCTCTCCCCCGAGGTCCTGGAGGGAGGGACCCTGCAGTGTACGAGTCTGCTCCTGTCCCCATCTCACCTGTGGCCTGTGCCTCTCTTCTGATTGGTTGTTGGGGCTCCCCGGGCTGGGGAAGAAGGGGACAGTCTCATGATTGTGAGTCAGTTGGCCATGGGATCTCGGCCATGATGAGGCTGGAGGGGAATAAACTTCCATAAACATCCACAGAACTATCTCTTCATATTTCCTTCCAACTTTCATCGCTATCTTACACTTGTTGTAAGGATTCCCCATTACAACAGGTTGGCAAATGTAGCTATGATATGTAGCTTTCCTAGTATATCAGGCATTTTTTTCTCAGCATATTGTAGCTCTCTGAGTGACAACAAACCCTATTCCCAAAATACACACTATCTGCATGTGATCTTCTGCACATACCCTTTTTATTTGTTTTCCTTGTTCATAGTTGTAGTGCTTTTACTTCATTTTTCATACGTATCCTGTCTCAGTCTACACGTGCAAGTTTCTTTTAAAAAGACATAAAAGGAGATAAAACTACTGAAAAATCTTTTCTGCTGACCTAGAAAAGCATTTAATTTCTTTTCCACTGAATACACTGTCTCACTCCAGTTGCAGCTTTATGTGAAGAGACAGCAGTGGGAGGAGAGACGTGTTCTTGAAACATCTGTATAGCCTTGATGCTCGTGATTCAGACAGTACTTAGCAGATCTTTATTACATGTTTTCTGAGAACTAGATATCTGTCTTACAACAGAAGACTTCAAACTTGTCAGACTTAAAACAGCTCCCCTGAAAATTTCCTCTACAATCAGCATTTTCCTCAAGGCATTGTCTGAAGTCATTGGACTAGTTATTTATGCTTTTGCTTTGCTTTGATTTGTTAGATGCCCCAAATGAGATGTATGCACACAAAATAACATATTTCCAAGGAATGCTTCTGATGAAATTATCCTCAAAATTACATGAATGTTTAATCATTTTAGATATATATTACTCATTTGATTGAGGAAGGAAAGAGGGCAATGGAAGCTGGTAGTTTTATAAGGTTTTGCTGATTTTCTTATTCATTTATCTCTTTTCCTGAAAAACTTAAAATAAAGTACAATGTCTCCCTATATATCTGTCCATGGATGATTTTAGTGTTTTGGATATACTAGAGATAATACTGTAAGACAAGCTGAAAATATTCTTTTCCTTGAGGAGAGGGCAAATGCTTTCAGCCCTCAGCTTTTAATATGTTTTAACCCATCTTCTCACAACATACTCATCTCTTATAATTAATTAATTTTAAAAGTTTTACTTGTGTGACTTTTTATATTAATAATTTAAAATGCAGGAGCAGATATATTTATTGCAAGCACTTTTCTCATATCTTCAGATGGGTTGTTCTTGTTTCCACAAATGTTAAAATGCTGCCTGTTGTGAAAGGTGATCCAGATGACAGTGGCAAATCAGCAGGGCAATGTATGATTTTTGTGCAGTGGTAGCATCATTATAACATACTTTTGCATTAATCTTCCCTAACAATGATGCTTTGACAATATCAGAGGACACTGCACTACTGTATACACAAGATCAGAGTTCACTCTCTTTCTTAATAGTTTGAAATCTAAAAGTGATTAGTTTCAAGGTCACTATTTTGAAGCAATGCCATCAGCCCATGGTGAAACAGCATGATGCTAAAGTTAAACAGATTAAAATAACTTCCCAGAACACCAAGTTGAACCTTTCTATCCTACTTTTTTATAGAGCAAAGATATTCCCTCTTTAAAGTGGAACTGTGTTTTGCCTCTAAAGTTTCTATATCAAGATTGTCCCAGAATAGGACAGGTCTAATGATTACAAGAACTTTTAATTTCCATTTTTAGCATTTATTCATTACAAATTTCATTTCACATTAAATTTTATAGTCCAGCATTTATCTCTGTGTTCACAATTAGAAATAAAATTATTTCTAAACTTCTGATTTGTTAGCTAATGACTAATTACAAAAAACTCCACACATTTAAAAGTTTTGCCTTTAAATCTTTTTTATTTTCCTAATTGGCCTAACATTCTTTCTATGTGTTTTTTACAAGTGTTTCTTATTTTTGGAGCATGTGTATACTGTTGCATAGAAGAGAATTTATAGAATAAGATTTCTCTAGCTACTTTTGTTGGCTAATTATTCATATTTACTGGTTGTACTGATGTTTCTTGTTTGCTGGAAAGGCATCAGCTAGATCTTCCCCTCTATAAAATATTTAACCAGATGTTGCAAAGTTTTATATTACCCAATCTTGCATTTATATTCCATTTCTAGCTCAAATATTTCCACAAATGCACATGCAGGAACTTAAACTGGTTCTATATTTTGAAACAAGTGAAAATTCCCCAAGTATTCATTTTTTTGTATACAGCTATAATACAGAATCATTAATCTGTCAGTTTAAAAGAAAAAGTTATGAAAAGAAATATTAAAAATAAATATAATAACAATTTTTGCTATAATAGAAACAAAGTCCCATCACATAGCAGCACATCACATAGAAGACAACTATTTGCTAAAATTACTACTTATATAGGTTTAGCATTTGGATATCAAAGTCAATACAGGCTTTTGTGAAGTCATCACAAAAATTTAACTTTTATTTCTTTGAGCTTTAGACATTATTTAATCCATGCAGCAAATACAGATTACTCATCTACTGTTAAATCTAGGAAGATAGGAAGAATCAGAAGACTTTCTCTTTACATGTGATAGCCCATGTAACTTTCAATGTATCTGAAACTTCTAATAAAGGGATACCTTGGAAAGGAGTAATAAGAAACTTATTTCAGAAGCAGAAAGAATTAAAGCATTTGGATTCAGCTGTACAAAGTGTATTTTTAAATTCACATAAAATAGTTAAATATGTATGGTACATACTAACCATCTTTAATATTTATTAAGGTGACAATTATCATAGTTTGCTAGATTAGGCAGTTAGTAACATCCCATGCTTGAATAAAGTACACAGTCAACTAAAATTTCAAGTGTCTGCTCTCATCTACAATACTGAATGTACAGAGTGTGTGCTTTGCTATCATCTTTCTTGCTCCTGTAGTGACCCAACACTGTGATTCAGAGCATAACTTCCTTAGTCTTCAGTGCAGTTTGGAAGAGAAAAAAGTTCTTCAAAGTTTGGTTCTGTATTAAAAAGTATTATTATTTATAGTGACTCTGAATTGCTGTTCAGGACTCTGTTCATCCTAAGAGATGCATTAGATCAGAGGAAATTTTTCATTGAAGAACTCAATCAGAGCAATATATAAAGTAGGTCATTGGGGCAGTTCCATGAATGGAGTAAACATTTTTAAAAAGGAAGAAACTGCAAGAGAACAAAGGAATCAGTTGCAGAAGCAATGCTGGAGAGCATTTTAAACACATACCACTTGCTCCCTCATATTTTATTTGCCTCCTAATAATTCATTGTTGGTGTTTCTCCAAGGTTTCTCCAACCTTTGAGAACTAACATAAATTTCTAGTGACTTCTTCCAGATTACAAGGAAAATGGCATACCAATACAATAACTTACAGCTTTACAATAAAAGCTGAGGGTTAGCATGTCCAATGAATATGGAATTTTTCCCAAGTGGTTTAAGGAACCAGTATGTTTACTAAATGTCTTTGTAGAAGTCAGTTTTGAAAATTAAGAGATTGAAGCACCCAAAGTTTTTTTTTCTTTGTCTGCAGTCACTTTTGCAAACATACAGAAGGCTCCAACCACTTACCTGAAGAGTAGGACGGTTAAAAGAATTGTGCAAATTCCAACAGTGTCCAACTGTCCTTCAACATATTTTTCGGTTTCTTTATTATTCAGAATAGCAAATTAAGAAATTCTCATTTTCAGGAATGGAAAGAAACAGATCACCCCTCTTTTGGTGATCTATTCAGCAGTAGATTCAGAGGTCAGAGTTTCCACCACCATAAGTACTGAAGTATTTTCTTGGTGACCAAGACATTCATAACACTTGCTTTAAGTTCACCCTGTACTTGGAAAGTACTTTCCCTTCTATCCAGCTGTCAAGATGCAGTGTGTAACATTATATAGTAAGTTTGTCTGGAAAAGACTCTGGTTCCCTCACAGCTTAAGTCTTGAATTACTGTTTCATTTTGTTTTGGTATTTTTCAATTGGCTTTTGCACTGTTACTTTCTAGCACAGTAAAAAGAGAAGAAAAATAGAGGAGAACCAAAAGCTCAAATTCCTACTCTTACATTCCCTCATAGCTCATTGACCTACAAGGTAGTGCTCAAAGCAAATTACATAAATATGAAAAACAGTCTTTTCTTGTTGTTTTATTGAAGGAGTCTTGAGTACTACTAATGCAGTCATTTAAAGACATTATGAAACCTTGCCTTGAGGATTCAGTTCATTCCTTTCTTTTGCAGAACAAATGAGAAATCATTTAATTGACCTCAAACATGTTTTATTGCCAAAAAATCCTCTGTTCACTGTTGAAGATTCATGGTGCAGTTACTCACATTTCCTTAGGAAAGACTAGCAATTTTAAAGAAAAGAAGAAATATTTCCAAATATGCAAAAGTTTAATAGCAGGCTAACAAAGTTAAAAGCCATCATTCTTCCTCCTAATATCCCTGAGTTGCTCTTTGGTGGTGCTGTGTCTGCAATCTACATCAGTTAATAGTGTATTTTTTTTATTGTTTCTGAGGCACTTCTCATCAACAGAAAAAAAGCAATTTACATATGGGTTGTCTGTTGTTCAACCATGCAACAAATGGATTATACAATATATTCTTTTATTTACTTTTTTTTTACAAATGAAAAAAGTGTACAAATGAAACAAAGGATATCAAATATAAAAACTCTTCAGCAGTATGATCTCACTTTATATTTTCTTAGTAGCTTTACTAAAAACACAACAAAAAAACCCTTCATCCAGCTATTTTGCATGTTAGTAAGGACTTTTTTTTAAAAAAAAAAAAAAGATAGATGGGAAATAAAAGTTAAAATTAGAAAGATGAAAAGCTACCCATTCATAGATGCTTTGAGGATTGAAAATTCCTGCTTTGTCCTATCAGTGCAATTTTTGCTGGAAGTATTCTTGTTCATTCACAGCTACTGTAACTTTTCATGAGCTCTGCTCTCTCACTCACTGTCCTAGGTTACCTGTAAGTTGTAACCAAAAGTATGTATTCTATTACCATCTTCACAAGCTGTTAAAGCAGGTGGGGCAATGCTTGTTCTCTCCTACCACGACTCATCCCTGATAACTCCCTCCGGGGACTATCTTTGTTAATGGGCCATCAAGGACCCACCACATGACTCAGAATTACATCATCCCATTGTGAGATGCTCTGCCCAGGGGGAAGAGCCAAGCATTCACACCTGGATGTAATTTGGGGTTTAGAACAGCACACGCAGTCCTACCTACTGGATTCCCAGAGGACAAGAGCTGCATAACTACCACTGGACCTTCAGAGGGAGACCAGACCCATCCACAGGATCACCCCTTCAACAGGATCACTTCATCTGCTACCACCACCCTGACTAACAGGGTGCCTGGTTGTATCCTGACTCTCTCAGTGTTCTTCTACTATGACATTCATTTTAATTTTCCTATTAAATTATAATTCTGACTAGTGATCTCCCACTGGTCTGTTTTCAAACTAGTACACTCATACTAGCTTTCATCCCTTCTTTTCCACCCCACAAAAAATTGATCTTTGTCAATAATAATGCCGTTTCTGCTTGCTAAAAATTATTTTAATTGCTCTCTCCCTTGTGCACACGTTGTTCACTTGAATTGCCGCTAATAGTTTCTTTCTACATATGCCAAATGTTGTAAAATACAAGTTTCTGGAGAGCCTGATACACTGGCAGATCTGCCATTAAAATATAAGGCACTAATAACCACAAATGCATTGCAAAAAGTTTGTTGCTGCACATAGAAGCATATATGTGTATTTGTGCAACTGAATGTAAGTACAAAAAAAAGTATCAAAGTATGTAACATTTGTTCAATTTTAATTTTCCTCTCTGCCATCACTATCCATCATATCCTGACATTGCTTTATTTTAAAAATTACCAAGGTAGAGTGGTTATATTTTACCTCCGTAATAAAATAATGTTTGAATCCTGTCCCAGCCTTCTAAATATTCTCTGAGGAGCTTAAAAATCAAAATAACTTGGAGAGTTTTTAGTCAACCTTATACAGAAAACAAGTGAACTCATCAAGAGGACAGAGGCTTTCTTTTCAGTGATTTTTGACAGGAAAAGAAGCACCTCTTTGAATGCTGAGTCTCCAGACTTTCCGTTTGAATGGTGTCTATCACTACAGAAGTCAGCTATGAGACTGCCAGGATAAAAGAAAGCTGTAAGAGTCGGTCAGGCACAACTCCAAAAGTTATATTTACGAGCAGCCTTGTGACAGATAAATAGAAGAATGCTTTAGCACTTTAGGTGTTAAATAATAATCAGTCATTGGCATTGCTTCAGTAAATGGAAAGAGGAATCATCCTTCAAGAGGGACACTGAGGTGTTGGAGTGGATCCAAAGAAGGGCAATGGAGCTGGTGAAGGGTCTGGAGCACAACCAGTGATGAGCAGATGAGGAAGGTGGGGATGTTTAGCCTGGAGAAAAGGAGGCTCAGGGGAGACCTCATCACTCTCTACAACTGCCTGAAAGGAGGGTGTAGCTGGGTGGGAGGTCACCCTCTTCTTGCAGGCAACCAGTGACAGGACACAAGAACATAATACTGTGCTGTGCCGTGCCAGGGGATGTAAAGTTTGGACATAAGGAAGAATTACTTCACAGAAAGCATGATTGGGCATTGGAATGGACTGCCATGGGGGTGGAATGGTCACCATTCCTGAAAGCCTTTAAGGAAAGACTGGATGTGGCATATAGTGCCATGGTCTAGATGACAAGATGGCGTATGGTCACAGGCTGGACTTGATGATCTCAGAGGTCTTTTTCAAAATAATTGACTCTGTAATTCTCAAAAAGGTGATTTTTTTTTCCTACTTTTTCACCCTCCCTTTTTTTCTTTTCTTTTTCTTGACATAACAAGCCTAATTTAAGCTACTCACTGCATGGAGTAAATACTTCTCTCCATGAGGAATTTAGGTTCTAACAAGAGAGCTGTTGTGTTTTCTCCTTAGCTACAACCATGATTTCCTTTTTGACAATTGGCTGTAGAGAGAATAGAAGTCACCATCTTGTATAGAAGACATATTCAAACCTAATTTTTTAAATTATCACTAGAGTCTCATAAAATATGAATTTTCTAATTCTTCAGATATTAATTATTTATTTTAAAATCACTTATTATGTTCTGCTTTGTATGTATGCAATTTGTCTTTGAGTGGTCATAAAATGTTTATAGATTATTTTCTACCTATTAGGACCTGATAAAATTCCTGTCCATCTTAAATGAGATAGTTTCTCTACCAAGTGTGCATACAAATCTCTTCATGAGATAAGTTTTCTGGCCTAAGAATTTTTATCAGATAGGAGGAAAAGAATTTTTTTACAGTTTCATGCACAGCTTGGAGAAATTAAGACAGTAATTAGAAAGAAAAATGGATCATTGCCACATGGAAAAGAATAGTAATTTTATTTGATGAATTTTGATTTGATTATCCAGGAAAAGTAATGAACTCACATCATGGAAATAATCAGTGTTAATAGAATATCATTTTTCATTATCAATAGGGGAAAATAATTTCTATCAGTATATCAAAAGGACTTAATTTTATCATTGCTTATTTTAAGTATCAAAGAACCTCTACATTTTGAGGGCCTCTGAGTTTCTGTTAAGACTTTGGAGATTTTGAAGTATTCTATAAAAGAGGAAACACTTTGGTAGCTGATAAGACATGAGAACTCAAACAACAAAACAGAAATTGAAAGTACACCTCAAAGAAAAATGTATAATACATCATCAGAGAATGATTTCACAGAGGAATAGCAAGTTTTTACCTAAACTGTACTAAGCGAACTAGGCAGATAATGACATCCCTCCTTACAAAATTCTAGCAAAATTTTATAGTTCAAAGTAGAAAACATGGAAAAATAACAATGATTGAACCAAAGACTTCCGTTCACTCTACTAAGTTTTGGTATTACATTTCTATTTTCTATAAATACTTCCATATTTCTCTCTTATATATCTCTGTCTTGGTTTCATCTAGGGTAGAGTTAATTCCTTCTCAGCTGTTACACTGCTGTGTTTTGTATTCAGAACACGAATAGTCTTGATAACACATTGATGTCCTGGGTTTTGCCAAGTTGTGTTTCTCCTGAGTGAAGGACTTGTTTCTTGTCTCCTGCTCTGCCAGTGAGAAGGACAAAAATAAAGTAGGAGGGAGCATAGCTCGGACAGGTGACCCAAACTGACCAAAGGGATGTTCCACAGCACAGAACATTATGCTCAGTATATACACTAGGGGATTTATTGGGAAGAGGGACTGATCTGTGTTCACAGGGGGTGGGTCTGACATCAGTCAGCGTGTGGTGAACAACTGCATTGAGCATCACTTGGTCATTCTTTTTTGTTATTTGGGTTATTATCATTTGCCATTATTACTGTATTTGACTTGATTTTCAATTATTTAACTCTTCCTATCTTAACAGACAAGTTTTACTTTGAATTTCCTCCCCGTTCCATCAGAGTGGGGTGGAGATAGGAGGGTCTGAGTGAGCAGCTGTGTGGTGTTTAATTTCCAGCTGGGCTTAAACCATGATGGTATCACATATATATTTGTGTGTGAGTATAAATAGCCATATATGTCTATACAGATATACATTTATGTTTATGGAGAAAGATAGAAAATGGTGCAATTGGTCTTGTTCAAGTTTGCTGAATGACATTCTAGCTTTAAATTACTATACTGGAAAAATTTTGTTCAGCTTTCAGCATTTATACCGCCATTCTCAGTAATGTGCTGTCACTGTGAAAATAGAATCTGTAAATTCTATTAAATAATGATTCTGCATCATATCTTTTAACCATGACCAAATATGGTTTTCAAAATGCCATAACCTGTAGCAGATCCATGCATTCTTCTTTTATCAATACAGTAAACTATTGAGGGATAATAAACATCACCTTAAATATTCACTGGAATTTAAAAACAAATCTCTTTTGGCTGTGGTTGTATTTCATCTGAATTTCTCTTCTACAGTCATGAAAGTGATTCTGCTTTCCTACTTGATTGTTTACAGTAAATAGGTAATAATGAGATATGGATACTACCTAGATATACTGCAGCTCAAACACACTTCTTGATAATGTTTTAAAGACAAGGTTCTGAAAACTCTAAATTTACAACAATACACATGCATTTAGTAAAGCAGGCAAAGATTCTTTGAAACTTTGCAGTTCAGACCACATGCATCTTTTGTGGGTTTGTCATCTGGCACAATGAGAAAAAAATTAGTCTTCCCTATCACTTATTCCAGCAAAAGCTGTCATTCAGAAATGAAGATGGCTGACTGACAAATAACCTCCCACAAAGAAACAACCCCAAAACACCTTCAGCCTTTTTCTGTTCCCTCCAATCTTCTGTTTGAACTACATCTTTTCCTGAACAAATTCAAAGATATAAAGAATAATTATTTTTTATAACCTTTACTTGATTTTTAGGTCATTCCTGAAAACACCACATAAATGATCTCCAATGGTCTTAAGAGAAGTTCCAGACTATTCCAGATTCTAACCACAGGGATTATGCTAATTCTGCACATACAAATTTGAATTTCATGAAAAACATTCTGTATTGATATACTGGATGTTCCCAGCCTATAAATGGAATACTTCTTACATGTGTAACTAAAAAAAGCTTACGAGCAAAGACCATATTTGGAGTGGAAGATACCTGAAGACTGCGTAGACTATGGCTTGTGTTCCAGACGAACACACTTACCATTACAGACACTAGTTTGGAGGGTTTATGAACCAAAAAATAGAAAGACATCTCATGTCATTCATTCAGAGTGTCATCATTGCAGAATACTGGGCTTGTCCAACAAAGGTAAAAAAAATATATATATTAACTCACTAGCATGAGTGAGAAAAATTATAAATATATTTCTAGAGATAGTAGTGGATTAAACATAACCTTAAAAAATGCTTTATGTATCACACTGATCCACTTTTTTCATACACTAAGTTATCAAAGAGTATTCTAAAATGCCCTGGTACACTTCAAATGGTTTGATTTACTATCTGTCCAGTATTTTCTTAGCAAAACAGATAAAAATTCTTCCCTGCTTTTTCCTCTTTTTTTGAATTTTAGAGAGATAAAACAACTCTTTCCTCACAGGATATGACTGTCTAAGGGCATGACACTGGACAAAATTCATTTGCCTATACTACAGCTGAAAGTCATTATTTGCCTCAGCTGCATGCATTGTCACTTTTATCAGGTGATAGCTTGAAGCCTTCAAAATAGTGAGATTTTTACTCAACATTGTCTGCATCTGTACATTCACAGCCTCACAGTAAATCTCCAAGGACAAAACCTTCTAGCAGTTAAAGCTTCTTAGGCTTCTCTTGAAGAATATATACATAACTGGAGCACATGCTTTTCAAGTGCCATTCCTTAATATGCCTGCACAAAATACAGATTAAAATCTGGCTTTTCTGCTCTTTACACTAGTGCTCCATTATTTTGAGGCTTATTGAATGGATAGTAAATGGGGACACACTAACTCTCATGCATTGAACCTACACTTCACTGTAAACATTAATACTAATATTCACTACATTGCAGGTGAGCATCAGGTATTGATAAGACAGTCATGAACAGCAAAAATGGAGAATACAAAAAAAATCCCTTATACTGTATATTTTTTAGTAACTTTAACTCAGGGAAGCAGGTACAATAATGTTTCCTACAAGTCTTTTTCTTGTGCCATTATCATGGGTTTTCCTTTTTACTTGAATTGTTGTATGTGTGGTATGCATAACACTGAATAACAGTGGATAACACTGTCTTTATTGTTGTCCTTTATAGCAGGTCACTATTTAAGTATCTTTGAGGTTTTTCAGTCCCTTCAGATGCAATTTATCTGGCAGGCAGTTTCTGGTGTCAGTGTCATTACATAAGGAAGGGTAAATTATAAACAACTTCTGTTTAATAACATGTAACAGCTTTTATTTAATATGGACTTTTTTATCACATTCAGTTCATGAGCTACTGTACACTATGTCAAAACACTGCTAATTAATAAAAAAAATCTTGAAATTATATTTTACTTGGTTAATTTTCAGTAGTCCTGTAAGTGTTGAATGAAAAGGCCTAAATTAATCAGTCAAATCAAATCTTTGTCTCTTTTCACGTGTTTGTTGTTTGGCTTTTTTTTGGTGAGTGAGTGGTTGTCATGTTTTTGTCTTCAGTGATCTGAAGTAGATAGTCTTTTATTAGAATTCAGAGGGACATTTACAGTTTCAAGGCTGGCTTGCAGTAAAATCCATCACATCCGCCTTTATAGAATCACGTTCTTTCCAAGTATTTTGTTACAGAGCATATTGTCACATGTAATTTTTTGTTTGTAGTCCACTCAGCCTGCAATGAAAACCTGTGCATCATACTTGACAAATTCAGAATTCTTTCTTCTCCTTTTCCTGCAAAACAGTTTCTTTATTCTACTAAAATTCAGTTATCGAAACTCTTTGGATTATTACAGCTTCAGGAAACTAAATGTTGTTTCTCAGTGTCCCTATTTGTCTATATACTCATGGCCTGATTCTGGTCTTTTATTTAGAGTCAAAGCTCATGAGGCTTTTTTTTGTGTGCCCAGTGACATAAGCTAAAACACAGGATTTTCCTCCTGATCAGGAAACACCTTTTCACTGTGAGGGTGAGCAAGAATCGGCAAGAAGTTGCCCGGAGATGGAATCTCCATCCCAGAGATTCCCAGAGATCTTCCAGAGCCATCTGTTCATGGTCCTGGACAATGGTCCCTAGATGGCCCGGCTTGATCAGGTGAGTAGAACCCAATGACCTCCAGAGGTCTCTTCCAACCTCAGACATTCTGTGATTCTTTGACACAGCCTGTGGCAGTTTATTGATACCAATGGCTGTATATATTACCTACAAGGCATTGTCTAAACACATCATCTATAAAAGCCTATAGACACAAACATAGTTAAAATTTTAAATAGCTGGCCAAAGGATCAACATACAAAAGAATAAAAAGTCTTCACACTTGACTTTACTACCTCATAATAACTCAGAATAGCTACATCTAAGACAATTTTAACAATATTAACCCTAGCTCAATTATCAGGTATTTATGCAAACTTGTTTTGCTATTAGTTCTGCTCAAGGAGAAGCAACTTTCTGAAAAGATTAAACAATGTGGCAGAAATTCTGAATCTTTGAAAAAGAAAACTATACTCAAGATATTTATTAATGATTTCACAGGATAAAGAAGTTTTGATTTTAATGACTTGGTATTTTTTGTAACTTCTGTTTTAATTCCTGCACTATCTCTCTGTTGCTGTTTTCACATAAGTTCATGTTACCTGCTACTTGAAACAGATCAAACACTATTCCAGTATGCAAAAATCAATCAACTCATAAATTTGAGTTGATTAAAATAATGAAATAAATAGACTTTCATATAATTTCTATAGTCAATATATCTAGACAAATAACCTTCATATTTCAGCTGCCTGGAGAGAGTTCACTTATATTGTGAGCTCAGCTTGGGTGACAGATGCAGAAGTGCCAAGGTGCAGCTCCCTGCACAACTCAGCCAAGATTACCCACAATTACAGTGGCATTGCTTGCTACAGCCTGCTCAGGACTAGAGAGAATGTGGCATATATGTGGGCCATAGGGTAGCAGCTCTTACTAAGTGCTATTAAGAGATAGATCCATATGTCTGTTTTCCCTAATAGAGAAAGCTGAAATGTTCAACCTGATTTCAGAATTAAATTTGTATGTTAAGTCTTAACATTAAACATGGTGAAAAGCCAGAAAAATAAATAAATAAATAAATAAAAAGGAATTAGTAAGAAGACTTTCTAAAAACAACATAATTAGTTGGACTTGGAGAACTTCCTGCTGTGTATTTGAACGTAGTCCTGTGCGAGACAAGGACAATATGTTTAAATTCAATTTTATTAATCAGTCATTGACCAAGGACCAGAAATCACATCTCTGTATGTTTACTTCAACTGATCAAAAGATGCTTAATTATCTTCTTTTTATTGGCTGATTAAGACATTTTGTATTGTATACTCATCTTTTTTTTTTATGTGCATCATAATTTGGGGAACATGAGCAATCAAAAAGTGACTTTTTATCTGTATATAATGCTCAGGGTATTATATTACTGCACAATACATTTTAGAAAAAAAGCACTTCCAAGAAATAATTAAACCAAGGCTAATGTGGTAATCGTGGTGTATTAAATGTGGGCACAGCTAATTGTGCATGTTCTATGTGAATCAGTCTTCTGATAAAATTCATTAAGAATGCCCATTAAAGAAATTGGCAATCACATTACCTTTTAGTCCAATGTCTCCTTTCTAGCAACATTGATAGTATTTGAGAATTCTGTTTAGTGAGCCCGTTGCACAGGTGTATTGACAGTAATTCAGTGAAGCAATTAGAAAACCTCCAGAAAGTCTTCAAATTGTCTAACTTTAAAGCTATCTAATAAGGTGTAGGAGTTCATCAGATTCTCGCTATTCCCTTCCTCTTTTTAAATACCACATTTACGTACTTGACAAAAAAGAAATGCTAGACAACTGGCTTGACTCAGTCAAAAATCTTACCATGTAGTGGCTTGCCAAAGGTAAGAAAAATAGCAATGATGGCAGTACCCACACTTTGAAGAGTTTATGGTCAGTTTTAGGAATACGACAGAACATATGGATGGTATGCAGACTTTAGCACCTTGAGGGAGCTGCAGAATTAGCATCAGAATAGCAATAATCCAATTCTATTGCAGAAGAAGAGAGCATACTCTTAAAAGGTAGCCTGTAAAAATGTCCTGTTTTCTGGGAAATCATCGATAGCACAGTTTGAAATTCAGTACACTAAATGTAGTTCAGAAAACATTGATAAAACAATGCCTCATGTTTCTGCCCTATTTCTTCTCTATTAGCAGTCTCCTGAGTGAAAAATGGTTCAAGTATCGAGTTGTATTGGTTTTGCATGGCCTGGTTTTGGTAGCAGGGGGCCAGAGAGGTGGCTTTTGTGAGAAGCTGCTGGCAGTTCCCACCGAGTCCAACAGAGTCAATCCCTGATGGCTCTGAAAACAGCCATGCTGCTGGGCCAGTTAGAGAGATTGGTAATGCCTCTGTGCTGACAAAATCAAAACAGCACATATATTGTTTTTCTCCAGGGGTGGCAAGGCACCGCGGCCACTGCCATCCCAGGTGCATCCTGCGACAAGGCACCACCATGTCGCTGTCACCCACAGCAGGCTTTGTCTGCCTGGCCACCCCTGGCCAGCCACGCCATGCACAGGAGGGGAGGGGAGGGGACAGCAGCTTCTCCTTCCCGGCTGCCCACATGAAGAAAGGCATTAATTAACACCAGAGCCACAGCAGCCAACACTGCCCACAGAGTGGTGGGGGTGAGGGCCATGTAGCCAACAGTGGAAACAAAGCAAATGATGCCCCAGTGCAGAACTTTGATGAAATCAACATCTTGGCTCTGCGAGATATTGCAAAAATTTTTGAATTAGTGGAACTTGCTGGCAGTGGTAGCTACAGGCAACAGTTTTTCTTCTAGATAGAGAAGAAGGGGAAGTGAAGACATGTAGAGACAACAACATGACAGCGCCAAGGTCAGTGGAGAAGGAGGGGGAGGAGGTGCTCCAAGAGTCGGTGCCAAAATTCATCTGCAAGCCGTAGTGAAGACCATGGTGACACAAACTGTCTCCCTGTAACCCATGAAGTCCATGGGGGATGCAGAGATCTACTGTCAGCCTGTGGGAGAAGAGCTTACGCTGGAGCATGTGGATGCCAGAGGAAGCTGTGATCCAGAGGGAGACCCCAACAGGGAGAGAGGGCCCTTAGCTCCAGAAAGAGAGAAAGAAGGTCCTTGCTTCCAAACTAGAGCAGCCTATCCTTAGAGGACTGCTCCCCATGGATGAGTGACTCACACCACAGCAGTTTTAGAACCACTGTTTTGCCCATGGGAGAGACTCACAATTTAGCAGAAGAAAGTCTCCTCTCCCTATGCAAACTGAAAAAGATCTTGGGTAATGAACTGACCAAAAACCCCATGCCCTCTCTCCCTGTGCTGTTGGTGAGAATGAGGGAGGGGCTGGGAGAGGAAAAAAAGGAATTTTAAAGGCTTACTTTACTTCTCATTATCTTCCTCTAACTCTATTAATAATAAATTTACTTTATACCTTTAAATTTGAATGTGTTTTGTCTTTAGAGTGTTTTTCTCCCAATCATCATCTCAATTCATAAGCCCTTCATTATTTTTTTTCCCTTTCCTCTGCTCAGCTGAAAGCAAAAGAGGCTGAGTGAACAGCTTTTGTGGGTGCCTGGTGTTTGACCATAACAAACCATAACAAAGTTAAATTGCATTTTACATGGGGACTCATCAGAAAAATAACAGGAAAATGGTGGTGTGTCAGAGAAAACCCTCGTGACAGAGACCTATAGAGGTTGTACAAAGTGTTTGTTTCAATTAAACAGGGTACCTCAGAAACACTGATTCATGTTCTAGAAACTCAAGTATCAAAATCTGTACAGGATTCTGAAATTTTCTCTTTCTTGACAATGAAAAGCTAACAACTGTAGAGCTTTCTGAATTTAGAGCTAATATAGATTTGTTTCTAGAACTTTAAGGTACAGCTCATTAAGTGACTGAAGTACATAAAGGTGGCCTTAGGAAAAACTGAAGTACTTGCATTTAGATCCAAATCAGCCCCAAAATGACCCATGGACTTATATAATACTAGAGGTGCCAACACTTAAGGTATGTACAAGCATTTTATACAACATTCAATAGATATCATATATTACAGTGTTTCACATAAAAATCCACTGCTTCTGTTTTTCTGCTTTTGAGGATACCTATTATAGAGTAGATCAGCTTATACCTCATATACACCTCCAAGCCTAAGCTAAAAATTTCTTTGCCAGTGCTCTCCAGACACCAAAGACTCAGTCTTTGGATCAGGCTTTTGTTATTATTTATTTATTAATTTCTGAGGTAGTTGCTTGATTTTAAAGCAGATATGAAGAAAAGAGCAGTACATACACAGCAGCTAGAGAACCGAGTCAGAGGTGAGTATCTTGCACTCAGCACTATTCCTGGCCCAAGGACATTCAAGGCCATATCTTTCACCACCAAGGAAAATGCCAGGCTATAAAGCAGGCCAAAGGGGAGCTTTGTCTTTGCAGTATTCACCTGCTTTGTTGCAACTGCACCATTTGTACATGAAACATAATATTTACAAGGAGGACATTGAAGACCAAAGCTCTGATCTTCCTGGTTAGCAGAGTCTTGGAAGGAGGAACCAGGGCTTCAGCTTCTGCACAATAAATTATTACTATATTTTGTCCAGTGATTTTACTGACTAAGGCAAAAGCTTGACGAGAAGTATCATTCTTCTGGCCCAGACCACTTCCACTTGTCTTCAGAAGAAAATATGCTAGATGCATATTAAGTGGTATATTGAACCAAAGCTCTAAGTGATACATGTTTGTTGAAGCTTAGGATAGTAACCATCAAGCAATTTGAGTTACTCAAAGTATTTCAAGTTACATATAATGTTGCATTAAATATCTAAGTGTCAATAACAACTACAATCAATGTGTGAAACTCAGACTTGATAAACAGTTTGAAAGGTAATTTTTTTTTTAATTTTTTAATTTTTTTTTTTTTTTGGTGAGACACAGGAAACTGTCCTACCTTGGGATCTTATATCACGTTTTGCTATTCTCTCTCTGAGAGACAGCTGGAAGCTAGGGCTTTTAACTGTAGGGTTTTTGTCTTTTGGGAAATTTAGTTTTGCAACTGGCCATTTTGTAACAGATGTGGCTTTCACTTACTAGCTAAATTAAAAATTGCACTTTTATTATTGGCATGCTGCACGGGGGAAGATTATGTCAGGGGACCTCAGAGGAAGAAGAGCCTTTTGGTGAAACTGTCCTAATTATTTAAAGATAGATACCTAAAGAACATCAAAATGCTTCCAGTCTGTACATATGTATTTCATTAAAAGACAAAAATTACATGAATTGGGAACAAAATAACTAATTTTAAAAATGTTCCTTATCCATGGTATTTTCTTTTCCTTAAGTTTTGCCTCCTGTTTGCACAGTTTTAAAGTTCCTCTATGCAAAAAAACACTCTATGAAGGCTCCTCCTTCTTCTCAGAAGCAGCATCCTTCCCTTGAACTTGGAACCAAGCATTTATTTTTCTATCAGAAGGCCCCCCATAGTGCTGTCTTCTTGCAGGATTCTGCCTGTTTAGTGACCTATAGTGTGAGGTCATGAAACACTATGTTGAGTACAGTAATACAAAGTATATTTTCAAGACAGCAAAGATTTTAATTGTTTTGTATAGAAATTTATATGTAAATGTGAAAGCAGGTCTTTAACTTCAAAAACTCCTCCTCACACATCTGATATTGATTGTGGTTGAATGAAATCCTGAGTCAAGTATGGCATTAGTCTTCCCCACATAGAGGTTATAATGTACATTTGGGGGGAAAAAAGGTATACTGTTTTATTTACAGGAAAGGTAAATCATTACTGAGTTTTTACTTTGTTCTCTCTATGTGAAGCCAAAAAGAGTCCTTCCAGGCATCCCAGAGATGCCAAACACTTTTTTCCTTACCTCAGCTCTGTATTCCCTGACCATCTAGTCTTCTAGAGAAACTGAACTACTCCAACACAATAGTCTCTAGGCAATTAAGTACAATTGTTTACCTTATCCTGAAGCACTGTCATTTTCTGAGGATTTACAATAAACCAAGATAAACAACACATAATGAAATCCACAGCTGTGAGCATAAAAGTTGCTTTTCAAAACAAATCCTTCTTTGTTAATACAGGAGTTTATGTGTATATATATCAGGGAAATCTGAGCTCTGGAAGTAAAAGTTATCATTTTACATGCTGAGATTTATATTTTACCTATTCATTTTCAACTGTGTTAATACTTTCCTGAAATTCCAATCCATCAAACTGATTATTCACAGAAGATACTCATTGCTTTAATTGTAAATGTCAGCAAGTAGAATATAATTGAAATACTCTTTCCAACCAAGTTCACATCTCTAAAGTTTATTTTATGCTATGCTAAATTAGGCAGCTTTCTTGTGAGATGTTGAGAGGTGGGAGGGGGCAGGGAAAATACATGCTGAGAATTTATAGTACACAGGAAAACATTCATAGCTTATGTTCTACCAATAATCTTAAACACCAGCTTGGAGCCCTAGAATTATTCTTGGTGCAATAATTATCGAATTTCATTGCCTGATCAACCTATGGTCTATTTGCAAGACTGTTAATTATGTGTGATAGCTCCAGAAATGAAAAAGAGTAGGCTGTTTTCACAATGGCCACCAACATTCGGCCGTTATTTTCCTTAAGTGAACAATAATTCATATATTTTGCTTGATAGGATGTTTTGGTTTTTTTCTTTTCTGATTTCAATTGATTTAACAACAGGAGCTCAGTACATTAAAATTGTAGAAACCGAGCATACACCAGATTGGTTGGGTTTCTTTCCTCTTAATTCACCATTCACACCAGACATGTGAATACAAGTGGCATAGCCAGACTCACCAAAAGGTTTTTGCCTGAAGAATGTTCTTACATTTTGCTTTTGTTTAGGAAATTATTTATATTATCATAATATACACTCTTGTTCTCCCTTTCATATTGGTTCAAACTGTCACTTCTGTACAGTACCTAAATATCACAAGTTTGAAACATAAACATGTGCCTATGTGCTCTGCTAAAACTAGGTTTTGGAGACAAGTTTACAAAAATTAATTACAAAATTCAGGGGAAATAGGCCCAACATTTCTTTTTAACATGAGATGTAAAACAGACTTTAGCCCTTCACACTTTACACCAACCTTCCTGAAGTATCTTCTTCAAAATTCACTCCATTATTAATAACTTTCTCAGGTTCTGCTCTATTCTACAATAGATTCTGTCTTTCTTGTGTATCCTGCTTCCTTCCCTTGGTAATGTTCATAGACCCAGACAGTAGTTAAGAGACAGCAGTCTACCCTTGCAGAGAGATACACTGATACCTGATAAGACAGGAACATTTCCACTTGCTGATCAGCAGGTTACAGTTTGGTACCATTTTTCATCTTGCTCTCTGAAAATAAAATGTTTGATTTGTTATATGTAAGAGAGAGAGAGAGATCATCAATGTAAAGAAATAGAGTGTGAGGACCAAGTAGCACATAACCAACTTAATGCTTAACAAGTAACGTTGTGTGCTGTCAGGTTTGTTGTCCACTGATCGAATGAAAGATGGACCAAGGGGATGGTAAAGTAAATAATTGCAATGCATTTGGGTCACTATACAGCATGTAGTTATGATCTTTTCCTTCAAGCTTTGGATATGAGAAAAATAAAATGAATAGAATATTCAGTAGTACTTCCAGCGAAGAGTACATCAGTTAATCAACCATAATTTGTGACTTGAATATGTTTGAAGAAAGACAGGGGGTAGTTAGAAAAACATATAGCCTCAGGCTTCAGTGTTCCTTTGCATTTAGCTCACATCTTTATATGCATATACTATCTTGACTTTTTCAAATTTCAGTATTTACTTTGCCTAATTAGTTTGCCTTACTTTGCCTGATTTTGAAAGAATGCTTCCTTTTCAATACCATGTCACATTTCACAAGTGCAACCTATTTGGTTACATTTCCTACTTGTGGGACACACATGCACAAACACAGAGTTTATTAACCAAATAAGTTAGATAGCCAAATTTCATTAGTGCAAATGCACTGGGTGGAAATTTTTAAAGCTGAAGGGATACAGAGAAAAAGTGCTTGCAATTTCTATACCGTTGACATCGGAGCTAGGAAAAGGAGAGGAGGAAGTGGGTGTCTGCCAGTCCAAATTCCATCTCACATAAAAAATTACTATAGATGAATATAGCTGCAGGGGTTTTATTTTTTTATGTTATTGTGTTGGCACATAACTCCAGTAATTTGACTGGGAACATTCCACAGCTAAACAATGTCACTGAATACATCATCAGCAAAAACACTAATAGATTTTACACTGAACCATAATCCATCTTAGTTCAATAATTGATTTGATTATATATCTTTCTATAGAAAGTTCAGGCATATGCAGTAATTATCTAACTTCTAAAAGTAATGAAATAATCTTCTATCCATATGTAAAATACATTGATAGAGAGCTACATTAGGCCAAGTAGTTTGCTCACAGCAAAGGATTCTGTTGATTTGCATTTTTTTAGATACTATTTATTGATATACCACTAATAGTGTGCAGTATGATAAATTTTAGCAAGCCAGGCATCATTTCATGAGAAAAACTTGATATTACTACTTGATTCTTTATATCCTAAGCATCTATTTTAACATGTGTGTAACACAATATGCTATGAGTTAGTGCCGATTAATAATCCTCAAAAAAACTATGAGAAATTTATGGGATCAGCTATATTAAGTCTCTTTGCTATTTATCTTATATGATATTTTAAGCAACTTTTGGACATTTCCAGTGTGATAAAACACCAGAAAATCTGCATATTCAAAGTCAACTATGAACTGGGTTTTTGTAAGCAGTGGCAGAACATGATATTGGAAAATAATAAGTGAATTATTCAGCAAACTCCAGATCCATATTCTTCTACATATATATTTCTAGAAAGAGAGAACAATGCTGTCATTAGAGTAAGGCATATTATATTCTAAATGCATATGTGAAAAAATAAAAGCTCCAAAAGCTTTCATTTTGAAAGATACATTCCTTATGGAACACATATAATATTTACTGAGAAAAATAATTGGTTGTTTTACCTTCTGTTTACATCTAAGTGTTATTCTGTAAAGGAAAATGGAGAAAGTAATCATGATATGAGAAAAAAATTAATCCGTAAATCCAGGAATGAGATTAATAATAACATCAGACATGAAATGCTCAAAAACTAATTCATTCTCTTCAAAACACATTTTTAAGAGCCACACAGAAGTCCTCTCTTTGAAAAGATAGGGGGAACAAAGACGAGAATAATACAATCACATTACAATTCAATCTGAAATATCCTTCCCCTTAAATTGTTGTGGATTTTATCACTTCTACTCCCACTGTAGCTTAGGTCTCAGAATACAAAAATTCTCAGTTTGGGAGGTCTAAGGATTTTCCTCTTGAGAAATGTTCTGAAAATTTGGTATTTCAAATTTTCCTTTAGCCTATCTTTGACACTTGAAAGTTGATAGGTCAATAAAACATTCATTTTGCAAGTAGGTTGTAATATTTATGTAATATAATAGTATTATATTAATTCATAAAATTAAAAAGGATTTGTGAAGTATTTGTAGTCTGGCAAGTGTTACCAGACAATCACTCAAGTAGATGAACCTCTTGATGTTAGTATGATATTACTGTATAAATGGGAAAAAGTACAGGAGTGCCTAGTAACCTAAAAAAAACAGGGGCAAGCTTCTGATTTCACATCTGTTACACAAGGATGTGTTAATACTGTCCACAAGTTAATTATATATAAATCTGAAGAATAATTTATCACTGTGATGACATTCTAAGTTGAAGTTATGTATGGTTCATATGTGATATTAAGTGGAGTTAAAGAGAGTTAAATTTAGAGAAACCTTATTAGAGCATTTGTTGTTAGTTCCAAGGCGACACCTACAATACATGTTATTACTGAATGTAGCAAAGGAATTAGGGGAAAGAAAGGACTGTCATTCTTGAAGAAAGGAATGTGGAAGGACATGTGGGAAGCTACGAATATATATAGACTCACTTGATAGCAGTTCAAGAAGTACAGAGTGAACTGATTATCCATGAGATATTAATGCAATTCTGTTAGCATGGATGGAAATTTAACAAGGGACTGCCATCACTTTTATACCAGGCAAATCTCTCTGCTAATTAATACAGAGGGAAAAATAAGTGACTCTAGGTCTACATGAAAAGTTGCCAGGGGAGAAACTTTCATTTGTCTAAGAAAATGAGCTTTATACAGTTATGCAGGAAGTAATATCTGTCCTTGTGCCAGAGAGAACACATTGCTGAAAATGTAAAGTAGTTTCTTAACTGTAAGATCACAAGAGATACTGTTTACTCATGTAAAGGAGAGCTTTTTTCGTCTTGGCTTTTGTCTGTAGGCCTCAAGTTGTTATATCATTATGTGGACTAACCTAGAGGCAACCCATCCCCTGTGGAGGTGCCTCACCCCTGAAGACCCGGGGGAGGGACCCTGCAGGGTACGGGTCTGTCCCTGTCCCTGCTCCCATGTCACAAGTGCCCCATACCTGTTCCTGATTGTTTGGTTTGTGTGCCTGGGCCAGGGAAGAGAGCAGAGTCCCATGACTGGGGTCTGCCTGGGAACTGCAGCCATGCAGCTGGAGGAATAAATCATCCCTGAACATCTAAAGAAACATCTCTTCATCTTTCCTTCCAAGTTCATCACTGTCTTATACTTGTTGTAAGGATTCCTCATTACAACAATGCCCCCCCAACCCCAAAAAACAAACCACACTAGAATAGTGAAATGAATTGTGCAGTTTCTTTACTGCATTTGTAGTTCAAAGTACATTTTCAATGTTAACATCCACGCTACATCTATCTTTAAATATGTAGAGCTTTTCAGCACACAGTTACTGGTTAGAAAATATGCTTATCCAAAGGCAATGTCAAGAGATTGTCTATCATTACAATGAATAAACGTTGACTTCCACATGAATATAGAATGCTAGGGAGCATCCCAAAATAAAAAAAGTGTGGGGATCTATAGGACAAAAGGAACATGAAGTTTTTTAGGTTTTTTTATAATACACTCCACCATGAAGGTCTGAGAACTGGCTTATTTACAAGGAAAACACATGCTGCTTTTTCTCTGGAGATTATTTTCTTTCCAATAGAATTCAGCTTATTAGTAAAGAAGTGCAAGACAAAAATGAGAGGAAGAGCATCAAAAGCAGCACTTAGCATTTCTTAGCCACAAAGAACATAACCAGGTATAGCATCAGGTCAACATGTCAGAACATTATGTCCTTCCACTGCAGGCAATTGCATTACACAAACATTTTTGAAGTTCTACCAAAATGGAAATACAGAAACAAATTTTCTGTTGTTAGAAAAAAAGGAAAGAAAAAATTGCAATTTGAAATAAATCTCTCATCTGAATTTACTAAAAAGTCCCCTCTGTTATTTATGGAAGTGGGCCATTAACTACTGACAAGTTCTATATATGGAATTTTCAAAAAAGAGAAAGATAAAGTACTTCTATGAAGCTGACGTTTATTGCTGGTACTCATAAGCATCATATATGACAAACAGTTTTCTGTTACAGCTACTGAGGCATCACAGAATACATGTGGAATGCATGGGTTATCTGAAATAATAGCTTCAGTTAACAACCCAAGCATTCCTTAAGGAAAATTTAGCTGAAGATCACTATAACTGCTATATAATTCCTGGCATCAAACTGAGGAGCATAATACTTTGTGCCTACAGAACTTTGCAAGTCAGCATACAGAAAAATTGTAAGCAGAATGAGGAAAGGAGAAAGGCAATTTCCTATTTAATTTTGATGCTACGTCAGTAGTCTACAATCCCTAGGAAGTGACTAAATTCCGTGGAGGAAGACATGACCATCCAAAGAGTGCTTTGCAATACGTGCCTGTTGCATGCGTTGTTAAGTCTGAATTCACTGCCCTCCAAGGCTCATCCTGCTGCTGAATGAATCCTGAATGCTGAATGTTGTTTCCTTGCTGTGGAGAGATGTGAATGCCAAGCCTCAAGGATAGCTCAGGGGACAGTGTCACACAAGTGAGTGATGTCCCCTGGCAGATCATGATCTCTTAAATGGCTGGCTCCTCACTGGGAAGCACATCCTAGGCTCAGGTGGAAGCAGCTTCAGCAGTGGCAAAGAAGCAGGAAAGGATACTCCATGTAGGTTCCACAAAGAGGGGTTTATTAAGGGCAAAATCCAGGGACAGTGTGACCAAGATTTGAGAGTTACCAGGGACTTTAAACTGGGGACTGGAAAGGTGGGAAAAGGGGTTACAACCAAAGGGATTCAGGGTTCTGGGCAGAGTCCAGGGAAAGGGAACCAAGAGGAGGGACTTAGGGAAGGGACCAAAAAAACAAAGAACTTCTAGAGCATATATATGTTAATGAGGGGGAATAAATATGTAACATCCTCATACATAAAACTAAGAGGGAAAAACAGTAACCAATTGCAGGGAAAACATGTAAATAGCAGAACAGGGGGATTGTGGGCTCTGGCTATAACTGGGTAGGGTGCTAAACATGAGATTCTGACCACCACATGTTATCAGTCATGTTCTCTTGAGTAGCCAGTATTACTGAGGTCTCCTGCACCACCACGGTGGAGATGCAGCTTGTCTCTCTGCCTGCAAAGATGGATGAAATACAAGTTAGAGCTGGTCTGTCTCACCCATTTGGTCATGCGGCTTTACGTGTCAATTTGCATAAAAAAACCCACCTGCTGTTGCTTCATTTCAAGACAAAATGTGTGAAGATCTATCTTAAAACATGCAGCTTTTATCTATTGATGCAGACATATTCCTATTTTAAACATTAAGAAAGGTATAACAAATCCAAGATTTCATCTCTCTTTTTTTTTTTTTTTTTTTTTTTTTTTTTTTTTTTTTTTTGTTCCTTTAGCACTTCAGGTCAACTTTCCAGCAGTCTGAAATTATGGAGGTATAAAACAATTAATCTGGTCAAAAAATATACAAGAAGGGAAGAACCCTTCTAGCTTTGCCACTGAGATTGGCTCAGTTGGTCAGAGCATGGTGCTAATAACTCCAAGGTTGCGGATTTCTTCCCCAGATGGGCCATTCACTTTAGAGTTGGACCCCGTGACCCTTGTGGATCCATTCCAAACCAGAATATTCTGTGATACTTCACATACCGATATCCAGTCGTAGCCTTCAGTGCTTCCAGTTCACTTAGGGCAGAATTTGGTAATTGTTTCTGCACTGATTCCTTGTGCATGCATAAATGAATGTAGTACCCTGACTTGAGAACACCTCTAAGAACTTCCTGTATATGCTTATTATTAACTTATATTTACTATTTCCATTGAAATTTGGTTGTTTTGTGGGTTTTGGATTTTTGTAACATAAAGAATATTGATTAGAAATAATTGAATAGTTGAAAAACATGAGTAAGAATTTTATACATATTCACCATTTCCCCAATGCATATTTTTTCATGCCTGTATGCACCATGAATGAGTGCATACTGATTTATATTTGCAATTTGCACTAAGAGTAAAAGAAGGCAGTGGTTTTTTGGTTGGGGTTTTTTGTTTTCTTTTCTTTTTTGGTTGGGTTTTTTTGCTTTAAAGAAAAAACATAGTCAGAAATAGAAATCTTAGAAAAGCCCTATAAACAATCCCATAAAATTAAGTGCAAAGAGAAATATTCACACACACACACACACACACAAAATTAAGCTATTTCATAAAAGGGAAAGCCTAGATAAAAATACGTGCATTTTCAGGAACTGTTTTTTTCTTCTTATACTGTGAGAATTGTTGAGCAGGCAAATTGTTTATTTTATAGTTGTCTTCAGAGAAAACTGCAACCAAGAAAATTATACAAGCATACGCATTCTCACATGCATATGCTCATGGGAGTAAATGCTAAAGTCATACATTATCTGTGACACTGCTGAAATTAAAAAATGGATCTTAGAAATTCCACAATACTGTGAAGGTTACCACATGAATGTTTTACTCATGCTCAAACTAATAAACAGATCACATGTATTCAGATAAGTATTTTTCCTAGTTGTGAAAATGTATAATAAGCAAAAAAATAACCTAAGTAGTAACAAAGGTAAATTTCTTTGAACAGTGATGGCTTATCTTCCCAGTAATCAAGTTTCACCTGACCACTTATGATTATGCTTATTCAGCAATGATAATTGTTGAGCTTTTTAGCCAGTACAGAAAACTTTGATGGGGAGAGGAGGAGGAGTTAGTCCACAAAATTCATAAGGTAGCTGTGAATGCAGATAATTAAACAGAGAAGGGATGCTGCAATTAGGGAAAAGGCTGGAACCTAACCATATACATTGTGTACCAGGATATCTACACAGAACAAGTGAGTTCTTTCAATTGCTGTAATTTTAAGAAATATTTCAGTCATGAAAGAGAGAAAGAGAGAAAGAGAGAGAGAGAGAGAGAGAAAGAGAGAGAGAGAGAGAGAGAGAGAGAGAAAGGAAGGAAGGAAGGAAGGAAGGAAGGAAGGAAGGAAGGAAGGAAGGAAGGAAGGAAGGAAGGAAGGAAGGAAGGAAGAAAGAAAGAAGAAAGAAGAAAGAAGAAAGAAGAAAGAAGAAAGAAGAAAGAAGAAGAAAGAAAAAGAAAGAAAGAGAAACACATGTCCACAAGAAAAATTATTCATCCATTCTGGCACATTTAATTGGTTTTATATTATTTTTATTTTTATTTGTCTGATGAAATTCCTCTTCATATATGACCTTTCTTCTTACTAAAATGATAACTTCTTGCAAAAAATTTTTAGACCCAAACAGTGTCACCAAGTTTTTTTCAACGATGATGATGTACATAATCTGAATTTTTGCTTCATTGGCTAGTGGCAAAGTTGCCTCTCTTTACAGAGCCCTATCAGTCTATATCTCAACCTAACTGTAATCAATATGAGGCTAAAGATTTTCTGCTGTAGATATTAGAATTGCCCTGATCATCTGCCCTGAATATTGAGAAATCAGGTCATGGTCATCTTGGTTTGTTATAGCAACAAAGGAAAATGGACTTTATTTATTTACTCGTTTTTTAATTAGATTAATGATGAGACTGACTTTTATGTTTACCTTTTTTTTTCCTGATGAAAGGTTGTATAATACAGAAGTTGCAAGGGGAACTAGTTTGACCACTAATGAAAAATAATCATCTGCTTCAATGTAAATTCAGGCAACTTCCTCCTGCTTAACTTAACCATTGTACTTCAGATAGGAGAAAACAGTCTCCCCTTGATAGATTTCAAATCGGATTCTTCACTATGTGATAAAACATAGAGGTCAAAAGGAATACTAAGAATTCCACTTTAGGCACTGCTCTCATTTTTAAAAACAAGGTTTGTACAGCATAGGAGTGTAGTAAACACTGCTAAGATGTGGCATGCCACTGATTGACAGCTTCACCTGTGCTCTATGTTTTTCTGTCAGTTTCCTGATTTAGAGAAGAACAAGCATGAGTCTCTTGATAATTCTTATTGATTATTTGTGGCCTTCCAAAGATCAGCTCCTTGTATAATTTAGCTGAGAAGGAGAAAAGAATGCAAGATATATAGCACAGTTTAATAACTAATAATAAAGAAGCTAGTGGAAAGACAGTAGTTAAACCATAAGTAAAACATCCAAAGATTGTTACTAGTTGCATATATTATGTGGTACAGACTTTTTGTTTCACTAACAGATGTGCTGTAATAAAGAAGCCAAAGTACTTGAGTTTGATTTATCTATCAAAGATCTACTGCACTGGCAAAAGACTAGGGGTTATTTTTTAACGTTAATGCTGTCCTAAATAATTTTAAATGCACTGTGTGAAATTCAGCCAATATGCAGTCAATGAGAGCTCTGATGTTCATTTTTATAGCACTGTAATTTTATGTCTAACTACTATCTGCAGAACTGTTATTATTATTTATTTTTAAATTTTGAAAATCTAGAATGTTCAGCATCCCAAATCGAGATCTATCTAGCTGTCTAGCTGTTTCATTCATCTTGCATCAGATTAATCCAAGTCAGAAAAAAAAACCCAAAAAAACAAAAAAACAACCTTTTACTTCCTTTTTTGAGTTTTAACATATCAACAACTGATGTCATCAATTTTGAAATAGAAAGTTTTTTTCTCAGGATGACTGATCAAAAACTTTCACTGAACCTGTTTTGTGTGGTGCCTTTTGTGAACTGATGAAATCTAAAGGACCACTGTGCTGGTTTCATTTGGGGTAGAGTTAATTTTCTTCACAGTGGCTGGTATGGGGCTGTGTTTTGGATTTGTGCTGAACTCAGGGTTGATAATACAGAGATGTTTTTGTTATTTTTGTGCAGAGCTTGCACAAAGTCTATTTCTGCTTTTCATACTGGCACAATGTCAAGTAGACTGGGGATGCATGGGAGGTTGGAACGGGACACAGGCAGTACACGTGACCCCAAATCACCAAAGGGATATTCCAGACCAGATGACATCAGGCTCAGGATACAAAGGTGTTGGGAAGAAGGAGGAAGGGAGAGACATCTGAAGTGATAACATTTCTCTTCCAAAGTAACCATCACGTGTGATGGGGCCCCACTCTCCTGGAGATGGCTGAACACCTGCCTGCACATGGGAAGTACTCAATTAATTCCTTGGTTTGCCTTTCTTGTGGATGTGGCTTTTGTTTCCTCTATAAAACTGTCTTTATCTCAACCCATGAGTTTTCTGGATTTCACCCTTCCCATTCTCTCCCCAGTCCTGCAGGTATGGGACAGAGAGAGTAGCTGTGTGGGCCTTGGCTGCTGGCTGGGGTTAAACCATGACAACCACTTAAGAACTTCTTTTCCATTTTACAAAGAAATGTAAAATGCTTAAGAAAAATCTTAATATACCACTCTGAAAGCAAGAAACATAGATTGAAAAGGTTGTGACCTAACAGAAATACTTCACTTCTCTGTGTCAGCTGCACATTCCTCATTTTTAAGTGCCAAAATGTTCTATTATGCCTGTTCCTACTTCTTCTTGCAAAACAATCTGTAATCTCACAGCACAGGTTCAAACCTCCAAAGTAAAATAAGTTCTGATAGAAGGAAAGTAAAAGTATAACATAAGTCAAAATCTCTCCACTAAGAAGCTAACTGTGACACGTGAAAAGTACCAAAAATCTTAGGTCATAATTTTAATATATAAATAATGATGTGAGCTACCTTACATAGGAAATCAAACGTGATGATTCCTGTCCTATCTCAATATGTGCTAGCTACAGAGATGCATATGTGTAGAAGGAATGGCAATGAATAAATTAGTAAAATTTTAGAATCGGTCATATGATTTGTAAGATTTCTCTTAAACCTCATAATGCATAGTATATTATTCTGACTTAAGCTGTAGAAGGGATGTCCACTCCTAAAATAAAAACAGCTAATTCTATTTCATAGCTGGCCCACCTTCCTCCAACATCACTGGCAGAAATGTTTATGTGAGGACTACTGCCCCGTTAAAACATTTTGTTGGGCACAAGAATATAAATCAAACATGAGTGTTCAAAGAAAAAGTAATGTATGCAAATCCAGCATGAGCACCTCCACCACCATGTGGAAAAGACAAATGTTGACTCAATTTTGCATAGAGTTTGTGATATTATTCAGTTTGAATTCATAAATATACAAATTAATGTATGGAGTTTTATGCATAATGTTTTGTTTTACAGCAAAATGCATATGGGGGTGCACTGTGAACAATTCAAACATAATAATTAACCATACTGGCGGGGTTTTTTCTGACATAATCATGCAGAGTTTTTAGTAGAACACATGTGAAATTATTAACATGCTGTCATCCAGTCCTTTATATACCATTCCACAGAAAAAAATATTGCAATACATTGGAAAGAATAACTTTAAATGACGGAAGAATTTTTGAACTCACTGGCAAGGTTTCATCATCTCTCAGGCTTTTATCTGACTTATATACCTATGTAGAGACTTTTTCTTCAGTCTTTTGATGGATTGCACTGGTGGGGATTTTGTTGACAAAACTTAGCAGTAATTGTCTCACTACCCATGAATGTGTATATAAATATTGGCATTTTTCCACTGTGTAGTAACTACTACTGAGGCTGTACTTACACTCTTCCACTCTTGATTTTTTCTGAAGCTTTATGATACAAATAAAACCTATGTGAGACTTAATAGTTTTCTTTCAGTCTCTATCCAGCTAAGCATTTATGTGAAACTTGTTGCCATAATAACCAATGATACATCTGTATTTATGGTACATGTATTGCCTGCTGTCAGGAAGTGTGCTAAAACTGTTCTGTAAAACCAGAGAAAGAGAATCAGCTCACTGATTATTCATCAGATAGGACAGTCTTCACAACAACACATGCTTTGAGCATAAGAAAGATACTTAAGAAAATTTGCTAAAAAAGTAGATGTTCCACTGGAAGTAAACTCTCATGTTAGTATCATCATAGTAAAATTGATGATAGGAGAGAGGGTTGATAAAATTCTTGAATCAATTTATTCACTTTTTTGTTACCAATGATCACTATTAATATTTATTTTTACATCTCTCTAGTGTATGTTACAAGTTTCAGGGGTCATATTTCACATCAACTGGTTAGCGTATGAATTTGCAGGCTTTTTTTATGGTGTAGACCACAGTCTGTGGCAAGATTACTTCTTAGACCACTTCCTTTTTCACTCATGACATTAATGTATTGTACTAATGGACCCTGTGATTATTACAGAAACTGTTTACAAAGAAAAAAAAAAAAAAAAAAAAAAACAAGGAAAACGTTTAATGGATAATTTCTGCCTATATAAAATGAAATATCTTTGATACAAGCTGTATTGGGTCTGGCTGAGGCAGCGTTCATTTCCCCCAGCAGCCCCCATGGTGCTGTGCTCTGCATTGGGAGCTGGAAGGGTGCTGATAACACACCAGTGCTTTGGCTGATAACACACCAGTGCTTTGGCTGCTGCAGAGCAGCGCTGTCCCTCTAACACCCCCTCCACCTCAAGGGGCTGGGAGGGAACAAGATCCGGGGAGGGGACACAACCAGGCCAGCTTGACCAAAGGGATAAATCCACACCGTGTGGCGCCAGCCCAGATAGGAAAGCTAAGGGAAGGAGGAGGAACGGGGGGATGTTTGTTGTTCTACAATGTTTTCCTTCCAGAGCAATGTGTGCTGAAGCCCTGCTTCCCAGGAAGTGTCTGAACATTGCTCGCTGACGGGCAGTGGAGACTGACTCCTCCTTCCGCTTATGCGAGCAAAAATTTGGGCTTTTCCTGTGTTTTATTTAGTAAACTTCCCCTTCTCAACCTACTAGTTTTTTTCCATCTAATTTCTCTCTCCCCTGTCCTGCTGGAAATGGGAGTGATAGAGTGGCTTGGTGGGTGCCTGATGCTCAGCCAAGGTCAAACCACTACACAATTAATACAAAAGACATTTTCAACTAGCTTACTGCAGACCACCAAAAAAATTTTCCAATATTACAGTATAAAAGCCTCTAGCCTACCTTACATACATTTTCTCTATGGTAAGGTTAGAATTCACATCAGTTTTTTTTACCAAATACCTAATACAACCTGTTGTTTTTACCAGGCAAAATTTTAAGAAAAATTGAAGGCAATATTGGGCTTATGTACTAAGCATAACTTTCAAGCTGGTAAAAATTACTGCTCTGATTACTATGACTGACCTGAGATCAAATAAAGCATGGCATTTCAAAAAATAGCTTTGTCTCACCTTCTATACTTTCTTATGAATGTCCAAGACGGTTATCCCTTGACGATTCAAAACATAAGTGTTTTATAAAAATATATGAAACATTTCAGGCTAATTATTTACATAGTTAGGTTTTGGCATTAAAAGATCTAATGGTGAACATTCAGAAGAGGAAAAATATCCCAAGAAGAAATATTATGACTACTGATATAACAGGGCTTTTGTCCATACAAAATCTGAATCATTCTTGACATCAGACAAGTTCATATACAAGATGATGGGCTGACATTGGCAAGGTGTTTGACATCAATGACAAATTGTAAGTGATGTATTAAAATTTATTATGTCCTTAAAGTCTTTGTTTTCCCTGAATTTAAGTCACAATCTTAGCCTCATGTGTCATTAACTGTATGAAGACAAAACTATTTTCTGACACTCAAAATAAATGTTAAAATGACACCTGTTATCAAAAAGTTGAAGCAATAGTTTATAATAGCTCTCCTAAACAGTGTCAGGCACCTGTAAAAATCCCAAGCATATGGATTAAAATGAAATAAGGAAGGAATTATTTACATTATCTTTCAGTATTTTTTTTACCTATACCAAAATATTGTAATCATCCATGATCGTGCGGTTTTCTAACTTTAGAAAATCAGTATGGTACAATTTATATTCATTTTAATTGCAACTTTATGTAAAATTTATGCCCACACATATATGTTCATACATAGAGATCATAGATATCACAGACTACATGGAAACTTGTACTACTGGAAACCTCTGGTAAAAATAAAGACTTGAATGCCTGTGTGCAATTTTCCTCAAGAATATTTTCTCACCATAGTCGGGGGAAGGGGAGGAGAAGGAAAGAAGCAAGGCAAGGCAAAAATATATAGCTTACAGGGTTTGTCATGAAAAAGCAAATCTCACATGATTTGGAATTTACAGATAAAGCAAATCTGAAAGATTAAACAGTGCCAACAGGTCACTTGTGCTGTAATAGTGTTGTAATTTTGCTTATGCCTCCAGTATGCTTTTTTATTGCCACTGAACTGTGTGTTATTTTTTGAAGTAGACAATCAATTTCACAAACCCTTCAAGTATTATGAAATAAAAGTGCCCTGGTGCTATTACAATATACCTATATGATTATAGATGAAGAGTATTTGGCATCAGTTAGGTCCTTCATGCCAGTTCCAAAACCTCAAAAAGAGTTGTTCTACAATCTTTGCCTTCCTCAGAGATATTTGCTTGGACTTTGTATGTGTAATCTTGAGCACATCACCTTTTAATAAATAATTTTGGTAGGTCACAGAGGTCAGAAGACAGTGCAAAACATGGAGAATACTATCTAACTATTGTGACTATCCTGAATTATGGACAATAGAGAGCTGAGAAGTTTTACAAAAGGATTGAGGATGATTGAAAATCTGGTGTGCTGCTGCATCTGTTGGTAGTAGTAGTTAAAATTGACCAAAAGCTTCAAGATCTGCCTCATGGTCGAATGTAGCATAATGAACAGAGATATCAGTGCATGAGCAAGTAAGAACTGAAGATATGGAAAGAAAGAGAATACAAACCTTGATTCTGAGGTGTCACAATTCCCCAGTATGAAAATGTCACTCTTGTGAGACCTGTGCCTTCCTTATTCATCTGCATATAGCCTGACAGTAGGTGAATTAGAAAACATAAGTGTATAGGAAACTATCTTCAGGATTACCAGTTACATCTTAATTGAAAATCATACAGTTTTAGATTTTTAGATTAGATAATGTAGTTGTTTTGTTTGTGAGTTCAGGGGTTTTTTTAACTTCATCATATACAATTAAATAAGAAGCAACTTACTTCAGAAATTTGATTTTAAGTCTTTCCTTAAGATCAATCCTTAAAGACAGAGAGAGAACGAAAACCTGAGTGAAGCTTGATTAAATTTCATTATAATTAATCGGTGTTTATTTTGTAATCACAGCAGTTCTCACTTCTTTGAAAGCACGTTTTTTCCTCCTGAGAAATTTAGTCTCCTCAAACAGCACCAATCTTATTTCCCAGTTCATGAAAGTTGAGTAGGTTTTGTGAGCCTTTTTGCATTACATAATAAAACATGACATTGGAGTATGAGTAACATAACTTAATGTGACTCATTATATATCTGCTTGTAAAACATATGGACTTACAGACTTATAAAATGTATCTAAGACCAATTTTTTTCAAGGTAAAATAAGGAATCCACTTAGGAAAAAAGTATGTTTGCCTTTATTCTCAGGCATTCTTTCATTGATCATTTTCTTCTAAGTGTAAGTAGAACTCTACAGCAATTGAGCATGTCACTAATAAAGTGTTGCAGGACTGCTGTAAAGGCAGTGACAAGAACACCGACCTCAGAGATGAGTAAAAAATTAACAGCTAATGGGACCTTCTGTACAGGAAACCAGGTATAGCTTTCAACAGACCTGTTCTGATTTTGCCTTAGACAGAAAAAGGTCAGCATAATAGCTGATAGTTATTGACAGCTACTTATTTAGGTTCAGATAATAGCTTTGGAAGTAAAATCACAAAGCTATTTTGGATGAGTGCTTAGAAACTTGGCAGCTAAATTGAAAATGCTCTTAGCTTGCATTTGTTGGCATTTTTATGAAGTCATTTTGTCGTTTTCTTTTATGGTGACTTGAATGTTGTTACCCATTATTCACTAAGATCTTATTTTGAAGAGCATAAAGACTAAATCACATTAAAAAGCTAATATGCAAAGTTAAGGAATGCTCCAGTTAACTAAAATGTAACTTTTGCAGCTTTTATGCCTCACCTATTTGTTCAGTTTGTTCCAAAGTGATTATTTTTATAATCCTTTAGAAAGAAAGATCACTGAGAAATTATGAAGAGATACTTTGAATTTACATAGGATATAGCTTAATAAAATTGTATTTTTTTGAGTTGTAAGGTTCTTGAAAAATAAGAAAATCAAGTTATACTTCAGTGCAACCTTTGTCATCAGAGGGAAAAGACACAATTCTCTTGAGGTGAGACAAAGCAGCAGACAGCTTCCTAGTGGAGGGTCAGCATTATTAATGCTCCCTTAAGTTTCTCCATTGTCCTGCTGACTGAAAGCAGTACTCCAGTGGAGGGGTTTTTGGCTAAAGAGAAGGATTGATACTGCAATAGAAGCATGAAAACAAGAACTGAAGGACAGGGATCGGTACCTAAATGCAAATTTCTAAAGAAAAGTTCAAATATGAACTTATGTATGTACTAGGTACAAGGTAAAAAATACTCTGAAGAGTTTGTGAGATCAATATCTTCCTAGCTTCACTTTTGAACTAAAAATAAGCATTAAGTGAAAAAATGGAGCTTAAATTAAAAACTCATTAAAGCCCTCTGATTTCATTAAGCTTTAGAAAGCTGTTACTTCATTTGTATATTTAAAAACACTAATAGCTCCATAAGATTGCAAGTGCTTAATAAGAGTTTCAGTGTGGGAGAGGGTGAAAGGCTCCTTAACATCCCTAAATAGCTCTTTCTAGTAGTTAGTTACAACCACAAAAAGAATCTCTTATTTACAACAGAATTTTTCCAGCTTTAGCTACTAGTTGTTGTATTTCATCCTGCTTCTGGCTGCAAGATTAAAAGCAGCGTGTTAGCCAAAAATTTGGATGAAAACTAGGTAATAGATAGAGCCTAAAGATGTTATAAAGACTAGGAATTTTCATAGAGAAAGTGTGTGATGAAGGTGTGCTGCAGCAACTGATAATCAGGAAGAAAATCATAAAGTAATCAGCAGATTATGAAGAGGTTTGTATGCAGCAAAGAGAACAATCTACATCATTTAGTAAACAAGTTATGGAATCATAGAATCATGTAATGGTTAGGGTTGGGAGTGACCTTAAAAATCATCCATTTCCAAACCCTTGCTATGGGCAGGGATACCTTCCCTAGTAAGGCAGAGCCAGGTAACTCAGTAGCCCCATACAGCCTGGTCTTGAACTTCACCTGAAATGGGGAATCCACTGGTTCTCCGGCCAACCTATTCCAGTGCCTCAGCACCCACACACAGTAAAGAATTTCTTTTTAATATCTAATTAAAAAATGCCCTCCTTCAGTTTGCCATTCATCTAATGCAACTTAAGCTAACCAACATAAACTAAGGGTTCTATTCCTGTTGTGGAACGTGATCAAGTCAATAATGGAAATCTGTACTGACCAGTGCACTCACTAGAACTGTAACAGTATTCCAGAAGCAAATACAGTTCAAGAAGAGAGTTGAAAGATGTTACAGAATCCAAAGTGTCAAAAGAATGACTCAGTCTAGGAAATAAACTTTGCCAACAGAGCCACCTAGCTTACTTTACACAACAAAAGTTGTGGAAGCACAAACACAAAACTGTTTTTAGGAATGATGCTAACAGAAGATTTCAGAATAGAAATTTTAACCTCCTTCAATAGATGAAAGTTGAAACTGGATGAATGTGCTTCTGTCAGAGGTGTATGTTTTTCAAGCTTAATGCCTTGATTAAGTCTTGGGAATGTTAATGAGATTATTTCTCTGAAAAGAATCATTCACGAGTGGAATGTTTGATAAAAAGTCTAAGACCAACCAAGGAGGGACTGTACTTCAAAAGCATCTTGAAATCTGTGAAAGGGCAGATTCAATATGACTAGTAAAATTTGAAATATTTAGATGACATCTTGAGCCTCACTGAGCTTTCAGAAAGAAAAAGTGCTTCTTTAAATATACTACACAGAACCTATGCTAAAATGAAAACTAATATTAAAATATGTACAATAGAGATAAAAAGGGATTTATTGCACTTTTTAAGAATATCCTAAAGACAAGCATCTAAACAAACCCATCAGGCAATTTCTGAGTTCATGCAGCAATCTTTCCTTCACTATTGATTACTCTTCATCTTTGGCTCATGTTTCTTTACCATCATTACAACTGAAAATGCAATACTAAAAGGAACAAAACTCTAGATGGGGGTAATAGTTTGCTACTGCTACCTTACATATCTAAGAAATACAGGAAAAAAATTGATTCCATGCTATTAGAAAATTTACCAAATATCATGGTAGTTTCTTTTCTCTTACAGCTCTTACAGCAAGACAGGAGATTTTTATAACAGAAAAATTGCAGCCCAATCAGTGCTACTGGCCATGAACCAAGAAATAATTTGATCTTTTGAAAGTCAGACTGGATGAATGGAGAATTCATTTCAGTTTTTACATCTGTTTCTTTTTACAGGGATATCATTTTCTACAAAGTCAGGATGCACCTGCTGTAGTGAAAATAACCACTATTGCATATTTTAAATGATCCAAATTTAAAGAAATATATTTATTTCAATCATGTGACATTCAAAAACTCCTTCCTCTTCAGCCATATGTTCCAAGATCATCTGTTTAATGTGGAGCTATCCCACTGCACTCACATGGTAAAAAGAAGGCTGTAAATCTGTGTCCATTACACACCTGCGTATGCTCTTGATTCATTTCACTGGGCAGACTGACTGTTGACAATAGCTGAAAAGAAGCCTATGTGGAACTTTTCTTGTGGTCATGTTCAGATTTTTTAGGGCTGTATCCTTTTTATCAGTTATGCCCATGTGTAATAAAATTTTTATCAAAACCCCTGAATACAAAGAGGCTTCCTAGAATTCAGTTTCAAAAGAGTGCTACAGCTGTTCCTTAAACCCCTATAAAGCTAACTTCTATAGAATCATTTTGGAAGTAATCCAGATATTCTATTCAATATTCACTAAATAAAAGAAGATAACACAATGTTTGTGCCATCAGATCTCTGGTAATTGTATTGTCTCTTTATTTTTACAGATTGTGAGGAAGATCTTATACTTTGACCTAAATCACAGAGCTAAATGGGAGCAACACATGTATGGTACAGTTCTAACTGAAGATATCCCAGTACATATTAGCAGTTGCTAGACACACTGACAAGCCCTAAGTTTATCCTCTTTATCTTCTTAAATTTAAATAAATTTGAAATATATTCAAATTTAACCAGTTTGCTTAATCTAAAGGTTTTGTCATCTAAAGGTTTTGTCATTTAAGTTTTTGAGTACCAAAAATATATCCTACACAGCCAAATAGCTGGCAATAACAAATCCAGAACCTGAGTTCTTCTTCAAGTTCATTGGAATCACTTTTATAATTCTGCTGTAATAACCAGGTAGAGTTCCTAATTATAGAATCGAATATTAGGAATTTTTGTGTTTGGGTTTTTTTTTAATTCCATGGGTGAAAGAGGACAGCATGCAATGTTCAGATACAAGTTCACTGCTTTATATGAATAAGTGCCTGTGTATTAATTCAGAGTAATATGAACCTGAAATGTTGCCAGCGACATGGAAGTAGAATAATTGCTGGGCCAATGACAAGTCACATGGTGATTCTAGTACACCAAGCAGAGAAGCTTTTTTCAGGACTTAGCACTGAAGCTGAACAGGAAAAAAAGTGGTACAGACCATTAGGGAAAGAGTATAACAGAAAATTTAAGTTGTCCTCAAATGACATGTCTTTCTACCAGCAACGTGAAGCCCTCTGACTGCTGTTTTGTAAACCTAATTGAGTAACAATTGTTGAAGATAAAAGTCAGTGGAAATTACTAATTTTTCATTTAAAAAATTCAATTAACAGGGATGGTTTTTGTATTCAAGGAGCACTGTTGCTGACCATCTCCTATTTGTCACATGAATTATTCAATAGATACCAGCAGAATTTGTGAAGTGATTTATTTATGAAAGCACTTATTTGGTATTCAGCCAACACTCTGTCTCATGCTTGTTTGTAATGTCTAAACTGGAAAGTGTTCAATATCTGGGAAACAAACTGCTGGCTTATTTTACACCATGTTTCATCCTGATTTTCTGATGACCATAGTTCCCAAGGACTCAAATTTCAATCCAACCACAAGAAGCATCTATGAGAGTATGGCAGAGGTCACTTTGTGTTTAGAGGATATAATTCTAAAACAATGAAACTCCTTCAGAATGTTCTCTTCATAAATTTTATTAAGAATTGTGCCAAAAAGTTACATTAAAAAATTAATTATCATCTGTAGATTTTTGCAGTGCCAAATTTGAAGATTAAATTCAATCATCAAAGAAAGGAAAAAAACTACCAGTTTTATTCTGCATTCAGAGCTAGTTCTGCTTGTACCCAAACTGTAGAGCTGCTATAAAAACAGAGAACTTGTAAAAACATGTTAATTAAATAGCTCCAAAAAGAGCTCAGGGAAATAAGCAAATTGATTTGCATATTTCCCTGGCATTCAAGGGGTTAATAAAAGTGCTTTAAAATATTTTTATGAAGACATTCAGCTGAGATGTGATCAGTAGCTGATTTTTCAATTAGTTCTATTAATTTGGGCTTTGACGATATAAATGGAAAAGAGAAAAATACTACCACAGAAAGCAAAAATTGCTACAAAAGAGATTTTTATCACGGAGTAGCTTTCATCCTTAGCCATATTTTCACATACTTTGGCTAGCTGAGTTTTTAGAAGCTCTGTACCTTTGTAAAAAGTGGAATGTCTGAACAATGGGAGAACAAAAAAATATGTTAAATTGCTGGCTGCATTATAAAATAAAATTAATTAACTAGTTCAGTGTTAATGCAGTTTTTGAAAAACCTTTGTAAGGACATTGTAATAGCTGGAGGGAAAGTAGTCCGTTTTCCTGCTAAATATTCTTTATAGGTCATTTGTAGGTTCTAATTTTATAATAATTATACAGAAGTGCAGGATTATTTTTCCCCTAGTTCAAGAAGATGCATAAATAACCAGGCAGAAGAGAAAATATATCTTTTAGGGGACAAAAAATTAAACAAGTTAAAAATCTCTATCCAAGTATCAATTATGTAAGAAGAGCATTGTTAGTTGCACATGAATGAAAACAGAGTAGATAATTTGAGCAATATGTTTCTGAAAACTACACATATTCTTCAATTTTTATGTTGGAAAAAGTCATGTCAGAGAAAGGCAAGCACTACAGGGAGAGAAAGTGAAGCAAACNTTATGGGTATCTACCAAGAAAGGGTTAATGTTCCTTCAGTTAACCCCCTTTAATATGTTTACTATTGGACATCCTCATTCTACATTAAGATTATATTACAGACTGATATTCAAAATTAGCTTTCTTAGTCTTGAAAGGATTTCCCATTTATACAACACAAATTGTTAAAAAAAAAAACCGAAAAACAAACAAAAAACAAAACAAAACAAAACAAAACAAAAAAAAACAAGCGGGGGAGGGGGGGGGAACCACAAAAACCAAACACAACAAAAAGCTCCACTAGCGTAATTAGAAATAAACAGGTTTTTATCTGCCATACTGTGTTTCACATGGGTCAAACTTACTGTGGCTTTAGGCCCACAGATCAGTAAAAGAATCTCACTTTTCCACCTTCTAAACTAACTTGCTTTGTTAAAATCTGTCATCACTTCTGAGCAATTAAAGTTTTATCTGAAAGCCTCATGTTCAGGTTCAGGTTCTTGTAGGACACTGTTCAGTGGGTCACTTCTGACACTTTTCNCTCTGGCACAGAAAAGATAATCACTGCAGTGGCCACATTACAGCTTTGGACACAAGATGCTAGGTTTGAAGAGCTCATGAATATTTGTGTGTTCAAACTTGTTTCAGATTGAAGATATTTTTTAACTCCCTTCACTTCAAGAACACAAGAAGCAAGGACTAGATGTTATGTTCATGGATATAGTTCACCTTTTTTTACTGTTCCTAGGTGAGTCTCGTACTTAACAATATTAAGAGGCACACTGTTACACTGCAGCAGTTTACCAAAGGATAGCATCCAGTGTGTCTTATTGCATCAAAAATTAATATTAAGGAACTCCAACAGACACAGAAGTTGTTACTGGCCTCACTTAGAAACAACTCCTTTTTGAGAACACTCAGTGAACTAACTAATTTTTATGTGAGATATGTCCTCTCAGTTCCCTAAAATTCTGATCAAAATATCAGGAAATTTCAGTACAGAGGGCAATAGTAATTCTATTACAAGTCTTTCACAAGTGAAGATTTAATTTAACTTCAGTATCACTTTCTTCCCAACACATACATTTCTTAAATCAAATTAGTATTTCTTCCATGACTAAACATTTTAAGATCCTTGTGTTCTTCTATTATCTACTTACACTTCCTTAATCAGCCTGGTTTTTTTTCTTTATCAACCTACACCATTTCCTGTTCATTTACTTGTGATGTTCTTTGAAGCAGTTTTCTTCCTTCAGAAACCCTCCCTAAAATACTTCTGTTTCACTCACAGACTGATTTCAAAGCAAAGTCTGAGTGGTTTACAGAATTTACAGCAATTATCATTCTGTTGAAATAGAATAATCAATCTGTTGAAGCAGGAGGAAATACATTAAAAAATTATCTGAAATTAAAAAAGAGAAGAAAAGGAAAAAAAGGAAGAAAGAAAAAAAAAGAAAGATTACTTCTAAGTCTTTTCCTCAAAGTTTTTTTCAAGGATTCTGTTAAAAAAATTTACAGTTCATTGCATAAAGAAGTCAACCTTCATAAACTAACTGCCAGTTCTGGTGGATAACATTATATTTTAGACTTTTAACATTGCATTAGTTACACCAGATAAATCAATATTCAATGCTTCCTGCTTTCTTTTTGAAGAGAAAAAGTTTGTGATTTCTGTAATGTCACTGAGGTTCAAAAAGTTATTGAATCTGCTTTACATAAGGCATTACTCACTCATGCATTTCAGGTATTTCAGAATGACAAAAAAATTTAGTACAACATTCAGCATTGAGATCTCTCATCTCATATTGCTTTCTAGTTGGACAGGCTTTATTTGTTCTATTATGTAAGAAAACCCATTGGTGACAAAGGGAGTTCAGGGCAAAATAAGAGAATATTCAGTGAAAATCTCTAGTGTAGACACTACAGATAATTTTTTCTTAGGTTTTCTAGGGTAAATCAACAGCTGCATGTCACATAGAAATATAGAGAAAATTTTATCCCAGGATCAACATGGAGGGATTAACTGGGAGGCAGTCAATTTTATACAACCTTTGTTGTTGGGAGCTTTGTAGGATATGACTATTCTTATTTCTGTAGGCCTCCTATTGGAAGTTTGAGGAGAGTTCCTGTATAGAGAAGAGCCTTTATATTTGAAACATTGGATGAAATATGAAATAACCTCCTGTCACACTGGAAGTTTTTCTTCAATGTCCTCCTGAATCTGTTCTTTATGTGAATGAAAGCCTTGAAGCTCAGTAAATAAATCCAACAAATTCTTCTATATGAAAAAGATATAAGCAACTTTTTTCTTTAATCTTTCTTTTTAAATTTTTTCATTTTAGGTTCTAATCTCTCAGTGACCAAGTAAAGGCCAACTTACTCCTGGGAGGGCTTTGCTGACATCAGCTAATATCAGTGAGTGCCACTAGACATAAACCATCAATCAACAGACTCATGTATCTGTGCATTTCAGTCACATCAGAAGCTCTAGGAAAAAGTCCAATATTAAAGAAAAAAAAAAAAAAAAGCAAAAAAGAAAAAGAATCACAGAAGTGCTGTAAAATGAAGGCCAAGTTTAGTTCTACCTACTTAAATCAGAATGCCATTTATGTGTGTGTGAGTTCTTAATGCTCATCTACTATGAAAATAAAGCTCCATTGGAGTCATGCCACTTAATTTCCCACAAAAAAAAAAAAATGCTTGCTTAAGTGTCTTGGTTTGAAAGGTGTCTGTCAAGGAAGGCAGGAGTCCCCTTTGGAATGGAAGATGCAACACCCCTCCCCTCCGAATTACTGTAATTGGAAATCAAGGGGATTTCAGGCAAAGATACAGGAAATAGGAATAACAATTCTTTACTGATATAGATGATAGATATAGATGAGTTAGATATAGATGATAGATATATAGATATATAGATATAGATGATATATGATAGATATAGAGATAGAGATATAGATACAGATAGATATAGATAGATATAAATATAGATGTGACAATGCAGGAAAAAAAAATAAAAGAACAAAACTGAATTAAACTGACAGAGTCAGATACGACCTGACCCTGTTAGTCAGGGTAGCTGTAGCAGTCCCATAAAGTGGTGGCTGCAGTCCTCCTGGAGTGAACAGATGTGGTCTGGTTGTGATCCTGTGTAGAAAGATCTGATCTTCCTGAGAAGGTCCTGTGTTAGGTATATAACTCCTGTCCTCTGGAAAATTCAGTGGGAATGGCTGCCTGTGGTCTTTAAAAAACACAGTTTATATCCAGGATGGAATGCTTGGTTTCTCCCTCTGGGTGGAGCATCTCACAACGGAATTATGAGTCATGAGATAGGCACTGATGGGCCATTAACAGGACATAGCCTTGAGGGAGGAGGCAGGAGCACTGCCCCACCTGGTTCTAAGAGCTCATGAAGATGGTGATAGAATACATGCTTGTGGGCACATCTTACATTGTAACCTAGGACATTAAGCTTTTGTATTTATTTCGTGAATGTATGTTCAAAAAATTTTATTCACTGACAACCTCCCCTCCATGGTACTAATGGACAGTTCAAAAAGACATTTTCCAGAGTTACTATGTTTCATTAAAGACAAGTTCAGAAAGGAATTAAAAATTTCTTATTTAATCTTCTGCATATAACAAGCCATTATATTTAACCATATTAGACTCAATAAGTTTATGAAGATGAAATCATTCCTCAGAAGATAACCTATTACCAGAATTTCTATTCTCAGAAAATAGTGAAGTCAGAGGTACTGCTGTGTATGCATCTGGCATTACAAAAGGCCTTAGAAAACCATGTCTTCCCATGTCAGTCCAGTTGAAAGTGTTTTTGAACATAAAATTTCCACGTTGTTTTGACCTTTAACCCCTGTGAAAGGCCTACTTTCTAGGGCTTGGGGAGAGGACTATGGGAAGACTGTCTTTAGCTTGTAAGTATATGAACCCAAATCCTTTGGATTAATTTCACATATTGTCAAATAACAATGTGTTTCAAAGCAAATATTGGAGAGAGACAGACAAACAGAATGATAACTAGAAAAGACACATTAAATGATGTGTTTGGCTTCCTACATCATGCCTAAATATGTTTTCACATGACCCTCACATGGAATATTTGATTTTGCAGATGCTCAACTAGAGTTTCTTGAAAACTGTTTTATTTAGGATATGTAAAAAGGCATAAAACCAGAGGGTCAAGTCTGATCAACCATAAGAATTCAGGTAGGTGCCAGCAGAAAGAATTGTGATATTTCTTCTCCATGAAAAGTGATGATAGGATAATAGCATATTTTCCAAATACAGAACTTGGACCTAGGCTTTCTTTTTCATGTATTTACCTATCTAGTGTCACTTATTTCCTTTGCCATTATATATTTTACCTTAAATTAAGTCTTTAGTTCTGGATTAATCTTCAGAAGACTTCATAAATAAACAACTGAGTTTTATATAGTTTTAATATGCACTCAGACAATTTTATTTCATCTGAAAAAAGCTCATTATTCAATGTGTAATATAAAAATTCATGACAGTTTTTCACATAACACATTGCTAACTCGCAGACATTAAAAACCAAACATGCTTCAATGAATTATATGATCAAACACATAATTTAACTTCAAATACAACTGACACTGGGCAAAACAAAATTGACAATGCAAGACAAATATGCATTATATATCTTATACATTTTATCCAGAGTTATTCTCATCATTCTATAAAAAAAAAAGGCAAAATAATCTGCTAAGAACAGAATCAACTGATGCCTGAAAAAGCATTAAATTAAAATCTAAAATAGCAGTTTCATGTCCCACCCACCAATGAGTAATGAAAATTTCAGTGTGTATCAGTAAGGAAAAGAGTAGCCCAAGCTGCCTTTCACATATTGATTATTATGCATCTGATCCTGCATTTCTTGTTTGAGTGTTTGTTAGTCTTCGACTTGTAAATATTCCTACCTCAGCACCTACCCTCAAACTCGCACCCCATTGTTTGGCCTACAAAGTATAACCTTAAAGAGCAAAGTCATTGAAGTTTACAGTTTTTCTTCTATGTAATTTCCCAGAATAAAAACTCTACTTAAAAAACTATCCAGATTTCTTCTTACTAAAGCAAAACTACGAGCCCAAAAGTTGATACAGGCTAGTGGTGATCATACAGAGCCAAGTGCATCTGGGATTTTAGGTATCAAAGGTTTTGTCAACTTGAGCAACAAGATTTAAAAGCTAAAATAAAAGAATATAGCTACAAACCGCTGTTTCTAATATATTAGTATGAACAATCCTAAGTGAAAAAAAATTATTTTTAAAAAAGAAAATAAATTAACTGTTGATGTATTTGAGATGTATAACTTCAGGATCTTATTCATGAGAAAGAAATAGTTCATATCTTGATTTTTTTTTTTTTTTTTTGGTGGGGGAAGAAATTTGAATTTGCACATTGACAGGGGTAAAGAGGAAAGTGGGGATTTACATAGATAGAAATTAATATAAAAGTATGGAAAAATTATTCTTCTCTAGGTAACTCAATGTTATATTAAATCTCTATTTTAATGAAATTACAGCACTTCAAATTCTGTCACATATGGGAAGTCATAATAGTCTGCATCACAATACCACACAAAATATTTTAACATAATACCTATAGAGCCACCTTTCACATCTCCAAGGATAGGACATCAAACACGTCATAATTAAAAGGTAGTTCAAGGTATCAAGACAGTACTTGCATTTCACCATGGAATCCATAACTCAAATACAATAGCAAAGTGTTTTAATTTTTAATCAGCAGAGACTAAGACATACCTACATGTTTATGATGCCTTCATTCCAGAATAGCAACCACAAAATATTGAAGTACATTGAAGGAAATGCAAGAAAAGAAAAAAAAAAAAAAAAAAAAAAAAAAAAATCCAAAGAAAAATGTTCTTAAAATTTCACAGAAATTTTCTTCAATGCATGCAACACAATTATTTATATAAAGGCATAGAAGAATGATTATCTAACTATAGTTACTGGACTTGTCACTACTCAAATGAGGAAACAATGTTAAAGATTGAGTAAGGGAGACATATCTGAGGAAATAAAACCTTTTTTGGCTTTGTGTACATTGACAGGGCACTTGCCAGATTTCCAGGAAAACATATCATACATTTATCTGCTGGGCACTCTTTCCACAAGCTGCCATTTCAAAGGCATTTAACACTTCACACCACAAGGCAGTTACAAAAAGATACAGCAGATGTTTGATGGCATGGAGGGCATCAGGGTCCAGACAAATGTTTTGATCTGGAGAAAGGAATCCTTTTCTCATCAGTAACAACTATGAAATGAAGGAAACTGTTGGAAATGCTTTGGAGGGTATATATTAAAAGATAAGGGCAAAAATACATACAGCCTTTAAAAAAATAGCTGCAGAAATATGTTGGTAGCTTATCCCTCAGAGCCAAAGAAAAATCCAGCAGTAGGCCAACTCTGCTCTTTAAATGGAGTATGAGGCTGACATGGTAACAGATCTGGGGTTGCCCTCAGACAGCTTATTTTAAACAAACAGAGCAACAGTACTAACAGAAAATAAACAAGTACAACAAGAAAAAAAACATAGAACAGTAGAAAAGAAACGGTAGAAAATTGTCAGAAACCAGTAGTCAGAATTGCAAGTGCAGGCTTGCAAGTACTGGAGTAAAAGCATTTGCAGGAGCCATGCAGAAGCTGTGGTTGTGATCTTTCAACTGCTTTTCAGGTTATTGTGCTCATAACTAGATGACAAAAGTTAATCCCAACATCTGTTATGAAATCAGGTGAAAAAGGTTAACCACATTTGAGGAATGTAGCCTGATTTAGACTATGTTTACCATTCACAGCAGCTAGTCCTAGTAAATCAAGCAGCCTTGAGTTGCTAAACTATGAGATACAATTCCTTTAAGGACTTCAAGTCATCTTAACTATTTAAACCATATCAACAGGAGAGATGATAGTGTTTTATAAAACACATGATACATGGATTCTTGAAAGACAAACTAGCATCTGAAAGTCCTGCTGATTTAAACAAAAAATATTTGACCTTGAAGTGCTTTAAGAAACTCTTAAAATCCTGAAGGCAGTTTACATTTTCATTTTTAATTTAAAACTATGATATCAAAGACTCCTGTATCTATGTTTTGTACTCTTTATGCAAAATATTTCAAATCCATCCAGAGTCCGCAGCTGTGGATAGAGTGAAGCCATTCTGATTATGCGTCCTATCCCAAACAGGAATTACAATGGAAGTAACTCTTTTTTCCCACTCATTTACCACTTTAAAGCTTTGTTTACTGACCAAAGAGGAACAACCATAACATTTAATTCAGATATATTAAAAAATGCAATGAAACACATAGTAGAAAACTTCCTCACACCCATCAGATTTTAGGTAGCAACCAGACAGGTAGGTCTAAGCTTTGGAGATAGTTTTGATGTTTACATGTTCCAAGATATATGTGCTTCTGCATTCTGAAATTAAATTCATAGAAAAATAAATCACAAAAGTACAGTACACTACTGTGGATTTCTTATAGCAGTTAGTCCTAACAAGCAGTGTGAACTACTCCTGTGAAGAGATCAAACTGACTGCTAGGATTTGTCTACTGGGGACTTGAAATGATCAGAAAGGGGTAGAGTGAGAATATTTTAATATACTTGTTTACTGTTCTTTGCATTTCTTCTTACTGTCTTGTTACATCAGGCCAGGCATAAGACTGCTCTAACAGCATTTGGCAGTGTATGGCTAACACAGTGTAAAAAAAAAGGACGGGTGTAAATAAAACCCCTACAGTTTTCCTGTCTGTAGAGGGCTGTGAGCCCTTGGCACTCCCTTGGAGGAGAGAGGCCTGAATGCAAAAAGACTTTCCCCAGAAATCAGCAACCTTCCTTGGGGTCATGGTGACAATGTGAACCACCCCCAGCATGCCTTGTTTCTACATGGCAATAGCCTGTACCCAGCTGCCTAGTTGGTTTCTGCCCAACCCCTGCCTTTCCCATAAAAAGCCCCTGTTCCTGCCCCTCATGGGGGAGCTTTGTCCCTGGCCTTCCCTTCACAGGGGCTGCTGGGCAATAAAAGCTGCCTCTGTGGAATGGCCAAATGAGGTTCCTGTCTCTCTGTCCCCGAGTTTGCCTTGGGTGATTTCACAAAGAGCTGAATCACAAGAGATGGAATCACTCAAAGCAAAGAAGCTGCTACACTTGCTGATATCACCTGCTGCCCCTGCCCATTTCCCTCTCAGTCTTTCAAATGTAAATCCAAAGCTTTCCAGGTAAAACCACCTGCTCCAAATTCAAATCAAAATTTCATGTGCCATGATGCTCACAACTGGCATTTCAAACAAAAGGTACATAAAAACTCAAAAGAAATCTTAATAGGTACTCTTTGTCATATAGCAACTATTGGACATATAAGGTTGATTCAAAAACATTGTGAGTATACATTGTGCTACACTTCTAAACTAACAAAGCTGTATTTTTCCTTTTCATAGGCTCTTTGCTTATTTAGTATATAAAATGGATCACTCTCATTCAGTGATCAGTTATTTGATGTGCTGTTCTTTCTTCATCACTAATTGGATTGCCCTGGGCCTTAGATATTACATATTATTCCAGTGCTGTTCTAGTGACAAAGCTATTAATTTCCCCATGTGACTTTCTATGCCACTTATTATTAGATCATCCACTAGAATTTCTATTCAATTCAGTTGCAACTGAATATTAGTCCAGAGACCACTTACAGGCTGGTACCCAGAAAAGGAGGGGAGGGGAGGGAAGGATTCATTTAAGTAGCATGAGTAGCATCACAAAGGGTCTGCCCAGAAAAAACAGTTCTATCCTTCCTTCTGCCACAACTCACTGGGAGACAGTCACTTTTGCTTTAATCCTTCCCTACCACAAGGAACATTCATGAATGTAAGATTCTTAAGACCAGTTGGTAGCAAAGAAAAATTTCCTCTTTTTTTGACAAATGGTTCACATTATTTTGCAACTTCCTGCCACAAAAATACAGCCTTAATTTTTCAGTGATTCCATTAAAGGCCAAAAATATATGCACTGTGAGACAATACATTTTTAAAAATCCTTATTTTATATTTACTTTCTTCTTACCCTGTGGGATAGAATAAAAGATGTTAAATACTACTTATAGTCATAAATATGAATACCAAGAAAAGGATAAAAGTAACATAGTGAGTAATGTTAGTTTTCCTATAAAATTTGCATCCAATACATACAGAAACAAATAAGAGTCAAAAAAGTCTTAACAGATTTCTGGTAAGTAAACAGTAAAATCCATTTATGTAACCACTAGGAACTTTTTATCCACATTTCTTAGAGACTCACCTTTCTGTATAAACTCTGAGATTCTGGAATTATGAAGCAGGTGAAAAAGAAAAAAACACAGGAATTCAGTTCTTGGTCATCCAAGTGAAGAATCTGGCATAAATTTAATCTAAAAAAAGTTAGAAAATACAGACTGGTGTTGGACCTACGAGTGTTTCCTTTGCTCTCTCTGGTTTTTGGTTCCACAAGTCATTGGTATCATACATATCTAGGTAACTGAATCTGCTCTGACTGTTGATATAAGGCTGTATAGGGAGCCCTGAGAAGCTCTCACAGTATACAGATTTTTTAAACAGAAGGATTTTAACAATACTGAGAATGGTCTAAATATTATTTAAGAAACTGTTTTGCGGTCTCACATATAAAGATGCTCTAGTAAGGGACATTAATGAGATAAGTTTCATCTGTTTAGCCTAGAAGTGTAATCTTATTTCTGTCAACAATTATTTTAATTTTAGCTGAAATTAATTACATCTATTTTTATATTATCAGGGGCCGCATGATACAAATTGGTTTATAATATGAAATCGATATTTGATTAAAACAGTATTATTACAAGTGTGGCAATATTTTTGCTAGAGTTATTATGCCTTGCTCATAATTTCTTTCCCCATTGTCAGCCGTCTTTCCAATTCAAATAAAGCACTGCACTGCAATTCAAGTATCTTGGATCTGAACTACCTCTTTCAAAATAAAAGATCCCATTCTGAGGGAAATACAAGTTTCTTTCTTTGTCTGGAGACAGTAGAAGATAGATTTATTTATAACTTTGTCTTCTGATTTGTCGCATGTTATTTAGTCCATAGGAAAAAGAGCTTTCAGATTTCACTAATTCATTAATTCTGCACTGTGCTGTTTACCAAGCTTTATAAGAAAGCTATACTGTTTTCCTGATGTAGCTGCTTCCTTGTGCCTCTTCGTAGCCATGGTTTCTGTGGCTGCAGCCATGCAGCACAGTGTTGCAGACTGGTTTTAACCACCACATTTTGCTTATTTAACCTAAACAGTCTGGCAGATCCAGCTGGCACCCCCATTTATTTCTCTGCAGACTTGATGCAGAAATCAAAGAAGAAACATGAAATAAAGGAAGCAACCTTAGCAAGACATGTAGATTTCATCTTGCAGACTAAGAGGTGAAAGGGTTAGTAGGCTGAGACTTTAGAAATTGCCAGACTATAGGAATAAAGGAGCTTTGCAGTTCCTTAAGTTTTTTAATAATTGCACTAGAATTATACAGAAAATATGTACTATTTAAATTCCTTTGTTTGGTTTCATTCTATAGATCCTTTCCAGAAAAAAAAAAAAAGCAACTTCATTTAAAGACACAAGAGTTTAAAGAATGAAGAGCTGTCACTCTGATGCTATCTTTTAAGAATGATATTGTCATTATCTTAAACTATTTCAATATACAATAATTGAAGACTGACTTGAAAGATGGAGCTTGTGTTGGGATCTTATTTTCTGCATTAACATTAAATACTATTTTCTGGAAAGAAGATTGTCATGTGAAAGAGGAAAATTTCCTCAAACCCTTTGTGTTTGATTAGTCTGCCTGTGCCTCAGGAAAATGGAGACCCCTGTGCCAGATCAGTCCATCAGAATCCCATTACAGGGACTCCATACTGAGCAGTTCGACAGAACAGAGGGCAGTTTGACTAACTTGTTCAGCATCACCAGCCAACAGAAAGACTCCCTCTGGGACTCCACAATTTTATTGGAGTATGTTACCCACTGCCAGCAACTGCTAATGCTCTTGAAGGAGTCATATTGACAATTCAGAGAATAACACTCTTTATTAATTAAATTGTGAAAGGCTGAGGTTTGAGGACTTCCAGTGATAGTATCTGATTGCAAAGATACTTTTAAAGCAATATATAAACATGTTCTATCCCTAAAATAAACTAGCTGAAGATAATCACTCAGAACAGACAGACTATGGTTCTTACCCAATAGGTGTTCCTATGGAGAAGACAAGTTCAGCTCATTGACTAATCCCAGAAGTTATGGTGGAGTCTTCCCTAACTTCTCCACATTCTAAACATACATTTATGCATATATTTCTTATATTTAGGTGAAGCTTGAGTATCAAATATCATACTTAGTGAAGGGTGGTTGTATCTTGTAGGTCGGTAACATCAGTATTATATTTGAGCTAACCTTGAGATGGAGATATACATCAGTATCAAATCTGAGGAGAGTGGTTTCATCCCAGCTGCTGGTTCAACACCAAGGCATCCACTTTTATCTCCCTCGGTTGACAGCTGCTCTGCAGCTTATCAGATAAAAGTACAACTGAGTTCCCTTCTCTGGAAGGATCTCCACTCCACTCCACTCTCCATTTAATGCCTCCATAGTCTGTGTTGCATGTGGGAAGTTGGGCAGGCTGACTGCATTCTATCCAGGGAGTAGCAACTTCATTTTCCTCTTAACCATATATTAGTGGGGAGGGGGAGAGGGGTGTAGGGCAACGTGACCGGGATCTCTGCCCGTTAAAAGGTAATTTTACCCCCAGTCTTTTTCCACAAAGATACATCACAATAAGAGGCATTCAGAGGTTCCAAAATGTTGGTCCCATATTTTACTGAGTGAAAATAGCAAACAAGATCCCTACTGTAGAATCCCAGAAGAGAAGGGGTTAATGTGTGAGTCTCAAACACCAATCGCTGGATAGTTGTGGAACCAGCCAAAGATTGTTGGTAATAACTGGCAAGGATTGTTAGCACTAACCAATGATTGTTGGTAATAACCAAGGATTGTCAGTGATAGCATGCTGTGGGAAAGAGTAGGATGTGGTTAGAGAAAGGGGCCATGCAGAGGTAGGGCAGCAGTTTTCCAGGGCAAATGTCTTTCTTCTGATTCCTGGAGATAAGCACAGCATAGTCCAGAACAAGCTCAGGAAGTCGGCATGGACTGTAGGGGGGATCAGGACCACCAAAGCCCTTCAACCCATGTGCAGCAATGTCTAAAAGAAAAAATTGGCCATGATAACTAAATGTCATAGAAGTTTCTTCTTTCTTTTCTTTCTCTTTTTTTTTCCTCTCTCTGTCTCCTTCTCTCTCTTTTACATTTTCTTGTCACTGTTTGCCCTCCAGGGCCTGAGATCATGACATGAGGCAGGTCAGAGGTACATGGTCAGAGCATAGCTGAGACCTCACTTTAAGGAAGACTCTGTCTCTTATAGTGTGGTTCGCCAATAAGAAATTACATTACTGGTCCAGGTTAACCACCTACCGAAATTGACAAGTAAAGTGGCAAATCACCCATTTCTAGATATTATTCTTAAAGACAAAAACTCCCTGGTTCTCAAAACACTTTGCAGGTGCAAGGATAGAGGACATAACTGTCCTTGGTTTTGCCTTGGCTCTGTGTGAAAGATAATTCCCACAGAATGTGAGTAAGCTGAAGGATTTCTTAGAAAACCCTCTCTGCCAGCTTTTTAGCACTCACACTTTCTCCCCTCTCTCTCTTCCTGTATTTCTCTTTAATTAATATCTTTCTTTCTCACTTCCTTTTAATCTTCTTCCTTTGTCCAAAGCACACTGCCGTGTGCTTACATAGTAGATCAGGAACTAACATACCTATTCCCATGCCAATTGTGTTTTTACTAATAAAACTTTTATTATTAGTCTGGTTTTGCAGACCCTCTGGCTTTTGTCCTTTCTTTCAACCACAAGCACTTGCAAATCGCTCTCTTTCCCTTAATGGTAATGTGTCACACGCACTGCAGGCATCCTGTTATGCTTTGTTTTTTCAGTTACTTTTGATTGTGAAATGTTTGAGAGTGTCACATGCAAGGCATTGCTCAACGATTGTCTTTGAGGATCACCAGGTTATTCCATTTCTTGGCCATCCCTAATGGTCAAAATGGAATACAATCCCTACAGACAGTACAGGAGATAGAAATAGCTTTGCCACCACATTAGCCTGTTCCTCAGGGAGCTAGTATTTCTGATCGTTATTAGTTCAATACTACTCTCATAAGGAATCTCTTTGTTACACATAAAGCTTCTTGAGGCCTGCCACAGGAATCACTAAAACAGTACATTGGTCCTATTCTAGAAAGAGCACTGTAACACCAGAGGAAATATTTAAAGGAGGTTAAAGCTGTTGGCAGAGACTTTGCTTTCTGGAATTTCTCACAAAATTTAGAGTCAGCTTACATTTTTCACAGGCATGCTGCCCAACACTAGCCATGCATGATGCCTCAAATGACTAAAGAACAAAAGAGAAACAAAAAACCAGACAAAAATTTTACAGACAGACATAGTTGAATCCAAAGTCAGAAGAAACAGCAAAAGTAAATTAAAATAACAAAACTATTGAGAAGGTGAAGCAGTTTCTCACATTTAGTGTGTAGCAGCCAGCTAGCAATGCTCTATTTGTGCAAAGTAGACCAAATTCGAAGAATTGAAAATGTGTTTGGCAATCCCAGCAGAACCTTCGTTTGTCTGCAGCATAAACCTACAATTTTGTACAATTTAGTATGTCAAGCAAGCTCAGGAGCAGACTAGAAATAAACTAGACAGTTGATATTGCAGAACAGGATTGAAGTGCATTAGCAGAGCTATGTGGGAGTTGTGTATAAAGCATCTGCTTGCATTTTGACTTGCTCAAACCAATGCCATTTACCTTTTGCTAAACTGCCCACAAAATTCCTGCATAACAGCTGGAGCAAGAGAGGTGAAAGAAGGAGAAGTGCCTTGCATGTGAACTTGCAAAGGCAGAACAGTATGCAGCCAGCAAAAATTAATGGCTACTTTTTGTCTACTCGGGGCCAAAAATTCATACCATTCATACCCATAAAATACCCTAGGAAAAAGAGTTTTACAAACAAGTGGGAACCTTATCAAACATCAGCAAACTCAGAATCTTGAAACGAAAATCTATTCTGTTGTAAATAACTCCTCTTCCTTATCCTATACAGGTTGGTAACAGTACTTCACAAACTGCTTCAATGCTGGTCCCTTCCACAGGCCACAGTCTTTCAAGAGTGGAGTTCTCCAGTGTAGCTCCCTCACCATGCTGGTCTTCAAATTGCCTCACCATGGTCCAGTGGCTGGAGGGGTGTAGTGATTGAGGCACTGACCCAGACCAGCAGGGAATCTGAACTGGTTATTCAAAAAAAATGAGCTGGTTTTGATACACTTTTTCAAGGCACCCCATTTCCTTGCATGGCAATTCCCACTACATGACCTATCCCATGTTGCCACATCAGTAACACTTCCCAAATGTCCCTCTATGGGATGATCACTCGCTGCACACCCATCCAGCAGCTCCCGCTGGCTCCTCTCCGTAGGGGTCTGCCCTGTGTCACCTCCTCCCCAGGGTCTGGCAGAGACAAGCCTCTGTGTGCTGCCATGTGCTCCTTTGTGCTGCCATGTGCCTCTGCAGGCACGTCCCACAGCTCACAACCCAATTCTGTATTATCTCTCCCCACAGAGGGGAACTTCAGCTCCAGAACCTGGAGCACCCCCTCCCATTCCTTCTTCACTAGTGTCTGCAGGACTGTTGCTCTTATATAATCCTCTCCTCTGGTTACTGTTCCCCAACAGGGTCTTTTTTTCTTCTTCTTAACTACATAGTCCCACAGGTGCTACCACCATTGCTGATTACCTCAGCTGTGACTGTTATCAGGTCAGACTCGGAGTTATCTGGCACTATCTCTGTTAGACATGGCAGAAACTCCTGGCATCTTCTCACAGAAGCCATCCAAGTAGCCTCCCTGCTTCCAAAACCTTGTCATGTATGCAGAACCAATACAGTGCTTAAACAATTAATAGAGTCAGGCTTTATGATTTTATAATCAATACCAGATGAAAACAGCACACTAGAAGTAAAACTGAAGTTACTCTGCGGAGGCAACTTTTTCACTTACAAATTCAGTGAATACTGATTGACTGTGTTATTTTTAAAAAGATCAATATTGTTATTGGAGAAGAGAGAAAGACAAAATAGTCATCCATTTGAACGAGTCAATAAAAGTAAAAATGCTTAAAAAATTCCTCAAGAGGAATAATTACATTGAGAGGATTTCATTGGTGTGAAGATTATCGTGAAGTAAATTTCAGCATCAGAAGTCAATAACTACCAGAGTGTTTTGTCCTTATTTTGCCATTTTTCCACTAGAGACATATTTCTGTGGTAAAGACAGGATAAGATAAATAAGTAAAATCTGCCACAGTATTTTGAATATGAAAACTAATTCTGTTTCTAATTGCTGATTTTTTGATGTTGGTGGTGTTTGCTTATGTTATACACTGCTTTGACAGTCAACAGAAGAGATGAATTGTGATGCCATCAAAAAGCTCTAGTTCTGTCCTGTATTCAGCCATGAAATATGTTGTTCAATATCACCTATTAAATCTTGAGTGCATGTTTATAGTTGTTCAGACAGTTTCAAAAGCTGAGAAGACTCAGTCCTACAACAAAAAAGTTAAGAGAATTGGTCTCCTACTTGATTTTTGGTCAGATAAAAACCTGTAGGGTTAACTTTCATATTCAATACTTGGCTTTATTTTAAGAAGTTTTTTTTTTTTTATATATTAGGAAGGATTAGAATATTTCATAGCTTTTAGTCTGTGTCTTATAAAAATATATATTATGAATTGGAATAGACAAAAACAATAAAGGAAATTATGGCTGAAGGAAAGCAAGATTTATTTTTCTAATCAGCAAGCTGGATATTGTGGTGATAGTATATATCTATATGATATATTTTGTTCAGTCCTGTTTTTTGGTATCAAAGTCTTTGGCCACTTGTATCACAACATATATAGGCAACATAATAAAGGTAGAAACTATGTATTTAAAAAGAGATACTCTGAAATTTTAATATTGTACTGCCTTATGATTAGAAATACATTTAATAAGCATGCATGTTTATAACGCTATAAACTGTACTCTGTACTACACTACTGTACTACAGCAGTGCTATACTACTATTTCTAAACTACTTGAAGAAATCTCTCATCCATAGATTTGGAAGCTGCCATATGTTCCTGAAACAATGAAAAGTTGTTTCTTTACCCAGGGGTGGAACTGCTTTTAAATGCAAAAACGTGACTAGAGTTTTTAAGTACTAGAAATTGGTACATCAAATAGAAACAGATGAGAATTATGTGTTTATTTGGCCATAAAAGATACTTAAGTGAGTTTAAGTGGCCTCACATACTAGGATGAGTTTTTCTATATGAGCCAGCCAGACTAACAGTAACAACGCAGCTTTTTTTGTAGATGCTGACCAAAGTAATAACTATTTTTAAGACACCAACACCTAAAAGTAAATGCATCCCTTCCAGTACTAAGACAATAGTGTATTTACTACTAGTATTTAACATCATTTCACTAATCTACTTAAATTGTGTGTCTTTTTGTTAATCTATGGGAGTTTTCATTCATTCTTTTCAAGACCCACAGTTTGAGATCTGAAGTACTCCGAAAGGTCCTAGGAACAATGTGAGGTTCTGTAGACTGGAGCCTGACAGTTAAGAGGATGTTTAATCCCCTGCACCCATACATAAGATTTTAATAAAAGCATTTAAGTTTTTGAAAATTATTGTTAAATGTGCAATTACTTCCATGCCAAGTTTATTTCATTCCAAATTCAGGTGTACATGTCTCAGCTCTTATTTTTAAAGACATTTATATTGGCAGAATTGAAACATAACTAATTTGGGCTAAATGTTCAATAATCATTATCCTGCCCTGACTTTTCTATGGGTGGGGATACTCAGTCTCTTTGAATGATGCACCTCAACTCAGCACTGATGCCTGTAGCTTGAAAGCATGCTCCAGCAAATTTTCTCTGAAGATTTTCACACTCTTTCCATTTAGTATGTTTTTTTAGCAGCTCGCTAGTGTCAAGATTACTTTTTTCTTTAAACTCTATTCTTTGCCCACAGTGACAACTTGTTTTTATAGGGCTGAAGGGCAAAAAGATAAGTAATCAGGCTATCTTTGCAGACACAGTTTTAGAGGAAAGACACTACAAAATTATTTTCTAACAATTGCTGCTGCAAAATGTAAAAACCATTTGATGTCTATGTGGTCCTATTTTATACCAAATCTCTACAGAGAACTTCTTAAAATTATTCAGTTGATATAGTGTGTCTTTAAACCTACCATATTTACCGGTGTGAATTCAAGGATGACTCCTAAATAGATAAGGAATTATCTCATAGAAGCAGATGAATTGTTTTCTCCCTAGGAAACAGAGCTTTCAGTACCATAATTTAATTTACCAAGGAAGTATTTGGAGAAGTATCACACTAATCCAATTCAATCCATCTATACATCTTCTATGATTGATAGAAAGACAGTCAATTAGAAAAGGGTAATTCATAGCATCTTTCACCAGTTCTTTGTCTAAATTATCCCTTGGAGTACTTACCTTCTCTCTTTTTCTGTAACCTACAAAGGCAGTTAGAGAGGAGAGGGCAAAAATGTTGTCTACATTGACTAAATTTATTGTTTGCTGGATGGTAGGACAGTAAATTAAAACTCTTCCTTTTCTCTCCCCATTCCTAATTACTGTTGTAGTCATAAGATAATCTATTTGCACATACCTTTTTCCAGCTTGTTTTGTATCACTCAAATACAGCTGCATAAAATCTGGTGGCTTATTTTTAGCTAGTACCTTCCAGAATGCAGATGAAGTTTTTTTAGAGGTGAAGGATCCACTACTGCTTATTTCAGGGTTTAATCGTTTTCACTGTTCAAAATCTATTTCTTGGTATCATTCCAGTTTCTGCCTCTGGGTTTTTTTATGTCTTTCTCTGCCTGGAAAATTGCAAAGTACTTAAGCAATTGGCTTTTTCTCTCTGTGAAAGTACTTTAAAACTGCAATCAAGTCACTTCTCAGGTTTTTCTCTCAAATGTGAAGTCTGAACTCCATGTAGCTCTGTGATAAACATTACTTCTGCCTCTTGGAAATGACTCTTCTGTGACTCTTTTTTGCACTTTGCCCTATTCCATATGTCACATATTTTAAAATGTGAGTCCTACATACTTGTTTTGATAATGCATAGTTTGTATGCAACAGAAAAGGTCATTTATCTTTTTTAACTTACTCTGAGCAAGCAGATGATAAGGTCAAAATCAGAGTCAAAGGGAGGTTTAAAATCAGTTAATCAATTTCTGTGATCCTTTAACATGTATTATTTCTTTACTATACCAACTTAAGCATTTATGTATGCTAAATTTCACAGTATGTCTTGTTTCCAATATTTTGATGGAGGGAAGTACACACTAAAACAGACCATCACCAGTTTTCTCTTATAGATCCTCATTTATCAGACCAGTACCTTAAAAACAAATGGTGAATTATTGCTTGGAAAAACTCACAAAGATTAAAAAAATCCATGTTATGAGAAACTTAACCACAAACTGTACTTACTTGTTTATGCAGAATATACAACTCTTTCTGTTTTACATGCAAGGAGCTCTTTTTTTATTAAAAATAAAAAAGTCACACTTTGTTCCAGCAAAATAAAGCAGAACCAGTGTTAACTTACAGTTAATGTAATTTGGCTAACATTTTTATGATATTAGTTGCTGTCAATTATATATTCTGCACCGTGTAGTTGAAACAATTTGCATAGAATAAATTACTAGTTATTCTGAAACTATTTTCTCATAGCATAGTACTGTAAATGTGCTATAATTGCCTCTGATATTTCTCTGACAGGTTTTGGTATTTCATACTCATTGAATGAACAAAGCATGCACTCTATCCAGCAGGGTGCATTAAGAATAAAATGAAATCTGGCACTGACATGCCACTTCCATTGATATTCATGAAGGAAAATGTAGTTTAGCAGCTCAGTCCAAGACTCCTCAAAGTGAATGGGAAGAGTCACAGCAATATCTATGACAGCTGAATCACAAACAGAGGCCCAGCAGAGGCAAGCTACCTATGGCACATGAAAATGAGACAACAAGCCCAGCACCCATACTGGATGAAAAATAACAAGACTGTTCTTAACCGTGTTAATCTGTCTTGCAGTAAATATCTAATGGCCTACTGCTTAAGTTCAAATAAATAACCAAGTCCTCTAATAAATTATTCAGCCATTTCTGTGCTGCCGGCTATGTACCAGACACATTTCTTTGACTGTTGGCACACACACCCCATTAGCATTCTTGTAGCAACTTTTTAGTTTTGAATGAGAACAAAGTCCATGTAATTTCTCCTTTTAGTTTTTCTTTTTATGATTTTTTTTTTTAATTGCTGTGGTAACGTTGAATGTCTCTGAAACCAAAATAGTAACAGAAGTTTTATGCTACCAAATGAATGGGATTTTAATGAACGTTTCTGACATAAAAAATTATACCAGTACCAGAAATAATTTCTTTTTACCTTTTTGACTGCATATTTACAATAAAATTTTATGGATTTTGGACCAGTTAAAATTTTTGGAAAATATATTCCAAACTTCAAAGGTGTTTTGAGCATCTCAGTTATCTTTATTTCTGCATGTGTCTTTATCTCACTGTTTATAACAAGTGTTTGCACTAAGAATTTTCAATATTTAGACAGATATCTATTTTACTTCTTGGGCATGAATCCTATAAACGCACTGGGACACACCTTGTAAGCTGCCTCCAAGACTGTAACATATTAATTCATAAGAATTTCTCCAACTTCAGTGCTTTCCCCAAATTATCACTCAAGTTATTATTTTAATGGAATTGATAGAATTAAAGAACGTCCTGCATTGAAAAGCACCTTGGAGACTACCTAGTTCCAACCCCCCTGCCGTGGACAGGGACACCTTCCACTTCATCAGGTTGCTCAGAGCCCCATCCAACTTGGCCTTGAGCACTGGCAGGAATGGATCATCCATAACTTCTCTGGGCAATATTTTCTAGTGCCTCACCACTCTCACAGTAAAGAAATTCTTCTTAATATCCAATATAAATCTGCCCTGCAAATCTGTCCTGTCACTACATGCTCTTTTAGATAGTGTCTCTCTGTCTTTCTTGTAGGGTCCCATCAGGTACCAGAAGGTGCAATTAGGTACAACCCGATGCTCTTTTTCAAGCTGAACAATCCCAATTCTCTCAGATGTTCCTCACAGGAGAGGTGCTTCATCCCTCTAATTCATCTTGGTAGCCTTCATGTAGACTCTCTTCAAGAGATCCATGTCCTTCCTGTGATGGATCCCAGAGCTGGATGCAGCTGGATTATCCATAGAGTAAAAGTTGCATGTGCACCTAGGTTATGAATCAAGGTCCAGTTATTTGGTTTAATTTCCCTACATGTAATGAAAAATTTCCATTTAATTTACTTAATTTACTTTAATTTCGATTTAATCTTCCTGGATAGCACTAATTCTCATTTTTATGAGGATTTGTCGCCTTTGATCTACTTCAAGTTGGCATGAAGTTCCTGACCTGTTACTGTCAAGAAGCACAACTTACACCTGTGTCACTTCAGTGAGTGACTCTTGTCGAAAAGCTTCATACTGGTAACAAAGCAGTTTTAGGCTTGCCAAAAATGTAGTATTTTCAACTGTGTTTATAAAGTAAACACTTTTGGGATAATCTAGGGATGCTTCAATATGTGACCATCTGGTTGTAAAATTAGAGAAAAAAAGCTTCAACATTGCATAGTATAATCCATTTTCTAAAACTGCTAACATTTTTATTGCCATTTAAAGATAGGGATAATAAAATTGACACAATTATTCTAGTGCAAATTTTAAAAAAATGGGGAAAAATATGCTTTTGCTATAAGTACAAATATCATCTTTATATTAAGGTTAATTTCTTTATACTGCATAGAAGTTACAAAACAGGCAATTAACCTATCTTTGCTCTACTTACACACCAATTATTGATTAGTGTAATCACTATACAAGTTATTAAATAGGTAATTAATCATTAAACAAACTCTTGTTGGCAAGATCAATTCATACTTCATACTGTTTTGAAGATCTGAATACAAGGTTTAATTTCTTTCCCTGCTTTCCCCTCTGTATTGCAGAGTAGTAGTTTTAGAGACTGTATAATGATTTCTATTAATAATATATGTGTAATTCCTTTGAGATAAATATCTACTAAAGTAAAAGTCCTTATGAAGTCCTACTGACTGTCATTTTGAAGGCAATTTCTTAGGAAATAGTTCAGAAACTTGGTTTTCAAAACCTTTAGCAACACATTTCCTTAGTGTTAGGTTATTGACCAATACTAGAAAATAAATTACTTCAAAGCCATCTTTTTTCCTAGACAATGTTGGTTTAGTAAAATTAGGATGGTTTGCAGCAAAGCCCATTTAGTTTTAACAAAATATATAATTCTTTGCCAAGACAAGAAAGGCCATTTAAGTTATTCTAACCTATAATATTCTCCACTATCCAAGCATTGCAAATCAGTTCAATACATCTAGATTTACATTTTTCATGAAATCTCCCCTCTTCTCAAATGGCAGAGAACTTTCATGATCTCAAAGGAGATACCTTACAGCTCATACATCATAGGATTTTTATTTCCTCTGCCAGCCACAGTAGACAGAAGTCAAAACTAGTTTCAGAGCCTCAGTAATTCAGTCAAGCAAATCAACAACTTGCAAAAATGCAGTTCATATACAATCAGCTTGAAATCAATTATGTTAATCAGTTTAAACCAAATTTGTGGGGGTGCCTTCCCCTGAAGTCCTGGGGGGAGGGACCCTGCAGGGTATGGGTCTGTCCCTGTCCCTGCTCCCATGTCACTGTGCCCCATACCTGTTCCTGGTTGGGGGGTTTGGGTGCCTGGGCCAGGGAAGAGAGCAGGGTCCCACGACTGGGGTCTGCCTGGGAACTCCAGCCATGTGGCTGGAGGAATTAAATAATCCCTGAACATCTACAAAAATATCACTTCATCTTTCCTTCCAAATCCATCATTGTCTTATATATTGTTGTAAGGATTCCCATCACTACAACAAAATTTTAGGTTAGAAGCAGGTCTGAATGAAATTATTATTGAAAGTTTTGTTCTCAGAAAATCCATTTTAGGTTTTTATGTCAATCAAAGGTAAGTCTACTTATCCTTAAGGAATACACATTCTGAATTTATTTCAGCTCAAACACATGCCTGAAAATTTTCAGGAAGAATAATATTAGTTATAACTTCATAACCCTTGGCATGTTCTAGATGCTTTGGAATAGGAAACATATATTTTGTGTTACAAAATGTGTTGTACAGGGCATGAGCAAGGAATAAAGAAAATGTTCTGTCATGCATTCTGAAATCGAGAAACGTTTGCCATTCTGTCTCATACATGTAATTTGCTTCCGTTTAAGGTTCTCCTGCACAAAAACACAGTGACCTGTCATTTACTTCTCCATGCAGAAGAAAATAACCTACAGAGAAAATAACATACAGAGTAGCTGCAGTGTGAAAATTGAGCAGCAAATATAGGGGAAAACCAGACTCAGTGCCACATATATGCAGAGAAGCCACATACACACAGGAAACATCTCAGTGACACCAAAGAGCAGAAATATCTCCTCGAACAATGTGACTCAGCTGACTAAAATCTGTCTCTTAAAAGCCTGCCATAATCATGGGAGCTCTAAGATTGTACTTTAAGGTTCTGTGTATTTATTACAGTGTTATTTAATGACTGTGAAGTAGATTTTTAGAGCAAATGTATAACATTCTGCTAAGTGGCTTTTAACCTTAGTCTTTTCCAGCTGTGCCTTTGCACCCCAGAATTCGCCAAATTGTCCAGATTTCATATACATCTATGGAATGATTTTAAAAATAAGCCTTTCAACTTTATCCCTTTAAAAAATGGAAATATATTTGAAAAAAAATATTAGAAAGAATCTCTGGATTTTCTCACCCTCTAAAAAAAGAAGAAAAAAGGAATTATAACTTTTATTCTTTATTATATTTTCCAAATTTTTCAGTTCTGACACAGAGTTCTTACAAAACCTGTTGCCTTGTCAAGACCCTGGGACAAAGACAAGAGAAGTGTACACTGTATAACACTGTTTCCCATTAATATGCTGAGTTTTGTGGGCAATCTGCATTCCCTCTCCTTAAAAAGGCAAAACCATCATACTCAGCCTGTGAGAGTTCTAGAATCTTCAAAAGATAAATAATGAAATCAGGAAAGACAATTGCTGAGGAAATGTTAGCAGATATATTTTTGTTACTCCTCAGCAGGCCTAGGCTTTTCCTTTATTCACGTCATAAAACATAGCATAGACCTCCTTTACAGCACAGCATTGATCACTAAGTTGATTGTCAACATATGAGGTATTATTTTATGTGTATCCTACAATTTTGACAAGAACACCTGAGCAGAGCACCTCAGTGAAAACCAAAGATAAAATACAAGCTGTGCCTGGGAGACTACCACTCGGAATGGGCAAGTTTTTCTGGAGCAGAGATTATCAAAACCCATTTCCATTTCCCAACACAAGTTTCCCTACAATACTGTGATTCAGGCTGTCATGAGAAGGTTAATTTAAACCAAAAGCAGTTACAAAGGCAAAAATATCAAAAAACTCATAAGTGTTATTCTTTAGTAGCATGTCCCAAGAGAACGAGAAAGAAGAATAACAAACAATATAACTATTGCAAATTCAGTTGGCTGAACCATATTTGAATTGCATTGAACCTGGCAGCAGCAAACGCAGGTAAGAAAGCTTTCTACTTCACTCTTAAAACCTTGCTTTAAAAGTCTACACTGAGTGTGATACAGCCTGAGGCTAAATACCAGCATGGAGAGAAATAAATGACAGCTCTGTTCATTTCAGTTTTTCAAACTTCATCTCAAAGCTCTCATTCAGTATATGTTGATAGCAGAAAAAAACACAGCAACTGTAATTCTAAGACTTGCAGGAAAGCATGCATACATAATGTGCAACCCTTCAGCATTTTCTATGTATTGTTCTGGTTTGCTATGTTCACAGAACTTGAATTGAAGGGGAAAGCATGTGTACATTCCAGCCCATAAACAGACAAGAAAAAGAGTGTCATGTACCTCATACAAAGTAGTAAGGCAAAACAGTCTTTTCCAATCACTGTTGGTAGATATGTGTATATGCAGGTATGCATGCAGACTCGTACTGTCAGCAAAATTAAAATTGACAAACGATAACTGCACTGCATGATGTTATGCAAATTTGATGAGCCCACAGCAGGATCTAGAAACTCTTAATCTTTGCATTTAACTTTAAATAAGTAATTGCCTTTTATTAAACTATGAGCAGCAGGGACTTAAGTTTCAGATAGAACCTTGAAGTTTCATGTTGATCTTTGTTCTGAACTACCAATGTAAAAACCCAATGCCAGTGTCAATTACAAATAGATCCAACAGATAGGAACCTGGGAATCTCTTCTAGATACAGTTTATGGTATACTTGTCGTACTGGTTCACAGTTCAGAATACATGTACCTTAAATAACATAATAAATGTTTTCCAAATCTAAATTTAAGGTTTGGAAGCAGTTTGTAAATGTTTGTAATGACAGTATTCTTCACCTTTCTTTTAATGACAGTATCCTTCAAATTTCTTTTTTAAAAAATTGACTGTTCAGAGAGCTTCCATATATGATTCATGTTCCTATTCTCAGGTATGTTTGGAAGAAAGGACACATACTTTTATTGGCAGACATTTCTGCAGGATTCATGAAAAGGCCTTTTACTGAATAAACTTAGAAGTAAGGGCATCCATTGTCCCTTTGATAGCATAGGGTTAAAATGTTTCTAAAATCATGGAAAGAAAAGCTGAGGCCTGGTAGGGCCTGGGAAAGAAAGCCAGAGCTGGGTAGGCCTTGGGAACAGATGTTAGACTTTGTCTTTACTGGATCATGTGAAACTGCACCTGCATAACCAGCATATGATAAAACGCGATTGTTTAGTAATTAAATATAATTATTGTTCAATCGCAACAAGAAATGCTGTTGGGAGGGGGCCTGAGAATTCATGTTTAGGTAAGATCAGTGTATACAATAGAACAATACAAGTCTAATGATTAAAATATGGTTATACAACAGTTATGTAACAAAAGGGTACAAAAATGTGTCCATCTCAAATCCATGTTGGAGTCAGATTTGGGTCTGTACCCCTGATTCCCAGAGCTCTTCAATAAAAACACCTGCATACAATCACACCGTGATTATGTGTTTCTACACTAACACCTTTGAGAAATTCTTTCAAAAATGGAAATTTTTTCAAATGCTTATAATGCATGAGTCCAATTAAAGAAGAGGTGACTGCTATCTCACAGATCAGACTATTAACATTAGCTTCCTTTATTAAGAAGTAAACTACTATCTAGCTGTGGGTTTGGGGTTCTGAGACCAATATTGGGCAACACTTAGGAGCTGTTAAAGACATCCTGTTTATTCTCTTTGGACCGTATTGGAAGTACTTTTATAGTTATTAATACAAAAAAGAGAACAGCAGTGAAAACTTCTAAGGCCTCCAGGTGAAGCACAAGAGCATAAGAAAACATTTTAAACTCTTGGGTGACATCTGGAGCTTTAGATTGTAATGTTTTTGACATTTCATTCTCAGCTCATCATTTTCCAACTTTGTATATGGTATTTCTTTTACCTTTATTTGATCCTTCTTAGTCTTCATAGATATTCTGCATTCTTGTGCTTGCACCTACATGCTGCCACACTGAAAGTAAGTTGTCAAGGTGAAGAGGCCAACACAAAGCACTGCATTGTTTTTTTGATCAGTGTTGATTTTTTCTTAATGATGGGTACTCTCAGCTGTCCTGTTTATTATATTTTGTTTGCAACTGAACCACTCTCTGAGAACTCATCATTATCTTGCCCGGTCATCAAAGGTTTTGAGGGTGCAGTAATTACTCAATAATTCACCTGATGCTTCAGAGGTCAACATAAATTACCAAAGGCCTGTAATTTAAATATTTGCTGGCTTTCTGCTTCACAAGTTTGATGGACATCTTAATGGTATGACTAAGATTGCTGAGGAACATAACGACCACCCTTTATAAAGATCTCACAGCTGCAAACACTCTCACAATAACCTTCAATTTATAGTTGTGCTTTCTGAAACTAGATTTGTATTTTCTGTCAGATATACTTAATACCTCCAGAATGCTTCTGCCACGTGTGTCATTAACTTCACCTGAAATGTAACGATCCATCCCTTCTAAAATTACATCAAATGGGATGACACTTTTCTGCAATGAACTTCTGATATTGCAAAGGTTGTGCTTTATTGAAGCTTTTCTTTAGGATTTCTACTAACAAAACTGCAAGAAACTGTTAATGGTTCCTCATGAAATTATTTGCACAGAATGACAAATTCTTGATTAAACAATCTGGCAACGAATTTTCATTAAATTGAAAAGCTATTAAATTATATAGACTTACTTTACTTTAGCATTCAGCAATCTACATTTAATAGTTGCTAGGCATTCTTCTAATGTCTAAACTATTCCTAGACAGAAACAAAATGGATTTTGTAATAAAAGTAGAATTAAAGAAAATAAAGTAATAGGAATCTGTTAATTTTTATTCACTTTATTTTGTACCATCTGTATGCTAAGGACTTTGTAAATGGTATAGTAAACAAGTGCACATATGGACAGGAATATATGCCAAAAAATTCTCCAACAAACTGAGAAGTTAAAGCAAAATGATAGGGAGATAGATATCTTTTTTCTATTAACAGGTGACTTCTATTACTGGTGTGTTTACTGGATTTTTGGGATATGGGATGTTTGTTTTTAAATTAAATCATCCTTTATTTCATCCACTTAGTAAGATTTTAATTTTGTCCCAAGACTTCAAAGGGACCAGAAAGCAATACAAAAACCCCTGCCACTTTTGGAAAGGACTTGTAAAGACTGTTAGCTTTATTACTAATTGTATTTTACCATACTTTGCAAGTTATGAATTATAGGGATAGGCACCCTATCTATACTCTGCTAGCACTGCCTTCTGGGGTGTCTAACTGATGCTAGCATTATTCAGCATATGTATGATGGGAAGCTTTTCCTTACTCTTAATGCACAGTGCAGCCAGATTTAAACAGCACAGAAGATTATTTTCCCCTCAAATAAGAACTGAAGACAGCAAGGCATTAGCAATTTCAGGGTGTTGTCAGACTAACATCCACAAGTCATGCCCAAATGAGGTAACAAAATTGCCTTTCCTTCTAGCACCATCCTGTGCTGAAGTTTCTGTTAAGGCATGAAGAACCTCAGTATAAAGGGCTGGACCATGGGGGTGATCAGTGTCTGGTCACTACTGCTTGAAAGAAAAAAGGCCCATGCCCTAAAGGCTTACTGGCCTTAGAATCTTGCATCAGTACTATCAAATATGCAAATCAATATTCAAAAAGTATCCACCTCTTGTGAGGGGCACATCAATTTAGCCTTTGATATCTTGGTTGGAAAATAATAAGTCTTGCAGGTAATATTCAAGCTAAACCTACTGGAAGCCACTTTAACTCAGGCAAAAACATACACAGAGCCCCTGTCTACCTCAGAGCACAAGACATCTGAGGTCATAGGGGACTTTTCCTCCTTTATTTTGCTGACAACTCTATGGAGTGTTTTCAGCCAACCCTGAAAGCTTCTTCAAGATCCACCAGTAGAAGCATGCTTCTGCCTTCTTAGATGTGGGGTGCGTGCTGGTAGCAACAGAAATAAAAAGTAAAATAAAAATTCCTTCTGTTTTCTATTTTTTTTAATATGACTAACCATTAAACATGGCATGTAAAACCTAGACTGCATGGGTGAGAGCCCTGTCCCTGATCCTTCCTATGTCAACACTTCTTGTGCCAGAGCACGAGTTCAGCCTCCAGGCCAATCATTTACAGATTTGAAAGACACTTGTTCCTGAAGTCAAAACACTCATGGCAATTCCTGAGGAGATATAAATAAGTTCAAGGGGCATTTACAGAGCAATAACAGTGTGTTTAGGCTCAAGGAAATATTGATAGCTGCAGACTCTTTCCAAGTCCCACGAGGCAGTACTCAGGCCCTCAATCCACTCCACAGAGCTATCACAGTAGCATTAAGCACTGTTGCTGTGAAGGCAGTCAGCCATAAAATCAATATTTTCTACTACCAGAAAAAATCTTGCCCATCTTTCGCTTGTGCAGCTGCTCTTTCTCCTGCTGATTTGCAAGCAGGGAACAGGTATGTTGAAGCAAGTACTAGCAAACCTCGACCCAATCTTCAGCTTGTTATACAGAGGCACTAAGGCAGAAGAACTAGGGAGTTATTTTTCAGCCAGTGAAGGACAGGCACATGAATTTTCTCTTTCTCTCTCTTACATGTCAGAAAAAAAAAATGAGAAACCAACAAGTTTGATGCATTTCCTTTGTGATTTAGTAAATCTCCAGGTTGTTCCTGAGGCAATACAGTGATGTACTACTTTTCCTTCAGGGGAAAGGGAAGCTCACAGCAGAGCCCCTGCTTAAATGACATTTCAGAAACACTTTTTTTCAGTTAGCTTAGCTCCCAGCAGAAAATACCAGCTTCCTATTTCAAGAGAAATACCCTAATGAATTCAGTCCAAGAAATACATTTTAAACTGTGTAAGTCAAGCCCAGGAGAAATAAAGAGGGGAAAACATATAGCATGATCAGTAAGTTTGTGTTCTAGTATAACCACAAACTAAAACCTTTATTCAGTGCTGGTGGCAACATCAGTGCAGCTGGCACGAGACAGGTTGCTGAATCTGTTAGTAAAACTGTGTCAGCCCTGTTCATGTATATATTACTCAAGAATTTATTGTCCTCAGGAAACTACAGCAAAATACAATCCAGAAATTATGAAGTAAAAGGACAACATTTAAAGAACAAATGTTGAATGATATTGAGACAGACACATTGTTGTATATATTGGAAAGAAAAAAATACACTGGTTTTTCTCACAATTATCATCTGGTTGCAAAGAAAACAATAAAGATGGAAGAAACTCATATACTGTTGATTAAGAAGATAAGAGAAAGATGACTATTTTGGGTTTTGAGAAAATGCATATTTGGGTTCTCAGTAGAACTCAAGTGAATGGCTGGCAGAGGCAAAATTTAAAAAGAAAGGAGTTATGAAAACACTTGAGTCTATTACCTTATTAGGTCTCCTTCACCTTGCATAGTTAAATGTTTTGCCTTTGAGTCTTAATATGTCATGGGGCAGTATTTTTCTTCCTGCTGTTTTCTGTAACCTTCAATCAATCTGGCTGTCTGGTTACAATTCTATATGTATATTTTTCTAAACAGAAAATTCCCTCATGGTAACACACCATGTCATGGAGTTGAGAGAAAACACGTAGGAGAGGTTAGCAAGATGGGTTCTATTTGTTGAAGCTAAATTGTTCACGCTCCAATGTACTGACAAGTCTCAGTAGAAGACCCTAGAAAATTCTGTTTTCAGATGACACTCAGTACATTTTGCCAAGAAATAAAATTTGAAATATATTAAACAGCTGCCACATATCCAATGTTTCTCTCATTTTATTAATTTGTAGTGTTATTTCCTCCATCAGAACAATTATAAATAACACTTGGCAGCAAAGTGCCCCATATTTCTATTTGCCATGACCTATTGATATACCATGCGATGTTAAGCCTTTACTCACCCAGACAGCTTTTCTGCCTAGAGCTCTTGAGCTGATATCCTAGCAGACAGCCTTGCTTTACAAAGCAGTTATAAAGGCTTTCAGAAACAGCAATATTTCCATAAGATGGAATAAGAAAATCTGAAAAGTTGAAGTATGTTTTATGTTGTGACGTACAGTTTTTTATCAGTCAACAGGATCGTGACACTGAGAAAAATTTGTAAGAAGTTTAGCTTTTGGGCATTTTTAAATACTGTTTAATTTTGCAGCTATTCTCTGTGCAAATTAGAATACAGCCTTTCTTAACTCACCATGAAAAAACTTCAAGTGTTACAAGAGATGGTATGGTCTTGGCCTACCTGTCAACCTGTGTCTTGATTACAGTGAATTTTATCATTCTCAATTTCATTTTAATGCCAAAGCAGAACTTTAATTACTTGAATAAAAAGGTGAAAGAGGGAAGAAAGGACAAGAATGTGAGTGGCTAATAAAATAATTGGGATAAAAAAGGTATGGGTTAATTAGGGATTTAACTTCCATGAGTTAAAAAGCCCTGCTCAAACACTTTTACACAAAGCCCAATCTATATCTCACTGAGGTCTACAGAGGAAAAATCCTCTTCAGCTTTAAAAGACTTTGGATCAGCCCCAAAACGTTAATTTTGCTTTATGTAAGTCTGTGGACTAAGGCTTTCCTTCCTTTCAGGGGAAAGCTGATCCACTAACAGCATCTGGCAGCTTTGAGATAATGTGGGTTTTTGCGTGTGCCTACTTGCCCCAGGCCTGTTCTGTGTTTATACGCCTTCTCCTGAAATGCCCCACTGTCTCATAGGAATTACCAAAAGGATGCACAGCATGCCTCCACCCTCAGTTATGAAAAGCTTCTTTTTCTAAATGGCATTTATCATTCTTTATAACAGCCTTTCATCTGGCCGAGCACATATAGTGCTTTATAGGAGACAAAGTCTAGGCAGCAATGTGGGCATTCAGGAGGTAGCAGAGCATCAGCAATCTAAATATCTCTCTGAGAAGATCTCTGCAGTATCATCAGTCCAAACCATTTCCTAAAAAACGTAGCATTGAAATGATCTGATACAGAAGGAATTTGATCTTTTCATGTCCTGCTTGAACAAAAAGCCTGAAAGAATAAAATCTAGTAATCTAATTATCTCTCAATAAACATGGGTTGTCATCACATTGTCTTCCTTCTCCTACAATCCTTACTTCTCTAGAGGGTGATAGGACTTTTCCAAGAGAGAAAAAGAAGAGAAGAGAACACAAATTCGATTAATATGTGATTCACCGATATCCAAGCAGACCCGGGATTATTATTCTTCACTTTATTTAAATTTCTCCCCCTTTTCCACAAAAGTATAAACACAAAACATGGAGGACTGTCCCTGTTTGAAGGTACACCTACTGACACACACACACACACCACACATCGATCGATCGATCAATCCATCAATCTCAGATGTTCTCTTGTATACCTCCATCTACCCAAGCTTGTCTATTTCTTCCCATAAGCTTCACTCTCATTTTCTTCTGTCCTTGTGCTCCTCCACAGGATTCACTCCTCAGGTGTAAGAGAAAATAAGCAAGTTCTAAGCCTCAACTCATCCTTTATTTTGCTAAAATTTACATTATAAAATCCTCATGGAGTGTTTAAACAGGCTGAGACAGTCACAGCTCAATTTTCAACTGAAAGAAATGAATCTTTTTCCAAGATCTCATCTTCTACAGAAGTGTTTAATAACCTAAATCTAACCTGTAGTGAAAAGAAAATTAAAGAAGCATTGCATTTTTCTCAAATTCTTTAATTAATCACCTCCTAATCTAACCAGCTTCTGATTCTTCTTTGTGTGTTCTTCAGAAAAACAAACTTTCTCTAGAATCACTTTTCTTTGTAACAAAAGCATAGTGTCTTTCCCTTCAATTTTCCTTTTGACTACTCCAGTAAAAACCTAAAATCCTGAGTAGGCTGGCAAGGGAGACACTTTTGCAAATGCCTGTACACCTGATGCAAAGAGTAGTTTGTATTTACATTTTAACTTGTTTTCCACTCTTCAGAACAACCATTTTCATACCTGTAGGTAGTCTTCAGGCAATAGTCATTCAAATAAACCATGTCAGCAAGCAAGTTTTGCTTTTGATTTTGTATTGCACTGTAATTATATGACATTCATCTATTCTCATAGTTTAATACTTGATGAGGGGTGCTTAAAGCTCTGCATTTCCATTTCCATATTTTTTTTTTACTTTCATAGTCAACTAAAATACAGAGATTAAAAATTTCAAAACCACACATGATGAAGCTTCTGAAAATGAAAATCTTCAGTATTTTTATTTTAGCATCATACACTGATCTTTTTACTGTTACATCTTACTGAGCAACATCTCATCTTTGACCTTATTGTACTTTTCTTTTTTAAAGTACCAACAACAACACAAATAGGCAGTGGCCATCACAATGAATATTCTGACTAGCTGCCACACGTAGAGTCGAGGAAAACTGTCCCTTAACCTCATAGTTCCTTGACCCTAACTAATACCTTTAAATTTTAAAAGAAATCAATTGTGGTAAGTTTAGAATCTCATTCTGTGCACTTCAGCACAGATGTCTGAGTATGCTTTCTGTACCAGTCTGCCTCCCCAGTGGGGTGAGCTACTGACCAGGGCAGACTCTCTCAGCTGATCATATTTCCTTCCTTGTATGCCAAAAATACTCTAAGCCTCCTGAATCTCTTTCTAGCATAACTGATGGAACCCAGACAGAATTAGAATTACTTCAAAATGAAATGTATCTTATACCTTTTTAAACTACATGAAAATATGACACAGAGGGACTTGTAATCAGATTCAGGGGAAAGTGGAGAAGTCAAACTCATGATTCACCCATTTGAATTTCTCAATATGGGTAATAAATGAGGCATTTCTGGAGCAACTGAATAATTTGTACATTTTCACAGTAGATCAGACTCATATAGCAGAAGCTGGTTTTGTAATTTTGACACATTGAGGGAAATTCAGTGACTTAATGTTCAGTGATTTTCATTTCCACCTTCATGGCATTCTGTTGGAATACAGGCAGGCAAATCTTATAAAATAAGCTACCTAGAAACACTTGCTACCTAAAGGATTTTACTTTCTCACACTATCAGAGATTCTTTAGTTATATTTCTTGTGTAAACCTGAGTCTCAGAGTAAGCTACACAGGAATTTTTATATAGTTTTAAAAGCTCAGATTAGCTTTGTACCTAAAGTCACTTTGATCACTGATATATCCTTATGCTAGTAAGGCAGAGAATGAAAGAATTTAACACTTTTATTTTCTAAGAAGAATACCATAACCTTTGAATTAGAATAATAAATATCAGCATAAATTTATATAGATTGTTACCCAAGGAAGGATAATGCAAATTCATTGATAATATAATAAAAGAGGTTAATTGCTTTGCCTCCTTCTGCATACAAAAACCAAGAGGATGTGACTGAACAAATTACTTATACCTTAAGCTGGAAAATAAGTTCCTTTATATATTTCGAGACAAAAAAAAAAAACAAACAAAACAAAACAAAACAAAACAAACTAACACATTTTCTTCCCTGAGTGAATGTTTAAAAGGAGAGTAAAAAATTCACTGGAAGGATTCACACTGACATGAGCCAAAGAGAAGTTCCTGCATATTAAATTGGAGCCAGAACAGCAAGAGTTCATAACATGGCTGACTGACAGAATTTCTTTATGTCTGTGCAGAGGCAAGTTCAAACATAATGCCTTTAGGAAGAGAACTCTCCCCTGTGTGACCTGTGCCACAGAATGGCATCAGAAAGCAGTTAATTCGTTTGAAGGGCAGGTATTAATCTACTTTAGGAAATAAAAATGAGCAGTTGAAAGACAGAATAGTACAGTCAGGTTGATTTTCTTCTCTTACCTCTTTTTCATTTTTTTGCGATCTTATGTTTCACCACAGCATTCATTCTTCACCAGTTTCAAATCTGAAGTGTAGATAATTAGTCATTGCATATACTTTTCTCTTCCTAATATGCCTTAGACAAAACTAGTTGTTGTGAGGGTGCTTCTCAGGCCCTCCTCCAGCAAACTAGGCTGCATAACAATGTGAGGTCAAACTGGAACCTACGCACACCAGTGATTATTAACGATGCCATTTGAGAGGGTATTTGCCCAAAGCCTGGCAACTGAAGTGGCCAAAAATCAGCAACCATATACAGCAGTCATGGAAAAACCATAAAGAGCCTTTTGCAGTAAGAAAATGAGCCTAAGGAGAAGTCTGTGAGAAGCATTGAGGGCTACAGAGGCAGCAGGGATGGTGCTGGGGAGCAGATGTCATCAGAGCTCAGCTTGACACCACACAAGTCACCCCGGGGTGTCCTGGCCTCTGCCCTCCCAGGGGTGCCAGGAGCAGCCTCTCCTCCTGTCTGCCTGCTCCAGGTGCCGGGGCATGAAGAAGGACTCGTGCTGGGGCGCTGGCTGGGAGCTCTCAGGGCTCTCAGCTCTCAGGAGAGTTTGCAGCCAGGGGTCTCAGGAGGGGCAAGCCTCCATCACCTGGGGGTTTCTCCCGAGGGGCTGCAGAGGATTCACATCCTGGGATTAGTGACGGAGGGTGCTCAGAGACTGGGGATGTTTATCAGCATTTTCTGAAGGGGTCACAATGTATAGTTTATGACTTGCATCATCAACACTGATCCCTCTATAGTTCATTGATTGCCAGTTAATTACATGTCATTAATAAATCAATAAACCACTTCAATCCTGATTCAGTTTAACAACATGAAATTATGATCTTTCCGCTGTGAAAGGTCATAATTTAGGGACAAGAAATGGATTCCCTAATGTTTTATAATGTTAAGTTTTCAGATGTATTGTAGAGATTTATTCCAGAAGAACACAGTCTTTATAGCCAACAAAGTTTTGCTCAATTTATACCACTACAATTCAGAACATGGTGCCAGAAGCCTGTGGCTTTGAAACTTCTAATTAATGTTACCTACAGCACTGTGGAAAGGGGCTCAACTAACTCTATAATGAGAGTATCAGAGTTAAAGCAACAGGTATGAGAGTAGAGAGATTTCTCTTGCTTGTTCTTTTTCATTCACTTTTGGATAGATCCTTTGCCAATTTTTTCCCCTTTTTTTCTTTTACTGCATCTATCTAATTTTAGACACGGAAAGTGAAGTACGCTTTTAAGCAGATTGTGTTTGCCCTTTTCAGAATTTTTTCCTTCATTTCCATGTACTCTCCAGATTACATAGCTCTTGATCTTTTGCAGTCACTTGAACAGCAGGTGGGAGAACCAGCAAATCTTAGAGACACATTTTAGAAACTACACACAGATAAATATGTTCTTTAGATAAAAATATGATTATTTTATATAATTAAAGCAATGTAACATAAGAGGTCTTAATAAAAAATAATGTCATAAAAATCCCCACTTGCATATATATACAGAGAGAGGGGTTTATGCAAGAGGAAAAATATTTTATTGAAAGGACAGAAGTTTAATAATTAAATTCTACATATTCTCAGGATTTCTACAACAAAGTTACTGTCTCACTTGATACATAACAAACTATATGATGAAATCTCAATTAGCAGATGTGCTCAAGTGGCTCTGTTCTGTTACATAAGAATATTTTAATGTTTTTTGTATTAAAACATTTGAATCATACTTGAAGTTAAGCCTAGGGGTCTATTATGAAATCATCTTTCTGAGAGAGTAAGTGGGTCTGATTCCAGATATTTATTTTTTTTAATCCATTTTATAAATTATTTGTTTTCAGTCCTATAGTTTTGGGGTTTTTTTCATGAAGGAATGCAGTGAATAGTTTATATATTTTGAACCTGGATAGTTCCTGAATCATAGAAAATGCAGACATCATAAAAAGTGAGTGAAAGCAATTTGAAAAAATAATTGTCTCGAACCAGACTGAAATATCCCTGAGGGAGAGTCATGTCCCTTGCCTTAGGGCTTATGAAAATCTGAGGGGGACACTCATTAAGTGCCTCTCAAGAATAGGACTGAAAGTTTTCTTCATATGTTTGTGTTTCACATGGGTACAGGCAAACACCAGCATGGCAGCACCCAGAGCTGAAAGCCACAAGGCTGTTTTGTTCCAGATAAATGCACACTAGCTCCTTTAGTGAAGCCACATGTCTCCCACAAAAAAGCCAACTGGTACACCATTTGTCATGCACAAATAGTACCAACATGCAGGATGATCTCTTGGTATGTCAGATTCAACATGCACCCATCCAAGCACATGTAGAAATACCCCTTGATTTAAAACAAGTAAATGAATTAATAACTAAGTTTGGAAGTTAGTCTGGTACATCATTGTGCTGAGTTGTGGTTTTGGGTCTTGGTTTGGATTTTGTTATTTTTTTATTTTAAAGTTTTCTCGATTAAAGAAAAAAAAATTTTGAAAGTTGATTCTCAGTCCTCAGCCTGTCAAAGCATAGTGAAAGAAATCCTTACAGCTTGCATGTTAAGTCTGATGCAAGGTTCACCTATTTGTATAGAAATAGGGATGTTCTTCAGTAATTTCAGAAACAACCCTTTCTCACTAGTACTGTAGAAGTATGATATAAGGAAAATACAGATTCCCTGCAATTAAACTAAATTTAAATGTACTGAATGCATAACCAGCCAGCATCAGTAACCAACAATGATGAATCTGAACAGAAACAACATTTTAGGCTGCAGCTCTGCCTGGGAAATCAGACACAAAATGTAATAGCCAGAGTTTCTTAAGAAATCTTATTTCAGTATTAGTGTACAACAGAGGGAATCTGAAGTATTCTGTTAAATTCTGATGATTGACCAGGAATGTGAAAGTGACAATTGACCCTTATGTTCAAAGTATCTTGCAATAAGCTGAATTTGCCCAAGCATTCCATTTCAGCCCTATGCCAATGCCCCGCTTCTGTTACAGTCTGAAAGAAGAGCTATAGAGGAAGCAAAGAATCATCTGCTGACAAAAAAATGACAAAAAGAATAAGTCATTTAACAAATTTTTTACACATTTTGAAACTCTTACAGACATAAAATCTTAAATTCAATCTCATTTTAGTGTATTTTCATGCAATTATGCTATAAAATACTCTCTCCACAATTGCTGCATTGTACTGTGGTTATAAAAGATGAAGCCCTGGTTTGATAGTGTTTCAAGAACTGAATATGCAGAAAAATGCTTGGCTAAAGAAATACAAAAATGACAAACATTTAACTTTTTTTTGCTTTCTTCCCTGCTGTATCACTGGTATCAGAGATATAATTTCTTAAGTCCCATCCACTTGAAACTGTACAGAACCTTGTTAGCCTACACTCTTTCTTTTGAAGATGAAGACTTTTTATTTGTGGATACCATTAAAGCGCTGAAATGTAAATAAGTTACTTCTGTCTCAGAAAGCATTTTGAAACTTTCTTCTGAGATATTTTCATGGAAATGATAAATCCCTTTCGTCCCCAGACTGTGAGAATATGTACCTTCAGAACCAGAACATGTCAAACACCTCTGAAGGGCTGGGACTCATTTCAGAAATCTGGTAAGGGATTCTGGCATTTCAAACTGCTTTCCTCCAGTTCAACAGTTTTTCTTTTTATAAAATTAAAACAAAACTTTAAAAAGTCTGAATAGTTACTGTTTTTGATAAAAACACATTTTTGAGAGATTTTTGAGCCTTGCAAAAAAAATGATCATAATCTATTTTAAACACTGCCATTTTATTAGGATGTCAGTTAATACGGGAAATTTATGAGTTCTGAGAAAGCCAATTATATAATGGCATTTCTATCTAGCTAAATACTGAATAAAAGTTGTCTATTCTCTATATAACATTACAAAAATGTGCAGCTAGGTTCTAGAAAACCAAACAGTAGACAAAAATTTTAAAGTTGAAAAATAAAAATGAGGCATTATGTAGACACTAGGTTCCATGAGTACTTGGAATTAATGTCTTTGTTCATTTGTTCATTTGTTTCTTGTTAATAAGAAGATTGACTGGAAAATGAAGACAATTTGGTGACAGTTTTGAGGCCACCTGGTGCAGGTATACTTGGCACATACTACTAGATGATACACCAGGAGCTGAAGTTGTTGTTTATACCCGTAATCTGAATACATTGCTGAAAGTGTTAAGTACCTGTAGGCTCAGCAGACCTACAATAACCATCTGGTCTTTTTCTATTTTTTTTTTTTTTAATATATCAAGCAGCCTGCAGTTTCTCCTACAAGAGCTCTCTTCTGTTGTTATGGAGAAACGCTTCTTGTCTCACACTCCAGTGTGGCTGTAATTGCATTCCAGCAGTATTCAGAGCAGTGCGCACAAAAGTATATACATTTCTCTATTTATTTGTTTAGCTATTTCTACCAAAGTCAGATTTCTACCACTTTGTTAAAGATCAGGTTTCAATACAAGGGCTCTACTATCCTGCTGTCCATCACAGTAAATAATAAAGCAGATAAACAAGTCAAAATGCCTGCAGTATAAATGTACAAACATTGATTTCCATTTTCTTGTCCTAAACACACACTGTCTTGTGATCCTTTGCTGCATTCTTTCATTGTACATGTTCTGTTATGTCAACCGTCTGGCCAGCAACATAGTAAAAAAAATCCAAAGTTTTCAGTTAATCAGTCAGTTACTCTACATAATTTTAATGTCTCTGTTTTAAAATACATTTTTTCAAGTAAGCTGTACACTAATATTTTCAATAATTTAAGCTGAAAACCTACTTCAAAAGAAATTATTTTTGACTGAGTGATTTTTCTCTACTAAATATGTTTATAATCTTAAACTTTACTCAGCCTACAATGAAAGAATAATCAGATTGCCAACATTTCATTTCCTAGGTTATTTTACTGTGTTCCCTGTTGTAGTTATCTAAATACTGCTGTAAAGATTATGCACAGCAGTGTAAGTGTCAAACAAGAAAACATACATATACGATCTACACTGATGTGGTGACTATGTCAGCAGACAAGAAAAGGGCTACAGACACCATTTATCCTGACTTCTTGACACAATTCCCCACAACAGCCTTCTCTCTAAACTGGGGAGAGGTGAATTTGATGGGTAGACTGATGGAAAAGGAATTGGTTGTACAGTTGTGTCCAGAGGGTAATGTCAATGGCTAAGAGTTCCAATGGACATCAGTGACAAGCAGTGTCCCTCAAGGGCCTGTACTGGAACCAGTGTCATTCAATGTCTCCAGCAATGACACAGACATCAGGATCAAGTGAACTCTCAGCAGCTCCTCAGATAACACCAAGCTGAGTGATGCAGTTGACACACCTGAAGGATGGGATGCCATCCAGAGGGACTTGGGAAAGCTCAACAAGCAGGTCTATGGGAATTTCATGGGGTTTAATAAGACCAAGTTCAAGGTGCTGCACCTGGGTCAGAGCAACCTCTGGTATTAGCACAGCCTGGGGGATGAAGAGATGGAGAGCAGCCCTGGGGAGAAGGCCTTGGGGGTGCTGGTGGGTGAGAGGCTGGACATGACCCAGCCATGGGCACTCCCAGCCCAGAGAGCCAAACGTGTCCTGGGCTGCATCCAAAGCAGCGTGGGCAGCAGGGGAGGGAGGGGATTCTGCCCCTCTGCTCTGCTCTGCTGAGAGCCCACCTGGAACACTGCATCCAGTTCTGGGGTCCCAGCACAGGAAGGACATGGAACTGCTGGAGTGGGTACAGAGGAGGAACACCAAGTTGATCAGAGGGATGGAGCACCTCTCTTACAGGGAAAGAGTGAGACAATTGGGATCGGTCATCCTTTAAGAGAAGATTTTGGGGTGACCAATTGTGGCCTTCTAGTACGTGAAGGGAGCCTACAAGAAAGATGCAGAGACAATTTTTACAAGAGCCTGTAGTGACAGGACAAGGGGGAATGGATTCAAACAGAAAAAGAGTAGGTTTAGAAATCAGAAAGCAATTCTTTACTGTGAGAGTGGAGAGCCAGTGGAAGTGGTAGCCTGGTAAAGCTGTGGATGCCCTGTCCCTAGAAATGTTCCAGGTCAGGATTGGGGGCACTAAGAAACCTTCTCTAGTGAAAGATATCCCTGTCTATGGCAGTGAGATTGGAACTAGATGATATTTAAAGTCCCTTGAAACCCAAAGCATGCCATGATTCTATGATGCTCCCTATCCACTCCCTAGCCCAACCCCTGGGAAAAGTTCTCTTTGCTTAAAGACACAGTAAGCATTCCTGTATTCTGAAAGGTCAGAATTCAACTTCTGACCACATAGAAACAAATGTGCAATCTTGGATTTTTGTTTTTGCAAATACACAGAATTTTTTCTGCGTAATACATTATATACTGAAGAATTTGCTTCTGAGTTTTGAAAACCTATACTTTGTCAGCTTGTACAAAAGGTAATATAAAAAAAAGGCACATAAATCAGTTCCTTTTCTTGTTGAAACTCCACTCTAAGAAATAAAAAGTCTCCACATATTTCAAAAAAATGCTTAGATAGAGACCCTTGTGCCATCTCAACTTTTAGAGAAGCATATACCTACCATGTTAGATCATGCTCAAGGAAAGAGGAAATTCTTGTTGTGCAAAACCAAGGTATATGTCTCATTTTAGACAGCCTAACTAACTGTTTGTCAGAGGGACTGACATTCAGAAGTGATAAGTAGTTTTTGTATAGCATAGACATCCAGTGTCTACCAGCCACTGAGGAGACTAAATGTTACATGAGTATCATGCAAACATCTACTGAATTTCAAAATCAGGGAGGATTAATTAAGAAATTAATAAATAAAGAAACAAACAAATACCCCTCTCCAACCCACCCCACCTAACATTTTCAATGTGTTTGAAAATAAATTTGAAGCCAGTATTTCGCATAATGTTTCAACATCTCTCTTTTAATCAGAAAAAGTATTTTTACAAATTCTTTTTGAAATGAAAAGGAACTGAGCTACTAACTCTGGAGGCCCATAAATTTTCTAATTGATTTCTAAAACTGCCTAACCCAAAACAAAGACTAATACAATGGGGCTTTAGGAAAAAGGAAATTGTTTCTTTAAATATATTTTATCTTCCACACTGGTATATTAATTCTGTCCCTTGCCTAGTCATGACCCACATATTTTTTTAATAATAAACTAATATGAGGACTATTCCAACAACAGAGAAAAGAAGCACAAGCATTTTTAAACATTGCAAAAACAAGCCCAAGACTTTTTGCTGTTCATTTTCTCTACTTCTGCTAGTCCAGGTTTTGTAGAGAACTAAATATTACATGTAGACTGACTTGACCTTTGGAACAATGGGTCTCTTAAGTGTTTCAGTTGTAGCAGGCATCTCAGTATGAGGGAAAAAATGTCACACCATTACTGAGAATTAAATGGATATAATTACGTAATTTACAGACCTGGTATGCAGATTTTGCTTCTTGCCAGCCAAACCTAGATCCATTTGACTCATGTTCCAGAAACATGATTAAATATCTGATTTTCCTTTGTCAAGTACCTCAGAAATGTTGGTTTCTATGAAAACTATAAATTTTTTAAGGCTGCATAAAACAGGACAATGCTGATTCTTCTGCCCATGAGGACAAAAAATTCTTTAATCTAGGCTCTTCCTTTAAGATATAGTTTATTATCCATGGGAAAAAAAATGACAGGATAACAGTCTACATAGTAGGAATACCTATTTGCACTCCAAACAAACTCTAGGAGACCACTAGACAGCTTCTCTCCAATAATAACCAAGGCTTTTGTTAAGTATTAGCAATTCACTTCCGAAGTAGTTCTGATCCATGAATTAAGCCTATGAGTCTTAAAAAGACAAGTCATTATGTGACAAGTAGGAAAAACTGACTTTAGAAGATAGTGTTGCTATTTCAGGGTGAAAGTATTCACCGTAATCAGTACATGACTCTTTCAGTTTGTCAGAATAAAAGGTTTTTCAGCTAGCACTTGGATTTATTCATACAATTGAAGAAAAAAAATTACTGAAAGCTTAGTCTTTTCTCTCTTATAGATTGTTTCAAGCACTTTCAGAAAAATTGAAGTAGTCCTAGCTTGCCTCCTTGCCTTTGCCATTCCATGTTTAGATTCTCTTTGGGAAAAAAAAAATAAATAAGCCATTGGTTTAAGAATATTACTTCAAAATATGAAAAAAAGGCAGTAAAGTTTTTGTCAGCCTAACAGCAACTTTTACATGGACACATTAACCCACTCAGGAACATCCTAACCTCCCTGTGGATGTTGGCAAGTTACATTCTGACTTTGCACATTTCTAAGATAGCAACAAAATTTTGTTTTTATGTGTCTATGTATTTCAGAAATTGTTTTGCTCATATGGGAGTCCATACACTACAATTAACAAATGAAACTGAAAGAGAGGAAACCCAGACTCCTCAATGGTATACAATTTTGTGGTTTCATGTATTAGTGTGTTTTATTTATTTGTCTTGATTAGTTTTCATCAAAACATTGTCAACTCAGATAGTCTGAACAGGATGTGACTCAGTGTACCTGAGAAAAAATGTTAATTGTGTTTTGGTTTTACTACTTAGAACTTCTATATTTTTAGTGGTATTTTGAGATATCCTTGAGATCCCTAAGACTTTGTTATAAACAAAACATTGCATTTTAAGTATATATTAAAGGCCAAAAAATTAAAGAAGGGAAATTAAAAATTTCCTTTTTTAGAAGAGAGTAATTGCTGTTGAAGTCAGCAACTAACTGATCTTCGAATGAAACAGAGGATTGCTGGAATATTACTAACACTGCAGCTGTGCTGCTTCAAAGGTCATCCCATTTTCTTTCAGCTGCACCTAACACTTAAACAAAAGAGCATGAGAAAAAAATAATGAAGGTCTAAATGATCCAAAAGGAAGTTAATTTTGAAGTTTACTACAGCTGAGCCCATAGTCAGAAATCACAGAATCAGTTAAGCTGGAAAAGACCTCTTGAGACCATGAGGTCTAACCTTCGACCAAACACCACCTTGTCAACTAGGCCATGGTACTATACATGCCACATCCAGTCTTCCCTTAAACACCTTCAGAGATGCTGACTCCTCTACTTCCCTGGGCAGCCTGTTCCAATGCCCAATTACACTTTCTGTGAAAAAATATTCCCCAAGTCCAACATGAACCTCCCTTGGTGCAGCTTTAGACTGTATCCTTTTGCCCTGTCACTGGTTGCCTGTGAGAAGAGACTGACCCCCACCTGGCTACACTCTCCTTTCAGGTGGTCATAGAGTGATAAGGTCTCCCCTCAGCCTCCTTTTCTCCAGGCTAAACAACCCCAGCTTGCTCAGCTGCTCCTCATAAGACTTACCCCCCTGGACTCTTCCCCAGTTCTCTCTCCCTTCTCTGGACACACTCCAGCCCCTCAATGTCTTCCTTGTAATGAGGGGCCCAGAACTGGATACAGCACTTGAGGAGTGGCCTCACCAGTGCTGAATACTGAGGGACAGTCACTGCCTGCTGGCCACACTGTGCCTGATGCCCTCGGCCTTTTAGACCACCTGGGCACACCTGGCTCTTGTTCAGCTGCTGTTGACCAGAATCACCAGATCCTTTTTCACAAAACAACTTTCCTGCCACTCTGCTCCCAGGCTGTAGAGCTGCCTGGGGTTATTTTTATCCAGGGGCAGGCACTCTGCTTTGTTGAACCTCATCTAATTGGTCTCAGCCCATCAATCCAGCCAGTCCAGATCCCTCTGCAGAGTCTTCCTACCCTCCAGCAGATCAACACTCCTGACCAACATAATGTCAGCTGCAAACTGACTGAGGGGCACTTCAACCCCTCTGAATAAAATTCAAACTGAACAAATAAAATACTCGTCTTGGTGATACCATTGCTCGGGCTGGTTAGTGATACTGTTAAGTATAGCAACATTCTTGTGATTCCAATTCTTTATTCTTGCACATAGTGCAAAAAGGATTAATATTATAAAAGATACCACACTAACTGATGCCGCAGTAAATGCAAAAGTTTTTGGGCAGCTGCCAGTACCAGCAAGCATCATTCAGGGCAAAAGACTATCAAATGAACACAAGGTGAAGGGTTTATGTTTACAGTATATTTCAAAATCAATTACAGTGAGCTAATTATTATACAGTGCTTTGAGGTTTGCTCTTGAAAAATGCAAATTCTTCTGAGGACTTAATAAGTAAAAATAGTACAATACCTACTTTATGTACTTTATGTACACAGTGTTGGAGCATTAGCAAGGCAGACTGCAATAAAATCAGGGATCCTGAATTTTATTAGCTATTTTAATGCAAAGAAAATATAGAGAGTATTTAAGGTTCTGCTAATGCTGTAACATTTTATTGTTGTTATTATTGATGATGACAGTGATGACATTAACACGATGACCTCTTTACCCAGTGAGGCTGCATTTTTGCTACTGTCAGTACAATAAATAAATCACTGTCTAAAGCCAAAAACTGATCTTGAGCACAAATTTTTCTGCTAGTTCTAACCTCTTGATAAGTACATACACAATTGAAGTACAAGTTTTAAAAACTATATTTTAATCATAGATGTACTTGTGTTCATGTTCCTTTTTTTTTTTTTTTTTTTTAATTGATAATCTAAAGGATAATATCCACCAGGTAGCTGAGAACTTGAAAAAACAATTTTGGCAGCAATTAAACACCTAGAAGCAAATTAATCCTCAATTTTTTTTTTTTCAGCTAGTAGAACAGTCTCTTTCTTTTCAACACTGAAATCTCCCCAGCATATTTATCCAATCCATTAGACAGCCTAGAAACATGTCTCAGAGGTGAGGACAGTTCTGAATTTATGCCACACTCAAGAATCATCTTTATTCATAAATGAGATGTGATGCTCCAATCTGTATTTGCTGCACCTTGGCATGTCAGGGACAAACCCCTTACCAGCCAGCCATGTCTTCCTTTAGAAACAGGTCAGTGAAAGTGTAGCAATGGAAAGTGCTGGCAATGCTCAGCTTCTAATAGTGAGGAGCACTGCATTTAAAGGCAATTTAAAATCAATATAAAACAGTGTTAGGATACAAACACAAATATTTTATCTTTTGCTGAAAGCCAGGTCCCTCTTTTACAGAAAATCCCCCTTTTTCACATTGAGCACAGTTCCTTATCCTCAGCAAGTGAGGTGGACAGAATCTGGGGCTATGACACTTTCTCTCCAGAGAGGCTTTAAATCCCATATCTGGAAAATAACTAATTTCCTGAGATCTGTAATGCAAGCCTATCATATAACAGAAAAGAACATATCCCGTCTTTTCAGACCATTAGGTTTTTGAATGCAAGTTTGAACATGAAAAGGATTTCATGCTCTTCATGTGGAATAGATAAAGATCTATAACACTCCCTTGCTCCACACTTTTCCTGTTGGCTGTCTCCAGTCAGAAAAATGCCAACAGCTCTGGATTTGCTTAGCAGGTTATTTCAAAATCTGTTAGAGTTAGCCTAATACACTTGGCAATATTCTACAGAGAGCTTTAGTGCTTCATTGCAGACCTTCATGATGGGAACGAGGTACTTCAAAGTTCAGCTTTTCTATATCTGCTGTTTCTGCAACTGACTGCGCAAATTGCTTGAGATTAGATGGGAAATATGAGGCTCAAGTTGATATTTAAACTCTGATTCTCAAACCAGTCCTTTAACCATAAACCAGGTTCTACCCTTGTAAAGATACAGATTGAAAAATACAAAGATGAAAGTAGTCTACATCAGTCAGGTTTTGCTTTGAGCACAGGTAGAAAACAATGGTATTTTCCATGTAGCTATCACTCATATATCCAGAAATAACAACATACAAAACAAAAGTCTTAAAACACTGCAATGACTCTTTTTAATGGTAATTAAATAAAAATATGTCTAGTTTCATAAACTGACACTAGGCACCAGGATTTAGTATGTGGAGTCCCCAGATGTCAGCTGGAGTTGTATAGGCACAAGAGAAAAAAGAATAATTAAAGGCTACTTACTGGTGTGATATAACACTTCCTGCACTGTGGTCCAGGGAGCAATCAGCAATCTGCAGAGCCAGTTCTGCCACACCAAGGAGGCATCTGTCAGTCTCCAAGAAGAGATGTTACTCAGCAATAGTCAGGCAACAATTCTGTCCTACAACCCAGAGCATTTCTTCAATTAGCTAAACAACATAAGTCAGGCACAAGCACTGTACCAAAACCTTCATGGCTGCATCCTTACTGTCAAGCTTGCTTCAATGCTTGTTCTGACAGATGCAGAGCTCAACTGTTAAAGTAAGAGTCAGAGAGGAGTTTCAGGAGGAACAAAGTCTTTTCAGTTGCCTGGCATTTGCTATCAGACAAGCTGCAAGAACACACCTTGCATCTCTAGTCCACAAAACATGCTAGCTGGAGTACAAGTCACTGCTCCTTCCTCTTCACAGCCAAGTTTAAGAGCCAAATACATGGCATTACATCCGAAGGGTCCATAAGTTTTGTACAGGGAGTAGGCAAGGAAGCAGGCAGTACACAAGGAAATACCTCTTACAAGCCTGGAAGGCTACAGAGAGGCCCCTTGCACTCCAGGACTGCAGAGTTCATAAATGAGTGAGAGGACTGCCATCAAGTTTCCAGAGAAGCAGGAATGGAAGTGAGTAAAAGTTTACCTGCCCTACGTCCTCCCACAAATTTTCTGACTCACAGGTCAACCCAACACCCATACAGATACATCAGTGTGTTTTGCAGCTCCCTACCTCAACAAAATCCCTTTCTGGCAGGAAGAATTGAAACCACCTCTTCCTCTGACTGCATCAGCGAATTTTAATTTCACCACTCACTTTTATGATGCAAGATGTGATCAAGTGTTTGCAAAGCATTCTACTGCTGTAGTTCACCATTTAAGTCAAATAGAACCTGAAAGCAAATTTCCTGAATTAGATGGCAACTTGAAAGCAGTTGGAGATTCACTGCTATTTTGAGGATACAAAACAAGATCCCATTTGTCAATACATTAAAAATTTTCCAATATTTGGATCTACAGTTGTCAGCGATTGAATCACTGACCCAGACTGGCAGGGGATCTGAATGGTTTATTCAAAGGAATGAGCTGCTTTCATACACCTTTCCAAGGCACAGCATTTCCTGATATGGTGCAGCCTATCCCATGTTGCCACATCAGTAACACTTCCCAAATGTCCCTCTATGGGATGATCACTCGCTGCTCACCCATCCGGCAGCTCCCGCCGGCTCCTCTCCATAGGGGTCTGTCCTGTGTCACCTCCTCCCCAGGGTCCAGTGGAGACAAAACCTCTGCAGGCAGGTTTTACAGCTCACAACCCAATTCTACCTTATAATTCCCCATAATTCCCCATTTCTGTTTTATACAAATAAGAATAAGACAGTGTTTAAATAGACAGAACTTTTAGAAACAAAGTTGTCTGCAACTTTTACCATCACTCAGAGTCTGCAATGGCTAGGAAGTCCTGTTTCACAGTGAAGACTCAGAAAGCCTTTCTTAGGCAAGACTTTCAAGTTTGCTTTGACAGAGGCTCCAGCTTTTGTAAGTTCAAATTAGTAAGTCTAAATGACTTGATTACACTTTTAGAGCAGAAAAACCTGAGTCTGATGGTATAATCCCCAGTCAGACAGGACTAAGGCTTGGCAAGACGCTTAAGTTTTGACTGACATGGTTTCTCTAAAATACTTTCAAAATTGCCTAAAAATTCTATAAATATCTTGTGATCATTCTGAATGAAATTAAAAGATTAAGAATATATAAACTTCTTTGCACTCTTTCATGGGGGGCACACCCCATCTCTGCACCCCCCTTTTCTTTTCTAACAATATGTAACACAATCATCTTTCAACTTAACTAAATTCAAGAAAATGTGGAACATAACATGCAGTTTTCTTACTATGGACAGTAAAATAATACATCTAATAAAACAAGTGTGCACTGAGTAAAAATAAGCAAGGTAGTATCATCAATTGCTTAAATACTTCATCGTTTTACAGAATACATATAAATCCAGACCTTGGAAAATTACAATTATAATAACATTAACTATCTAAGTGGTTTCAAAAGGTTTCAAAAAGTTGCAAATCTAATTCTTGCTTTAAAAAATAGCTTACAAAGTATAATTATTAGCCATCACAAAAAGCAACAGAAAAATTCAGGGGGGTGACAAGGTGGTGTGGTAAAAATGCAGTCTTTGAGACTTTGAGGGCCTAGGATTGTGGCAACATTTTGAATAATGAAAACAGAAGAGTTCTATGGACGAGCTGCAGGAACAACTTAGTCTGCAGCCACTTCTGCACAAGCTGGTGCAAATGCTGCAGCCCCCCCATTCCCAAGAAAGGGCCATGAGTCCACTCAGTCTTTCTCTTCAGCACAGTATCAGCTTCTGAGGGTCCACAGGAAACGGGAGCCTGGCTGCAGCCGGTCTGGTGGCCGCACGGGTTGGGCAGCCGCACGGCTGTGATGGTCCAGTGGCTGGCAGAGGTCTGCCAGCCCATCTCCTTCCTCACTTCTCACCTGCAGAGAGCCACTTGCAGCCCCTGCCATGCGCTGAGCAGAGCCACGGCCCCGCCAGCTCCCAGCACCCCTCATGTCGCCCGCTTGCAGTGCTGGGGACGGCCTCTGGGCCCAGCAGCGGCTCTGCCATGTGCTTGTCACCACCTTCTGGCTCGGCCACGTGCTCACCGCCGCTTTCCGGCTCCACCATGTGCACACCAGTCCAGTGCACTCGGTAGCACCGCACTGCCGTGAGCCCGCGTGCTCGCCTGCTGCCACCTCTGCTGCCTCACTCTTGCAGAGGGCAAACAGAAACGGAACGTGCTACCAGGACAGGACCCCCCCGTCTCTGGCCACTCAATGTGACCTGGCTCCAGCTCATGCCGCATGGCACAGGGCAGCACGAGCTCTTCTACAATACCATCGGTTTCCCTCCAGGGTAAAACGGGTCGGGGGATGAGGGGCCATCTTCTGGTTCTCTTCTTACAGCCCCAACAGACTTAAGGTCACTCGCTGATGACGCAGAAGGGCTTGGCACGGCTGCTGCAGTGGCTCAAGCCACTTTCTTTTTCCGGTCTCTGGGTGCCCTATGCGCCGTGAGCAGCTTACACACAGCCCTCCCAGGACACAAAAGCTCTGTCAGTGCTACATTGCCGCATGTAGCTCGGTCCCACAATGCATCTAAAGCATTCCATGTCTGAGGATCAAAAATATTGGTCCTATCTAAAGTTAAGTCACAGCTCTTTGCCCAGAACAAGAGTATGTTCAAATCTGTAGACTCAACTTCCCTGCCGTGTTTCCTTAAAATCCATTTAACATCTTTGCAGTGTTCTGTTCTGTGGGTTACACCATCCCCCATCGTTCCCTGCAGCTCATCTACAACTTGTAGGGATTATTGCTGGCCAGCTTTCCTGCTTCTTTCAGCAGCACTTCAAGTCCCACAGGGCTCACTGACAGATGCACAGTTAGGCATATAATAAATTCCTTACACAGGGACACCATTTGTCAGCAATTGAATCACTGACCCAGACCGGCAGGGGATCTGAATGGTTTATTCAAAGGAATGAGCTGCTTTCATACACCTTTCCAAGGCACAGCATTTCCTGATATGGTGCAGCCTATGCCATGTTGCCACATCAGTAACACTTCCCAAATGTCCCTCTATGGGATGATCACTCGCTGCTCACCCATCCGGCAGCTCCCGCCGGCTCCTCTTCATAGGGGTCTGCCCTGTGTCACCTCCTCCCCAGGGTCCAGTGGAGACAAAACCTCTGTGTGCTGCCATGTACTCCTTTGTGCTGCCATGTACTCCTTTGTGCTGCCATGTGCTTCTGCAGGCAGGTTTTACAGCTCACAACCCAATTCTACCTTATTTCTCCCCATAATAGTTACTTACCAGCAAGAAGATCATGTCTTTTTTAATGGGAGTTCATCTAATAGCCTACTTGACCCTAACTTTAGGTCTGAACTTTGAAACCTACATTTAAAGATTTGCTTTTAGGCCCATTTACCTGAGTGTTGTTTTTGCTTTAAAACAAGTGATAAACACATGTACATGTATGTCTTGGTCCAGAATGTATATATCTATATAAATACCTAACCAGAGTGAGAGCCACTGAATGTTTTAGGGTAGGGAGGGTTGCACATGAGTGTTTGTGCATGCATGAAAGCCCCAGGTTTGAGGCTCAGTGTTGGGAACAAATGATGGGCTGCAAAAGAATCCATGTCTGACTATTCTTCCAGAGAACATCAGAGATCTCATTTGTGTTGATTATTTCTTCCTTTTTTGTCCTTGCCATACAGTAAAATTTTCTCACCTGTTCTCACCACTATCTCTGATCTTTGGATTTCTCCGGTTATCTTGTTGGTTGATAAAAGATGTGACAGCCCAACCTTCACAGGTTTCTTGGTCACTCTTGAAGTTCCATCCTGCAGATAGGATCTCTGGAAGAGTGTTCTTTGAAAAGCCATCCAAAGAAATTCAGCCTACTAGAGAACATTATTTGAGATTAAAATAGTGGTGAATACATTTCTCTGTGCTGCAGTACTCTTCACTAGATAAGTAGCCAAAGCAAAGTACCAGCTTTATTTTGCTGCTGTTTGAAATTTACAGAGGAATCAAGAAGACAGATAAAGGTAATCTTCACCTTTCAGGGAAAAGAAAAAGTACTTTAAGAAAGAGTTTAAAAGATTTCATTATTCTATGTGCATAGGTGTTCTTTGGTTAAATCTGTTTTTAAATTCATAGTTTTATGTTATGGTTCTACCTGGATCAAAGATTAATAACCATCAGGATGTTGCTCTTACATCACTTAGGACTTCATATACACATACAAAGACAGAAAGTACACTTCTTAAGTTGATGCTTTCTTCTTAGCATTAGGATATCAGAGTCTTTCATCTGTATGGGCATAGCATTCACCCTATTAATTAACATGGTTAAGGATGACTTGTCAAGGTAGTTACAAGCTCCCTATCTTATTACTTAGCAGCCTCATTCTCTAAAGAATAATAATTATCTCCTACTTACTATACATTTTACAAATATTGAACATGGCTTTCAAAAAGACATTTAAAATGAGCCATATTTTTAGCTTATATCCTGTAAACAAGTGATCAAAAATTCTGAAACTGCTTAACATTTTGAATTCAAAAAACCAATTATTGTCAGATCTGATCTGTCATGAAGTAACTTATCATGTCAGCAGCAAATCATGTGGAATTGGTTTATACCCATGTAGAATTATGTTCCTGCCAAGATCAAGATAAATTTTATATATTCCTTTTCTACAAGGCAAACACCCTTCTTATTAGCTCCTGATATTTTATTCCCTGCAGTCTGCCCTTAAGGGTACTATGTAAACTGTCCTTTTTTGTTGTTATTGGGTTTTGGGTTTTTTTTGTCCCCAGTAATTCAAATCCAAACACATTGTCTTTTGTTGACAGACAGGAAAAGATGGAAATTGTATAAATGATATCCAGCATTTGATTTATACATGTAGCCCCACAGACTTTCTTGTGGGTGCAAATGGCAGTGAGGCAAAAAGGAGAGTAGTGGTTAATGGCTGAAAGCCCAGATGGAAATCAGTGAGTGTCTCCGGGGTTCATATGGGACCCATAGTGTTTAATATCTTGATGAGCTAGAGAGACACTGGGATTGGGGGCACACTCAGGAAGTTTGCAGAAGATACCACGCTGAGAGTTGTGGTTGACATGTCTCAGGGGTGGGATGCTATCCAGAGGGACGTGGAAAAGCTTGAGACTTAGGTCCATGGGAACCTCATGAAGTTTTGCAAGATCAGGTGCAAGGTGCTGCACCTGGGTCAGGGCAGCCCCTGGTACCAGCAGAGGCTGGGGATGAACAGATGGAGAGCAGCCCTGGGGAGAAGGCCTTGGGGGTGCTGGTGGGTGAGAGGCTGGACATGACCCAGCCATGGGCACTCCCAGCCCAGAGAGCCAAACGTGTCCTGGGCTGCATCCAAAGGAGTGTCACAAGGGAGATGATTCTCCTCCTCTGTTCCACTCTGGTGAGACCTCAGCAGGAGTGTTGCATCCAGTCCTGGTGCCCTCAACATATGGAAGGACATGAACTTCTCAGAGTGAGTCCAGAGGAGGCCATGAAGGAGATTCAAGGGGGAGCTTGGAAAAGAAAATTCTCTGGGGAGATCTTACAGCAGCCTTCTAGTACCGAAAGGAGGCCTGTAAGGAAAATGAGGACAGACATTTCAGTAGTGTGTGTAGCAATAAAACAAAGGGTAGCAGTTTCAAAACGTCAGATCTGTGGATTGAGCCTAGATATAAGGAAGACATTTTTTATTTTGTGTTGAGGACAGTGACAGTTTGGTAAGAAGGTTTCACAGGTATGTAGGCTTGGCAGAAATGTCTCTGAATGTAGAAGCTGAGGATGAGATAGAAATGAAAGCCAGTTTTGATATAGAATAAAAGATGTTTTGCTAAACCAGTGACTGAGAAAACAAAGGTTGGAGATGAGTTGGAAGGACTACAGCAAAGGTATGTGATGACAAACAAAAGACATGTTTTTCTCCAAGTAAATGAGTCTCAAGAAGAGCATAAGCAAACAAAGAACATGTTTTTACCAAAAAGAGAGAGATCGCAGGCAAACAAGAAATGTCAATGTGGCAGGTAGAAGCAAAGTCTGAGAATCTTCCACTCTAAGCTTTAATTGTTACATACTTACTCTTGTGATTGGATAATAATGACTATAATATGGTAATGGTAGTAGCTAGGATAGGCTATAGACAAGTGTAAAGATGTTGTGTACTGATGGCTTGTCATGTATTAAGATATTCAGCAAAGAAAAGTATGTCATGTTTTGTAACTTGAACAGAAAGTGACCTCAGGTATGCCTGCAAGCTGTGGCTGATGGCTGTAGGGCTGGCTCTGACTACCCACTCCCTGGACTGCTGTATGGAATAAACAGCTTTTTTGGAAAGCCACCTGCAGTCCCAAATCCTTTGTGAAACTTTCTCCTATGAATCTTGTACATGATAAAACACTGGAACAGCCTGCCCAGAGTGATGGTAGATTCCTGTCCTAGGAAACATTCAAGGTCAAATTGGAAAGGGCTCTGAGCAACTTCGTCTGGTTGAAAACTTCCCTGCTCATTGTAGGGAAGTTTGGACTACATGATTTTTAGAGGCCCCTTCCAACCCAAGCAATTTCATGATTCTGGCATTCTATCATTCTGTGTGACAGTGCCTGAAAAATTAATTTTCTGATATTAACTGTATTCTCCTGTACTCTCTTTACCCCCAGACATGACCATCACTTTCTATGCAAAAAAATATTTAAGCATTCACTTTGGGCATAACTCATACTAAGTGTTCCTCACATCACACCATCTCTCTGAAACTGGCTAATTTCTCCACATAAATGTATGGTACATGGTACTCGGGCTGACACAACATGATAATTTCTTCTGTGACAAGATCAAGCAAGTTCTTGGCAAAGATTCCAATTACAAATGTCACCTTTACCCTATTTTACTCTCCAAATAAGAATTGGAACAAAAAGTATTTCCCTTAATCTTTCTGGAAACATTTTGCTTCTGAAGATGAAAGTTTAGCAGGGTCCTTGTTGTCTAAAAAAAACCATAGCATTAGAATAAAGGCAATCATGTGATTCTAGATCTAATTATGAGCCCCATTTTGCTCAAAAACTGTGCATCTGTGTAACATTAGTCAAGGAAAGCAGAAGAAATTAACTTAGGAAAACTTATTTTTTCATCTTTTGACCAGAAAAAGGTATCAGGTAAAATTGACAAGGTCTCATTTCAGTTATTTTCTGCCCTCACCCCTGATTAGGACTCTGAAATTGACTTTCTGACTCTAAAATAACTCTTAGCAGTATAACTAGGAGGTTCTTCCCATGCCCTTCTTTGCAGCAACCTGCTTGCATTATCCACTTCCACTCACAAACTGAATGTCAAGCCTCTGAAAGACCTTCATCCATCAATGTCCTTGATTTCTAGCTTTCACAAGCTCCTGAAGTTAAGGAAAATATTCTCTGCAGGTACTGGGAGTAGTTCACCAGCACTGCAAGAACAAGAGAGTAAGAAGCAATGAGTTTTCTGCTGGGAAGAAGTCTGCAAGAGTCTTGTTTTATTCTTTTAAACAAGAAAATACACTTTCCTCGTGTATTATATGTATATTTCTACATCTCTTTTTAGTAAAATCTTTCCAAGAGGTCACTTCACACACAAAGATGCAAGAGTAGGAAAAAAAAACGAATGCAGAATAGGTTCTGAGTTGTAGCATAGTAATTTGAAGTTAGGGATCCTTTGCCTGTAACACCTTTGAATTGGAAATCTCTAGCTACAGACTTCCCTTTAACACCATAGAGGCTGTTTTCAGAGCCAATTTGCAGTTCTGCAGAAGTCACTGAGTCGTTCAGCATTGTTCACATCATTGCTAAGTATGTTTCAGGTCTTCCACAAAATATTGGCTATTCATTTGGCCATAAATATGTATACACACACACACACACATATACACACACATTTTAATACCTGTCCAACTGAAATTGCTGCATTTTCGGGATATATTTTAATTGTTGACAATGTTTTCCTTAGTAAAGTTTCATCACTGAATGATACAAAGGGAGATTTATAAGATCTTTGGGTGTTTTTTATTTTATTGTTTGATTGTAATAAGATGAATTGAACAAAATCTTCTCAAGTGTCCTGAAACAGGTTCTCTGTGGGTTCTAATTCTTCTGGGGAAATTTTAACAACCCTGGACCTGGATTCATAAACATGAGATGAATACTGACAGAAGCCTTGGCTGTATTGACCAAGAGATATGAAGAGGACATGCAGAAAAATTGTGACCTTGGATTTGTGGAGAGCAACTTGTTCAGGTTAGATGAGATGCTGGGAGAGCCTGCCCGAAAGTAAATTTGTGAAGGGAGCAAGGAGAGATGGTTTATTTTAAAGACCAGCTCTTCAAAACAAAAGCAGCACAGCAGTGTTCCTTTTTGATGACCTGTATTTCTTACGTTTCTTACAGTTCACATTTATTTTAAAGAAGTAGTGGTTTCGTGTCTCTAACTTCAAATGAAACTTTTATTACATGAGCGCTACATGATCACTCTAAACCAGTTTTAAAGTACAATTTGGTATGATTACATTGTCAGAATTAAAAGGCAATGTTAGTACAGACTTTGTCGTTGCATCAAGATTCTGTTATTCTTTGTTGGAACTCAAACTTACTTTTATCTTTCCGTAAGTTTTCTATGTGTCAGTTCCAGAAATTGAAGAGATGGGATTCTTGCCAAATTCAAAACAAACCCAGCATGCACCACAGACTGTTTATGTGGTCCCCATCCGTTCTGATGAGCCAATAGGCCCACCCCATTTATCTCTGCAAAAATATTAATTATGTAAGAATAAGCTAAACTGAAATGGAGAATTTTCTTATTGTGAAGTACACCAACACCATTTATAAGCAAACACTTCAACCTGTGAAAAACTTATGGGGGGACATAATGCTAGACAAGGACCAAAGAGAGCAACTCAAATGAAATTATATCTGCAGAATATTGAAAAGGAGACAAAAAGACTTTATGGTGTAGGAAATATTCACTCTACAATTTCCTTAGTGAGTCTGTACACTAAAGATACTTAATGGGATTTATAATCCCATTTTTGTGCAAAATGATGGGTAAGAAGCCTAGAAATATGGGCCTGTTTATCTAAAAAACAACCAAACTAAACCAAAAGAATCACACCAAAACTCAAAACAACCAGAAACATTTCCTCAAATAATTACGTTCAGAAAAATCTGGTCGTAAGGGTTCTACTTTCAATGTTTGGGCCATCTATTTGCCTCTTGTTTTCTTTTCCCCTTCAGAGACTTGCTATTTTTGATTATTTGGTGTATTACTCTTTATAGTCTAAAAATCAAAATAGTTCAAGAAATCTAAAGCTGCATGAAATATGACTGCTTCAAACCCCTGAGGTTATAATATCTATCATGAGAGATTCATCTGAAAACAAAGACCAGCAAATATTAGAACTTGCCTCAGGATAAAGTAACATTTGCTACCAATTACTAGACTTTGTTTGAAACATTTGCATAATTTTGCCTACAAGCCAGACTGTGGGTTCCTATAAGATGATGCAAGAGGACTATTTTTTCCTTCTAGGGCAATTCAGTATCCTGCTATAAAGGCTTAAGCTATCGTCAGAAAAAACAGCTAAGTCTCCAGTTGCCTCCCAGAAATATGTGGAAGGACAGCAACTCCACTGCTTTGTCCTCTGTTGGGGTGCTTCTCCATGCCTACATAGAGAGACTATGCCATTTTCAGTGCTGTACAGTCTTACTTTCTGTTGCCATCTGGCCGCTTACAGTTCTGTGGTTTTATTAAGTCAGATAGATACAAAAGTGAGTGTAGTGGTTTAGTTCAAATCATCTCTTACTTAAAAAAAAGTAGCAAGTTAGAATCCTCCTGACATAATAAATACAGATATTGGTATAATTGTTTGCTTCCCTGCAAAGAATGAAACAGCAAAAGCACTAGGTTATATTTCCAGACCCAGAAGACCGTCATGTTGGCATAGATCGACCAGCAGTATCTTAGGTGATGTTTTGGCTGAGTCAAAGAAGAAAAATCTTTATACAGAATCAAGTGTCTGCCAAAAAAAGTAGCACAGACTTCAGACAATAAGGAGCTGGAAGAATCAGGATCAGAATCACAGATTTGTTTAGGCTGGAGAAGACCTTTAAGAACATGAAGTCCAACCATTAACCCACACTACCTAGTGCCCCACTAAACCGTGCCCCTAGATGCTACATCTACACATCTTTTAAATTCCTCCATGGGTGGTGACAGAAGCACTTCCCTGGACAGCCTGTTCTGGTGCTTAGATACATTCAGATGTTTTACTTTAAAGTTGTAACTTTATCCATCCCTTTTTTGCCTTGTTTATGGCACAACGTAACAAATCCAAATGAGAGAAAACATATGGAAACTGCAAAGAAAGATAGAAAAAGTATTGTAAGCATAGTATCACATAGATTTTTTTTTTTTTAGCAAACCCTTTAGCATCTCATGCCAAACAATTTGTATAGATTCTCAATTCCTAAGTGCTGTAGAACCAACAACAACTACCCTTTCCTAATTTGCTCTGCTCTTCCCACCATTACAGCTACTATTTTTATTCTTATTAAGTATTAAATATAGAAAGAAAAAAGGCATACTGCTTGTTGAACTCTGGCAACCACTAGGCATCTTCTTCATATTTCCTGCCATAATACTCTGAAGTTTGTCAGACTGAGCCAGGATTAGCTGCTCACGGATACACTTCAGTACTTTTTTGACATGAGACATTACAGCAGTTCCTTCGAACTGTTAATATGGATTGTGCTAGGACTTTGTATTATGCCATTACATTTAGCCATGTCATTATTTTAGTCATAATATTATGATAAGTTACCACAAATGGAACTCCATACAAAAATATAGTGGGAGTATTTTTTTCCCTTAGCTTTCTGTCCATCCCATACATCTATAAACCAAAATATCAGCTTTACAGAAGACAGCAGGTTTGACTTTACCCAGGCCCCATTTCACCTGAAATGCTGCTATGACTAATGCAGTTTTTATTCTCATCCTACCCTGCCAAAATGCCAGTGACAAGATTTGCTGCTGCCTGAGGTCTGCGCCTGAACTAAATCTCTTGATCCAAGGAAATTAACCTAGCAGTAACGAGAGCATATTCAAACCAATCTGGTAAACACAGAGGTTAGCAGGAGTTGTGGTGAATTCCCAGAGAGTGGCCTGAGGAGGAGGTTGAAGGAGTCAAGGTATTCCTAACACAAGTGTTCTAGAAGGCTGCACCCTGCCCAGCTCTACAGTCAGGCCAGGACCACTGGGTGAAGGTGGCACTTTACCGTAAGCATAGGTGAGGTTTTAAGAAAACAGCGACTCAGATCACAGTACCCTGTGATTTCCCCTAAAGCTGTCTACAGTCTTGCAGGCACAACTAATTCCACCACTGCTGGGGGGTGACAGAGTTTACCAAGAGAGAGGTCAGAGGAGAGAGGGATAGTTGTTTTCAGCACTACCATACTTCTTCAAGAGCTAGTCATATTTACCACTTCCAAGCTAATGAAATCCACATTTAAAAGAATGTATAGCCTAAATGCTATTGTGTTGTCAAACAGCAAATAAATACATATTTAAATAAATATTTACATCTTTTTTCAAGCAGCCTACAATGCATGTTGCCTCAAGAAAAAAAGAGATTAACCTCAGCATTCAAATAAAGTGACTAGCACTGGCCACAACCAGATACGCATCTAATTTTGTCACTTCAGGCTGGTATTTTTGCATCCTAACAATCTAATTTTGTACAATTGCAGCTGAGAATAGATTTTCAGAATGGTACATTATCCTGCATGTCTAATTTGCATGCAAAATTTTCATGGAACCATGTACGAGTACAGTAAATAGGCATACAAATTTGAGTATAACTGTACATTTATGTAATTCTGGCAAGTAGAGTGTCATAATTATATAAATATTTTTGTAACAATCACTGCTGTTGCAAGAAGCACAACATGAAATATATAAGAAACTGTCTTCTTTTTTTTTTTCTCCATGACGAAATTGCTTTTTTTGTACTCCCACCTATCAGGATGAAAACATGCTCTTTGTTCAAAGCACGTTGCTTATTCAATGTATCCCGTTTTCCATGTATGTTGTATACCTACACAATTCAGAAGTTTTTTTGTCTGAAAAGAGGATTATATATTCTAAACTTAGTAGAAACAGTCAGGGAATAATTTGCACAACCCATGATGATTCTTACAGATTTCAAAACACAGAGAAGCTATTAAGGATCATGCTTTTATTTGAATCAAAATATTTTGCCAATAGTGAGGTTCATATACATGTTAGTATAAGCTGTCAAACAAATTTAAAAGCTCATTTTGTCCATTTTTTTCTTTCAGAACTTTGTTGTCTTATTGATGAATTCGAAAGTTTCTATGATGTTAATTTCTATTTTTATAAAATAAACTCTATTGGACCAAAAAAATGCTTACATCTAGTTTCCACTTTCCATATTTTACATTTTAATTCAATTTAATGTATTTTAATGACTAAGTTAGGATAGATACAGATGCTAAGAATAGGAGACAACCAATTATAAAGAGCTTTCAGTCACACTTTTATGCAGCATTATGTGAATAATGTTCCTTTAGCTTCTAATCATTAGACATTATTTCAAATCAGTCCATTCTCATCATTCTTTTTTCAAATCTGAATGAAGCAGTCAATTTGGCTTAAAAAATAACCAAAACACCTGAATAGAAAGTGCTTGGAAAATGATGCTTTTAAATCTTTAATCTTACAAAAGAAATGGGGGCTTGTTGGTTTTTTTCGTTGTTTTTTTTCACTTGAGAATGATGGAAAGAATGAAAATGTAAATTTACCAAATATCTTTCCAAAAAATCCCCCATTTTCCTTTCATCTGAACCTCAACACAATATACTGTCTAAAACTAAAGAGGCAAAAACTAAAATGAAAAACAGAGTTTACACATATTATGTATTTCTACGCACCATTTTAGGGCTTTTTCCCTGGTTAAAAATTAATGTCCTGGAATTTGTTTTTACCCTCCACTGTCAGTTCAATGCATATTTCATATGCAAGCCAGTATAGTACCTTCCAGTATACACACAAAGCAGGAGACACAGATTCAGTTCCTTCTTTCTCTGCTGCTTAATAAAGGTCATCCATCCTCATAAAAGTGTCAGGCTGTAGGGTATTGTGCACAGGACAGAGAAAGATCTTGGCAGTCTAAACGATTGAAGCAAACTAGAGACCATATTTAAGAAATTGCCCTACACCATTCCAATTGCACTGGGTAATTAGGGCATGAATTTGAAGATGCCCTATTTTATTTCATACTTTTAAAACATTAGATTCTTCCTCATGACTAAGCCTGATGTGTTAAATGCTGCACCTCATCACCATTATTAGCCATGCCCAAAACATTGTAAGATGAAGTATAACTTTGTGGACTGAGTTACTGTGGGTTGTGGTTTCAAACTTTTGTACTGGGTCTGGCTGGAATAAAGTTACGACATTAATTTTATTCAGAGCAGTCCATAATGCTGTGTTTTGTATTTGTGGCTTAAACAAGGCTGGTAATGGAGCAGTGTTTTCCTGTTCCTGTAAAAGGCTCTCAGATTGCCAAATCTATCTCTCCTCATTTGCCCACAGAACTCAAGAGGCTGGGGGTGGGCAAGCGGTTGTGAGGGGACACAGCCAACCCCAAGTGACCAAGAATATACTCCACACCGTTTGACACTGTGCTCACTAGTAAAATCTGAGGAAAAGGAGGAGAAAGGTACAACATTGAGAGGTACAGCATCTATCTTCCCAAGTAATAGCAGCATGTGTTGAGGCCCTGCTTTCCAAGGTATGGCTGGACATCCGGACAATGATGGGAAGTGGTGGATGAATTTCTCTGTTTGCTTCGGTCGCACTTGCAGCATTTACTTTTCCTATTCATCTGTCATTCTCTTGGTCCATGAGATTTTCCACCTTTGTTCTATTTTTCTCTCCATTTTCTAGGAAAAGGGAGTGAGGAAGGGGCTGAGTGGGTGTCTGGATGCTGTCTGGAGCCAATCCACCAGAGTACCAGGACCAGGCTGGGCTCATGTGTAGCTATTCCAGACTTGTTAAGATGCAGAAATCTACTCCAGTTAACTTCAAGCATGGATTTAATGACCTTAGAATTCATAAGCTGGACAAAGATTTTGATATTCTTTGTTGTGGATTTAAGATACAATTTAAACCCCACATTGCAACTCTCAGAACTGGTATTTCTTTTTGGAACTAGCTTTAGCAGCGTGATTCTTGCATATTTGTCCTACAATGCACAAGCCTCAGGACATTTAACAGTGAAAGAGAGGACAGCACCACAGTGAGGGTGGTGAAACAGCAGAATAGGTGGCCTAGAGAGGTGGTAGATGCCCCATTACTGTAAACATTCAAGCTTAGGTTGGACAGGGCTCTGAGCAACCAGGTCTATATGAAGTTGTCCCTAATCACTGTGGGGGTGCTGACCTTTAAAGGTTCCTTCTCACCCAAACCCCTCTGATTCTGCAAGGTCAGCCTTATGTTTTGAATGACTGAGCAGGGCCTGTGAAGAAGGATGAAATAGCCGAGCTTTGTGCTTTGCTCAGCTCTCCTTCAGCAGAGGTGGAAAGATTCTGTCCTGATTTATATTTTAACAAAATATAATAGCCACTGATTTGAAACATTGATGAATGTGTGGAAACTTGGTAAAGGCAGTTATTCAAGCTTATAAAAAACAAAAAACATTATGATAAAAATATAGAAGTTAAGGGTAACATAGAAAGAGAAGCCTTGTAAAAAGAAAACTAGCTATTTTTTACTGGTTTTTCTCCCACTTGCCTCTTTTCTCCTGTAAGTTCTCTGTTTTTACTCTTAGCTTTCAGCTAATTTTCCCAGAAACTCATTTATGTTTAGTTTTATATCTTCCTTTTTTTTTTTTAACTGGCAGATTCCACTCACTTGGCACTGGTTTCTGGTTGTAACCCATCATCACAATCTGTACAAGTTACCTCTCTGTGTGGTTTCTTATGGTCTTCTTTTCTTTTGATTTTTAAAGATCTATGCCTTTCCTTTTATATGATGCAGTTACATCTTGCAAAGCATTTTATAGCCCCTGGGTGGTCAAGATTAACTACAGTGAAAGAGCTCTGTGTCTCTTTCATGTATGATTTTTGTTTGTTTCCTTGGTGAGGAAATCTACCACCATTCCATGTTGAGAACTGCAAGAACACAATCTGTGTTCCTGGAGCCCGACAAATTTTTTTATCAATTATTAGTATAAAAGAGCTGTATCATATTACCATTTCTAGGTATGCCACTTACAGCTTTCAGAAGTAATTAAATAATGACAAATCATACATGTCTACCTTAGTACTTGCCCAAAGGTTAAATAACTTTTATGATGCAATTGTGCCATGATGTTCCTTTATTTTGATTGTCAGTTCTGAACATCTTGGTAACATACAGCCTTGCACACAGGAGGACTTTACTGATCATTACGAGTATGTATGTAAGGGCCAGAATTTTCTTTAATTAATTAATTAAAAATTAAAAGCTTCTTTTTAATAATCTCTATTACAAACAATTATTTTTGTTCATGACTCTCCACACATAACTAATTTAGTAACATAATAGATTTTAATCTGCTGCTTTTTCAGTTTTCAGTCAAGGATGATAGAAAAGCAAACCTTGAGATATACNTCTACAATATTTATGGAGAAAGTTAAAGTTTCACATAATTTTAGTTTAAATCCATTTTGATTTTATCTGTATTTTTCCAAGTTTCATTCCTTATATTGCTTTGTATATGGCAACATTTTTTCCTATTCATAGATGGGAAGTTACATGCTTTCAGTTTTTTTACTTTACTTTTTCAGAGGTTTATAACTGTTATTTGAAATAATTATCTCCTTTTGTGCTTAATGTCTACTTGCTGTCAGAAAAAGAATAGAGGATGTGCATCATATCCCAGTTCTGATCTGGGAATTGGCCCCAAGTGGAAGGTGGCTGTGAAGAGCTGTCTAATGGCAGGGAAACTTCTCAGCTGTATCTAAAAACTGGTGTGTTGTTTTTTGTAGGAAAATTATTCCTAGGTAAGGGTTAAATAGCTTTACAGACATGTCTTGGCCATCTAAGTGGGAAAATGAACTTGTATAGATCCTTTGGATCCCCCTGTTAATACACAAATTCTTACTGGTCTGCTGCTCAACCAGTGCTTATTCTTGTATCTCAGTAACAAAACTATCTGCATACATGTTAAAAAATGGATTAATGCCCAGTCTCTACTCAGTAACATTCAGTGAAATCTAAATAAATCAAATTAGAGAATTAAACTATATTAAAAATAGGTTTTATAAATACCAAACACTAAAATATGGTTTACATTAAAAGTATTGAGTAATATATTTATATACTTTTGCATACAAATCTAGCAAAACTCTGGCTTGTTCTGCATGTCATACATTTCTATCACAGTATTACCTGTCAACATCCATATGTTGAATCAAAATACATCTATAAGCAAATAATGTTGTATCAGCACATGCCAGCTTTAGACAAGCTCTAAGAATATACCACAACCATGCTGGAGTTAGGAAAATGCCCTTTTATTTGATTTCATAATTAGTTGTCAAGACACTGGACTATTTAGATCCTAATACAGTTAATTCTTCTTATCTGTCTTTTGTTATATAATTATTTTGCTTTCACAATCCTAATGCTAAATTTTTTCCCTGCCTTTCTACCCAGCCACAGTTGCTACTACACTGCCCTCATTGTCTAATTTATGAGCATAAACTGAAGAATATGTAACTATGTAGGGAATTATAGCTATCCCAGTTTTTAATTCAGCTTCACATTTCCAGGGAATAAAAGTTTAGCACATGTGTCAATTTGAATAGAAGCACAGTTACCACCATCTTGAATAACACACTGAGAATTTAACTGAAAAGTTGTAGAGCTAAAATGACAAGCTGTTAGAGCTGATAATCTTCACTACTCAGGATGTCTCATACTATCCATCAACAGGACAAAGATAAGATGGAGTGTGCAATCAAAAAGATAGGAAATACTGAGTTTCATCATGTTACAGGAGAAATTGTGGCAAATCCTGCATAGAATGATCCAAACCTTTTAGTCTTCTAATGGGTTAAGCAATTTTTAGTACTAAGGCACCATAAAAATTTCATCAACAGTCTGGCAACATATTCTTTGTGGTATAATTGTCCAAGTAACATTTAAAAAACATTTTCAGCACTGTGGTGCCAAATCTGTGTTATGTACTGTTCCCTTTTATTCCCTATGTCCATTGAGAATGTAAACTTTCTAGCTGTTTCCAGAAAGCGCCTGAACAATGAACAATGTTTGGGATGTAATTATGTTTGTGACATGGTCTCAGTGGAAAATCAGTTGTAATGGCTTTTAAACAAAAAAAATACTTCTAAAACTGGGAAGAGATATGCATGTGGGAGCAAATGATCTACCAAGTTCTTATTGGAAATGAAAAGAGCAAGTTAGTTTATTTCTGTATTTGAATTTTCTGGGACTGTACTGATATGCACAGCCAAGAGGAGAGCTAAAGCTATTTGCAACTGGATTATGTTTGCAGCCTGAAAATGAATACATATGGTAAAGCTGAAGAAAAAGGAAGACACAAGGTACCTTCTCACAGTCTATCTCTTGCTAAACAGAAACATACTCTATCAACCTCTAACCAAAGGACCATAGGAAAAGTTCACTCTTTTGAGAGGTAAAGAAGTTGAACAGCAGATAAGAAGGAAGAAGCACACACCTTCAGTTTCCGTACTCTCAATTTCCACACTGACTAAGATAAATTACATGGAACAAAAGATAAAGCAGGCTACCCTGGAGGGCACTGATACAGAAGTAACAAATACTGCACTGGAACTCAAGACTAGATGAACTGATTACTGCTTCTAGGATAAAATTATCCTAAATTAGAAGGGATAAATTCTCATCTGAGGACAGTTATCTCAGTTTAAAGAGTGAATATCAGCCCTTGCTTATCAATTACTTTCTAGAGATAGAAGACGGCATATTCTTTTCATGTATTCAAGATCTGATGCAGCCTAAAGCTTTAGGTTTCACTTGGCCAAACCATCATGTTTTAGAGCATGTCTCCAGTGCAATCCCTTCAGTTCATGCAGATGTACCTCGTCTAGCTGTGATGCACACTGTTAAGCACACACAAAAAAAAAATCTGCCTCAAAACATGGGTAAAAATCCTGGGGATGAGGTCACCCAGAGCTACAGGGAAATGCTATATTTAGCAATAACCAATCTAGAGTTCTCTGGGGTAAACCTGCAGTCACTGCAACATAAAGGTATCTGAGGCTCCTCATCCACAAATGGGACAACAATACTGACAGAATTGGTATATTCTTGGGGAGTTGCAAAGTTAGCCTGTGCTTTGAACATGCTTGCAAATGCTAAACATGGTTATGATCCTCCCACAGGCATAATGAAGTCTGAGGAATGATCACCTTTCTCTGACAAAATAAAGTCTTGAACTGCCCTCATTGTAAGTCAGTATGTAAGTTACAAAGACAGACTTTGGGGGCTGAAGTTCAAAGATACGGAAAAATTCCTTTGAAATTACCCTTCTTTCATCCAAACAGCACTTTTTATCTATTTTTGTTTTGTAACATAGCCTCACCTTACAAGAATTATTTTTTGTTCATTCTGCTCTAACTCAATAGTTAAAAAACATCTTTGAAAGCACTTCCACCTGAAGGTTTGCTCCTCTAATGTAACTCGCACCAACTGTCACCATAGTGATTCCTCTAGGATTGTAACACATTAAAAAAAGAAAGAAAAAGAATCTACTGTCAAACACAGCTAGCTTTCACATCTTGAACATCTGATGACGCCTCCATGAGATAATGCAACTTCCTGCTGGGAAATCAAAAGCATAGCTGTACATTTCACACGTACACACAGGCACAGGGATCCAGAGACAGTGCCACTTTACCATCCTGAACATCACAGCAAGGCTGGTGCTCTCCAGAATAGTTTTTCTATAAGATGTTCCAAAAAACCCAAAAAAACTCCCAAAACCACAGTTCACCAAGAATGTGTAAGAGGATGTTAGAACTGACTTTCTTTATTGAGTTAGTCAGTGTGGCTCTCCAGTACTCACACAAAACAGGTAGTCTGAATTTTGAAGTCCACTATCTTTAACCTCGTCCCTCATTTATACTGAATAACCTGAGGGACTCTAAATGAATGTGGCAACATTGTATGCACTAAAGTAGGAGTCTGGGGAATAAATTTTGTTGTTTGTACAAGAATCAAACCAAAAAAATGGAACTGTTTATGCTGCACTTTTCTTTAAGCTGTAACAGGTGCATAACATGAGTCGTAACAGAGCATCTATAATTAACAAGACTAGAGTTGTCTTTTAATAGTGAACTTTTGACATAACAAAATTTTAATTGGAAATCAGCAAAGAGAAGACCAGATCAGAATCACCTAGTTAGTAAGCTGTACAAGGGACAAATTGACTCAGTCCTAATTTTCTGTCAAACAGGCCTAATTTACATCCAGCTTAGATTTGGAGTTTAATGCATATTTATGACTCTGCCATGTCATACTAGAAACACTTTTTGTAAACTATGGAAGATGTGCACTTTTCCTTTAATGTATGATGATGATAAGCAGCGCATTCTCTTCCAATTTATCAATAACTTTTAAACATATCTTGTGGTTAAATGCAGAACAAAAAAGGGTTTGACTTACTACAAAGAACAACAGAGAAAAGTCACTTCGCAATTTCTTTCTCAGTCTGAGAAATTTAAGGAGCTGCAGATTTATATCACAAAATTTAATAATTAAGCCAGAATTGAAACATGACTTTTAGAATCAATTGTTCTGTGAAGATAGAAGTATGATTTTACTCTCTCCAAAAGCCTTTAATACCCACCAACAACCTTTCAAAGTCTACAACCAGGGTAAGAGAACAAAAACAGACCTACACAGAAAAGCTCACTGTTATAAAAAATTATGCTTCTTCTCTTGAAATGCTGCACCATGACAATTATATTTAAGGTAATCTTTAAGGAAATTTGGGTGGGGTTAACCTAGAGATGCTTTGAGATTGAAAATAACATAATTTTCTGATACACAGGGCCTTTGTGAAAATCTGTATTTCTCTGAAAATTTAAATGTCTGGTACTTTAAACTGAGACTGCTCATACTGTTCATGACTGAAAAACAAAAATATAAGACCTGATTCCTTGTGCAGAATTAGATGGCTTTCTAAAAATACTGTAGCCAATGCGGTGGAAAAAGGTCATTTTTTTAAAAATTATTCCATGCATAAATGTTGTATTTTATCATTTGAAAAAATACATATATTCATCCTAGAAGATCCCAGGCCTGCAGTTTAAAATCACACAGAAAACTGTGAAGTAAGCAGTTATTTAGGACTCTGGCAATGCAACTAATCCACAAACTAAAATTGCAGTTTGACTCAAAATAAATCCAACACTAAGTTCCTCCTACATATGAACATGTCCCTATCCTACCTCCCAGATGTTTTACATTCCTAACCTTTCTTTCAGTTACCCATCAAACTCTCTGTGCCCTGTTGCAAAATAACTTGCTAAAAGACATTTACCTTTTAAATTAGAAGTAGCACAATTTTACAGGAAAACTATTTTCTTTTCTTGCAAGAGACTTTATACATACATGGCATGGACATACGCTGTTCAAGATATTCTCAGATTTCAATGATATAGAAATTAAAAGATATAGTCAACATACTAGTGAAGAATGGTTTAGCTATGACAGAATGTGGTATGAATTTGCCAAGGAAAGAAACATTTACTTTTGCCTTTTCTATGTTTATCATCTTCACAGCTATGGACAAAAATAAGCATTATTATTATTATTATTATTATTATTATTATTATTATTATTATTATGTTATAGTAGTTACCTGAATGAAAGAAAGTGTCTCACTAATACTGTGACTCCAGCATCATTCAAGGCTTACTTACTAGTCAAGGAAAGCCTTATGTTAATACAATGTTTAATGTCAGATGATGAGTATGAGCGACTTAAGACACCTCTTTTCTGACTTGAAAAGCAGAAATAATGGCACTTGATCTGTAATTCTTTTGTGTAAGACACCCAGCAAAGTGCTGCTAAATAGTGAATAAATCAAAATTAAATACTGCCAAATTCAGAACCTGGAACAAGTGAAGTTCTTGAACCAAAATTCATTCCTCTGGATGAAGATAGCAGGCAAAGACAACACCTCTAGGCATTACCCCACTAGGAATGTCACACCAGGCATTGCTGCCTCTTAAACTTCTTACAGTTCATGACATGCTTACCAAAATGTAGAATTCCTGACAGTTTTTCATTGAGCTGTACACCCTGCTCAATGTAGCTCAATGCTATATTCATTACTAATGCACATGTACTGCTCATGGAGTGTCACAGAATACCACATCACCAAGAGGAGGCAAAAATGTGTACGAGACAAACTCTGTCCATGCACACAAACAAATTGGAGGTCCCACTGATGCCTTTTGTGGGTCTTAAAATCAAGAGTCAAACATGGTTAGAAGGGAAAAAGGGATTTTACCTTGGTATTTATTTTAAGGATCCTCAGGTGCACACATCCAGGTCAACTGCACTGAAATGCACACCACAATGCACCCCCAAAAGATCTGGTATAACATTATAGATCTTACTAATTAGCAGATCTATCAAAAATTCCCCAATTAGAGGCTCGAATGAGCCCCCCTCCCCAGGGAACCTTCCCCTGGATGGTTCTATCTCAGTTTACAGAATGTGTTCAGGAGAGGACCTTGTGTCTGGGGCACACTGTCCTCTACTATGAAGCTTCTAAAATGTTTAGCCTTCTAGCTGAACATAGAAGTCCAAGAATGTAGGCAAAAACCACTAAGAATACAGAAGTTGTAAAAAGGTATAAAAGGGGTATAAAAGAAAAGGCAAAAAATCTTCATGGCATCAACAACTTCAAAACCTTCGCATCGGTCCACAAAGGGATTTAACAAGCTCAGTCTCCCCTGAAATTTTCAGAAGTAACAAAAAGTATTTTGGACTACATATGTAATTCTAAACTAACGTAAAACAGAGTGATGAATACTTTCTATTCAAAGTTACAAATAAAACTTTATATTCAAACTGAGTCCAAAACCAAGGTGTGATTCCATAACAATTTAAGCACCTTATAAAGAACATTTGAGCAGCAAAGCAGGAGGAATTGCCACTGTCTTAGTTTACAAAGGCAGTGCTTTGGTATTTTGTTTGTCTTTTTCCCCTATTAAGCTTTGCTCAGATGGCTGAAAACTCCCCCTGCTCCTCTGGCTTCTGCAAATATTGCCTTCAGCTTCCATCCCCTTCTTTAAGTTGAAGCAGTTTCCAGGCTATTCAGGAAATTCTCTCTTGAATAGTTCTGGTAAGATTCTCTATTTCTCTTGTATAGTCTACCCCAGATCAAATATACTCATTTATACAGATGAAAGTCCTGGTTTCTAGTTCTTCTCAGGCTCTCTGTTTAGAATCAAGGTTAGTCCAGCATGGTATATGAAGTTATAAACTGAGTTTGTGCCTCACTGCTTTCAATGACAGTATGTGAAGCTAGGGTTTTTGAAGGAAGGCTTCAACAAGGAGGATTTAAAAACAATAAATAAATAAATTACTGTGGCTGTGGCATAAATTCACTAGGTAATAATCATATAGTTTTAGAATAGGCAACCTGTCCAGCTTTGAGAAAAAAAATAACAAAATCTAGGTTATTACAAGGGTAAGTTTTGATTTATTTTGTTAAAGCATATACAAAACAGCAAATATTGCATTCATTTGCCTGTATATTTTGTTTGCTCACCTCTAATCAGTATCCATTAATAATATATTTACAATAATAAATGCCTATTAAAACCTTGATTTTCAGTATTTCTTAATGATTGTCACATTCTGCAGTTCAGTCAGATCTGTCATGATCACAAGCTACAATATGCCTCCTTAGTGTGCCCTGCATCATTTTATGAATTATTTCTATTCTCCATCTACTCCAAAACCTCTCCTTCCCAAATTATTTTCTCTCTAATTTTATGAATCCATTACACTTCTATTTGCTCTGTTTGTCTCTGTCTTCAATTATAAACGATTTTATGACCAAAGTCTCTGTGAAATGCTGTATAGCTTCATAACATAATAACTTACTGTATATTTTTGCTTGTATTAGTCAGAATTCTAACTAAAAAAAGATTAGTAATTTTGATCTCTTCACAAGACAGGTCTGACCCAAACAATGAAAACATATTTCCTAGAATTAATACGTGGAATTTGAACGTTTAAATGCTGCTTTACACGTGATGCTGTGGTATTCATGCACAGGAAACTGGTGGGAGAAAAATTCTGCAACATGGCATGATTATCTCTACTTTCCAAACCTGAAAGATTAATCTGAAAAGCTAAACAGCAGGAAAAGACAGATGTGAAACTATAATCAGCATTTTCTAAAAGACTAGATAAATTTTCAAAAAACACCTTACTATTTTTTAAGCTGAGATTAATTTTTTTAGACTGACGACCTCAACAAGTAAAAGAGGCTGAATACAATGTTATCTTTTAAACATATTGTGTATAATTTTAAAATAACTATACCTGAAGCAGGCATGCAAGACTTAAGAGTTACATGACTGCAATCTGGTCAATAGCACTTCTATTAGATCTTTCAAGAAACATTGTAAACATAATGTGAGAGTTTAAATTTTTGCACACATCCTTTGTGTAACTGAAATCTAATGCATGCATGCACAGCTCTATCACTTGCATAACTGGCACGACTCAAAGCTGTATGTCCTGGTTTTGGCTGGGATAGAGTTAATTTTCTTCCCAGTAGCTGGTACAGTGCTGTTGTTTGGATTCAGTATGAGAATGATGTTGATAACACACTGATGTTTTGGTTGTTGCTAAGTAGTGCTTACCATAATCCAAAGGCTTTGCAGGTACACAAGAGGGAGCACAGCCAGGACAGCTGACACAAACTGCCCATAGGATTTCATACCATGGAACACCATGCCATCCCAATTTATGAACTGGGGGCAGTTGGCTGGAAGCTGCCAATTGCTGCTGGTCTGGCCCTCGGTCAGTAGGTGGTTAAGAGTTGTATTTTGCATCACTTGTCTTTCCTAGGTTTTATTTCTCTCTGTCTGATGACTTTATTTGCATCCAAATATTATTATTGTTGTCACTATTATTAAATTTTATTTTTATTTCATTGAATCTTATCTCAGCCTATGGGTTTGGGGTTTTTCTCCTGTTTCTCATTCCCATCTCACTGTGTGGCTGGGGGCAGTAAGTAAGCATCTGTGTGGTTCTTAGTTGTTGGCTGTGGTTACGCCATGATAGTGTTTTAAGCTGGCAGGGAAAAAAGATCAACAGCTTCTTCCTAACCATGCTGTGCCTTGCTTTTGTCAGGAAAATTAATCCACAAACACCAGAGGTTTATGTCCAAAATGGAGACAGAGGAGTCCCCTTACTTTATTCAAATAAAGGGAGAGGCCATGGGACATTCCCCTGGGATCTCTCAAATTTTTGGAGGGTGCAGCCTCCTTTTTATCCTAATTTCCCAGCCGCATTTCCCTCTCTCTTTCCCCACTGGCTGAGGTACTCAGGAGGAACAGACTTCCCTGAACTCCTAATACCTAAGATTCTCTTCTAATGTATAACCCCACTTTCATTTATCAGCAGATCTACAGTTTGTAGAGACAAATTCCTTCCCATGCATCAGTCAGTGGAGCTCTTCCCATTGTTTCTTTCATCTTTCAATGCTAATTTCATCAACCAGCAGGCCCAGAGCTTGTTTGTAAAGACAAGTCTCTCATTCCTTTCACTTTGGATACTAAATACTGTGTCACTATCTGGTTGCATGGGTGCTATGTAGTATTTGTAGGGCCCTGTTCATATATTCTTTGATTCCAGCACAATCAAGTAAAAACCCACTGCCTTTTTAAAATATTCAAGTATGTATCAGCCTCTATTTTCCAGCCTTTCTGACACAGAATCAATATTTCACCCATTTTAACGTGCCTTTATCCAGGCAGAAAGAAAATAAGTGGCTTTAAATGAAGGACATCTCATACTATAGTACATCCTAGCTCCTAGTGACAGCTCAGGGTCAGCATTCAGTACTAGGTTATAGAGAAATGCTGATTAATAAGCTTTTGCAAGACTGCTTTTAGGTACCCTAGTACAATGACAAATGACTAGGTTCTAGAACAAATGGTTTAAGACAATTTTGGTTGTCTTAAATGGTTTACAGCAACTCCAAACTGCATTTTCAAAAGCTGAATAAAATTTCCAAGTAAGTGAAAGCCTGTTACTGTCTTTAGCACTTCAGACTTTCATACAGCATGCCAGGGTTTTCAACTCACTAAATTTATTCTGCTAAAGGGACTGGAAAGAGTTCGTTTCACACTGACACAAAAACAATGTTTACACAGGACACTGCCATTAACACACAGCCAACATGGAATATGTAAAACAAAAAATCTTCATAAACTCTACGCAGGGAAATTAATGTAATTGACTAGGTTTTGAAATATGAGTCTATATAACTTAAACTGATTAAAAACTAAAAATATATTAACTATATGAAATCAAATATACTAATTTCTATAAGAAGAGAGCTTCACTTAAGCTTATAAGCTTATAAAAGGGTAGGTGCTTAAATTATGTTTATTTATCTGTGGTCTTAAAAGACATATCATAAATCTCAGTTCAAGTACAACATACTTACAGGTTTCTTCTTACAAAGTGATAATATATATATTAATTAATCATCACACCTAGTGAATTCCAGATTTAACCAACTACACTGCTCCTTTCATGCTTCTCCATGTTCTTGGTATTTATTTCAGTAGAAAGGAACAGAATGGACTTATTCCATATAAAGTCCTTACCCTACTGTCTTAAAACAGATGCATCAAAAAACCCCATATTTTTTAAAAAATAAAATATGCATTGGTATGCAATAGCAAAATCATGTATGCTTTCATTGCAGATTAAATCATTGTCGTAAAACTGAAGGAAAGATGTTCAAGTCAAATCACAATATTTCACTTCATCTAAATGGCTAAGAGTGTATTTATTATTTTAAAGTAAAAGTGAGGTACATTTTACAAGGATAACATTTTCACTAGGAAAAATGCAAATATTTAAGTTGGAAATTTTCTAAATAAAAATTTTCCAGGAGGTCAGAATTTGGGGCAAAAGGGTGAGCATTCAGATGACACTGTCTGATGAATACGAAATGCAGTTGCAAAATATTCTAGCTAACCAGAATCTACATTTTTCACCCTGTCCAAGAAAATTCAATTTTCTACTGCAGCACAACAAAACTAAGATATCAGCCTTTAACTTCTACCAGTGATAATCTATTCCTGTTATTTCCTGCTCACCCATTGTACAGCTGAGTTTTTGATTTCCACACCTCCATCTGTGACCTCCTAGGCATTCCCAGAAAGACAACATCAAGCCTGAAGACCTGCACTGTGAGAAATAAATGGGACATATCAAGCTGTTGCTGCTGTCTGCTGAGAGAATCTCAATCTCCTTCTCTTGTAGTACCCAACCAGGTTCTTGAGTTGGGAAAAGGATGTTGTTGGGATCCTTTGATTGTCCAAAGAAATCCAGAAAAACAAAGAAACTTCTCAAAAATAAATATGCTGATGCATCAGATGTCAACCACTCCTGACAGGAGATGGGATCTCAGTCTCCTTTCCTCCATTGCAGAACACAATGCAAATACCAAATAGTTCCTTGCACATTCCTGAAAGAATGGCCATGTTAGAATGCTCTTTTGGCTTTTTGCTCTCATTGTTTTCTGTTCTGGGTTTTACCTAGATGTCTCAATCAAGCCAATAAACCAGAAAAGATTTTTCTATGCATTCCACTGCATTTCAAAGTTTGTTTATTCCTTCATATTATTTTTTCTTTGATGATGCAGAAATCTGCTGGGGCTAAACAGGAGATGTAACAGATTTCCTGAAATTACAAGAAATTAACAGTTTATTTTTATTTCTTTCTCACCTGAAATTAATAAAAATAGAGTTTTACTCACTGAATATCTGGGGTTTTTTGTGTGGTGGACTGAGAAACAGAGCATTTATTTTCTAATAGGACTGAAAATTTCGTAATAGTACTTTTAATGTGATTTTCTCATATTGACAGATGCTACCATTTGCTTTATGATATGCCTGCAAGTCTATAGAATTGGCCCATTATTTTCCAAATGATCAGTCTACCCATCTTAACATTTTGACACTTTTGGAGTTCTAAGGTCAAAAAAATACATAGTTTGCACAGTTTCATTCTGAGCCCACATACTCACTACAAAATGCTAGAAAGACTGAATGTGACACACTGGGATTAGCTCATGGGTTAGAAAACTCTTTTTTCAGACCTTTCACATTCTGCCCAATGTTTAAGAAAATGATGAAGGAAAAAGATGAAGCCTGAAACTATTCAAGAGCCCTTTTTCAGCATACTGCAAACACACTTTGTCCCTACAGATATTCACGATTTGTCCATACACTCAACACTATGAATCCAAAACCAGAATTAAATATGCAGGTATGTTCAGAAATGCTATACAATGATGCACTCTAGATTTGAGGAATTTTTTCAAGAATTATCCAAATAAGGTAAGGGCTCTTATTTTCTAATGAACTGTCTTGCACAACACTGGTTTTCTTATAAACAAAGACATTAGTACCCAGTGCTACAGGAGGACCTATGCACTGGTGCTTGCCAGAATAGTTTGTACAGAGGCAAGCAAGCAATAATTTTGCAAAGTTCTTCAAAAACATTTAGTGTAAGGATTCTCTATAACTGCATTCTCTTCCATACGATTGTTGTCAGTAGCTCAAATTAGCCTAAAATGGAGCAGTTTGCCACCTTAACTAGTGATCTGCTCAGCCAGCTTCATCTGAAAACTGAGTTTGTAAAAAGTTATTCACAGAGTGTGATTCAAGAGAGAGCTGCTGACACTTAAATGTTAGACCTGTTCTCATTCACTTTATCATGATGTACTTATGAAAACATTGTCAAGCATTTCTCATTTGCCTATGCACCTCTGTAATTTTAAAGAACAAAGTTGTTATACTCATCTACAGTAATTTTTTTTACACTTTTTTTTTTTGTGTGGAAGATCAGTTCTGTTGACTTGTAGAAGTTGTGTGGAAAGAAAAAAATCTATTATATGCAATGAAGAAAAATTATTGGATTAAATTAATTCTCTTTAAATGTCAAACTGATTTTAATCTTGCCCACAACGCATGCACTGCAAAACCGATTTTATTGTTAAAAACTGCAAAACCTAATCAATTGCTAAAATTCTAGAACAGCAATCTGTAGTCTGTTACTCAAGACTTTTGAAACATTTTCTCATGGCACTCTCCTTATTATGGATCATCCACCCAAGTCAGTGTGGTGGATTTGGTGTGAAAGACTAACTGTAACTTTCACAATATGCTGCAGATCTCAGCAACCTGACATAACACTTCTCCTTTGGCAGCATCCATATAAATGAATTACTAGTAATTATGCTGATGTTTTGCATTTTCCATTTCCATGACAGATATTTTGCCATAGAATCATGATATAATTGGTGTATTCCAGGAGAGAAGACAAAAGGAAAATAATCGCTTTCATTGCTTGTCAACTACAAAACCAACTGGGATTTAAACATTTTAAGCCTGTTAAAATAAATCTGTCATCTAAACTAGCCAAATACATTAAAACCATATAATTTTACTTTCCACAGTGGACTTGATCTTAACCTAAGTTGTTTGGGTTACGTGGACCTTTTTGGGAATCTGCTACTCAAATTACATGCGAGTCTTTAGCACCACAAAAGGAGTGCCTCACTGACACGTTATTTTATTGATCATGAAGTCAAACAACTGAGTCCATCTGTGCAGCACATATTGTTTTTACTTCTTCAGGGTTCCTAAGATTCATAAGCTAATCTGTTTCACCTTTGCAAGTGACTTTAAAGAGTTAAAACTGTCTCATATATCAAATGTGTAAGTAAATAGTGAGGGAATGAGAAGAAGCACTTCAGATTTCTATTCTAAACCCATTAACATTCTACAGGATGAAAAATGGGAAAGTCACAAACTAACATTCCAGAAATACGTAATGATAGGCCAGCCTCAAAATACATCTTTTTTTTGTAAGTAAGCATCTATGTTTGATCCAAAATATAAGGACTTTAACAGAAAATGTCCTTAGCTTCAAGAAAGATGCTAATCTTATGCTTGTGTCTTCTTTTCAATGCAACTTTCTTTATAAATGGCCTTTATAATCTTTTCTTCATTCAAGTGAAGGAAAAACCAATAAAGCAAGTCTTGCTGGCCACCTAATGTCATAATGTCTTAATTTTCTTTCAACAAGGAACCTGAAAAAAACTGCTGTCATGGTTTAAGCCCAGCCAGGAGCCAAGCCCCACACAGCTGCTCACTCACTCCCTGAGTTGGATCAGGGAGAGAACTGGAAGGGTAAAAGTCAGAAAACTCATGGGCTGAGAAAAAGGCAGTTTTATAGGGAAAGCAAAAGCCATGCAAACAAGCAAAGCAAAACAAGGAATTAATTCACTGCTTCCCATGGGCAGGCAGGTGTTCAGCCAGCTCCAGGAAAGCTGGGCCCCATTACAAGTAACAGTGACTTGGGAAGACAAATGCTACCACTCCAAATGTCCTCCCTTCCATCTTCTTCCCCCCACTTTATACAGTGAACATGAAAATCCCGTTGCTCAGCCTGTGTCATCTGTCTTGGCTGTGTCTCCTCCCATCCTCCCATGCACCCCTGTCCTCCTTACCATTGTGACAGTGCAAAAACCAGAAAAGGACTTGGCTCTGTGTAAGTCCTGATCACAAAAAACAGAAACATCTCTATATTAATCAACCCGGTGTTCAGCACGAATCCAAAACAAAGCCCATACCAGCCACTGTGAAGAAAATGAACTCCACCCCCACTGAAACCAGTAAAATACCTCATGTTATATGTAAGTAAGAAGTTTAAACAAAAAGTGAGGCATATTAGAAGAAGAAAATATATTTGGGAGGTGTCACTACAATCATACTTCATTGTTTTTAAGTTAGAATATGATACAGATGCTGGTACTGTTTGGAGATTAAGCAAGAGCATTTTTTTAAGATGGTGGTGATATTCATAAAAAAGAATGAGCACTTATGACATTCAATTTGTTATTTAAAAGGGAAGACAAAAAGCCACAGTGATCTGTACTGTCAGCCCTTCCATCAGAACATTATGTTCCTGTGAATATGTGACTCCCAGACTGCTTAATGAAAAACATCAGGTAAGTACTTGCTGAAAATTCTAATTAGGTTTATACAATGACCAAAGAACAATACAGGAACCTAGTAACAACATGACAATTACAGTTTCTTCTAGGAATTGTCTGCAACCAGCTAAAGAGCAAGCTGTATAAGGCAGAGGAACAGGAAAATATGAGCTAAATTTAAAAATAAGTGTGCAGGGTATTGACAGTAAATTGATTCTGGTAATTGTACCTGATAAGCCAAATAATAACCTGTTGTTGACTTTCTTTGAGTCCTTAGACAATGTATTTTGGTAAAACTGATATCTGAACACATATAGTGATCTTTGCTTTAACATGCCTTCTGTTCAAGAGGCCTCTCATTTCTCTTCCAAAGACCTCACAGGTCATACAATGAAAATATCTTACTGGGGGTGGGGGGGAAACAAACAAAGCACAAACAATAAAACCTACAAAACCTCACAAAAAGACTCCCAGTGGTTCAGAGAGTTTAATAAGCTTTTATACTATTTATAAGCTTAAACCTCATTTAGGAAAGAGCTGTAGGAAGAATGAAAGAGCTGAAGGACAAAGAGACCATTATGTTGGATCCTAGATACGGGCAATTGTATTCTTATTTAGTGTTTTTTAGGTGTTTTTTGACTTCAAACCCGCATCTCCAAATCAAATATATTCTACTTCACAGAGCTTCTGGATAAAGACACATTTCCTTTGTCACCTTCTTAGAATTTTTATTCTTTTCATAAAATCAAGCATATAAATAAGCTTCTTCCTGTAATTCTACACCTCAGTACATACAGTAGCACTCCAGATTTATGTGCAGAAAACTGAGCATGTCACAGGCATTGAGTCTTCTTTGCATCATAGACACTACAGCCTGTGGCTGAAGCCTGATGGACTCTGATCAAAGCAGATTTTGCCGTGTTTCATGCTGTAGGAAGGACTCTCCAACATCATATAACATCCCCTTCACACACAAAATCTCATTCACTGCAGCAAGTTCAAATCACGGTCTTTTATGCAGTCCCCAAACAACACTGCTATTGACCACAATAAATTAACACTTGTGACCTGAAAAGAACAATATAGTAGCTAATTGAGTTAACAGGGAGTACTTTGACATTTCTTTGCTTATTGGCAGAATTTGCAAAAAAAGTAAAATACGATTTATTCCCTGTCATGATTTTTTACCTGTTAATGTGTAATGAATAAGGAAGAAGGAAATTAAGTGAAGATCTCCAAGCAAGCTTTTGGTGACAAAAAACAGGGATCAGAGCAGACATTGCTGGTGTAGCAGACAAAGTGTGAATGCACATGCCAATGCATGAAAATTCAAAATTTAGTGTTATCATGATACAAGCTGAAGATCATTAGCAGATGGTATATCTAATTAACACAACAGGAGAGAAGTGTTGAAATGGGGCTTTTTAACACTGTCAAAAATTTCCTAACAGTAATTACTCTCCCTTGTTCCACAGAAGAGACTGAAATTCAATTCTTAAAAGTAAGTATGGTGAAACTATACAGACAAAATCCACAACACAAAGTATCTAGGACATTAGCGGACCACTACTCTAAATTACAAATAAACAAAAAAAGACATCCCAAAACTGAGTGCCACATAAAAGCTTTTTCCTTTCTCCAGCTTAAACAATTCCACACGCAGAAACTTGTAGAGATATTTTTAAGAAGGTATATTCTACACGGCATGTACCATGCAAATGTCAAGCCAGTACCTTGAATTTCATCTAGAAACTGACAAATAGGTTTTGAAGATCACAAAAGTCTGGTGTTATGCACTTCAGATTGGGTTTTTGGCTTAAAATTAGGACAGAGCAGTCACTAACTATGAGGGCCTCCATTGCCACCCAAATGCTGAAGATTAATCAATTAACATGAGTATGAACTTAGAATGAAATATAGCAGGAAAAAGGAAGGCAGTACTGATAGGCTGGTCAATCCAGTCAGAATAACAGATATATTCAGATTTGTGTTTCTAAAAATTGTTGCAGTCTGTAAACAGATGGAGTGCTTCAACATTTTTTACACAGGCACATGACATAAATGGAAAGAATTCCATGTAATGGAATTTATTTCACATTCTCATGAGAAAATACTGAGCTTTCTTTTCTGATGCAGAGCTTGTAAAGTAGTCTATGCCTTTATCATCATAAAACAATTTATCTTATATCCGCTTCACATGAGACTAAGCTACAAAATCACTCAGGCTAAGCAGGGGAGGCTGTGGTAAATGGTCAGTATTTCACAGCATTCCTTTAAGGTGGCAGATTGATGAAGCTGGTTGAGGAAATCAAGAGCTAAGTCTCTTGCTTACCTTGCACCTTTCTTAAGCAAAGCCTAACAACTGACCAGTGTCTGGATTGAAGCAGAGGTCTCATGGCCTGATGTTATTACAGCGACACACAGAAAAACACCACACCCTGTAACAGTCAATTTCCACACTCTTATTAACACAATAAAACAACACTTGTTACAAATCTGGTTTGTAAAGACCCTCTGAAGAAGGTCAGGCAGCCTCTACCGCAATCTCATTATGCGGAGGAGGCCCAAAGTGTTTATTGTACCACTTCTGCCAATAATAAATCCTGACTAAAATAACCAAGACCCTCATTGTCTCATTAACAGATTAATTTAAGCATCCTTTGGGATGCAAAGGAAGCAGAACATGTGTTGTGCAATGCATGTATGACCAAAGCCACCAAACCCCACCTATAACAGGTGATTGGTTCATCCCCTTGGGATGAGCCAAAATTATATGAAAGGGAGGCTTCAGTGCAGAAAAGGCTGAAGGAGGAAAACATCTCTGGAAGGGGAAATAATCTCTGCCTTCTTGGCATCCATCAATGAACTGTCTCTCTCCTCCTCTTCTGAAGGGATGCCCTTAGGTGAGCTTTATACCTCCAAGTGCATTGTAGCACACATCAGAATATTCATTTTCATATATATACCACAATTAGAATATCACTTACAACACCTTCTGATATGACACATATTAACACTGTATTTAGTGCATTTATCACTGGCAGTCCTGAGTGTGCTCTTCTGTTGCTTCAACAAACCTTATTACTGTGAATCTGGATTGTGCACAGCACTTTCTGAGTGCAGCCAGACCTATAGTGCTGGACTGCTAAACCGAACCTACGCTTCCAAGTTTTTGAACTCAACCAGATTTGTTGTTAAATTTGATACAGTCAGAAATTAAAACCAGCTGCACTCAGACCATCTGATCTTTGAGGATGAGCTGGGAGAGAAGGTGTATTTTCTGCTAAATTCCCATACCCTTGAGGAAACAAAAGGCACTACAAATTGTTTATTGAGTAGAATTGTACAAAATTTTGTACACAGAATAGCTGCACAGAAACTACAATATTCAGTCTTCCATTAGATACAGGTTGCAAGAATTATTACAAGAATGAGCTCCAGCAAGAGCAAGATTGCTCTAAGTGCTTTAAGAGCAGGCCAATAAAAGATTCACTTTCATCTCCCACCACACTGATCCCTCCGAAATAGCCAGCCCTCTGTCTTAGAAGAGCACCTGGCTTTACCAAAAAGAAGGGTGTATGCCTACAAGATGTTGCTGGTAGGAGTACTGAGTATTGGCAATTGTGTGTTCTCATTTGAAGCTTCAGCTTCCAAGTCAGTTCCTTTTATGTCACTTGTTTCTCTCCGTAGATGTATGGCAAGCAGTTGATCTGAAGGCAGGTACGTTTTAAGGCTCTACTTTTTTTTGCACTGTACTTTGTATTTTACAAGATATTAAAATAAAAAATATCCACCTCAGATAGACAGTGAGATCAAATACACCTTCAGCTGAGTGGTGTGATTGACACACCTGAAGGGCAGGATGCCACCCAGAGGGACCTGGACAAGCTCAAGAAGTGGGGCCATAGGAAC
>JACBWW010000026.1:7315038-7327575 GCA_020086605.1 Lanius collurio
GAAGGAAGGAAGGAAGGAAGGAAGGAAGGAAGATTTTTCATGAAGGTCATCATAAGGAAGCCTCTTAATAGCATCGGCTGGTAGGTTCCCATATGTTTTTTTTCTTTGAAACACAAAAGTCACTCCTTTCCCATAAGGGATTGGCAGAGGAAGGTAAGCTCTTCTCCTTATACACTTTTATCTAATACCAATTAGATACCATTTGGAAGAACTGTGTTCAGCCTGCAGGTTGTAAAGAGGTTTTAAACCATGCTGGATCAAAATTCAAAGCTCTATGCTTGCAATGCATTGCAGAAACCTGCTTCAAGCAGAATATCTTGAAGTGATATGTGACAGAATGAATGTCATTTTGAAAGGTTAATAGGTACAATAAATGTTCATGGGTCAATGACCATCAGGAACCTTTTATCCAAACTTTTAAAGCTTTTGGTATTAAAATAATATTTCATTTAAGTTATATCTGACTGTATGGAGTTTTTTTAAACAAAAAGAATCTGAAATACAATGAATTCCATTGATCATAAAATAATGAAGATTGACATGAAAAAATTTAAGTGGGGTTTGTTTGTTTGTTTTTGTTTTGGGTTTTTTTTGGGGGGGCGGTTAATGTGTAAATATACAATATAAGAAATACCTTTATTTTTATTTCTCTTGTTTAGATCTTTTAAATTAAGGTTTTCATATATTCCAAAGTTTGAAGTTAAAGTACGCTTCACACAGAACCATCAATAGATCCATCATAAAAATTAGAATAATTTTCTAATACATAGATATAACTATAATCCTACAGTCTTGAGGTAAGAAACTCTCTAACAAAGATGAGTTGAAAACCATTTTTCCTAGCCTGTGAATAGCCTTTACAGGCCATTTTAAAATATGAGCCACTATCATCTACACAAAAGGACACACACTCACTCAAGACTGGAATAGGGCAAAGAATATTTACAAAATGTTAGCACATCTCTGCACTGAAAACTATCATGTATACACATAGAAATCAGGAGCAGTAGAACTGATACCAAATACCCATATCTGTTTCTAGTGACAGAAAAAAGATTGTCTAGCTTGTTTGTAGACACTCTTGAAAAAATTATTCACTTCAATCCATAAAAATACATTGAAGCAGTTTTGAATTGTTCAGAACAAAGCATTTTCTTCTTAAAACTTCTGAGATTTCTGTTGTAACAGAACCTGTTCTGTACCAAACCCAGCTGAAAAAAAGAAATGTTAGGCATTTGGGGTTGTTTTGGTCTCTTAATTTTTTACTTTCAGTTTTGTTGTGTTTCAAATTCAAGTGTGGCTTGTTGAGTAAGTTACATTGAACTTTCCTGCAGTAGACTGCATTTATATACTCTGACCAGAAGAGCTCTAATCCAATTCAACAAAATATTTTCATTTCATTACATTTCTTTATCTTTTCCAATCCAGCTTTGGGAAACTAGAAATTCTGTTTTATGCGCATATCTGTACCATGTATCATTTCCTTTGGAGATCAATGGAATGGTTTGTCAGCAAAATATAAAGACCATCTGTAACACAGTCAAGAAGGAACTAGAAATCAGTCTTGCTTCACAGTTCCAAAGTCTTTAAATCATAGATAATTGACTTTCCTTTCCTCATCATGTGTGGGGAAAAAAATAAATGTTTTACATGACTTTGCCATGTCATGTCTAAAAGCCACAACTCATTCATTTTTCACAAAATACCACTGCTGATATTTATCATTGATTGGAAGTCATTTACCCACTTTAATAAATGATTAAACTAATACCATTCCTTTGGAAAAAACATATACATGTATATCCAGAGATATATCTGTAATATGTAATGACAGAGTCATTTGGAATTTGAAGGAAAATTCATTCAAAGCTTATATACATCTACATCCAGAGCCCTGCCAATTAGGAAAAAAAATCTCTTTTTATTCAAAATTAATGCCATGAAGAAGTTGGGCTAGCTTTTCTAGCATCAGGTAAATAAAGAGAAGAGAAAACTCATAATAGGAATATTAAATGAAAATAGTGCTACTAAAAGCCATAGAACTTCTACGAACTAAGCTTGCACATGTTCACTGTGTCATTTAAAAAGTTCATATTCACATAATATATACTTACCTTAACCAGAAAGAAAGGTATGCGAGTGCTTAAGCAAAGAATTGAATGAACAAATTTTCAGTAATGTGTCCTCCATCTGTTGGTCAAGACAGGAACACATGGCCAGCAGCCATTTTTTCTAATCTTTTTTTGAATTTCTTTCCGTAATTTCTGGTATAAAATAAAGAAGAGGTGTTCATATCATAGCATGGTACCTATCAAACTTCAACAGGGAAATCTGTCCCTCTAAACTGAACATCGTGGAGGCCTGGCCTATATGTTGTCCCTGTAATAATCCTTCAGTTCAATGGAAGACCAAAGGAAATAAAAAACCAATAAATGGAGATCGATGTAGTTAAAATTAAAAATGGCCAGAGGCTTAAGGTTAGTATCACTCCTAACCAAAAGCCTTTTCTGAAATCAAATCCTTGATCTGTTAATTGTTACAGCACTATTTATTCTAACACCATTTCCCTTCTTTTAACTCTACATCTCTTCTCATGCAAGGCTTATAGACACTAAAGTGAAAACACTTTCTTAACCAGTTGAAAACAGATAGAAACACATAAAGAGAGGACACATTTAGCATAACTGTAATCTGAGTGGGAGACTGCATTGAGCAAATCAACCGTAATAAAGTACAACTGAACCCTGATTTGCATCAGCTTTCAGAAACAAAGTTACTAAGATTAAGCATTAGGCAACAGCATCAATAGTCAATAGGTTGGGGGTTGTTTGAAGGGATTTTGTGGCTGTTCTTGTTTTTTATGACAGTCATGAGGCTCAGGGGTAACTGTTTTGGAATTGACTCTTCCTCAGCATGTATTCATCTTACAAAGCCAGGCTTGAACCAAAATCAAAATAAGGAACAGCAGTGCTTAATCATATCAAAACCTGCTGAGGGATTGAAAGATCAAGGTCCTGTTGTGTTTTCACATGGCAATCAGTATGCTGTGTTAAACACCAACATTGTAGGACAGTAGCTATTACTTACATTGATTGTTATGAGCATGGACTTTACATTCAAGGATTGTTACTTGAATGGTAATGCTGATGTACTGAAACATTATTGTCACAGAGGAAGGAATGCCAGGTGGATTCAGATGTCATAGAATATTTTATTTCAAATTTGAAGTCCATTGACCGTGAAAATCATAACCACAAAATGAATTCAATGAGACTTCAATGCAAGTCAAACACCTCCACAACCACAGTATCTAGGTCATTTGCAGAAAATAGGATCCAGCTGCTATAGGCTGTCATCTAGTTTTGTGTAATCACCTTCAAAGGATGCCTAGATGGGAAATTAGAAAACTGTTGCCACCAACTAAAAACCTATAGATCTTTGTATAGATCTTTGTTCTTTGAGGGGAAGCCATCTTACCAGATTCAACGTGCCAGAAAGATCAACATGATCCAATCTACAAAGCTTTGATTTTTCCACAGTTCAGTAACATAATGCAGTATCACTAAACATGGAACTTTTACTTCCAGTCATTAAGGTACATAAGTAAATTATGATCTATTCTCTTAATTCTGTTTCAATTTATTGAGAAATGCTTCAGGACACACACACACACACATACTCATAAACATATATATATATGTATATATGTGTTATAGATGCCGTCCAACAACAGAGAATTTTTTTGTCTGTCTCTAATGTATCCGTTTCAAAATAGTGTCTATTTTAACATGAGTGTCTCTGATTTTGATCAAGGATAGATTTGAGAGTAATTTTTGATAATGTGAATAATACAATATCTACCAAAACAAAACACAAAGATCTTTAAGGAAATAAGCTGTTTTTTACCATATCAAGAGGAATCAAAAAAGCTTCACAAAAAGCTATTTCTCTTTAAATTGTCAATCCTTCTTTAAAAGTTGGCTATGAGCAATATTTTCAATTTAAAAAAAAAAAAAAAAGCCTTTCATAAAAAAACCTGACACTTGGAAATTAGAACTTTACTTTGCTTTAATGAAAACCTTGGGGCCCTTCCTTACACACAATACTTCTGTATGTTGCAAGGTAAATGAACTTTACATTTCTTTTGATTAAACTAAGTATTTGTTATCAATAGTTTCTCTTTGTTTAAACTTTTATTGATTTTAAACTAAAAGGACTATACAATTCTTGATGCATGACAGCACAAAATCCCACAAGAGAACATTTCAAAAGGAATTCAACAATACACACCAGTTATGTCAAATAAAGTCATCCAGAAAGCAATGCCTGTGGGAAAAGTCCTCTACCACTGGGTAATAAAGACATCTGTCAAAACTTGTACTGTAATCAGGAGTGGATGTATGTGCATGCACAGAACAATAAACAAAAGCTCATAGACATGTAGGATGAAAGAAGAAAATATCATTTAAACAACTTTCTTAGGAATAAATTATTCAAAGGGGACAGCAGTGCTAACAAGCCCAAGAAAAGTGATGCCATCCTACTTGGTGCGAGCCTGGCTCAGAGATGCATTTTTATTATTCTGTCTGTAATAAAGAAGGAAGGGACAAATCTGAAAAATCCTAACTCACCCTGTCTCACTTCTAAGCATCATCAATCCCCTTTGCCCTGCTAGGTGTTTCTTTCCCAGTTTCTAGTTGCAGTTAGTATTTATACTGTGCATATGACAGCTGTAGATAACTAACCCTGAAAGCCTAGTTAACTGCAGCTTTCACTGAGTCTCCCCTTGGTTACCCATGTTTAGAATACAGTTTCTCTACTCCTGATGGTGATCCAGACAGGCTGTGTTTCTGAAGATAAAGTATATTCACATGAGGTGTTCTCTACATGAGACTGCTCCTGTAGGCTTAACGCTCAACACTGGTCTTCTGCAAAACATCCTCCTTTTTCCTGTCACAAGTATCATGTAGGAATATACAAGAAAAGATATAGCAAATTTCATACTGCATACACACAATTTTCTTCATGAGTGTCTAGTACTTTAGCTCTGACTTCTACTAAATACACTGTGCAAACATGACATTTCTTTCAGATATATTGGGATATATTGGGATGATTTGTGTTCCTGGTACTCAAAGCCTTTCTTGTACTTAATTGTTTGTCTAAATATTTTCCTGTCTGAGAATGAACTGTTACACTTCAACAGCATCTCTTCTTATTTTCAATACTTTTTGATGTGTGTTCATAATTACACTTGTATTATATGTATCTCAGAAAATAACAATGATTTGACAGGCAGCTGGAATGCTTTGTAGCTCACTCGGTCATGTGATGTATGATTAATACCGTGTTTGACCCTGCATGCCATGTAAAATACTGAAGGAAATAAAATCACTTTTGACAGGGTATTAGACACCTGGTGAGTTTTATTTTGCCTATAACATTTTCAAGAAGTAGTAAAAGATTCACATTCTTTGCTAAGTTATTCATATTCAATTCAGACTTTTCTGTATTGTTATGTTACTCTGTCTTCCTTATTCTGAGCTGCAAGCCAGTGGCTTTTCTAGAAGAAATACATGTTCAGTATTAACAGGGATTATGTATCACTTTTTTCCAACTGACTTTCACTCCTTACTTATAAATGAGGCACTAAACTGTTAACTTTGAGTATTTATCTTCCTCACCTTCAAGGACCACTAATGTAACTAGAAGATAAATAAAAGTGTACTTACTTGGATATAATCTCCAAGTCTACACCTTCATCCCAAAATAAAAGTCATTGTAAAAATTAAAGCCCTAGATTGGACATTAAATTTCTAGAAGTCTAATTATTGAAAGTTTACTGATAAATGGAAAGCAATTATTTTTTCTCTTGAACTTGTCACTTTCTTTTAAATCAAATATTATAGTTACAACACCTTCTTAAGGAAAACAATCCAGTGTACATTTCTTTAAACTGAATATAAGGTCATAAATGCCCAGTCATAAACAAAATAAATATAATTTTTTTTCTTTGTAGCCTGAAAATATACAGCAACCATTAAATTAATACATAGGAGATAGCCCAGCTTATGATGTAGGCTAAATTATTAAGTTTGATTCTTAGTCTTTGGAGATGCAACTCCCTTATTCAGGCATCCTGAAGAATAATCTTGTTTAGAGATGCTGAGCAATGCAGGATGAATTTGGTTGCCTGTGTGTCAGCTCTTGTACTTTGCCTCAGTTTGTCTTTCTATTTTTTCCCCTTTCTGCTCTGTAAAACACATCAAGTCTTAATTCATGGGCTTCACAAATTCAAAATGGAGATTTTTTGATCAGATGGAAAGTCTTAAGGAAACATAACATACTATTTGTTCTGAACATAGGGCTCTTTCTCTTCCATCACTTGTGGAAACATATTTGTGTCTCTTTCTCTTCCATCATTTCTATGGTTGATCAGATAGTCGGTGGATGCCAAGATCTTAAGATGTAGTTTCAGAAAATCTCACATTTCGGCAGACTTCAGAAGCGTCATTCATAACAATATTGCACTTGCCTTTAGCTATGTCACTTGCTCAGGTTGTTGTCCTTTCTCAGTTTGTAACATGTTCCTTAACTGCTTTTCCAGATCACTTTGTACTCTTGAAGTGTGTGTTTATACCACCTGCATTCAGTATAATGGTTCTTTGATGTAAGACCATGTACAAAGATATTTGACACAATACTGACTAAATTGTCTCTGCCCCACGTGGTGGAATTTTCCCTTGTCAAAGTATGTTCTCCTTTATACACAGCTGTCCTTCCCCTACACCTTTTCTTAGTATGATGGAAATGAAACAGCATAACATGCAATGTGCATGTAATTTTGTCGTGAATATATCACAGAACCTTCAGCTATACACCTATATAACTCCAAGTTATCATAACATTTCTTCTCTTTCCTGTAACTTTGCATCTTGACCTTCCTGTGAAGACTGTCATATTAATAATAAATTTTAAAAGCTAACTAGTCACTGTACTTTCCAATTTTGCTCCACAGAAAAATGGTATTTCCAAGACCAGATTTATTTGTAATCAAACAGCCTTGCCTAGGTGAATTTATTGTGTGAAAGAAATTCATAAAAAATTCCATATGAACTACAATGTCATTGACAATTGTACAAAATCTATCATACACACCCTACCTACTGGAAGTGTTTGTATTCTCATCAAATATTCTTTTACAAAATAGAGGAGAAGCCAGCTTGAATACTTCTTCTCTAGTCTGGAATTTGTAATTGGTCAAAATCTTTGCCAGTTGTTGACATGGGTTAATTTCTGAGTGGCATTTAAAACGTGTAAGAAATTTAAGACTCAATGAATGGGTACAGCTGATTATACTGATCTTATCCTGTTCTTTTTTTATGTTTTTCAAGGCCTGAGATTTCAAAAAAATGGGGCTTATTTGCATTCAATTATCTGCTGTTGAAACACTGGTAAAAATTTCTGAATATCAAGTCTATTCAACTCATTAAGAAAGTGGGAGAAGTATACAGTGAGCTGATAATTTGTATTTTCCCTCTCTGTCCTATTTTCTTTCTAAAAGTGTAAAACCCCTCCTATTAAAAGATGATTTTCTTGAGGGAAAGAAAAGTTAACAGACTGTTTCACAGTATTTTCCATATAGTTGAAAGTAATACATTTTCCATGCAATGAACTGTGTAAGAAATGGAACTGGTGCAAGATGTTTTGAAGATACAACTGATGCAGGTAGTACCTTTCCAAATGATAGCTCTTTTTGATACTCACTTGGCATTGAGCAAAAATTATTGCAGTCAATATCTAAACACTAAATGTTGCTTTGACCTAATTTTCCATGTTGGATATAGCAAAAAAAGGTGATAAAGTGATAAGTTCCATTAAAAAGGCAGCCTTCAGGTATTGTTTGGGGTTGTTTTTTTCATTAATACATTTTTTTTCTGGTATTGCCTATGACAAAGTCATTTTTACAAAGCTATAGGACTTTCTTTCACCTAATTTTCTTTGGCAGACCAAGGCAGTTTTTTAGCATGGTGATTGATCTCTTGGTTATCTGGACATTCTCATTTTAAACTGCTATTGAAGAGACTTGAATAATTTACACTTCCTGCCATGAACTTGGCAGCTTTTTTCAATAGCTGCTGATTTATTGCCCCAAGCAATGTGACAGTTCTCTAGTCTGTATAAGTGCAACGAGCAGTTACAGAGTAGTACACGTAGAGGTGGATTACAAACTTCACTCTTGTCATGAGGAGCTTTTAAATGCTTCTCTAAGGTGGCAGAAATTACCTTAACACTCAGACCATTCTGAATTAGTCCCTAGCCAGTCAATTAAGAATCAAAAAAAAAAAAAAAGGAAAGAAACAAAGGAAGAAGAATTTAGCAGTAAAACTAACCTAAACAAAAAGTTAAAAATAACCCTGAGCAGTCAGCTGCAGTCTTTCTCTTCAAGGATGATGTTAATTAATATCTGAATTCATGAATTACACCATGAGAAACCTTAAATATTTCAGCTTAGGCTATCCAAGACCTTTCTTGGAAAGTGAAGTATCAGGCACACTAGCTGTTTGCCTAAAGTTTGCAGCCACAGTCTAAAAAGCATCTAGCAGTAAGATAGAAAGAAGGAATAAGGGATGAGCAAATCAGCAGAGCTGGATGCAGCTGTTTTACTCACAGCTGGTAGAATGATGTCAAAGAAATGCTTGAGAGTAGGGCTTTTTTACTGTCCCTTAGCTGCCTGTCTCACTCCATAACTATCCTCACAGCAGCTTCCTTTCACAGCTTGCTGTACTCATGCTTAAGTCTTATGGGTCTACTACATATGTCAAAATTTTGCCATAGACACTTCCTTGCTATTGGTCCTACTGAACAGTGCCATGCCTAACTAATGTCTTCCCTTCTCCACAGGAGAGCTATGTTTCCATAGATCAAGTTTACTGATTTTCAGAGAACCAGCACTTGTTTGACTATGTACACCAAGTGAAGGTTTATTGATTTTTTTTCTCTCCTTGAAATATTGCAGGAATAAAAGAGAAGATTGTCCAGTATCAGTAGCATTATGCTGTTTGGTTTAAATGTGTATGCTCACAAGGGACTATACAAAATATAAAAGGAAACATTTGGAAGGGGAAAAAAGTAGATACCGCCAATATATCTGATTATTGTATACAACACATCTTTGATTTAGTCTATATCATACCTCTTTATATTTCAGTCTTGGCTTTTTTCCACTAAAGCATATAATACAACAAGCAAAGAAAAATACTATCTGTTCTTCATATGCATACACTTACATCAGTAATTCACTTTTACTACAGCTTTAAATTCTCACAAGTTATAACCTATCAAATTCAGAACAACCATGACAGTGTGAAGCATTGAAGCCTAATTCCCCTTACATGATGGCATCAGGAAAAGAAAAATCGACTACACTCTCTCAACAAAGCTGCTTAGACAGATCAGCATCATCTGCCATACAGCACCACTCAGCCTCTTAAAGTTTTGAGACTTTGCCACATTCAACATCCTCCACCTTCACCTTCATTTGGTAAACAGTTCCCAAACCTTCCGCTCTTTTCTTTTCATAGTACCCAGTAACTCTGAGAAAAGAGGAAAAGATTCTAAAATGTGCAGTTTTTAATTCATGAGTTACTGAGAGACAATTTAATTTTCTTCAGGTAAGTGTTATCTTTCATAGTTCAGACTAACCAGACTATAAAGGTCCAGAAGCATTACGTGATTTTAAAGATTACAAAGATGAGGATTTTGTCCCAACACAAAATGTCAAAATTCCTCATGGTATTTTACAAGGAAGAAGAAAGTACTAATTTTTTAGAGAATCTCATTCTGAAAGTTCACACTGTATTTCAGGAAGAAGAGTCCAGCTATCAAAATTGTATGGAATTGTATGAGACTCCTCTGTGGCTATGGGCATATAATCATGGTGCCTGGTGTTTGAAAAAGGTCCTTTCCCACATGTGAAACATGACTGTACACTTGGTGTACAACATTTGCTACACAACCAAACTAAGATTTATATTTAAAACTGCTCTGGCTCTTCTGGTAAATACGGCAAGAGTGGGAACCAGAATTTCTTCTTAATAATAGCCTAATTAATAACTCTTAAGAATTCAGGCTGTTTTGGAACTGTTTCTCTTACACCTTCTAAAACATCTCTCTTATTTCTAGAAATGCATTTTAAATCCCAGGCTTTAAACCTACTTAAAAGTGCTCTTTTCTCTAATTCTGTTCCTCAGCGACTCTCAAGTTTTTTTTCTTATGTCCCTGACTTCTCTTCATCCTCAGTTCTCTTTAAAGATCACTCTTTTTTGTCTCCTGTGTTCTGTCTGTCATTTGTATTTCTTCCTGGCCCTAATTGCTGGGTTCATTTCCCTAATCAGTTTCTTTTCTGTGCAGCTTTGAGAATTCCTCTTTTATGTCACTCTTCACTGTTTTCAACTTTACACTGGTTTCCAAAATACGAAGAAACCCAGCATAAGGGCCTGGATGCTCATGATCCTCGCTTCTTTGCACTGCCTTGCAGACACAAAAGAAATCATAAACCTGGCTGAAAAAAACTTTTTTAAGAAATCTACAAGTACTGCATAACAGAGGTCTCTGAAAGTCTGCCAGACATGCTGAGGTGACCACAAGTTGTCACAGACACAAATGTATCTTTCAGGTAGCATGTTTTCAAGTAGAGGCACATGGAAAACAGATTGAAATCTGGGATAAAAACATAATCATGGAATGACCTAAAACCAAGCACTCATTGTACAACTGACTTAAATATGGGTGAATCTTCTTGCTAAAGATCTTTTGGCGGGGGGGGTTGCTGTTCACTGTTAAAATTTTTTTTAACCTGGCTGTCCTGTCCTCAGTACTATACTAAGAAAATAAAAAAGGCAGTGCTAAAATGTGAGGCAGTCAGGAGTCTTGGGTCATCAACAATCTTGTTATTTCCATGTACTTTGGAGGTACTGTGATGTATGGAGGAATCAGAGGGCGGTAACCTACCACTGACTTTTCCTAAACATGAGGGATAGAATGTGTTTTGACAGTGTCTCCAAGAGTACCTCAGAGACTCAGGCTCTGAAGTTTTGCTGACTCAAGAACTGTGCTGGTTAAGGCACTTTACATAGACTCACTTTTTACTAAGAATGGATCACATGCAATTGGATCACAAAAGCTCCATTCAGGATTCAGGCTTTAAAAACAGACAGACAAATTTGCAGTCCAAAGAAAACAGACACAAAAAGAAGAGTCAGTGGAATACAATATACAGATAGATTGGTGATGGACTCAGAGTTTATTACTGTTACATTTTTTTCACGCATCCATTTATCCACCTACTTATACACTTTACATCAACATATGAGCAGTCCATCTACTTCAGAGCATTTCTGATGTGTTCAGGAGGAATCAGGTCTCAAATGTATGAAGAATTTCTCGTACTTTTAGTTTAGTCTTGTTATTTCCAACACTTTAGCTCTCCCTATAGGGAACTGTTTTTTTGATGTGAGAAGACTAAGACAGTTCCCCTTGATTTAAAATACCGCAGTTACAGACTAATGGAAATTGGGAGAGACACCTGAATAGTCAACACCTCATCAGAAGGGGGGCTAATTTTTCAGTCAGGTCAGGCTATTCAGGACTTTCTCTGGTTATTTTTTAACATCTTTCACAGCAAACTACACAAAATCACTGGGAAAAAAGTATGGTCAGTCTTATTGTGGAATTTTTCCTCTTACCATGTCCCAGGCAACTGCTGAAGGCCTGGATTTCTCTTCTACATCCTCTGCCATCAGGTATTTATGCACACTGATAAGATAACCCCTAAGTGATATCCTCTTCTCAGATGTGGTGAATGGGTGGATGATGGAAGCATGCCGCGTCCTTCCCGAAAGCGTCGCACAGCAGAGCCACTCAAGGATGCAACACAAGCACACAAAGACACACTCACACACTGGTGCAGGTGGAAGCACACAGCCACTCACACACACAAAAGCAGGATAGCTCCTTGCAGTGCTGCCAGAGACAGAGAGGCGGGAGGGATCCTTTGTGTAGTATTCCAAGGAGTTTAATGGGGTCTTAGCTTGGAGGGATCCAGGGACAAAGGACCCAGAACACTGAGGGGTCCAGGATTTTATATGGGGGCAGTGCAAGGGCTGGCAGAGCACAGGATACAATTATCTGGGGGCCAAGGGGTGGAGAGAACGCGGGGAGACAGTACAACACTCAGTGGGGAAGGCGAGGGGTGGAACAAGGGAACCGAGAACCAGTGGGGTACAGAGGAAGGGAGAACGTTCCAGAACTTAGGACTTAAAAGGGTTAAAGGGGGTGGCAGGCCAACCAACTAAGAATAATCTGCATAGGGAAGCAAGAGACTGTGGGATCTTGCCATAACTAGGGACATATCCTCAGACCTCCATGTCAGGTCACCAACAAATGGGGCCCTGTGGCTCCTTGGTCAATCCTGTGATAGCTTTAGCAACCAGAACTCCTCTCCTCTCCTCTCCTCTCCTCTCCTCTCCTCTCCTC
>JACBWW010000026.1:7327909-7369945 GCA_020086605.1 Lanius collurio
ATAGCTCTCCTTTGTTTACTGCTCTCAGGAACACCATAACCTCATGGTCACTACAGCTAAGACTTCCCCTGAACTTCACATCCACAAACAGATTCTTCCTTACTTGTCAAAAAGAAGGTCTAGCAGAACATCACTGCTCATCAGGTTCTCAGTCACATGTCTGGAAGCTTTTTTTAAATGCATTCCCAATACCTCGGTGATGTGTCCTTCTGTTTTGTGCTTCTAGCAGATATTGTGGTCCTTGAAGCTCTCCATGAGATGCAAGGATCTGAATGTGAAGCTAACTCTAGTAGTCTGAAAATGGTCTTATCTAGTTGTTCTCCTGTGGAGGTGCCTCCCCTGAAATCCTGGGGGGAGGGACCCTGCAGGGTATGGGTCTGTCCCTGTCCCCATGTCACTGTGCCCCATACCTGTTCCTGGTTGGGTGGTTTGGGGGTGCCCGGGCCCAGGAAGAGAGCAGGGTCCCATGACTGGGTCTGCTTGGGAACTCCAGCCATGCAGCTGGAGGAATAAAAACATCCCTGAACATCTAAAGAAACATCGCTTCATCTTTCCTTCCAAGTTCATCACTGTCTTATACTTGTAAGGATTCCCCACTACAACATTCTCCATGATCAGACAGTCTGTAGCAGACACACAAAAATTATTCCTGTTGGTCAGCCTGCTAATCCCAACTGATAAACTCTGATTTAACTCATCAAGAATTTCAAGGCAGAGCTTCATGCATTCCCACTTCTCTCACAGAAAAGGCAACTCTTCCTACCTTCCTACCCTCCTATCCAGTCTCTGCTTACATCTATTGTAGCACTTCAGTTATAAGCTATCCCACCACATGTCCAATGAAGCCATAGCCCTGCAACAGCACAGAAACCTCTAATTTCTCCTATTTCTTCCTCATGCTGCATGCATCAGTGTACAGGCACTCAGTTGTGTCCATCTCCTAGAAAAGATATGAGGGCTTTCCCAAAAATTTTGTCTTGCACACACTGTCATATGCATAAAGAATGGGGGATGACCCCACTTCAACATACTTTTGCTGATTACAAATGTTCATATCAACCTACATCTTTTACATGCTTAAGACAATCTATCGCTTCCTCACTTGATTTTGGTCATTCTTTCTCTCACCGTCTTTTCTAGCTTAAAGCTCTTCTTGTGTGAACTTAGATCTCACTATCCTGGGCATCAGGAAAGCAGACTTCAGGGATCTGCTTCAAACACTACAGTGAGATAAAGCCTAGGAAGGCAGAGGGAACCAAGAAAGCTGGTTAATGCACACAGATCACATCCTTTAAGCCCCAAAGTAATGAATCCCAACAAAAAGGAAGTCAGGTAAAAATGCCAGGTGACATGAGTGAATGAAAAAGGAACTCTTGGACAAACAAGCACAAGAAGAACAAGTAGTCTGGCAAGAAAAGAAAGAAGTTGAGCAGCCAGGGATCACATTATGAAAGCCGCTAGAATCCAACCCCTTATTAAATGTAAAGAGAAAACAAGGACAGCAGGACTTGTCACTATATGCCCTTGTAACTAGTCTCTTTATATCTTTCTTGTAGGGTCACTTCAGATACTGAAAGGTCACTATTTGGTCAGAGAATTCTTCTCTCCAAGCTGAACAAACCCAACTCTCTCAGCCCTTCTTCATAGGAGAGGTGCTCCATCACTCTAATCAGCTTGCTGACCTCCTCTGGACTCACTCCTACAGGTCCATATCCTTCCTGTGCTGGGACCCCCGAGCTGGATGCAGTGTTCCAGGTGGGCTCTCAGCAGAGCAGAGCAGAGGGGCAGAATCCCCTCCCTCCCCTGCTGCCCACGCTGCTTTGGATGCAGCCCAGGACACGTTTGGCTCTCTGGGCTGGGAGTGCCCATGGCTGGGTCATGTCCAGCCTCTCACCCACCAGCACCCCCAAGGCCTTCTCCCCAGGGCTGCTCCCCATCTGTTCATCCCCCAGGCTGTGGTGGTACCGGAGGTTGTTCTCACCCAAGTGCAGCACCTTGAACTTGGTATTTTGTGAAACCTCATGAGATTCACACAGGCCTATTCTCCAGCTTGTCCAGGTCCCTCTGGATGGCATCCAATCCTTCAGGTGTGTCAAAACAGCACCACTTACCTGCAAATTTACTAAAGGTGCATTTGATTTCTTGGTCTATGTCACTGATGGAGACAGTAAAGGGACAACCCTGTCACTGATGTCCATTGGGACTCTGAGCCATTGACCACCTTTCCGTGGATATGGATCCCCAACCAGTTTCTTATCCATCTAACAGTACCATCAAATCATTATCTCTCAAATTTAGAGAACAAGATGTTGTGGGGAATAGTGTGCAAGGCTTTACAGAAGTCCAGATAGATGACATCTCTAACCCTTCCCTGTCCACTGATGTAGTAATTAAATCATATTTCAAAACTTTATGTATCTTAATAATGTAAGTATCAAGACTACTTAAATATAAAGTATCTTTTTTTAATACTTTCATGTGATCTTTTTGAATATTTTCAAGTGATCTATGTTCTTGTTTGCACAGACACCACTCTACTAAGTATGTACACCGGTATAAAAACTTCCAATAATGTAATTGATTTTTAAACTCACACCAATAAAAGCCAGATGAACTTCCATTCAACTTTAACTAATTGGTTTATGCCCCAAAGCATAAGAATTAATCATTCTCGTTTTTCTCTAGTGAGTGGAATTGCAGATGTTATTCTTATTAACATAAGTGGGTTTTTGGGTTTTTTTTACACTCTGATTTGTTCTGTTTAGTTTGTTCTCTTCAAGCAAATCCTCTGACTGATACTGGTGTAGTAATAGAAGGGGTTTTCTTATAAACTTAGTATTGCTTTTCTTCTGGTCTATGTCTGTTCTTGTGAAAGTAGACATGTCCTTTCTCAAACATCCCAGAAATATTCAAGTGTCGAGCGGATTGAATAATGTATTAAGAGTGAAAACGAAAGAAGAAAAAATAAAAATCAGTGTAATTAAAGGAAAAAAACTGGAGTGTTTTTGAACAGGCTTTTTAAAATGCATTTAATCATGAGAGGTCATCAGAAATTCTCCTCTTTCAGCTAAGTACTGTAAGTAGCTGACCCACGACCTCAATATCTGCAAAATGGAAAATATTCTGAACTGTGGAGGGAAAAATCTTGGATAACTAAAGAAAATGTTACTACATTCTGTTATCCAGTAACACACATCAAAGTATTAACACTACACTCTTAACACTGATTGAACTGCATGTAAGTATCAATCCACTTTCAATTCAGATTAAAAAGAAATTATAAAATAATTTTTGCAGAAATAGAAAGAAACGTGACTTTTTTCTGACTGAACTGGAAACTAGAAAGCATGTCAGTCCCTCTTCATTATTTTCAGAAAGGGAAAATGTCTTTGGGAAACTAATTTAAAGAGAGCATGTTGCATGATAGAAATAATCAAGGGTGTCTCTCATTTTTTAGCAGAAATATTCTTTTCAACAGAAATAATAAATACTTTTATTTTTTTATAAAAAGACAAAAATTATAAACTTCAAAAAGCTTGAATACTGTAGATTAGAAACCATTTTCTATTGCTACCATACTTAGAGTGTAGCAAGCTAAATTTATCTACTGATTTCTACAGGAGCATTTTAAGTAAACACCTGGCTCTCAGATAACTCCATACCTCAAATATATACTAAAAAAAGCACAGTTCAGGCTCTTATTCTCATCTAAGTCATCTTCTTTTTCTTAGTCTCCGTCATCTATGAAATATTTATCCTCTGTAATGCAGAAAGCACATTTTCTGTGTTGATAACTGCAGCTCACTAAGAGTACCTCTTTTTTACTACAACTTCCCATTTCAAGTCCAGTAATGTAACAGCAGGACTACTTAACCTCTTAGAAATAGCAGCTAGAGAAAAAAAAAAACAAAAGTTAAAATGCTTGTTTTGTGGAGAATATTTTTGGACTCTCATTCCATATCAAAGTTTTATGTAAGTTGAGTCCCCAAAAAAATCTAGGGCTGACAGAAATAAATTAGTCATTGGGCTGTAAGAGAAATACATAACTTCTCAAAAAATATGACAGAAGGAGACAGTTACCTACTTGACATCAATGAGAGTAATCTGAAACATGCCAATTAGAAGTATTTCAAGCCTAAAAAAAAGTCAACTGAGGCATTGGTGATAATAAGCATGTAGGGTAAAGAGCCCTCACTATGGCACACTTAATGGAGATTCACTGCTCTGAATGAAAATCTGTTTCAACAGATGTAGGGCATACCCAGATGCCAAAATAGACTGTTAGCAGTGTACCAGTTACATAGTGCTTTGAACAAACAAAACAGTACAGTGACAAGAAAAAATAACCATCTGATTTTAAAGGCAAAGAATGTAAACGATAATATGACTGATTAGTGGAAAGTATAAAGAACCTGAAGCTTATAAGGGTTGAGGATGAGACATAGAAATACGCTTGGTGTCTGGAACAGCTTTTTCACAAATGACCTACAAAATTTGCACAGAGAGGCATGGATCTCACCCAATCTTTGTGGGGAAAAAATAAAAAATATTAAAAAGTAAAACTTGTGATTTTTTGTTGCAGTAAGCCACGGCTCCTGCCATGGTGGGACAGAATATCCAATGGTTTGATCGCTCAGGGGCCCAGGAACCATAAAATGGCCGCCCACCCCAACATGGCTGCCCTTGGGCAGCTCTCAGGCATCTTGGCAGGAAAGATGTGAGTCCCTGCACATCTGTAATGGCTGCTGCACTATCTTTCCTCTGTTACATCATTGGTTTTTGGTTGGCTCAAGTTCACCCTCCCCACTACCTCCTCCCCACTGGTTTCTTTGTATAGTTCCCTGCCTCTGTTGCACCCCATGTCTATTGTACTACTGGTTGTTTGTTGTATGCTCCACCCTGGCTGCCAGGGTATAAAACGTGCTGTCAGAGGCTCTTCTGGGCTCTTCTTGGCCCCTCTCCCAGATACCAATAAACCCGCTCCTGTTTCCCCAAGAACAGTCCCTCACCTCTTCCTTCTCCCTTTGCACCCTGTCCACCGGTGGTAGAGGCAGGCCCAGCTTGGAACCTCGCCCATCCTCCTGTGACTGACGAGCCTCTGTCCTCCACGGTAGTGAGCGAAGACTTCCCAGTGCTCAAGTTCAGCCAACTTAGCCCTTTGGTGAGCACTGTGGCAATTTAGAAAAAAAATATACCATACATGAAGAAGCCTATGCCATTAGTCCGCAATTCTTTTGCTGACAATAGAAGAAAAAAACCCAAACAAACTATGGAAGATCAGTGAAATAGAAATCAATACAGAAAATAAAGAGCAAAAAAGAAAAAAAAAAAAAAACCACTCAATATTTTTTGGCTGCTGGCTCTTCCGCCACTGGCCACACTCAATAAACTCACATTTGAACTGAAAAGCACATTTTATGTCTCTGTCAGAGGGAAAAGAAACTGAAGGCAAACTGTAGCAACAGAGAAAAAGAGCTGTGCAAGAAGGAGCGTGTTACACAACTTCTAGTAACAGATATTACTAATGCTGCCCCACAGACAGAGATTTGTAAGGCTAAACAGAAAACCAAATGGGGTGGATAAGTGTACAGGATATGAAAAGCTGCTGTACTGCTATATGCTGTATTAATTCTACTCCTTTGTGGGCTCAGTTAGAATGATCAAATCAGCAAAATACTTGGGTGCTATTCCAGAGAAGCAGTTTCTGGATATTCTAGATCATAAGTCTAGAAGATTTAAATGCTGCAATACTGAGTGACACTTCTTTAAGACCTCAAATAATGTTACATTACCATGGCACACCTGGCTCAATCTTGGCCATGACCGTACAAATGCCCTTGAAATCCAAGGGCAATCAATGCTACTTTATACATTTTTCATGAAGTTACACTAATTAATGTTTCTGTAAACATAAAAAGTCAATGGCAATAGCAAAAACTAGAGAGACCTCAAAATACCAAGACCTTAGAAGTATTTAGGAGAGAAAGCACTAGAACTGCAGACCAGATTTAGAATGCTTAAAAGGTAATGTTAGTGGAAAAAAGAAACAGAAGATGCGGCATTTGAAAATAAATTAGTAAAAAACTTGACAAAAACACTCCTGTACCAATGAAAAAGAAAAATGACCAGTTTCCATCACAGGAGGAAACATTGCAACTTTGTGGGACAGCTATTCAGGCCTATATGCTAATCTTACACAAGTCTGTCAGAAAAAAAATGGACAAAATGTGGATACTCACTAAAAAAAACAATTACAAACTTTAGCATGGAGAATGACATATATTATCTTCACACCATAAAACGTGTGAAAATAGTGCCAGAGAGGAACGGAATAGATTCCTTTTCATCCCTTGGAGTATTACTGATACAGGAAAAACAGCAGAATTAAACAAGGACATAAAGCAATTCTGCAGTGTCTGTTGATCAACTGTTTTAATTGCAGTGTCCAGGCTGGAGTTAGTGCAAATATTACAATGAAATCACAGTTGATTGACAGCCCATATTTTAATTTCTGTAAGACAGTTTGTTTAATCCAGGGTTTTAATTACATGGAACATTCTCAATATACAAAGTATGAAAGTATTTATGCATTTTAAAGTAATAAATATTGAGCAGTCACTTGCAAAATAAAATCACATTTAAAGTTCAATTCAAGTTCTGTAGAAAACTTCTCAAATATCTTCAAATTTGGAGCAGACTCTTACTTGTATTATGATTGATTGGCAAGCTTGAATCAAAGCCAGCTCAGAATACAATCTCAAAATATGTTTGTTATGGTAGAACAGTTTAATGGGAAGATACAATATTTAAGCTAAGTCTTTGCAATTTAAGAGGTAATTATTAAAGTATCTTGTATATAAATACACATTATAGTAAATATATTTTTCTAAATACAAATATACATAAATCTATAATACACACACACAATATCAGCAATTTCAAGCCTAAAAAATTAATAATCTCAAGACATAGATGCATCCATTAAACCAAACAAATGGTAATTATATCTTTATTCTTCCTCAGAAATGCACCAGTAGAATTTTAATTTTAAATATGAGGTCCCTGCTACAGGCATCTGTGTAAGACCCAAATAGTTCTTACAATCTTTGTTCAATACAGGAGTCAACAGACATTAATATACCAGAGAAGTAAATGGTAACTTCCCAACCAAAGTCAGAAAAAATATGTTTTCTCTTTTTTTGATAAAAAGACATAGGCCACGTTTGAAAGGTACCAGACTAAAAGTCTTGATCATTCAAATTTTACCCATGCCTAATTCTTGGCCTGGTCTTGAAAAGAAGTATGGCAGTGGAGCCAATTAGCATCATTAATGGAAGGGATATGAAATGGATGCAGTTCTGAAATCTACTTCACCTCATTTCTTGTCTAACCCATCCAAAAAGAAGGAACATTGTTTTTCATCACTGGTTGTCACTCTGAGTCCCTGTGGGTTGAAACCCTAAGGCAGACTGTCTGTGAGGATGTTGAATACTTGAAAATCTGCAAAATCACTAATGAGTCAAGAAACTAGAGGCAAACCTTCCTTTATTCTTCGTGTACAAAAAATAATCAGAAATATTTCAGTGAGCAATATGTGTCTTGCTTAGGTAGAAAGAAAGATACACAAAATAAGGGACCATGAATAATAATTACCTGATCTCCATAGTTCATCAGTAAAGGCTGAAGTTCATCACGAGTCTGTTATAATTGGATTCATTCATTTTTACAACCTACAATGTCTTTTCACTCCCTTCAAAGAAATTCCCTGCTTACAGCAGTTATCTTCTCTTACTTTAATTTTGCAGAGGTGAAACAATAAGATAACTCATTTAATGCTTTGTGGCAGAAGCAATTGATTAAATTCTGAATTATATCCTAAGGATAATACTTAAGCAGGAGATGGGAGAAAGCTATAAGAAAAGTACAGTACAGATATTACAATGCATTCTTGGACTAAATGCCCATGAGGGAAATGTGCATACCACTTGATGTACACTGTGAGCTCAATCTACAGGGAATGGGAGCCCCCATAAAGAGTTTTACGATGTAAAACACTAAATAAGCCGTACAAAAAGCAATCTAACAATTAAACCACTTCTATACATTTTTAGTGTTAAATTCCTCTTATGGCATGCAAATCTCCTATTATTTAGAAGTCTGTTTAGTGGTGCTGCAAAATGCTTTCTTCTACAACATGAAATTTATGCAGTTACTTTCTTATTTAGTGAAGTCTGAATGCCATTTTAGGCGTAAACCACTTTGTATTAAACATTTTAATATTTCAGGATGATTTCTCTCTCCTATGCACCATTTGTTTTCAGTATTCTTTTTGTATTGCTGTCTTTGGTAGCTTCAAGCCCTTTCTCAAGGAACATGTGCATCTAACATAGACTTTTTTGAAGGAAAAGATGGAGAGAGACATAATATTGGACCATGCTCTTGTCATATTCAGACTCTCTCCTGGGCTTCAGAATCTATCAGATCTGTCTCTAATGTTCCAAGACTGGCACTCAGCTGTAAGCCCAAAGAAAATATTGGCATGATGTCATCATCCTCTCTGCTTAAATTATTTTTTAACTGGAAGTGTGCTATATATGTAGCAGCTTCTTTCACCAGCTGTAAGTTACAATAGAAATGGTTGCATATTCATTGCTTTAAAGCAAGCTGAAGAGTGCTAAGACTGTTTACAAATTTTAAAGTATCATTTAAACAGAGATTCTTTTGTTTAGCAACAAGTACTTTAAGTATTACTCTCTTATGTTTAAATACAATTTTAAATCTTCCCAAAATTAGGATATGTCTGGCACAATTTATAATGCTAATTTAGTCAAATAAAATTCAGTAAACCTCATGTCTACTTAAACTTTTCTTTAATCTCATATGGGAAGGGAGAGACAGCATTCCCTACAGAAATATTGCACTGTCTTATTTTAAGTATTTTTATTTTAAAAATATTTTAGAAATTTAGTCATTAATTTAATTATTAAAAGGCCATAGCAACTTTGTGTTAGCATTCTGATTATTTTAGCATGAATAAACATTAACAGTCAACTGAAAAACGTTTTAGTAAGTTCACAGTGGAGTTCATTGAAAAGACTCATTCTATGTCTTTAATCCTGTCTGAAATTTAGTCAAATACATAAATTTCAGTGGAACGTTTTAATCTCTGCTCAATATGCTTTTCAGTAGAGCTATGTTCTGGCAGTTCTACAAGTAACAGAGACTGTTTTAATACCAACAACCCCCATTCCAGAAAATACTTCTAACAGCTTTTTAGCTAGGACATCTGAAAACCATTCACAGCTCCTAAAGACATTTGCACAGGTTTTATCTTGGATTAAGGGAAGAAAGTAGCATGACTGCTGCAAACCACAGGTGCTTGACTAATGAGTTGATCACAGCTTTCTGGTCACCCACTGTCATCTCTTAATTTTTGTCTCCTACAGCTTTTTATAATTTTACAAAATCTGTAGAGTTTACCTAGAGATTTTAAAATTTGTTCCTTTGATTAAATTAGTTTCAATCCAGCCTAGTGCCTTCTGTGATCTGAACTTTTCTCTAAATATTTTTTTGACAGCTGATGCTTCTTGTGTTTCTAAAGAGAATTTAATATATATATATATATGGAATCCATTATTACTTTAACCTGGGCATCTGGGGTGTCAGAATTTACATTAATCAGAATTTTTCAACTCTCCCACTTAGATGTAAAGTACTTCTGGATTTAACACTAAAGCACGATTAAATGACAATCCCATCATTATTTTGTAGCTAGGAAGATGAAAGATGTTCTCTATTGCCCAGTAACTTACTGGGAGAAGTTGACAAAAAGGGTTAGTGGTTCTGTCTGCACTTAGATCCTTTTAATCTAGACCAAGTGTCGAAGCTTTTTGCTAGGTATTTTTTTGCTTTTTCTGAGTTCTGATGTAGTATTATTCAGACACTGAAGATAGGGTATTTTAGAAAGTGTGTGTAATGTATTCTGTAGAATTTCCATTATAATTACAGTACACAATTCCGCAATGTCCTTATTCCTAGGAAGGAACGCCATTGTAAAGAAATGGAAGTATGTATTCTCCCTTAAAGACAAGATCAGGGTTCCTTTACTTCCTACCCTGTTCCCATTTCAACACAAAAAGTTAAAACATTATATGGAAAAAGTAAATTACTCTTATCTCCAGTTTTGGGGATATGGGATTTCTCTTCACTCTAAACTTTCTTTTTAACTCCTAGGGAAAGATTAATGCAATACTGAAAGAGCCCTACAAGCTTTATCAGCTAAGTGAACTTCAATTTGGGCTGAACTGGACTTCAAGAATTAACAAATTCTCAATCAGACCTTTAATTACTACGTAAACTGTTTCCATTTACACATTTCCATATTAGAAAAATCAAACATTTCCATCTCAAAAGTTATCATCTGTCAAGCAGGATTTCTCTCACATGGCTACTCACAAATCCATTTCAAGGCACTTGAAATAAAACTTGGTTGAGGTCATTATTTAAATCAGAGGGTTAGAAGCTTATTTGAAGTATATGTAGTTCCCTAGTTCTCTAGTTTTATCTTTCAGGGCCTTTCTAACGCTCCAAAATATTTGTGTCCTTGTAAGGTTAATTCCAACAGCCCTAGCTCTTTGAAGAAAATATCTTCCATCATATTCTAGCCCATTTTCACAGAATCACAGAATCACAGAATGGTTGGGATTAGAAGGGACCTTTGGAGCTCATGTGGTTCAAGCCTGCTGCTGGAGCAAGCTCACCTAGACAAGGTTGCACAGAATCACACCCTTGTGGGTTTTGAACATCTCTAGAGAAGGAAATTCTGCAGCCTTTCCAAGTAACTGGATCCAGTGCTCAATCACCTTCAAAGTAAAGAATTTTCTCCTCATATTGAAATGAAATTTCTTCAGTTTTAGTTTGGGCCTATTGCTCCTTGTCCTGTCGCTGGCCACCATGAAAAAGAGTCATGCCCTGTCTTCTTGCCATCTTGCCTGAAGATATTTACATGCATATATGCAAATTTGTATGCATGTATGTATATTTTTCTTCTTACATAAGTCTGATGGGAAAGAACTTTGCCATCAGGAAAAGGAATATCATTAAGTAATTAAATAATCCTACTAACAAAGAGGGTAAGGGAAACAACCTTGTCAAGTATAAAAATATTCTGACAATAACTAACTCCCTGTTTTCCTCACTTCAGTAACAGCTTACATTGACAACTTTGCCAAAACTTGTTGAAAGAAATATAATACAATAATCTAACATAAAGCCTGTTTTCTTTCATCTGTGCCTGCCAACCCTCAGTCTGAAAGGTTTTTGAAATTCACGATGATCTCACATAAATGTAAATAACTGATTTCCTCCTCCCAAGAAACAAAAAGAAATCTAGGTTTGTGATGGTTGGGTTCAAGGACTAAACCAGAGAAGCAGTACATTCTTTCCTGCTGCAACAAGCAAGAATGAAATTTTCATTAGATAGAAGTAAAGAGAGGAACAAAAATACACACACAAACCTAGATGTCAAGCTGAATTTCAGATTTGAAGTCTAAATTCAAAGAAGTTCAAAATACTGATATAGCTGGCTAGGCTGTGATGGAAAAATCTGTTATTTTGGTCTCTTTCATACTGAATTTGATTTTCAACACTGAAAAGTCCAAAATGCAATTTTAGAAATTATCAAACTGAAACACAACAGAAGTGACTGTTTGGATGTTCATTTGAAACATGTAATTTGTGTAACACAAATTTGGTCCAATTCAAGCATTAGCAAAACCAGTCTGAATGTTATGATATAGCCTAAAAACTGATTGAAATCTTTCATACGGTGGTTGTTTGAAGATAAAGTTGTATATCTTCAGCCATAACCTAAGGAGACTGGATAGAGACTTATAATAAATGTCGATATTTTTTTTAATGAAAAGTAGCTTTTTTTTTTTAATGAGAATATGGGGATAATTGATGCTTCAGAACTCTAACAGGGAATTTGTCAGCTCCAAGCATCACATATAATTGTAATAATATATAGCATTAAAAGTCCATATCTTTCCACAAGGATATAGAAGAAATGCTAGGACAGAGGTAAAATGCATGACACGAAAAAGAGTGGGAACAGTCACTTCATAGTACTTAATTTACATGGCATCAGAAAAGCACAGAGCTTAATTTAGTGGACAAGAAGTAATACTACAGCTTTCCAGTGAGCAGTTATGTTTCTTAGCTTTACTGAAAATTTTGGAGTTTACATATTCCTTGTACACAAAAATAATACCACAAGGTGTTTTGCATGTCAGACTAATTGGTAATATACTCCCCCTCAAAAGACAACTTTACCTGCCATGACTTACTTATGCTATTGAAAAGCTTACCTAAACCCAACAAGCACAATGGGGCTCTCATCCTCTCCTTTCATCTCTTCCATATTCTCTAGAAGTGAGTGAGAAGGGAATTTCCAAAGCCACTCTTCCTTAAAGAAAATAAATGAAAGATTACCCATGACATTTGATGACAATTCCCCAATAGCATTCCCCAAATAAGTCAAATAACTTAAAACGTTTCAATCTTTAAGGTCAAATCTATAACTGTCTTATCAAAAGTCTGCTTTTAAAGCAGTTTTGAGGTTTAAGAAGGACAGGTGGCAAAGCACCTGAGGTTGTTATCTTCAGTTCATAATCATTCTCAGTACAATAATAAGGTTACAGAAAAAAGAAAAAAGATTAAAAAGACAATTGTTGATTTCAAACTTTTATTTCCTAAAAAAAAAAAGTTTATTTCCTTTGCTCCTTTCTCAACCTCTCCCTTGTTCCATCAAAATTCCCAGAATATATTTATATGTATATTCTTCCTATTCCTCTGTTAGTGCCCTTGGACCACCTAGTCCAGCCCGCCAATTTTTTCAGGGAATTGGGGTGTGAAATTAGCTACATAGGAGGAAAAATGAGAGGTGGGATGACAAAGAGGAAAGTGCATTGAACAAACACTTCTGCAGTCTACACTAGAACATGTTTCACAAAGCTGGAGAAACAAATTCATAATCAGGCTGCAAATTTTAAAACACTTACTGTTTGTGAAACCAGTAATAAAAAAAAAAAAATATCTCTCAGATCTGTTCCAAAGCAAGAGTACATAAAATTTAGTGGTTGGGTATGAAATTACTTCTGCCTTTTACACACATAATAGGATACACACCATAATTGCAAGACAACACATTATTTCTCAAATAGCATAAAATATACTTCTTGACACTCTAATCTTAAATAGTCTATATTTTTCTCTGGAGTTTTAATGCACCTATCATGCTGTACTGAATACTCCTATATGCAATCTGGTCTTGGAGCCCATTAAAGTAATTTAGACTAAAGGTACACTGTAAATGATTCCTACACAACATAAAGGTGAGTAAAATAGCAAGAGCAGCAGTGGAAATGTTTTGATATATGCACAGTTTTGAGGCTCATTTTAACTGCAAGTTGCTTAACTACCTATTGAACTTAAGAAATATTTTGCTGCCTGGTGACAAGAAATATTTTGCTCACACTACACACTAAATTAGTAGATTATATAGAATAGAAAATTTATCACAGATGGAGACAAATTCTGTCTTTTGCTAAGTAAGATTCATTTAGCAAAGGAAATGAGAAAGGTAACAAGTGATGACCTCTGATTACTAAATTCCTCTCCATCTTTCCTATGCTCAGGTTAGACCTACCTCTTTCGTGAAATAAGAGCCTGTGACTAACCAGATTTGCTGCACTACTAATCATCTAAAACTTCAGTGTCTAGTCTGTTGAGGGATGGTTAATAGAACAAGGTCGACAGAGGCCCTGTGGCAGCCAAAGTGCTGAGCTGCCTGTACACAGCAGGGTCAGCACGTCCTTGAAGAAGGAGCTACACAGTAAGAGCACGTGAACAAGGAACACGCACTCAGCACTATGTGTACACAGACATGGTTGAGGAGACTAAAGGAGGAACTTTCCCATATTTGCTAGAACCAATCAAGTAGCAGAAGAGCTTCTAACTGTCCAATTAGAAGTTGCCAGATGTACTAGGAGCTTGCTTGGAAAAGTATAAATATGCATGCCGATATTAATAAAGTGAAGAACAATGCTTTATCAATCACATTGATCGTCTGCATTCTTCCCTCACAGAACTCCTCCGCACTAGTCTACATTCATCATCTAGGTTCCAGTCAATGAAGAAAAAGAGACCTCTTCAGCAGACAATTTATCCAATTTTAAAATGGGGTTCTAAAAGAGATGAGATGAACTAGATTCAGAGGGGGGTCTAACTTATTACATTAACTGAAGAAGGAGCTGAGTCAAATTTATTCGCTAAAGAGCCTCATTTTCAGTCTGATTTAGGTGACACTAATATCAGGTTAAATGATCACTGGGACTTGCCTGTCATAAACCTTTTAGGGGCCATTGGAACACCACCACCCACCACATTGTTTCCAACCAGGCAACTGTCATTGGACTTACATCTCTGCCCAGATTAAGAAGCATTACCTGTGAAAACGTCATTCTGCTATTACAGCTGAATAGATAAAAGATAATTCTACTGGCATATACTGAGTGTCATCAGGGCACAGGCAATGGCAGTAAAGAATTCGAACAATGATTATACAAAAGGAGTGTAGTTAAATTCTGCACGAATTCAGCTCATCTCATCAAACTCTCTCACAACACATCTCAGTAAGAAAATCCTTCATTCAGTTTTCCAACACTCAGTCTCCCCAGAATACACACATTGAGTATCACACACCTTCTGCACACATCGATCTTTAGCTTTGTGAAAATACAAGAGTGTCTGCTCTCACTACTTACAATATGAGTTTTCTTTCAATTTGTGACAAACTGCTTCCAAACAGCACCTCATCTTCAAAGGTTGTCCTTTTGCTTACAGCTATTTTTTAAGTTGATTTGTACTATATTTTCAAGCATTCTTCTCTTTCATAAGTCCAAAGATTCAAAGGGTCAGGCTGAGACCCACATACTGTCATCACTGCATGGTGTCCAGTAACAGTGTGAATGGGTGAATCCTGTCTCAAATCTCTCCAGTGTTTGTATTCTCTGTGATTTTTAATTCAGGTGGGCTACCTAACTCTTTTTTCACCTCCTTTTTGTCCTTTTCATGTCATTGTAAACATGACCACAGTTTGTAGCCTTCTCATTCCTTTCCTCAGCAGCCAGCCCCCTATTTAGTATAAATGAATTCCTAGGTGTTCCACCTGTAAATTAATCATGTCCTTACTGTAGCATTTGCCACTGGAAACTCAAAATTAATTATTCCAACAATGCCAGACATGGAACTTTAATGTCACATCCACAAGCTAACTGTGGTATTATTTGTTGCCATTTATATGTTATCTACTTGTATTTGTTGCAATTTCACACTTACAACAGCTCTCAAATACAAACTTGCAGTTTGTTCTGCAAAATCTCGAAGTTATGGAAGCATACAATCATAAAATGATAATTTTATTAATATTTTAGTGCAAAAAGAAAAGTAGAATTTCAAAATTTTATAAATTAAAAGGTTACAAGATTTATGTATGCAAGAAGACAGTTTAAAAATTGTTTAGTTCAAGAATGTCCAGTGCTTAATTTCTCATGGGTGTTCTCTCAGTACTGGCATTGTTCACAGGACTTGTGATCCTGGATGCCAAATATTTGTAGTATCCTTTGAAATTCAGATTGTGTCTACCATAGAACCTAATTTTACACTTCCAGATTTATACAATCTGAGATTTGAGGGAAATAGATGCTCACTGGGGAATTGTTTCATTATATACTTCAGTTTTGATCTCATTTTAAGTGCAGATTATCTGCCATCATTGAGACTTTTACCAGCATGTAGAAGGAAACTGTGAATGAGCCCCCATGTAGTTTGGCCATACTTGGGCACTCTTTTATCAGCTAATTATCAACTGATACTTCATTTCATCTTAACTGTTGAATTTCATATTACAAAAACAAACAAATAAACAAAAAACTATTAAAAACTATTATTAGATAGACTACATTAAACAGGGCTGGATCAGTTTGTGGGTTTTGTCCATTGTATATGGAATCAAAAGAACAGAAATAATGAATCCTTACATGCTTTTTACCTTGCTTCAATAACCCAGCACCTCAAATTGAATGAAGAGAGATTTTCTGGCAACAGGTGATGACAAAGAGAACTTTGTTTGGTATCCTGAGCCACTTCCTTTTTCCACATGCCATTCAGAGAGGAAGTGGTACCTTGCAACCAGGTCTCTTCGAAAATGCTCTCCTTTTGAGGCAAGTGAAGATATTCTTGCTGTCTTGAACAGATCAGTCCCCTGATACTTCTCATTTTGATTCCTTGACACTATCAGAACACACAGATCTTGATAAAGGTGAAGACACAATCCTACTGTTGATTTGAAGTTTTACACTGTGGAGTAAAAATTAAATTGGAAAACAATGGTATCATAATTCTATTTATAAGATTGTTTAACATAGAAGAATTTCTGTGTTAAAAATATACCCTTAATTTTGATTATACAAGATAAATATTTATGCTGAAGATTTAAACAAGTATAAACAAGGCAGTGAAGGATCTGTTATTTTGCAGATATCAAATATACTCACTTTTTCATCTTACTGTTTTACCTGTCTTTTTGTCTTATTTGTGTCCTTAACTCCTTGGCATATTTTCTACTCCCTTGGGTTTATTTAACAAGTGCAATACAAGATAAACACTTGCAACAACTGCCTTTTTATTTGAAGGGAATAAGTGCATTTCTGCAAACCACCTTATGACTCAAATAAATAAACAAATAGATACTAACTTGATAAACAAAATAGGAAAAAAATCCAACCTATGCACTTTGTATTAGTTTAAGACTTCTCCTTGCAACCATAGTTTATTATCATGCAATGTGTCCATTTTACAATTAATTCATTCATTAATTAATGTGGAGAAAGAGGGGAGCACTTGCAACTCTCACTGTGCAAGAAAAATTGATTTCTGCAGATACCAATGCCAATCACCTCTTAGGTCAAGCAAGCCTTGCATGAAAGCTTGAGAAAGGAGTTTGCCCTTGTGAAGGATAAAAATTTAACTTAAGAAAAGGATTACTCAGGAATTTAGGACTTAATTTACACAAACTGCAATAATCTATTTGTCTCTATCCTGCTGCTTAGTTTGTGGATCCCCCTACAACCCATAAGAAGGAACAAATATACCTGAGTGGCCAATTTTCCCCTCCACAATGCTATACACCTCTGTCAGCCATTGTATTTAGAAGTCCATAGAAAAGAAAAGTAATGCCAGCATTCAGGGGAAGAAGAAAAACATGCTAACTCCCTTGTAGGTTATATTAATTTCTTCTCAGTACATGAGTAAATAGAGAGATTGATGATCCATCCCATGTCATGGCCTCTCATACTCCTGATGCTGGAATCCTGAGACCTCCTGAGCAGGATGACTGGCATAAAAAATTTGTCTTCAGCACCTCTACATGCACTAAAAGCACATCTTGTCATTACAGATCAATGATGTCTTTAAAGTTTATCATATTAAGTGAAAAACACTTTCAAAACCACCAAGACAAGGATCAGATTACCTATTATTTAATAGATTTTATCTAGTGCAACCACAACAAGTGGTCTACACAAAAACACCATATCAAGGGAAAATGTATTTTCATTTCTTTAACAAGATTTGGCAAGAAAAAACAAAGACAATATGTTGATCCAATTATCAACCAGACTAGACAATTTTATTTCAAAAAAAACCACTGGGGCTATACTCAAAAGTATCCCATCATCTGGTAATCTAGCCCTCATTTTAATTTTCTGATCAGATTTATTTGGAACAGACAGGGAGGTTGGGCCTCTCACAACCAACAGGAAGAAAAAGTTGCTGATTAAGTCCCCAAAATTTCCATTTCTGCAAAGAATAATATTCTAACCACAGTAAGAAAAAAATATCAGCTAAAAAGACCTCACCTTATTTTGCTTAATGCATTTGTTGTATATTGAAGTGTATAATCCTGCAAGACAAACTAGTTTGTGAGATTATTTCTTCTAAATAATGTCAGAATCATTAATATAGCTTTGGATGAGAGAAAGAAATTGCAGAATCATGGAATAAGCCGATTTAGACGGGACCCACAAGGACCATCAAGTTCATCTCCTGGCCCTACACAGCACCATCCCCAAGAGTCACAGCATGTGCCTGAGAACATCGTCCAAACATTTCTTAAACTTTGTTAGGCTGGTGCTGTGACCACTTCCCTAGGAACCTCATGCCCATGCCCTACCACCCTCGGGGGAAGAACTTTTTCCTAACATCCAACCTAAACCTCCCCTGACACAACTTCATGCCATTCCTTCAGGTCCTGTCACTGGGGAGCACAGAGAAGACATCACTGTCTGCCCCTCCTCGTCCCCACATGAGGAAATTTTAGACTGCAGTGAGGTCTGTCCGTAGTATCCTCTTGTCCAGGCTGAACAGATCAAGTGACCTCAGCCCCTCCTCATACAGCTTCTCTCAAGGCCCTCCACTGTCCTTTGGATGCTCCCAAATAATTAAATGTCTCTCTCCTGTTGTGGCGCCCAGAACTGCCCCCAGCACTGGAGGTGAGGCCGCCCCAGTGCAGAGCAGAGCAGGACAATCCCCTCCCTTGCCCGGCTGTGCCTGATGCCCCCCAGGACAGGGTTGGCCCTCCTGGCTGCCAGGGCACTGCTGACTCACATTCAACTTTCCATTGACCAGGACACCCGGGTGCTTTTTCTGGCACTGCTCTCAAGCAGCTCATTCCCCAGTCTGTCTGTACATCCAGGGCTACCCTGTCCCAGGTGCAGAATCCAGCACTTTGTTATTGAACTTCTTACAGAACTTGCCCAGTCCTCTAATGAAGAATGGAAAGCCCAAAAAAGACATTTTTAATTTAAAACCTGTTTTTTTCCAATGTATATATGTGATGATCAGGGGCATACTACATGATATTTCAACATGTTATACAAGCCCTTTATGCAGGCAGAGAGTGAAACAGGTACCTCCCAGTGTAGTTCAGCTCACTTCTGTTTCTTCCCCTCACTCAACCATTTCTAAATTCCTATTTCAATATTTTCATTTCAAATTTCCATATAATCACAGCTAACACTTCCATAACCCACGTGTGTAAAAAATGTTCACACTAATTTTTCACTTCATCATGAGTTTACTTGATCATATGGTGAGGCCACAGATCTGTTGTCCTCTACAATTTGCATGTTGAAATATGCTTGTTAGATACCATAACTTTCCTTTAGTCAAAAAGGAATCATTGCTTCAGCCAAACTGTCCATATGTGCCAATCACTATGTGTGAATACCTGAAGTGGCAGGGAGACATCAAAGATTCATGAAATATGAGAAACCTAGTTTTTTATCTTCACTGTGTACCTGGAAATATTATGTTAGAACCTCTGTGAAATAAGAAAAGGTTTTCATTTTCCGGAAGGAAGAAAGAACTGATATATCCCTGGAAAATTAAGCCATTTAGCAAATATTAATAAATACTGGAATTGTACCCATAAGCAACAATAGATTTTCTACAGATTTGTTAAGAAAAAAGGTTTTACAAGATTTATAGTGTATCTGAAAAAAAGATGTGTTGAAGATATATTATCACATTGTCCTCTAAAAGTCTTAAAGACCACTTTGAGTCTGGCTAAAAGTGAAAAGAATAAAAAAGATATTAGGAAACAAACACAGCCAAGAAAACCCCACCAACAGAATGTACCACCATTCTATAGAAATTCACTTTAATATCCTGCACAAAACAAACCTGAAAATGCTAGCTCAATTCAAGCCAGAACTTATGCCTACCAAAAAGTAGCATTTAGTACTTCAGCTACATCAGAGACACCAAGTAGAACAAGATAATCATGTGTGAATACTCCAGAGTCATCATAAGTATTCTTTTTCTTGCATTAAATGCTTGTCTGCAGTAGAATGTCACTTTTCTGAGAGTAAATCCAGCTTTTCCTAGGATTTTGTGTTTCAAAATGCCTTCAAGCAAAATCAAGTCAAAGAAAATAGGAAATTATCTTCTGTTTTGGGCCTGCAGTACACGTGCTTGTCACAGACAGTGAGCTGGTGGATTCCCATACACCAGTTCCCTCAGAGATACCTGATGGATAATGCACTCTTATGTGGCAGCATGTCAACAAACATTTTTATTCTTCTTGAAAACTTGTGGTGGTTGTATAATGCAGACAGAAAATGTCAGTCTGGATCAGCTGAGATGTGCACGTTCAGTCAATTTGTGTGGGGCAATTTTTACATATGCCCATAAATTTGTCCTGGCTGACAAACTTAATCTCTTTTTACAATCTCTTTTTACAACAAGGTAACCCACTCAGCTGAGCAATGGAGGCCAATTATGTCATCCTTTTGGACTTTTGTAAAGCTTCAGGCACTGTCTCTCAGGATCCTTTTGGACAATATGTCCAGCTCGCAGCTGTGTAAACACATCGTGTGATGGGTGAGAAATTGGCTCAGGGGTTGGACACAAGGGGTTAAAGGGAATGGGGTGACATCAGACTGGGGACCTGTCAGCACTGGAATTCCACAGGGTTCCGCCCTAGAGCCAATGATCTTCAATACCTTCATAAATGACTCAGATGCAGAACTGAAGAAAGGGTAAGTTTGGTGATGATTCAAAATTGGGAGGAGCAATTGACTCCCTCAGAGACAGAGAGTCCCTGCAGAAAGACCTACACAAAGCAGACAGCTGGGAAATCCCTAACCATGTGAAGTTTAACAAAGACAAATGCTGGACCTGGGATGGGTCAGTTATGGATGTACAGACAGACTGGAGAATGAGATGCTGGAAAGTATTTCATGGAAGGGACATGGGGATCCTGGTAAATGGAAAGTCTACAATTTTCTCATGAGGGGAAGTGGAGGAACAGGTCCTGATCTCTGCTCTCTGGTGACTGGTGACAGGGCCTGGGGGAATGGCATGAAACTGTGCTGAGGGGTTAGTTTGGATACCAGGCAAACATTTTTTAATGCAAAGGATGGCTGGCCACTGCAACAGGTTCCCCAGGGAAGAGGTCAAGGCACTAAATCTTCCAGAGTTCAAGAATTGCTTGGATAATGCTCTCAGGCACATGATGTGATTTTTAGGGTTGTTCTGTGCAAGACCAGGAGCTGAACTTGACGATTCTTGCAGGTCTCTTAAAATTCAGGATATTCTATGACTTTTTATACTCCTTCAGAATTTAATGTGGGAGCTTTACTATTGGGAATAAAGTTGAAGCTCCAGAGCCCACAGCTCCCTCCTCCCAGTGGGAAGTTAGCCACAAAGGTGGGGCAATACACTCCTGTGTGAGCTGTCTTGAAAATGGGGCATTAACTCAGAAACAAGAGATAAGGCAATTCAGTTCATTGTCTGTGGAGTATTTAACACAGTTTAAAGCCTCTGTTCACTCTGTCTTCCCTTTATGAATTATAAATCACATGGGATATAAGTACTCCCAGTAACATATGAAGAAGGCAACCTGTACTCTGTACCAACATCAGTGGATCTAGTTTTCTATGACTTACTCCACAGAGACTAGTAAATGTTTCTTCATACTGCAACTTATTAAAAACCTTTTAAGATATAAGCATTGCCCCAAGGAAGTTACAGTGTATGGAGAGCAGACTTACACATCTAGAGGGAAAATTGAGCACTAAATTTGAAGTTCTTCCTGAAAACAGTCCTACCACTGCTTTATTGAGACGAGTAGCAGGTATAAATCATATTTTGACGACAAGGTATGGCACGTATCCTTTCTTAACTATTACTATTTTGCATGTCTGAGTAGCAGTTTTTACAATTTAAGAAAAGATAATTTGCTGTGAAATAATTTTTGTTGCTAAAGCATTTTTCCTGCAAAAAATTTACTAAATCCATAACAGTGATGCAGCAAGAGCTGTCAGGTCAGCTTGTTTACAGGCTCTGTGAAGCTTCTCTGGTCTGATTTGCAAATATGTGAAACCATATAAAAGTGTGTTCAAGGGTTTCTTTATCCCACTATAACCATATCTTTACTGGATTAAACACATTGAATATATCTTGAACTTCCTAGTACAAGGAATGACTGGTGGAATGTTCCAGAAAAGAAGAAAATAAGGTTTCTGTGTTCATGTACTTTAGAAAAGGATGGTGTTCTCTGCTTGTATTTCAATTCAAATGCTTTATTTTTCCAACTATCAGAAAAGATTAAAATATATCTTATAGTTTAAGAAAAATTTCCTTCTATGGAAAAGGCATAAACTTGAAAAATCTAAAAAGAAATTCTAAAAACTTTTACTGTAGAAAAAAATTCTCTATGTGTGTTATACTATTACAACAAGTAATATTAGGAAATGTGTAGAAGATATTTTAGATTTCCATATTAATTTGAGGGATATTACATTGATTGGGTTAAGGTCCATGCCATCACTGGTTATACTCGTTGCAACTGGTAGACTTCCAAAATGTCTAGGGCAAGCAGAGCCTAGACATAAACACATCATGTTCCATGCATTTCCAAAACATGAGGAGACAAACTGCATTTGGACCCTCCCCTCAAACATCATCTCAAAAACATCCTAGCAGTGGTGCTGCCTCAGAGATGCAGGCAGGAAGGAAGTCCATCTGCTTCTAAATTTGATTCATGATTTAGCACGTCACTTTTTGTGTGCAATAAGTCTGGATTCTGGAATTTAAAAGCTGTGTTCCTACACAGTAGGTGTAACAGCAACAAAAATGTTTCTGAAAGGGAATTTGTGAATATCATAAACAATTAATGCTATTGACACCACAGTTGTTCCTATACTGTTGTGATATGTGCTGTTGAGCACACTGCTGGTGGAGAGGAGGTTGGAATGGCCTCTGGCTTGGACAGCCTCAGGGGCTGTTGGCAGACAACGTGCCAGCTGACAGGTTTTAGTTGCAGCAGTGCCTGGAGACCTCCCCACGCAGTGCCTCACTGTTCATTGCCTTAGTGATTGTATTTCATTTGATTACTAAAGTCTACTTTCTCTTCATTGTCTTCTGCTGCCTAGCCCACTTTACACCCTGGAGTGGGCTGCTTACAGCACTTGCTTGGAAGCCTTCAAGGCCACGCTGAATGGAGAGGCAACCTGGTCTAGTGGAAGGTGTCCCTGCCTGTGGCAGGAGGGTTGGAAACAGATGATCTTTAGGGGTCTTCCAGCTCAAGCTGTTATATGACTCTGTGATTCTCACAACACCAAAACAGGAAAAAGCCACTTGAATGTCAAGGGGAAGTCCAGCCAGGAGGGACTCTGAGAAAAAAGCATGGTTCAAGTGCACAACAAATAAATGCATAACACAGAAATGCCTTATGAAAAGCACAGAGATGTTCATTGCTGCTGGCCTGGCATGGTTGGATGTCAGGTTTCCACAGTGAGTAGGGCCCCACATTGCACCCTCTAGCAGTCCCTCTTGTCCAGACCAGCTGATCTAGGACACCATAGCCCAGGCCAAGCTCCCCAGCACGGCCTTACCCAGGTCTGGGGGAGCCCTGCTGCCAGCCTAGCCTGTCTCTCATGGGCTAGACCCTGTATGCCTACGGTGTGTCCTGCCCTAGCTGGGCACCCTCCTGGACCCACCATCTCCCAGTTCCAGGCACAAGGATCCAAGCACAAAGAAAACTTATAATAAACCTCGACTCTTTAGTCCTCCCTAGTTTTATTGTGCATCCATGTGTTTGGAAAGTTTTGCCTGCTCTTCATAAAATCGTAATTGCACGGTATACATCAAGCAGCTTTTCCAAAGTGTTAATCATTCACCTTCCTATATGATAACAACATCACATATAGATGGCAAATTAGGACACTTACTTATAGGTTTCTTCAGCTTTGTAGTCTTCCACTATGTGTGTGTGCCAATACAGAAATTTACCCACTCATCCTTTTCAACCTTTTTATCCAACTCATGCCACACAGAAAAGAGCATCTGAAATGTCCACTGAAGAGCTGGAAATTGAATGCAGGCAGCAAAAAGCAAACATGACAAACTTATCTTTTTGTTTATAACTTGTAGTATACTGTTGTTTTCAAATACACATTTCAGCACTGAATATATTAACATTTACTTAAGCAGGAGTTAACACTGAAAGCCATTAGTACCCTCTACTGGTTTATCTTGTAGCAGCAGGTAATCTATCCGTCCTTGTCCTAGTGGCTTCTGTGCAACCAATTTTCTTAATAGGATCTATAGCTAATTAAGAGAGATTATTATTCCTGAATAATTAAAAATTTTAAAAAATAAAAAAAAAAAAAGGAGGTGGAATTATAAAAAGAAATTAAAAGCTGGGCATGGTTTTATCATCTGATAGGTGGATTACTCAGAACAAAGCCCAGCTTGGAGTCTGTGGCAAAGTCACACCAGGAGAAAAACTGACCAGTCTCTCTGCTGCTTTACAGGAATAATATGCCAGGACTTTTAAAACTGCCTGCTTTGAAGCCTTTAAAAAAGTGCTTAAATGCTATGATCATCATGAATTTCCCATTAATTGCCATTAGATTCCTTTGCTTTCTGTAAAAATCAGTCTTGAGGCCACAGAGATAAGGGCATTGATGCAATAGATAGAGATGTGCAGACAGCAGAGCTCCCAAAGTCACTGCTTGTATTGTAAAAACTACCTGCCTGCCAGCCAGCCAGCCCCCATCAAGCCTTCTGGGTGCACACATTGTCCAGCTCAACCCCTGCTCCAAGGCCCTAAATTAATGATTGGTGTCCTTTATTCTGTGGGCCACGGCATCCCATTGTGCTACATCAAGGCACAGAGATACATCTCTGAATCCAAATATCACAGTGGGAATAACGGACTGGAGAGAGAGGTGCTAAAAGCTAGTGGGGAAGATACTGACATTGAGCATTTTGTGCTACATTTTCACAGGCTGGAACATACACAATCTCTGTTCTCTCCATCCATTGGCTATGAAGCAAAAGATTTTTCCAGCTAACAAAATTACGTCTGGATGGTTTAACATAGCTGTGATGGTAATCAAAATGACAGATTATGTAACAGCCATCATTCTGTAACACGAAATCACAACTTGTTATGATCCACTGAGCTCCTTTGAAATCTCTTGCTTGAGCCTTTTGCTAAGATATCATTCACTTCTGGGAAGCAGCAAGTCAGATCAACAAAAGATTAAGTGATTTAGTAGGAATACAGAAAAACTTTGTAACTCCAAACATCCTCCAGCCTTCAGAGGTAGTTGGAGTAATTTCTTCCTGTAAGTGCTTAGAAGGAGATGCACTGAGAGGGAAATGAGAATAATGTAGTTTGTTCAATATCTTAGCAAAAAGCTAATGTGCAGTACCTGCTGACAAAGTTTAAGGTAACATCATAGGAAATACTAACATGAAACAACATTTTTAGCTTTTCAAGATCATTCCATTTCCATATTAATACAGCAAGATTTTTAAAGTTTATTAGAGCAGCAGGCTCTAGAAGACAGGAAGCCCATTACAGTCCAAGCAAGAGGAGGTACCTTCTATCTTTCTAGTATGTACATTTTATTTTAGAAACAAACCTTAAGCCTGAGTAGACTGTAAATGTATTTCTGCTTTATTGTTATGATTGTGTATTATTTATGTTAATGACAAAAGTTCCTAAAGATTCCAGAGATGGTCAGTACACATAATTCTAGATACTGGGTAAGCACATTTAACTTAAGGCAAACTGACAAGCCTTAATAATTCATTGTGAGTTCATATTTTGATACAAAAATAGTATCAGTACCCACTGTTTCAAAAATATCAGAGAAGGCTTTTAACAAAACTGTGAACTACACTCTAATCATGTGCTAAACTGGTCTCTTAGTCAAGAGCTACTCTCCCTTCCTGAAATGGAATTGCATTATCTAGGTACTGGCAGGCTAGACAGACATGAAAATGGAAATCTATATTGCATATGCATTTGTCTATTCAGATGTCACCCCACAATCTAATGAGATCTGAACAGAAAAGCTTTATTTAAGACTAAGCAGAGAAAAAAAATAACTGAATGTAACTTGAAATAAGGAAAATATATTTTCTTTTTAGTGGAGTACACATCTTTCATGAACTTATAATGACTTAAGATTCTTTATCAAAAAATTTACATCTCCATATCTAGTTTGCTTCTGCAAGTCTGCAACTGCATTTCACATCATTTTGAAGTCTTTTAAAAAAATCAAAAAAATAAATAATTTTCTGAATGCCAAGAACTAAAATGACAGCTCCATCATCTAAAAAGCTGTGGTCACTATTTAAGAATACAAAGTTACGTCTTCTTTTTACAAGTATTAAAGGAACTATTTTCTTAGGGATTTTGCACTAGTGTCCATAGCTTCCTTTATCATCTATTTTGCATGTGATTAAGTGCCTTGCTTAGTGATAAATTACAGAAGGCAAATAAATGTGAGAAAACAGAGATATAAACATGACTGGAGACAGATTTTGAGCTTGTAGCATGAGTTACAGAAAGTAATTTTAAGGTGCGGAATACTATTACCATTTTAAAGAATACTAGTTTAAAGAAATTCCAGTGTTAAAGTCTTCCAACCTGCAGAGATATCTTGCATCTTTGGGAAAATTTTTCAACCATTGCTACTGAAAAAATGTGGTTAGAGGCATAAAAAGCAAAAAACTCTTCAGCAAGAGAACTCCATCATTTGCAAGCTTCGCTATACCCATTAATACACCTCCACATCAAGTAAAATTTCATTGTGCCAAAACAAGTGGCTCTGCATTGTATCATCTACAGACTGATGTCATTGATCTATCAGGCATCTCAACTCATGACTAACACTCATAAGTGCTCCTCCACTGTGCTTATTTTGATACAAAGGTGCTTTTTGATATAGAGGGTGTGAATCTGAATTAAGCTTTCTACAGAAGGTTGTGACTGACAGGACTTTTTGGAAGGAAGAGCTCTCTGCCACAATCCAGTAGGGCAGAGCATGAATCTGATCCAACACTTGGCCTGATTTGGATCAGTATCTTCTATAAATTTTCTGTACCTCTGGACAGTGCCTAAATCATACAGTAACATGGTCTTCCTGTTTCTCTATTTCCCTATTTCTCCCCCTGAAGCCATTTTACTTCACACAGACAAAAAGAATTTCCTAGGAAAATTGGTAGGAAAAAGCAGAAGAGATAATATTGTCGTTAGAGCACTCACTTATCTAGTCTAACCCCCAGCTCCATAAAATATTAATAGAAAATTAAATAACTTCACAGAATGAAAACAGAAGCCTGAAGAGATCTAATACAAGTGTGTTGTATTAGATCTCTCCTCCAGATCAGAAAATAAAGACACTTTAGAATTTATCCTGTTGAACGTTCTATCCCCTTATTTAAATGAAAAACGTTTATATTTTGTTTTTTCTCATTACATAGGATTAACCCCAGCTTTAGGATAGGGTTTACTATGGAGCAGCATTAGATGTTTCCTTCTGGTTTGGGCTTAACTAGCTAATTAACTGTGTAGAACAGGAATCACACTTTTATTCCCCTCCTTGGCATTCTCTACCGATTAGGTAAGACAGCTCTTTGCTAATTTTGCTGGGTCCTGTGAATATTCTGCTTTAGATTCAAACTTGCCTATCTTTGCCAGAGAAGGCACTTACTGTTGCAACTAAACCTAATGGTTAAAAAGACATACACAAGCTGCGGGAATAGTTGGCCATACTGAAGACTTGTCCAGGGTTTGGGAATTGTGTCTAAATAACAGGTAAGGACTGAATGATCTTAACATCAGTGTCATAACACTTCAAATAAATAATTTAATTCCTGAGCATATTCTGTTGGAAAATATTTGTATGTCAAACATGCTACAGTACAATATTTAAGAAGTTGATGTGAAATCAAAGCAAGGAAAACTACATACCTCAGCAGACGAATTTTTCTTGTAGTTCTGCCCAAATCAAGCAATTGCATTCTGCATTGTTAAAATAGTTGTAATTAACCTTTAATCCTAATTTTAAAAAGGTGTTAATTTAATTTATATAGCTGTTCATATGCAAAATATTGTGCAACACTGGTGATTGCAAACCCTCTATGATGAGGGGCACATTTGGAATCAGGCTTTTAAGCAAAATCCTTCAGAGAGGTACATTTCAGTTTATATCATAATGAATTCAAGGTAGAACTGAACAAATTCCATGTGAGGCTACCACCCAAATTGCTTAGTTAAATCTGTAAATTGTGGATTCAGTTATACACTTCCTTGCTCACCAGAGTAGGGATTTCACACTCAAAGGCTTTCCCATTTTTGTCATGGTAGCAGTTTAGATTGAACTTGCCTAGAAAAACAGATTTAGAAAGTGTGTCCAAACCCTTTGTTGACAAACTGAGAAACAAATTAAGGTTATATACTAGTGATCCCACTTCACATTCCACACTGAGGGAACAAACCACCCTATGGTGCCAATAAAAAGGATCCATACTGCATTACAAAAATTTGAGATATGTGAATATTTTGACTTGAGCCATTTTTCCTGGGTGCAAAAGGCAAATTGTGAGAGGAGGACTGGAGACTCTATCATTACAAGAGAATTTGTCAGCTGGCTGTGGGGATAATAAACCAGGTCTGAGGAGCTGAACTCTGAGGCTCAGAAGCAATGACTGAGAAGGGCACTTGGCAAAAGGGAATATTTGAGGCAGAAAATGAGAACATGAAGAAACATGCAAACCATTTAAATGCCTCTTTTCAAACAAGAAGCAGTGCAGCACAAGTTCAGCTGTTAAACCACTGCTTTTACATAACATGAAGAATTCAGACAGCAGCTCACCGAAATCCTGCCAGCACCAGCTGGGCATAAAAGCAGGAAGAAAATGAGTTATTGCACAACTGCAGTGCAGCCTCTACAGCTACCTGGCAGCAGAGTTTCACAAATACAGGTAAAATTATGAAAAGCTGATAATTTAGGACCTGAGCCTTCAGGAGCTGGCTAGGAGATTAAGAGTTTAAAACAAATAAATACAATAAAAAGTAAATTCTCACAGAACACATTTAATCTGCATTTCAGGTATTGGTGATAAGGTTGGAATAAACACCTAATTACACTATATAAAATGCATGTTTCAACTTTGCATGTTACAGCAGCTGGTTGCTTGTACTGACTTAGGAAATAGTAATCTCATTCCCCTAGGCCCCACAGAGACAGTCTAGATGCATGCATTGGCACTCAGTCCTCTCTAAGCCTTACCAAATGCAGGGAATTATACCTGCATGTTCAATAAAGGGCTGAACACGTTCCATAAAGAGCATATTGAAGATCCCAGGTAGAATGAGTTCTAGTGCAGCTGGCATTACCTGTATTACTAGCAGAGTACAAGTGCCAGTGACAGGTAGGGTACAAAGAAATTCCGCTGGTATCCAGGATAAACACCACATCTTTTTACTTGCAAATTGAAAGTGTCAGATATGGAAATTAGGAATAAACAAGAAATTCCAGCTGTGATTTTCAGAGTAGATTTGTTCACCAGTTTTGTTCTTTTCAATATTTTTTTCTCTCATATACCTAGCCTGTCTTAAATGCACAAAAAGTATCTGGATAAGAAATATCTCCAATAGGAGATCTTGCTTTGCACCTGATTATTTTTTCTCATGTCTGCAATGTTCATATCATTTTGAAGTATTTTGGCAAGTAAAAACAAGAACAATAAAACTTTCTACATTCTGCATAGCATCTGAAATAGAAAGTTCTGGAGTCCTTCTCAGGCTGGTGTTCCTCTTTCTCTTCTATTCTCCCCAACAGAGATGTTCTGCCTAGTTTTTATTCAGTCACACTAATTCAGAATTCATTCTCCCTGTACAGGAGATTTTCCAACCCCTGACCACATGGGTTTTTCCTTAGGTCAGGAAGCAGGCTTGACAGAGTTGAAAGGCCAATGTCATCCTTGGCACATACAGTCACTGCACCAGCAGAGCTGTCAGTGTTGACACCAGCACTTAACATGGGTGGGTTAAGCTTGTCTACAAGACCTTTTTGACAAACTATCCCGAGAAAGAGTTGCCATCTTGCCAAGACAACTTGTTGCAATATTTAACAAACCAACTTGGTTTCCATAATATGGAGAAAAGCTAAGGAGTTAATCCTCACTGATGGAGATATTCTATGTGTCCTTTCACTAGTGTGAGAAGCTCAACACAAAAACATTTCCATTTATGGGGTAATTTAAGCATAATGGAAGGGGTCACCAAACACTTTATTTTTCTTTTTCATAATTACAATTTCTTTCTCAGTTACAGTCTTCAGGTTTGAGAGGTCAACACATGCAAACCTCATAAAGTTGAACAGGCCAAGAGTTGGGTCCTGCACCTGGGTTGGGACAATTCCATATGGAAACACAGGCTGGGGGATGAACAGATGGAGAGCAGCCCTGGGGAGAAGGCCTTGGGGGTGCTGGTGGGTGAGAGGCTGGACATGACCCAGCCATGGGCACTCCCAGCCCAGAGAGCCAAACGTGTCCTGGGCTGCATCCAAAGCAGTGTGGGCAGCAGGGGAGGGAGGGGATTCTGCCCCTCTGCTCTGCTCTGCTGAGAGCCCTCCTGAAGAATTACATCACTTCTAGGGTTCCCAGCACAAGAAGGATATTTGTCTATTGGAGTGAGTCCAGAGGAGGGTCACAAAGATGATCAGAGGGAGCACCTCTCCCACAAAGGCAGGCTGGGAGAGAGATGGGGTTCAGCCAGAAGAAAAGAAGACTCCAGGAGTACCTCACAGCAACATTTCAGTACTCAAAAGGGGCCTATAGGAGAGCTGGAGAGGGATGTTTTACAAGGGCATGGAGCAATACAACAAAGTGTAATGACTTCAAACTGAAAGAGATAAAATTTAGATTAGTTATTAAGAAGAAATTCTTTACTGTGAGGGTGGTGAAGCACTGGCAGAGGTTACCCAGAGAAATTGTCCCCTGCTCATGGCAGGAAGGTTGAACTAGATGATCTTTAATTTCCCTTCCAACCCAAAATATTCTATGATTTTATGATCAGGAATGAAACAAGGAACTGAGTTGATCTGATATTTTATCTTCTTTTAAACAGACAGACTTCAAACTACAAAAAACAATACTGCTAGTAGCAGTGTGGTCAGGAGCAACAAGCCTTTGTCAGGCATCCAGGACCCATCCAGTCTTCAGATGACGACGGCAGGCCATTAACTTGGCAGCTCTGCACTCTGCTGCCTTCCCTCTGGCAGCCATTTCCTCCATGACAGTACTAAACCCACTTGCTGTCATAATGACAAACAGGTCTTTACTCCTTTACCATGTCAGCTAACAAATTACAGAATGAAACTTTCGTAGCTGAAGTCTCCAAACCCAAAAAGTAATTATCATATTTTTCTCAGAATGAGCTGTCAGAGCATTACCAACCCAGATGCTACTAGATTCCAAATTGCTTAGTGTATAATCTAAACTATATTGTTGGTGAAATATCTGCAATCGTTCTGCAGTACCTGTATTACATATGACAGTATAACATTCATCGTGGACTGTAGAACTCCAGGTCTAGTGAGGTTTAAATTTTGTACACATGGAAAGATCTTTGCCAAAGCAGAAACACAGTCAAATATGGACCTGTTTGGGAATGTTTTTGCTGTTTTTCTTGAGGAAATACAAATGGATGTTGCGGACCGAAATACCCCTTAGATGCAAGATGGATTGAGTAATCCAAGCAGTAACTCCTGGGTCCAGAACGGGCAGCTGGTCAGAGCATTTACCTGGACTTGGCAGGACAGGGTGTGAATTCCTGGCCTTGGTCAAGAAGAGCAGGGTAACTCCTGGGTTTCTCATAAGTTACATTAGTCCTCTCTTTCAGACATCTTTTCTTCTGTTTTCCTGCAGAAAAAGAAATCTTGGAGGGCTAAGGTTTTATTTCAGTGTAAATTGTCCATAATCCCAGATTTCAAGATTTTATGGAGTAAAAAAAAAAAAATCTTTACTGTCTAGGTTTTGTAGAAGATTATATACTTTCCCTGGGGCAGTATGAAAGTGCTTCAGTCTTAGAGCAAAAAAAAAAGTGGTTTGGAATGTTTTGTAGGACCAGTTTATTGCTTTATATTGGCTAGAGAAATCCCAGATTTATTGGTCTGAATTGCTTTCACACTGATGAGTCAGTCTTTTCAATGCTTCATCTCAAGATTGGAGTTTAGAGAATAATTTGTATTTCCATTCACTGTGGCAACTCTCCAAAGGAATGATAGTTGTGAATTCACTGGAAATAAAATAATCTTAATTATTCAAAACAATTCCACTCAGTTTCAACCACTCCAGATTTTCAAACTTGTTCCATACACATGCTTTTATATGCAGAAAGTAAATACATTATTTGTATGTGCATAACTTTGGCTCAGAGTATAAACCCCAGGGATAGTATGCAGCTCTGAAAACACAGGTTACAAAAAATAATTTAATTTATAAGCTTTTAAGTCTATATTAGCTCCACATTAGTTTTTTCTGCACTTCTGCCTTTCCAGATGTTGAAGCAATAGGAAATAATCCAGGAGGAGTTCTGATGCCACCTGTCAGTATAAAGTACTGTGAGCTGCAGTTACAAGCTCTGCTCCCCGGGTAAAAGTCTGAGGAGCCTCTGTTTGTGGGTTTCAGGCACAAGAAAAAGTGGGTTTGGACTGGACATATTCTGCCAACATATTCTTAAGTATGCTTTTCTGCTAAGGTTTAGCACAGCACAAGAAATAAAACCCAAGCAAGATAATATGTAGAGTGAACATAGTGAGAAGAGATGTAAGAGATGCAGCAGTCAGCTGCTCAATGAGACTGTTCCATGTGCAATGATAAGAAGGAATAAAATTATATCTGAACAAAACAGGTAGACTCAGTGCATACCAAATACTTGACTGCATAACCAGTTATCTCGGTAGTCTAATGGCCAGAAGGAGCCAAATCCTAAAACGAAAAATGAGTAGAACATTGCTAACAGATCACTAATGTTCAAGTATTGAATAATGGAAACTGAGAACTGTTTTGAAACTCAATATGCCTGAAGACTGAAGATCACAGATTGATTTACAAATCATGGAAGAATGGCAGGCTATATCTGCAGTTGTCCTGCAGGTATCTACAGGTCTATCTCAGTGAAGAAAACCAATCAAATGTTTTAGTTCCCCCAAGTGCACTGGCATTTTTGCTGTACAGTGTGATAAAGTTCATTTCTTACGCAGTGAATAGACCATTTTTACAAATTCCTAATATACCAAGCAAATTTCTAGGTAAAGATTTCCCTGATAACCATTCATCTGCCCATTCTGAACTTTGAGATTTGAATTCAAAAGTTTTTTTGCTCTGTCCAGCAGCGAAATAAACAGATCTTTCTAACCTTTTCTTAAAAAAGAGCAAGAACATCCCACATCCCAGCAGCCAGAGTAATCGTGGCATTTAGGATACTCCCATTTAAGTTTGGTCATCTGTGTTGGCTTCAGCTGGGGTAGAGTTAGTTCTCTGCAGAGTGGTTAGCATGGGGCTGTTTTGGATTTGAGCTGAACACAGGGTTGATCATACAGAGATGTTTTCGTTGTTGCTGAGCAGGGCTCACACAGGGCCAAGGCCTTTGCTGCTTTTCACTCTGCCATGCTGGTGAGGAGACTGGGGGTGCAGGGGAGGTTGGCAGGAGACACAGCCAGGACAGGTGACCCCAGCTGGCCAAGGGGTATTCCAGACCATGTGGGATCATGCTCAGGCAATGCAGCGGGGGAAGAAGGAGAAAGCGGAGGACATTTGGTGTGATGGTGTTTGTCTTCCCAAGCAACCATTGTATATGATTGGGCCCTGGTCTCCTGGAGATGGCTGAACACTTCCCAGCCCATGGGAAGCAAGGAATTAATTCCCTGTTTTGCTTTGGTTGTGTGCAAAGCTTTTACTTCCCCTATTTAAGTATTTTTAACTCAACTCACGAGTTTTCAGCCCTGTACCCTTTTGATTCTCTCCCCAAACTTGCTGTGTGGGAGTGAGTGAGTGGCAGCATGGGGCTGGGTGACTGGGTGGGGTCAAACCACAGCACCTTCAAATTGTCTCACATACTCTCTATCCTGGAGTGACTTTCATTTAATACTTTCTCATTAGAAGAATTTCACTTTCTACAGAGAGTTAATTAATTGAGGTGAGATTTGAAATTGAGTGCTGTATATGAAGTAAGTAGTGTTGCCTTTTTTTTGTGATTTTAATATGAAACTACATCCAATGGACTGAACTTTCCTTCTGAAAGTTTAGTCACACCTGGTAAAGTCCCATGAAAATATATTTTGTCAAAAATACTCCTAACCAACTCACACTTTCATTAAATTGTGCCTCTCAAAGGTGTCTAAGATGCACAATGGGAGCAAGACTTGACATGGAGACACAATACTGGAGGAAAAAGACTTGACATGGAGAGACAATACTGGAGGTATCTAGCAAGGTATTCTCTGATTCCTTTAAAGCAATTCCATCTTTCTATTTTCCACTGAAAAGATAGGGTCAAAAATGTGGAGCCTTTTCTCCCTTCAGTGCCTTGCAGACATACTTAGGTATTGCTGATTGCTTCTTCTTCAAGAGCTAAAGAAATATGGAAGAGTCATCTGGGAATGAGTCTCTCTATTCCCTTATGAAAGATAGCTATATGAAGCTTTTCACTTAGAGAGAAATTTATATAAGGTATTTCACAGTGATTTTGAAAAGTCATGCTAAGGAATAAGTCCATGTGGTATTAGAGACCCATAGCCCTAGAGAAGAAGCAAAAAGGGATTCCTACAGTTCTTTTCCTGATTAGGGTCAAAACCTTAGAAACAAGTTAATTATCTAAACCTTTTACACACACTGCTGAAGTGCAGATGATTTCCTTAGAAATAGTCCATGCTCATTCCCTCAAGTCTTCTTCAAGCTCTAAATTTATCATCTCTTGCAACTATAATGCCACTTTTAAACAAAACTGGAAATTCTAAGAAGAAAATCTGAGAGCCAGGAGAGGGAGATTTAGCAGATATCAAAGAGCTCAAAACAGACATGAGGAGCAAATGTGTGATGATACTGGAATTTACACTATGAATACAAGTGTAAACCAGGTCTGTGAACACCAAAACATTCCCAAAATGGAAAGATATTTTCAAAGGACTATGAAATGTGTTGTCATAAAAGGCCAGAAACAGTTCATCATTCACTAGGGGTCCCTGTGATTTTGTTTTTTCCAATAAAACTGTGAAGTCCAGTTGACCATTATTTTTGTCAGAAAACAGACATAAAAAATTAATGTGTGGAAAATATTCTCCTATTTTTTCCTCCTTAAGACTCAAATTCCTGCATTTAACTTTTCAGGCTCCAGTTTTTTTAAGGCTGTTTCAAGGCAAATTCTAGAAAGCCTATTTTGGCTGAAAGACATCTGTTTCTATATCCTATGGGTGATTCTGACTGTAAAAAGAAAAGAGACTGAGGTAAGAAAGACATTACATTCTTGATTGTACAAGTAAGAAAATGGGGCAAATGGGACAAGAAATCTGTGTGGATGAACAAGGAACTCTGGTAACTACTCAAGCATTAAGCAGGAAATACACAGGAGATGGAAGCACTCAGGCCACTTGGAATGAATATAGAGAAGTTGCAGAATAAGTGGAAATGAGATGAGGAATCTGGAATTTAAGCTAGCCAAGGATGTCAAGGACAACAAGAAAGGCTTCTTCAAATACATCACCAACAAATGGAAAACAAAAGATTACGTGGACCCATTATTAAACAGAGTGGGAACCCTCATAACAAAGGACACAGAGAAGACAGGATTACTGAATGTTTGCATCCTTTTTCGCTGACAAAACCAACCCTCAGCAATCTCTGCCTGAGGAGACCTGGGTAAAGGACTGCTGGAAGGAAGACTTTCCTCTGGTCAAGGAAAACTGGGTTAGAGAACACCCTGGCAAACTTGATATCCACAAGTCCATGGGCCCTAAAGGGATGCCTCCCCAAGTGCTGAGAGAGCCAGTGAACACTGTAGTAAGGCCACTCACAATCATCTTTGGAAGGTTCTGGCAACCAGGAGAGGTGCCTGAGGACTGGAAAAAAGTAAATGGCACCCCAGTCTTCAAAAATGGCAAGAAGAAGCCACAGGAACTCCCAGCCAGTCAGCCTCACTTCAGTCCCTGGAAAGGAGGTAGAGCACCTCATTCTGAAGGCCATCACTAGCCACATGGATGACAAGAAGGTGATCAGGAGCAGTTAGCTCCTGATTAGATTTACCAAAGGTAAATCATGGTTGAGCAATCTGATTGTCTTCTAGATGAAACAACTACCTGGGTGGATGTGTGTGGAGAGCACCATGGATATTGTCTACCTTGACTTCAGCAAGGCTTTCAACACAGTCTCTCACAACACTCTCATAGGTGCACTCAGGAAGTGTGGCCTGGGTGAGTGGACAGTGAGGTGGATAGCAGATCACAGAGGGTTGTAAATAGTGGCACAGGATCTAGCTGGAGGTCTGTCACTAGTGGTGTCCCCGAGGTTCCACAGTGGGTCCAGCATTGTTTACTTGCTCATCAGTGACTTGGATGAAGGGACAGAGTATCATCACGGCAAGTTCCCTGATGATACAAAGCTGGGAGGAGTGGCCAATACCCTGGAGGGCTGTGCAACCCTTCAGAGGGACCTTGGCAGAGTGGGGAGATATGCAGAGAAGAAGTATCTGAAATTCATCAAGGGTAAATGCAGGGCCCTGCACCTGGGAAGAAATAACCCCAGGGCCCCAGCACATGCTGCGGGTTGATCTGCTGGGAAGCCACCCTGCAGAGAGGGACTTGGGGATCCTGGTGGACAACAAGCTGGCCATGAGCCAGCAGTGAGTCTTGGGGGTTAAGAGGTGTCCTGGGGTGCATTAGGAAGATCTTTGACAGCAGGTCAAGACAAGTGATCCAGACCCTCTACTCAGCCCTGGTGAAGCACATCGGGAGAGCTGTTCTACTCCAGTTTTAGTCTCCTCCATATAAGAGAGACATGGAGCTCCTGGAGTGGGTCCAGTGCAGGGCTATGAGGATAATTATCAGACTTCCTCTTATGAGGAAAGCCTGAGAGAGCTGGGCCTGTTCAGCATCCAGAAAAGACAACTGAGAGGGGCTCTAAGCAATTCCTGACAGAAGGGAAGGTGTCAGAGGATGGAGCCAGGCTCTGCTTGGCAGTGCTGAGCAATAGCACAAGAGGCAATGGGCAGAAACTTGCACAGGAAGTTTCACATGAAAACAAGGAAGAGCATTACTGTGCATGTGACCAAGCACAGAAGAGACTGCCCAGAGAGGCTGTGGAGTCTCCTTCACTGAAGATATTCAAGAACAGTCTGGACACAATCCAGAGTCTGGAATGACTCTGCTTGAGCGGGGAGGTTAGACCAGGTGACCCACTGTGGTCTCTTGCAACTTGACCCATTCTGTGATTGCTGTGATCTCATCAAAACCCAGTTGCAGCATATCAGATTGAAAGTTTTCCACAAAGGTGATGTGAGACCAAACCATGGGAACCAATGGTATTTCCAAATAAAGAGAAGTATTCAACAACAATGTGCCTAAGGAAACTCACAATGGGGAAAAAATGTTTAAAATGTGTATTTCCTAATGATTAAAGTTAAAACACTAATTAGAAATCATCCCAATTTTCTTACTCATAGAGGTGTTAGTAATTAAGGCTGATCTCCTATTTTTTTTCTTCTGATGAGAGATAAATGCTGACTGCTTTTCTTAAGTTCTTCCTTAGCTGCCAGAACTGGAATTTGTGGAAAGTATTCATACACACATTACAGATCAGAAAGCAGGCTCTGCTAACAAAATCAATAGCTGCTTGGAGTATGTTTCTCCAGAGAGCTAAGTGAAATTGATCTATGCCTTACATATATCTGGCAGCCATTATGGCCACAGAAGGCAACCATGGGATAGATGCTGCTGGGGAAGGAGGCCACTTACAATGCAATCACTGAGGAAAACTCTGGATCTTGCAGTTGCCAATTGCTCCAGAGGGAGCAACTAGATCAAGCCCAAAATGTAAGGTTTTTCTTGATCCCTTCTCAAACCAGCTCCGACTGCTTTCCAAACTCATGGCCCTCCAGAAGGAGCACACTAATCAAAATTCACTTTTGGCTTAAATTGTTAGAAACACAGGATTCTCATCTTCTGAGGAAAAAAAAACAAAAAATCTCCCCCTAGATTTGTATGTGTTCTCAGAAAAATACTCGCTCAAAGCAGAAAGGAAAACACCAGTTTTGTTGTTTCTCACAGCTACAGTAAAAGCTTATTCCTCTAGAAATCAGACATAAAATAATCAATACAAAAAAACACTGCAGTCTGGAAAATATTGTAGGTTGATGGTTTGGTGGGATATTTATTCACAGGTGTATTATCTCTTGTTCAAGAATAAAACAGGCAGTAAAAAAGCAGAGTTTGAAAAGCTTGCAAATGACTGTGTGAAGTGCACTGGTCATTTTGGAAGACAGCATGTTTGGGCCTGGAAAAATCTCAAACATCCCAGTGTCACTCTTACTGTCAGTCAAATTACCACTCTCTACATGCAGGCATCAAGACTTAAGGGTTATTTTCTCTTTGTTTAATTGTGTAGTTAAGTTAATAACATACAAAGAGAACATTGTAGAAAAAAATCTAACTTAGAAAACAGATGGAAAAATATTTACATGCTTTGTATTAATATATCAGTGGCTGACTTTCATAATTTTATGATAATATAGTCCTCTAAAATTATAACTATGATAAATACAGGTCTTACTATTAGCACTACTATTAGCAGTGTGAGAAAATTTCCATCCATTTTATTATAGTTTCAGTTAACTTGTCTCGTGTTATTTTAAAGATCCCAGGTTGAGCATAAAAGCACAAAGAATAATTAACTCTCCTAATCTTTGATGATACTCAGGATGAACAAAGCAGATCTTAATGTGGACAAAAAGAGCTATTTTGCAGCTTCTGTGATCCTTAAGATTGACAAAAATATCTCACAAATGTCTTGAAAAAACTACCAGAAAAACTACCCCATATATTATTGAACACAATTTCTAAATACAATTGAAAAATCTTTTGTCACTAGAGGGAAGAAGGGGATATTACTCCCATCTAAATGCGAAAATTACAAGGGACAAAGGGACAGGTTATTCACATCACTACGATCAAATTCAGTCCTGATTTCACTGAAATCTCAAGAGGGGTGAATGTGGTGAATGAGACAGTTCCAAGAGTTGTCTTCCAGGAGAAATATTAAAAAAAATAGTGCACTATAGATAAAGAATTTTTCCCTGTAACTAAAATAAATACCTAAGACAAGATCAAAAGCAAAAGCATTACTACTTTTGCATTGCAAAATCAGAGAATTATTCATAGCTATAATAAAACCTAAAATGCATCAATACTTACAAAGCTATGAAAAATTTTATTTCAAGATGAATTCCGCATTGCTCTCCTTTTACTGCATCTCATGCATTAGAAGGAACAATATAAAACTTTCATCTGGAATGGATAAAGATGTATACTGACAGGCAGGAGTCCTAAAATATTCACACCTTCACTCAAGTTAATGACTCTGAGGGTTTCAGACTTCAGTAATATATTGTTTGCATGAAATGTTACACTTAAGTAAATAATTAGGCAAATAGGTGTGGCCTCTGGTATTCGATTTCAAATGTGAATGCATGCCTGAGTTTTTCAAGCAAAGTAAAAACCATCTTTCAAAAAGAAGCCATGAAGTGTTCAAGGTATTTTGTAAGCACCAGTTTCACATCTTTCAGGGTTTTGCAATTACAAACATAATTGGGATTATGAAAAAATACGGAATATCTCCTCAGTTGCACCCAAATAAATCAATTCTGCCAGCACTACTGACTTCCACAAAAAGAATATTAATTTAAAACAAGTGCTTCTGAAAATTCGATTTCCACAATAACTCTTAACTAATTACAGGAAATCCTTGGCAGAGCAATAGTGCAAGAAAAATACAAACCAAACAAAAAACCAACCAAACAAAAAAAAACTCTTTTACCACTGACAACAATAAACTATTTTCAGTCACAAATTAATTTACTTTTGATCTTTTCAATAAATTCAGCAAATAATTTTTAAGCAGCAATACAAGTGCAAGCACCTAATAAATAAGAAATAATCAAAGAACTTCCAGGCCTTCAAAAAATTTGCTGACAAAGTCAGCATTTCCAGAGGAAAAAAAGGGGGATTTTCCCTCCTTGTTAATGTATAACTGCATCCTTACCCTTCCTATGTGAAAAAATTTTGAGACCTCATGCCATCATTTGTTCTTTCAGAATTTTACCTCAGGAGTGTCAGGAAGCCCAGGTGCTCAGATATGGCATGTCACAGTGGAAAAGCTATGAATATACTTATGTTTTATTAACTTTGGTGTGTGTTAAACAGGGATACCAGCCCCTAAAATAGGATGCCTTTGCCACAGAATCCAACCCAGGAACCAGACTTCAATCAATGCAAAGGATCTTAGGAATTCAGCAATTTTCTTCCCTTGAGGGAGGACACAGAAGAAAAACTCCTCCTCTTAGAAGCTTCTATTGTCTCTCACATAGGACCCATCAGTCAAGCCAAAATGTTAGCTAAGGGAGAATATGTTGTCTGGTGCTTCCCCTGTTCCCCACACACTTAGTGGACACAGCTTCAAGAGGAGCTGTTCCTGCACACTGCAGGTCTGTGCTCGTTCCTTCATCATAACTCAGCTGTGACAAAGGTGCTGAAAACCCTGACCCTTACATTTAATAATGAAATAGGTTCACCTGGACTCATGTGGTGTGCACTCCACTCTCTCAGTCTGCTGACACAGACATTTTAATTAAGCTGTGCTGAAAAGATTGCACAGCTCAGTAAAACACATCCTGTCCACACACAGCCCAGATGATAGGCTCTCTTCTTTATCCTGTATATTACACTACGTGGAAATGTATTTTTGAAAGTGCAATCAATACCAGTCCCTTAAAATTTAGCTCTAATAGGGAGTATTATAGCAAAAAAAAAAAAAAATCAGAAGATAATGGCATATTAAATCTTATCTCAGAACAGTAGAGTAGTGGTTTTATTCATGAGAAATTTTAGAGTAGAAGGGCAGAAGGAACTACTGGGAGTTGCTGCTAGGCTCCTACCTTCTATGCCACGGCACAGGACATCAACCTAAGGGCTTGCTTTAATTAAAGAACCTCAAAAACCCTCTAAATCTCAAACAAATTGAATAGAAAATACATTGTACCAGCTACCATGCTGTTTCAAGACTTTATTGCCATTGGTCACAGTCTTCATTTTAAATCTGAATACATCAAGTTTCAATTCCCTAAGCTTAGGTCTTCTTTTATAACTTCAATCTCTACTTCTCACATATTTCTTAGATGACATCTGTCCCTTCTCAGATACCTGTAAATCACAGTTCCTTTTCTTTCTCTTTCACAAGCCAAATATTTCCTAGCATCTCTGAACTTACAGCAAATTCCTCCCTTTCTTGGTTCTTCTCTGAATTTTCTCAGACTTAGCAACTCCTGTCTTGAATTTTGCATACTTAAAAATGATCCAAGATTCTGAAAAAAGCTGCTCTAGAGCCAAATACAAAAGCAACCTATGTTCTGGTTTTCTTTTTATATATCTCTGATATACTCTACATTTTAGTTCAATTAGTTAGGGAAATACAATCACAGTTGTCAGTACTAATAAGATGCAGAATCAGGATAAATTGTACTTCATTGGCAGTATTAAAATGATGGTTTACACTCTAGCTGAGAACTTGTTCATTTTCAAGTATCACACATAACAGTGAAAAGACAATGGGGCAAGAAAAAAAATTAAAAATAATCTCAGTACTTTGGACTCCTGTTTTGGTTTTTGGACTTTTGGACTCCTGTTTTTGGGGCGGGGAGGGGGTTGAAGTTTTTTAGGGGTTTTGTGGAATTACTCTTACAAAGAAAAGAATGAATCAGCTATTCTCAAAACATCTCTATTATTAACATGGTATCACTCACAATCTTTATAAGATAGCCTGATGCACTGTAAGAGTCAT